>JAHSPW020000023.1:0-1200000 GCA_019985065.2 Arctostaphylos glauca
GGTATCTGTGGTACTTCTTGATCAAATTATGATGATCTGAACCGTTCAATGTGTTTAAAACGTGTTCTTAAGGGTACCCGTAAGAGATCGGCTCAAAATAAATATCCGGAAAGTCTTTGATCCGTTCAATTTTTCATAAAGCTGTTCCTGTCAGCATTTATCAAAAACTGTTTAGATCAAGCTCTTCTCGATATTATTTCGAGCCGATTTCTTGCAGGTACCCTTAAAAACATGTTTTAAACATAATGAACGGTTCAGATCATCAAAATAAAAGGATCCCTCATTAGAAGCGCGGACTATATATGTATGAGTGAGCTTCTAATAAGGGATCCCCTATTTTGCTACGGTGGTGGACCTCCTACTTCTTGATCCAAATTATGATGATCTGAACCGTTCAATGTGTTTAAAACGTGTTCTTAAGGGTACCCGTAAGAGATCGGCTCAAAATAAATATCCGGAAAGTCTTTGATCCGTTCAATTTTTCATAAAGCTGTTCCTGTCAGCATTTATCAAAAACTGTTTAGATCAAGCTCTTCTCGATATTATTTCGAGCCGATTTCTTGCAGGTACCCTTAAAAACATGTTTTAAACATAATGAACGGTTCAGATCATCAAAATAAAGGATCCCTCATTAGAAGCGCGGACTATATATGTATGAGTGAGCTTCTAATAAGGGATCCCCTATTTTGCTACGGTGTGGACCTCCTACTTCTTGATCAAATTATGATGATCTGAACCGTTCAATGTGTTTAAAACGTGTTCTTAAGGGTACCCGTAAGAGATCGGCTCAAAATAATATCCGGAAAGTCTTTGATCCGTTCAATTTTTCATAAAGCTGTTCCTGTCAGCATTTATCAAAAACTGTTTAGATCAAGCTCTTCTCGATATTATTTCGAGCCGATTTCTTGCAGGTACCCTTAAAAACATGTTTTAAACATAATGAACGGTTCAGATCATCAATATAAAGGATCCCTCATTAGAAGCGCGGACTATATATGTATGAGTGAGCTTCTAATAAGGGATCCCCTATTTTGCTACGGTGTGGACCTCCTACTTCTTGATCAAATTATGATGATCTGAACCGTTCAATGTGTTTAAAACGTGTTCTTAAGGGTACCCGTAAGAGATCGGCTCAAAATAATATCCGGAAAGTCTTTGATCCGTTCAATTTTTCATAAAGCTGTTCCTGTCAGCATTTATCAAAAACTGTTTAGATCAAGCTCTTCTCGATATTATTTCGAGCCGATTTCTTGCAGGTACCCTTAAAAACATGTTTTAAACATAATGAACGGTTCAGATCATCAAAATAAAGGATCCCTCATTAGAAGCGCGGAGTATATATGTATGAGTGAGCTTCTAATAAGGGATCCCCTATTTTGCTACGGTGTGGACCTCCTACTTCTTGATCAAATTATGATGATCTGAACCGTTCAATGTGTTTAAAAACGTGTTGTTAAGGGTACCCGTAAGAGATCGGCTCAAAATAAATATCCGGAAAGGTCTTTGATCCGTTCAATTTTTCATAAAGCTGTTCCTGTCAGCATTTATCAAAAACTGTTTAGATCAAGCTCTTCTCGATATTATTTCGAGCCGATTTCTTGCAGGTACCCTTAAAAAACATGTTTTAAACATAATGAACGGTTCAGATCATCAAAATAAAGGATCCCTCATTAGAAGCGCGGACTATATATGTATGAGTGAGCTTCTAATAAGGGATCCCCTATTTTGCTACGGTGTGGACCTCCTACTTCTTGATCAAATTATGATGATCTGAACCGTTCAATGTGTTTAAAACGTGTTGTTAAGGGTACCCGTAAGAGATCGGCTCAAAATAAATATCCGGAAAGTCTTTGATCCGTTCAATTTTTCATAAAGCTGGTTCCTGTCAGCATTTATCAAAAACTGTTTAGATCAAGCTCTTCTCGATATTATTTCGAGCCGATTTCTTGCAGGTACCCTTAAAAACATGTTTTAAACATAATGAACGGTTCAGATCATCAAAATAAAGGATCCCTCATTAGAAGCGCGGACTATATATGTAGAAGCGCGGACTATATATGTATGAGTGAGCTTCTAATAAGGGATCCCCTATTTTGCTACGGTGTGGACCTCCTACTTCTTGATCAAATTATGATGATCTGAACCGTTCAATGTGTTTAAAACGTGTTCTTAAGGGTACCCGTAAGAGATCGGCTCAAAATAAATATCCGGAAAGTCTTTGATCCGTTCAATTTTTTCATAAAGCTGTTCCTGTCAGCATTTATCAAAAACTGTTTAGATCAAGCTCTTCTCGATATTATTTCGAGCCGATTTCTTGCAGGTACCCTTAAAAACATGTTTTAAACATAATGAACGGTTCAGATCATCAAAATAAAGGATCCCTCATTAGAAGCGCGGACTATATATGTATGAGTGAGCTTCTAATAAGGGATCCCCTATTTTGCTACGGTGTGGACCTCCTACTTCTTGATCAAATTATGATGATCTGAACCGTTCAATGTGTTTAAAACGTGTTCTTAAGGGTACCCGTAAGAGATCGGCTCAAAATAAATATCCGGAAAGTCTTTGATCCGTTCAATTTTTCATAAAGCTGTTCCTGTCAGCATTTATCAAAAACTGTTTAGATCAAGCTCTTCTCGATATTATTTCGAGCCGATTTCTTGCAGGTACCCTTAAAAACATGTTTTAAACATAATGAACGGTTCAGATCATCAAAATAAAGGATCCCTCATTAGAAGCGCGGAGTATATATGTATGAGTGAGCTTCTAATAAGGGATCCCCTATTTTGCTACGGTGTGGACCTCCTACTTCTTGATCAAATTATGATGATCTGAACCGTTCAATGTGTTTAAAACGTGTTGTTAAGGGTACCCGTAAGAGATCGGCTCAAAATAAATATCCGGAAAGTCTTTGATCCGTTCAATTTTTCATAAAGCTGTTCCTGTCAGCATTTATCAAAAACTGTTTAGATCAAGCTCTTCTCGATATTATTTCGAGCCGATTTCTTGCAGGTACCCTTAAAAACATGTTTTAAACATAATGAACGGTTCAGATCATCAAAATAAAGGATCCCTCATTAGAAGCGCGGACTATATATGTATGAGTGAGCTTCTAATAAGGGATCCCCTATTTTGCTACGGTGTGGACCTCCTACTTCTTGATCAAATTATGATGATCTGAACCGTTCAATGTGTTTAAAACGTGTTGTTAAGGGTACCCGTAAGAGATCGGCTCAAAATAAATATCCGGAAAGTCTTTGATCCGTTCAATTTTTCATAAAGCTGTTCCTGTCAGCATTTATCAAAAACTGTTTAGATCAAGCTCTTCTCGATATTATTTCGAGCCGATTTCTTGCAGGTACCCTTAAAAAACATGTTTTAAACATAATGAACGGTTCAGATCATCAAAATAAAGGATCCCTCATTAGAAGCGCGGACTATATATGTATGAGTGAGCTTCTAATAAGGGATCCCCTATTTTGCTACGGTGTGGACCTCCTACTTCTTGATCAAATTATGATGATCTGAACCGTTCAATGTGTTTAAAAACGTGTTCTTAAGGGTACCCGTAAGAGATCGGCTCAAAATAAATATCCGGAAAGTCTTTGATCCGTTCAATTTTTCATAAAGCTGTTCCTGTCAGCATTTATCAAAAACTGTTTAGATCAAGCTCTTCTCGATATTATTTCGAGCCGATTTCTTGCAGGTACCCTTAAAAACATGTTTTAAACATAATGAACGGTTCAGATCATCAAAATAAAGGATCCCTCATTAGAAGCGCGGACTATATATGTATGAGTGAGCTTCTAATAAGGGATCCCCTATTTTGCTACGGTGTGGACCTCCTACTTCTTGATCAAATTATGATGATCTGAAACCGTTCAATGTGTTTAAAACGTGTTCTTAAGGGTACCCGTAAGAGATCGGCTCAAAATAATATCCGGAAAGTCTTTGATCCGTTCAATTTTTCATAAAGCTGTTCCTGTCAGCATTTATCAAAAACTGTTTAGATCAAGCTCTTCTCGATATTATTTCGAGCCGATTTCTTGCAGGTACCCTTAAAAACATGTTTTAAACATAATGAACGGTTCAGATCATCAAAATAAAGGATCCCTCATTAGAAGCGCGGACTATATATGTATGAGTGAGCTTCTAATAAGGGATCCCCTATTTTGCTACGGTGTGGACCTCCTACTTCTTGATCAAATTATGATGATCTGAACCGTTCAATGTGTTTAAAACGTGTTCTTAAGGGTACCCGTAAGAGATCGGCTCAAAATAATATCCGGAAAGTCTTTGATCCGTTCAATTTTTCATAAAGCTGTTCCTGTCAGCATTTATCAAAAACTGTTTAGATCAAGCTCTTCTCGATATTATTTCGAGCCGATTTCTTGCAGGTACCCTTAAAAACATGTTTTAAACATAATGAACGGTTCAGATCATCAAAATAAAGGATCCCTCATTAGAAGCGCGGACTATATATGTATGAGTGAGCTTCTAATAAGGGATCCCCTATTTTGCTACGGTGTGGACCTCCTACTTCTTGATCAAATTATGATGATCTGAACCGTTCAATGTGTTTAAAACGTGTTCTTAAGGGTACCCGTAAGAGATCGGCTCAAAATAAATATCCGGAAAGTCTTTGATCCGTTCAATTTTTCATAAAGCTGTTCCTGTCAGCATTTATCAAAAACTGTTTAGATCAAGCTCTTCTCGATATTATTTCGAGCCGATTTCTTGCAGGTACCCTTAAAAACATGTTTTAAACATAATGAACGGTTCAGATCATCAAAATAAAGGATCCCTCATTAGAAGCGCGGACTATATATGTATGAGTGAGCTTCTAATAAGGGATCCCCTATTTTGCTACGGTGTGGACCTCCTACTTCTTGATCAAATTATGATGATCTGAACCGTTCAATGTGTTTAAAACGTGTTCTTAAGGGTACCCGTAAGAGATCGGCTCAAAATAAATATCCGGAAAGTCTTTGATCCGTTCAATTTTTCATAAAGCTGTTCCTGTCAGCATTTATCAAAAACTGTTTAGATCAAGCTTTTCTCGATATTATTTCGAGCCGATTTCTTGCAGGTACCCTTAAAAACATGTTTTAAACATAATGAACGGTTCAGATCATCAAAATAAAGGATCCCTCATTAGAAGCGCGGACTATATATGTATGAGTGAGCTTCTAATAAGGGATCCCCTATTTTGCTACGGTGTGGACCTCCTACTTCTTGATCAAATTATGATGATCTGAACCGTTCAATGTGTTTAAAACGTGTTGTTAAGGGTACCCGTAAGAGATCGGCTCAAAATAAATATCCGGAAAGTCTTTGATCCGTTCAATTTTTCATAAAGCTGTTCCTGTCAGCATTTATCAAAAACTGTTTAGATCAAGCTCTTCTCGATATTATTTCGAGCCGATTTCTTGCAGGTACCCTTAAAAACATGTTTTAAACATAATGAACGGTTCAGATCATCAAAATAAAGGATCCCTCATTAGAAGCGCGGACTATATATGTATGAGTGAGCTTCTAATAAGGGATCCCCTATTTTGCTACGGTGTGGACCTCCTACTTCTTGATCAAATTATGATGATCTGAACCGTTCAATGTGTTTAAAACGTGTTCTTAAGGGTACCCGTAAGAGATCGGCTCAAAATAAATATCCGGAAAGTCTTTGATCCGTTCAATTTTTCATAAAGCTGTTCCTGTCAGCATTTATCAAAAACTGTTTAGATCAAGCTCTTCTCGATATTATTTCGAGCCGATTTCTTGCAGGTACCCTTAAAAACATGTTTTAAACATAATGAACGGTTCAGATCATCAAAATAAAGGATCCCTCATTAGAAGCGCGGACTATATATGTATGAGTGAGCTTCTAATAAGGGATCCCCTATTTTGCTACGGTGTGGACCTCCTACTTCTTGATCAAATTATGATGATCTGAACCGTTCAATGTGTTTAAAACGTGTTCTTAAGGGTACCCGTAAGAGATCGGCTCAAAATAAATATCCGGAAAGTCTTTGATCCGTTCAATTTTTCATAAAGCTGTTCCTGTCAGCATTTATCAAAAACTGTTTAGATCAAGCTCTTCTCGATATTATTTCGAGCCGATTTCTTGCAGGTACCCTTAAAAACATGTTTTAAACATAATGAACGGTTCAGATCATCAAAATAAAGGATCCCTCATTAGAAGCGCGGAGTATATATGTATGAGTGAGCTTCTAATAAGGGATCCCCTATTTTGCTACGGTGTGGACCTCCTACTTCTTGATCAAATTATGATGATCTGAACCGTTCAATGTGTTTAAAACGTGTTGTTAAGGGTACCCGTAAGAGATCGGCTCAAAATAAATATCCGGAAAGTCTTTGATCCGTTCAATTTTTCATAAAGCTGTTCCTGTCAGCATTTATCAAAAACTGTTTAGATCAAGCTCTTCTCGATATTATTTCGAGCCGATTTCTTGCAGGTACCCTTAAAAACATGTTTTAAACATAATGAACGGTTCAGATCATCAAAATAAAGGATCCCTCATTAGAAGCGCGGACTATATATGTATGAGTGAGCTTCTAATAAGGGATCCCCTATTTTGCTACGGTGTGGACCTCCTACTTCTTGATCAAATTATGATGATCTGAACCGTTCAATGTGTTTAAAACGTGTTGTTAAGGGTACCCGTAAGAGATCGGCTCAAAATAAATATCCGGAAAGTCTTTGATCCGTTCAATTTTTCATAAAGCTGTTCCTGTCAGCATTTATCAAAAACTGTTTAGATCAAGCTCTTCTCGATATTATTTCGAGCCGATTTCTTGCAGGTACCCTTAAAAACATGTTTTAAACATAATGAACGGTTCAGATCATCAAAATAAAGGATCCCTCATTAGAAGCGCGGACTATATATGTATGAGTGAGCTTCTAATAAGGGATCCCCTATTTTGCTACGGTGTGGACCTCCTACTTCTTGATCAAATTATGATGATCTGAACCGTTCAATGTGTTTAAAACGTGTTCTTAAGGGTACCCGTAAGAGATCGGCTCAAAATAAATATCCGGAAAGTCTTTGATCCGTTCAATTTTTCATAAAGCTGTTCCTGTCAGCATTTATCAAAAACTGTTTAGATCAAGCTCTTCTCGATATTATTTCGAGCCGATTTCTTGCAGGTACCCTTAAAAACATGTTTTAAACATAATGAACGGTTCAGATCATCAAAATAAAGGATCCCTCATTAGAAGCGCGGACTATATATGTATGAGTGAGCTTCTAATAAGGGATCCCCTATTTTGCTACGGTGTGGACCTCCTACTTCTTGATCAAATTATGATGATCTGAACCGTTCAATGTGTTTAAAACGTGTTCTTAAGGGTACCCGTAAGAGATCGGCTCAAAATAATATCCGGAAAGTCTTTGATCCGTTCAATTTTTCATAAAGCTGTTCCTGTCAGCATTTATCAAAAACTGTTTAGATCAAGCTCTTCTCGATATTATTTCGAGCCGATTTCTTGCAGGTACCCTTAAAAACATGTTTTAAACATAATGAACGGTTCAGATCATCAAAATAAAGGATCCCTCATTAGAAGCGCGGACTATATATGTATGAGTGAGCTTCTAATAAGGGATCCCCTATTTTGCTACGGTGTGGACCTCCTACTTCTTGATCAAATTATGATGATCTGAACCGTTCAATGTGTTTAAAACGTGTTCTTAAGGGTACCCGTAAGAGATCGGCTCAAAATAATATCCGGAAAGTCTTTGATCCGTTCAATTTTTCATAAAGCTGTTCCTGTCAGCATTTATCAAAAACTGTTTAGATCAAGCTCTTCTCGATATTATTTCGAGCCGATTTCTTGCAGGTACCCTTAAAAACATGTTTTAAACATAATGAACGGTTCAGATCATCAAAATAAAGGATCCCTCATTAGAAGCGCGGACTATATATGTATGAGTGAGCTTCTAATAAGGGATCCCCTATTTTGCTACGGTGTGGACCTCCTACTTCTTGATCAAATTATGATGATCTGAACCGTTCAATGTGTTTAAAACGTGTTCTTAAGGGTACCCGTAAGAGATCGGCTCAAAATAAATATCCGGAAAGTCTTTGATCCGTTCAATTTTTCATAAAGCTGTTCCTGTCAGCATTTATCAAAAACTGTTTAGATCAAGCTCTTCTCGATATTATTTCGAGCCGATTTCTTGCAGGTACCCTTAAAAACATGTTTTAAACATAATGAACGGTTCAGATCATCAAAATAAAGGATCCCTCATTAGAAGCGCGGACTATATATGTATGAGTGAGCTTCTAATAAGGGATCCCCTATTTTGCTACGGTGTGGACCTCCTACTTCTTGATCAAATTATGATGATCTGAACCGTTCAATGTGTTTAAAACGTGTTCTTAAGGGTACCCGTAAGAGATCGGCTCAAAATAAATATCCGGAAAGTCTTTGATCCGTTCAATTTTTCATAAAGCTGTTCCTGTCAGCATTTATCAAAAACTGTTTAGATCAAGCTTTTCTCGATATTATTTCGAGCCGATTTCTTGCAGGTACCCTTAAAAACATGTTTTAAACATAATGAACGGTTCAGATCATCAAAATAAAGGATCCCTCATTAGAAGCGCGGACTATATATGTATGAGTGAGCTTCTAATAAGGGATCCCCTATTTTGCTACGGTGTGGACCTCCTACTTCTTGATCAAATTATGATGATCTGAACCGTTCAATGTGTTTAAAACGTGTTGTTAAGGGTACCCGTAAGAGATCGGCTCAAAATAAATATCCGGAAAGTCTTTGATCCGTTCAATTTTTCATAAAGCTGTTCCTGTCAGCATTTATCAAAAACTGTTTAGATCAAGCTCTTCTCGATATTATTTCGAGCCGATTTCTTGCAGGTACCCTTAAAAACATGTTTTAAACATAATGAACGGTTCAGATCATCAAAATAAAGGATCCCTCATTAGAAGCGCGGACTATATATGTATGAGTGAGCTTCTAATAAGGGATCCCCTATTTTGCTACGGTGTGGACCTCCTACTTCTTGATCAAATTATGATGATCTGAACCGTTCAATGTGTTTAAAACGTGTTCTTAAGGGTACCCGTAAGAGATCGGCTCAAAATAAATATCCGGAAAGTCTTTGATCCGTTCAATTTTTCATAAAGCTGTTCCTGTCAGCATTTATCAAAAACTGTTTAGATCAAGCTCTTCTCGATATTATTTCGAGCCGATTTCTTGCAGGTACCCTTAAAAACATGTTTTAAACATAATGAACGGTTCAGATCATCAAAATAAAGGATCCCTCATTAGAAGCGCGGACTATATATGTATGAGTGAGCTTCTAATAAGGGATCCCCTATTTTGCTACGGTGTGGACCTCCTACTTCTTGATCAAATTATGATGATCTGAACCGTTCAATGTGTTTAAAACGTGTTCTTAAGGGTACCCGTAAGAGATCGGCTCAAAATAAATATCCGGAAAGTCTTTGATCCGTTCAATTTTTCATAAAGCTGTTCCTGTCAGCATTTATCAAAAACTGTTTAGATCAAGCTCTTCTCGATATTATTTCGAGCCGATTTCTTGCAGGTACCCTTAAAAACATGTTTTAAACATAATGAACGGTTCAGATCATCAAAATAAAGGATCCCTCATTAGAAGCGCGGAGTATATATGTATGAGTGAGCTTCTAATAAGGGATCCCCTATTTTGCTACGGTGTGGACCTCCTACTTCTTGATCAAATTATGATGATCTGAACCGTTCAATGTGTTTAAAACGTGTTGTTAAGGGTACCCGTAAGAGATCGGCTCAAAATAAATATCCGGAAAGTCTTTGATCCGTTCAATTTTTCATAAAGCTGTTCCTGTCAGCATTTATCAAAAACTGTTTAGATCAAGCTCTTCTCGATATTATTTCGAGCCGATTTCTTGCAGGTACCCTTAAAAACATGTTTTAAACATAATGAACGGTTCAGATCATCAAAATAAAGGATCCCTCATTAGAAGCGCGGACTATATATGTATGAGTGAGCTTCTAATAAGGGATCCCCTATTTTGCTACGGTGTGGACCTCCTACTTCTTGATCAAATTATGATGATCTGAACCGTTCAATGTGTTTAAAACGTGTTGTTAAGGGTACCCGTAAGAGATCGGCTCAAAATAAATATCCGGAAAGTCTTTGATCCGTTCAATTTTTCATAAAGCTGTTCCTGTCAGCATTTATCAAAAACTGTTTAGATCAAGCTCTTCTCGATATTATTTCGAGCCGATTTCTTGCAGGTACCCTTAAAAACATGTTTTAAACATAATGAACGGTTCAGATCATCAAAATAAAGGATCCCTCATTAGAAGCGCGGACTATATATGTATGAGTGAGCTTCTAATAAGGGATCCCCTATTTTGCTACGGTGTGGACCTCCTACTTCTTGATCAAATTATGATGATCTGAACCGTTCAATGTGTTTAAAACGTGTTCTTAAGGGTACCCGTAAGAGATCGGCTCAAAATAAATATCCGGAAAGTCTTTGATCCGTTCAATTTTTCATAAAGCTGTTCCTGTCAGCATTTATCAAAAACTGTTTAGATCAAGCTCTTCTCGATATTATTTCGAGCCGATTTCTTGCAGGTACCCTTAAAAACATGTTTTAAACATAATGAACGGTTCAGATCATCAAAATAAAGGATCCCTCATTAGAAGCGCGGACTATATATGTATGAGTGAGCTTCTAATAAGGGATCCCCTATTTTGCTACGGTGTGGACCTCCTACTTCTTGATCAAATTATGATGATCTGAACCGTTCAATGTGTTTAAAACGTGTTCTTAAGGGTACCCGTAAGAGATCGGCTCAAAATAATATCCGGAAAGTCTTTGATCCGTTCAATTTTTCATAAAGCTGTTCCTGTCAGCATTTATCAAAAACTGTTTAGATCAAGCTCTTCTCGATATTATTTCGAGCCGATTTCTTGCAGGTACCCTTAAAAACATGTTTTAAACATAATGAACGGTTCAGATCATCAAAATAAAGGATCCCTCATTAGAAGCGCGGACTATATATGTATGAGTGAGCTTCTAATAAGGGATCCCCTATTTTGCTACGGTGTGGACCTCCTACTTCTTGATCAAATTATGATGATCTGAACCGTTCAATGTGTTTAAAACGTGTTCTTAAGGGTACCCGTAAGAGATCGGCTCAAAATAATATCCGGAAAGTCTTTGATCCGTTCAATTTTTCATAAAGCTGTTCCTGTCAGCATTTATCAAAAACTGTTTAGATCAAGCTCTTCTCGATATTATTTCGAGCCGATTTCTTGCAGGTACCCTTAAAAACATGTTTTAAACATAATGAACGGTTCAGATCATCAAAATAAAGGATCCCTCATTAGAAGCGCGGACTATATATGTATGAGTGAGCTTCTAATAAGGGATCCCCTATTTTGCTACGGTGTGGACCTCCTACTTCTTGATCAAATTATGATGATCTGAACCGTTCAATGTGTTTAAAACGTGTTCTTAAGGGTACCCGTAAGAGATCGGCTCAAAATAAATATCCGGAAAGTCTTTGATCCGTTCAATTTTTCATAAAGCTGTTCCTGTCAGCATTTATCAAAAACTGTTTAGATCAAGCTCTTCTCGATATTATTTCGAGCCGATTTCTTGCAGGTACCCTTAAAAACATGTTTTAAACATAATGAACGGTTCAGATCATCAAAATAAAGGATCCCTCATTAGAAGCGCGGACTATATATGTATGAGTGAGCTTCTAATAAGGGATCCCCTATTTTGCTACGGTGTGGACCTCCTACTTCTTGATCAAATTATGATGATCTGAACCGTTCAATGTGTTTAAAACGTGTTCTTAAGGGTACCCGTAAGAGATCGGCTCAAAATAAATATCCGGAAAGTCTTTGATCCGTTCAATTTTTCATAAAGCTGTTCCTGTCAGCATTTATCAAAAACTGTTTAGATCAAGCTTTTCTCGATATTATTTCGAGCCGATTTCTTGCAGGTACCCTTAAAAACATGTTTTAAACATAATGAACGGTTCAGATCATCAAAATAAAGGATCCCTCATTAGAAGCGCGGACTATATATGTATGAGTGAGCTTCTAATAAGGGATCCCCTATTTTGCTACGGTGTGGACCTCCTACTTCTTGATCAAATTATGATGATCTGAACCGTTCAATGTGTTTAAAACGTGTTGTTAAGGGTACCCGTAAGAGATCGGCTCAAAATAAATATCCGGAAAGTCTTTGATCCGTTCAATTTTTCATAAAGCTGTTCCTGTCAGCATTTATCAAAAACTGTTTAGATCAAGCTCTTCTCGATATTATTTCGAGCCGATTTCTTGCAGGTACCCTTAAAAACATGTTTTAAACATAATGAACGGTTCAGATCATCAAAATAAAGGATCCCTCATTAGAAGCGCGGACTATATATGTATGAGTGAGCTTCTAATAAGGGATCCCCTATTTTGCTACGGTGTGGACCTCCTACTTCTTGATCAAATTATGATGATCTGAACCGTTCAATGTGTTTAAAACGTGTTCTTAAGGGTACCCGTAAGAGATCGGCTCAAAATAAATATCCGGAAAGTCTTTGATCCGTTCAATTTTTCATAAAGCTGTTCCTGTCAGCATTTATCAAAAACTGTTTAGATCAAGCTCTTCTCGATATTATTTCGAGCCGATTTCTTGCAGGTACCCTTAAAAACATGTTTTAAACATAATGAACGGTTCAGATCATCAAAATAAAGGATCCCTCATTAGAAGCGCGGACTATATATGTATGAGTGAGCTTCTAATAAGGGATCCCCTATTTTGCTACGGTGTGGACCTCCTACTTCTTGATCAAATTATGATGATCTGAACCGTTCAATGTGTTTAAAACGTGTTGTTAAGGGTACCCGTAAGAGATCGGCTCAAAATAAATATCCGGAAAGTCTTTGATCCGTTCAATTTTTCATAAAGCTGTTCCTGTCAGCATTTATCAAAAACTGTTTAGATCAAGCTCTTCTCGATATTATTTCGAGCCGATTTCTTGCAGGTACCCTTAAAAACATGTTTTAAACATAATGAACGGTTCAGATCATCAAAATAAAGGATCCCTCATTAGAAGCGCGGACTATATATGTATGAGTGAGCTTCTAATAAGGGATCCCCTATTTTGCTACGGTGTGGACCTCCTACTTCTTGATCAAATTATGATGATCTGAACCGTTCAATGTGTTTAAAACGTGTTGTTAAGGGTACCCGTAAGAGATCGGCTCAAAATAAATATCCGGAAAGTCTTTGATCCGTTCAATTTTTCATAAAGCTGTTCCTGTCAGCATTTATCAAAAACTGTTTAGATCAAGCTCTTCTCGATATTATTTCGAGCCGATTTCTTGCAGGTACCCTTAAAAACATGTTTTAAACATAATGAACGGTTCAGATCATCAAAATAAAGGATCCCTCATTAGAAGCGCGGACTATATATGTATGAGTGAGCTTCTAATAAGGGATCCCCTATTTTGCTACGGTGTGGACCTCCTACTTCTTGATCAAATTATGATGATCTGAACCGTTCAATGTGTTTAAAACGTGTTGTTAAGGGTACCCGTAAGAGATCGGCTCAAAATAAATATCCGGAAAGTCTTTGATCCGTTCAATTTTTCATAAAGCTGTTCCTGTCAGCATTTATCAAAAACTGTTTAGATCAAGCTCTTCTCGATATTATTTCGAGCCGATTTCTTGCAGGTACCCTTAAAAACATGTTTTAAACATAATGAACGGTTCAGATCATCAAAATAAAGGATCCCTCATTAGAAGCGCGGACTATATATGTATGAGTGAGCTTCTAATAAGGGATCCCCTATTTTGCTACGGTGTGGACCTCCTACTTCTTGATCAAATTATGATGATCTGAACCGTTCAATGTGTTTAAAACGTGTTCTTAAGGGTACCCGTAAGAGATCGGCTCAAAATAAATATCCGGAAAGTCTTTGATCCGTTCAATTTTTCATAAAGCTGTTCCTGTCAGCATTTATCAAAAACTGTTTAGATCAAGCTCTTCTCGATATTATTTCGAGCCGATTTCTTGCAGGTACCCTTAAAAACATGTTTTAAACATAATGAACGGTTCAGATCATCAAAATAAAGGATCCCTCATTAGAAGCGCGGACTATATATGTATGAGTGAGCTTCTAATAAGGGATTCCCTATTTTGCTACGGTGTGGACCTCCTACTTCTTGATCAAATTATGATGATCTGAACCGTTCAATGTGTTTAAAACGTGTTGTTAAGGGTACCCGTAAGAGATCGGCTCAAAATAAATATCCGGAAAGTCTTTGATCCGTTCAATTTTTCATAAAGCTGTTCCTGTCAGCATTTATCAAAAACTGTTTAGATCAAGCTCTTCTCGATATTATTTCGAGCCGATTTCTTGCAGGTACCCTTAAAAACATGTTTTAAACATAATGAACGGTTCAGATCATCAAAATAAAGGATCCCTCATTAGAAGCGCGGACTATATATGTATGAGTGAGCTTCTAATAAGGGATCCCCTATTTTGCTACGGTGTGGACCTCCTACTTCTTGATCAAATTATGATGATCTGAACCGTTCAATGTGTTTAAAACGTGTTCTTAAGGGTACCCGTAAGAGATCGGCTCAAAATAAATATCCGGAAAGTCTTTGATCCGTTCAATTTTTCATAAAGCTGTTCCTGTCAGCATTTATCAAAAACTGTTTAGATCAAGCTCTTCTCGATATTATTTCGAGCCGATTTCTTGCAGGTACCCTTAAAAACATGTTTTAAACATAATGAACGGTTCAGATCATCAAAATAAAGGATCCCTCATTAGAAGCGCGGAGTATATATGTATGAGTGAGCTTCTAATAAGGGATCCCCTATTTTGCTACGGTGTGGACCTCCTACTTCTTGATCAAATTATGATGATCTGAACCGTTCAATGTGTTTAAAACGTGTTGTTAAGGGTACCCGTAAGAGATCGGCTCAAAATAAATATCCGGAAAGTCTTTGATCCGTTCAATTTTTCATAAATCTGTTCCTGTCAGCATTTATCAAAAACTGTTTCGATCAAGCTCTTCTCGATATTATTTCGAGCCGATTTCTTGCAGGTACCCTTAAAAACATGTTTTAAACATAATGAACGGTTCAGATCATCAAAATAAAGGATCCCTCATTAGAAGCGCGGACTATATATGTATGAGTGAGCTTCTAATAAGGGATCCCCTATTTTGCTACGGTGTGGACCTCCTACTTCTTGATCAAATTATGATGATCTGAACCGTTCAATGTGTTTAAAACGTGTTGTTAAGGGTACCCGTAAGAGATCGGCTCAAAATAAATATCCGGAAAGTCTTTGATCCGTTCAATTTTTCATAAAGCTGTTCCTGTCAGCATTTATCAAAAACTGTTTAGATCAAGCTCTTCTCGATATTATTTCGAGCCGATTTCTTGCAGGTACACTTAAAAACATGTTTTAAACATAATGAACGGTTCAGATCATCAAAATAAAGGATCCCTCATTAGAAGCGCGGACTATATATGTATGAGTGAGCTTCTAATAAGGGATCCCCTATTTTGCTACGGTGTGGACCTCCTACTTCTTGATCAAATTATGATGATCTGAACCGTTCAATGTGTTTAAAACGTGTTGTTAAGGGTACCCGTAAGAGATCGGCTCAAAATAAATATCCGGAAAGTCTTTGATCCGTTCAATTTTTCATAAAGCTGTTCCTGTCAGCATTTATCAAAAACTGTTTAGATCAAGCTCTTCTCGATATTATTTCGAGCCGATTTCTTGCAGGTACACTTAAAAACATGTTTTAAACATAATGAACGGTTCAGATCATCAAAATAAAGGATCCCTCATTAGAAGCGCGGACTATATATGTATGAGTGAGCTTCTAATAAGGGATCCCCTATTTTGCTACGGTGTGGACCTCCTACTTCTTGATCAAATTATGATGATCTGAACCGTTCAATGTGTTTAAAACGTGTTCTTAAGGGTACCCGTAAGAGATCGGCTCAAAATAAATATCCGGAAAGTCTTTGATCCGTTCAATTTTTCATAAAGCTGTTCCTGTCAGCATTTATCAAAAACTGTTTAGATCAAGCTCTTCTCGATATTATTTCGACCCGATTTCTTGCAGGTACCCTTAAAAACATGTTTTAAACCTAATGAATGGTTCAGATCATCAAAATAAAGGATCCCTCATTAGAAGCGCGGACTATATATGTATGAGTGAGCTTCTAATAAGGGATCCCCTATTTTGCTACGGTGTGGACCTCCTACTTCTTGATCAAATTATGATGATCTGAACCGTTCAATGTGTTTAAAACGTGTTGTTAAGGGTACCCGTAAGAGATCGGCTCAAAATAAATATCCGGAAAGTCTTTGATCCGTTCAATTTTTCATAAAGCTGTTCCTGTCAGCATTTATCAAAAACTGTTTAGATCAAGCTCTTCTCGATATTATTTCGAGCCGATTTCTTGCAGGTACCCTTAAAAACATGTTTTAAACCTAATGAACGGTTCAGATCATTAAAATAAAGGATCCCTCATTAGAAGCGCGGACTATATATGTATGAGTGAGCTTCTAATAAGGGATCCCCTATTTTGCTACGGTGTGGACCTCCTACTTCTTGATCAAATTATGATGATCTGAACCGTTCAATGTGTTTAAAACGTGTTGTTAAGGGTACCCGTAAGAGATCGGCTCAAAATAAATATCCGGAAAGTCTTTGATCCGTTCAATTTTTCATAAAGCTGTTCCTGTCAGCATTTATCAAAAACTGTTTAGATCAAGCTCTTCTCGATATTATTTCGAGCCGATTTCTTGCAGGTACCCTTAAAAACATGTTTTAAACCTAATGAACGGTTCAGATCATCAAAATAAAGGATCCCTCATTAGAAGCGCGGACTATATATGTATGAGTGAGCTTCTAATAAGGGATCCCCTATTTTGCTACGGTGTGGACCTCCTACTTCTTGATCAAATTATGATGATCTGAACCGTTCAATGTGTTTAAAACGTGTTCTTAAGGGTACCCGTAAGAGATCGGCTCAAAATAAATATCCGGAAAGTCTTTGATCCGTTCAATTTTTCATAAAGCTGTTCCTGTCAGCATTTATCAAAAACTGTTTAGATCAAGCTCTTCTCGATATTATTTCGAGCCGATTTCTTGCAGGTACCCTTAAAAACATGTTTTAAACATAATGAACGGTTCAGATCATCAAAATAAAGGATCCCTCATTAGAAGCGCGGACTATATATGTATGAGTGAGCTTCTAATAAGGGATCCCCTATTTTGCTACGGTGTGGACCTCCTACTTCTTGATCAAATTATGATGATCTGAACCGTTCAATGTGTTTAAAACGTGTTCTTAAGGGTACCCGTAAGAGATCGGCTCAAAATAAATATCCGGAAAGTCTTTGATCCGTTCAATTTTTCATAAATCTGTTCCTGTCAGCATTTATCAAAAACTGTTTAGATCAAGCTCTTCTCGATATTATTTCGAGCCGATTTCTTGCAGGTACCCTTAAAAACATGTTTTAAACATAATGAACGGTTCAGATCATCAAAATAAAGGATCCCTCATTAGAAGCGCGGACTATATATGTATGAGTGAGCTTCTAATAAGGGATCCCCTATTTTGCTACGGTGTGGACCTCCTACTTCTTGATCAAATTATGATGATCTGAACCGTTCAATGTGTTTAAAACGTGTTTTTAAGGGTACCCGTAAGAGATCGGCTCAAAATAAATATCCGGAAAGTCTTTGATCCGTTCAATTTTTCATAAAGCTGTTCCTGTCAGCATTTATCAAAAACTGTTTAGATCAAGCTCTTCTCGATATTATTTCGAGCCGATTTCTTGCAGGTACCCTTAAAAACATGTTTTAAACATAATGAACGGTTCAGATCATCAAAATAAAGGATCCCTCATTAGAAGCGCGGACTATATATGTATGAGTGAGCTTCTAATAAGGGATCCCCTATTTTGCTACGGTGTGGACCTCCTACTTCTTGATCAAATTATGATGATCTGAACCGTTCAATGTGTTTAAAACGTGTTTTTAAGGGTACCCGTAAGAGATCGGCTCAAAATAAATATCCGGAAAGTCTTTGATCCGTTCAATTTTTCATAAAGCTGTTCCTGTCAGCATTTATCAAAAACTGTTTAGATCAAGCTCTTCTCGATATTATTTCGAGCCGATTTCTTGCAGGTACCCTTAAAAACATGTTTTAAACATAATGAACGTTTCAGATCATCAAAATAAAGGATCCCTCATTAGAAGCGCGGACTATATATGTATGAGTGAGCTTCTAATAAGGGATCCCCTATTTTGCTACGGTGTGGACCTCCTACTTCTTGATCAAATTATGATGATCTGAACCGTTCAATGTGTTTAAAACGTGTTCTTAAGGGAACCCGTAAGAGATCGGCTCAAAATAAATATCCGGAAAGTCTTTGATCCGTTCAATTTTTCATAAAGCTGTTCCTGTCAGCATTTATCAAAAACTGTTTAGATCAAGCTCTTCTCGATATTATTTCGAGCCGATTTCTTGCAGGTACCCTTAAAAACATGTTTTAAACATAATGAACGGTTCAGATCATCAAAATAAAGGATCCCTCATTAGAAGCGCGGACTATATATGTATGAGTGAGCTTCTAATAAGGGATCCCCTATTTTGCTACGGTGTGGACCTCCTACTTCTTGATCAAATTATGATGATCTGAACCGTTCAGTGTGTTTAAAACGTGTTCTTAAGGGTACCCGTAAGAGATCGGCTCAAAATAAATATCCGGAAAGTCTTTGATCCGTTCAATTTTTCATAAAGCTGTTCCTGTCAGCATTTATCAAAAACTGTTTAGATCAAGCTCTTCTCGATATTATTTCGAGCCGATTTCTTGCAGGTACCCTTAAAAACATGTTTTAAACATAATGAACGGTTCAGATCATCAAAATAAAGGATCCCTCATTAGAAGCGCGGACTATATATGTATGAGTGAGCTTCTAATAAGGGATCCCCTGTTTTGCTACGGTGTGGACCTCCTACTTCTTGATCAAATTATGATGATCTGAACCGTTCAATGTGTTTAAAACGTGTTCTTAAGGGTACCCGTAAGAGATCGGCTCAAAATAAATATCCGGAAAGTCTTTGATCCGTTCAATTTTTCATAAAGCTGTTCCTGTCAGCATTTATCAAAAACTGTTTAGATCAAGCTCTTCTCGATATTATTTCGAGCCGATTTCTTGCAGGTACCCTTAAAAACATGTTTTAAACATAATGAACGGTTCAGATCATCAAAATAAAGGATCCCTCATTAGAAGCGCGGACTATATATGTATGAGTGAGCTTCTAATAAGGGATCCCCTGTTTTGCTACGGTGTGGACCTCCTACTTCTTGATCAAATTATGATGATCTGAACCGTTCAATGTGTTTAAAACGTGTTCTTAAGGGTACCCGTAAGAGATCGGCTCAAAATAAATATCCGGAAAGTCTTTGATCCGTTCAATTTTTCATAAAGCTGTTCCTGTCAGCATTTATCAAAAACTGTTTAGATCAAGCTCTTCTCGATATTATTTCGAGCCGATTTCTTGCAGGTACCCTTAAAAACATGTTTTAAACATAATGAACGGTTCAGATCATCAAAATAAAGGATCCCTCATTAGAAGCGCGGACTATATATGTATGAGTGAGCTTCTAATAAGGGATCCCCTGTTTTGCTACGGTGTGGACCTCCTACTTCTTGATCAAATTATGATGATCTGAACCGTTCAATGTGTTTAAAACGTGTTCTTAAGGGTACCCGTAAGAGATCGGCTCAAAATAAATATCCGGAAAGTCTTTGATCCGTTCAATTTTTCATAAAGCTGTTCCTGTCAGCATTTATCAAAAACTGTTTAGATCAAGCTCTTCTCGATATTATTTCGAGCCGATTTCTTGCAGGTACCCTTAAAAACATGTTTTAAACATAATGAACGGTTCAGATCATCAAAATAAAGGATCCCTCATTAGAAGCGCGGACTATATATGTATGAGTGAGCTTCTAATAAGGGATCCCCTATTTTGCTACGGTGTGGACCTCCTACTTCTTGATCAAATTATGATGATCTGAACCGTTCAATGTGTTTAAAACGTGTTGTTAAGGGTACCCGTAAGAGATCGGCTCAAAATAAATATCCGGAAAGTCTTTGATCCGTTCAATTTTTCATAAAGCTGTTCCTGTCAGCATTTATCAAAAACTGTTTAGATCAAGCTCTTCTCGATATTATTTCGAGCCGATTTCTTGCAGGTACCCTTAAAAACATGTTTTAAACATAATGAACGGTTCAGATCATCAAAATAAAGGATCCCTCATTAGAAGCGCGGACTATATATGTATGAGTGAGCTTCTAATAAGGGATCCCCTATTTTGCTACGGTGTGGACCTCCTACTTCTTGATCAAATTATGATGATCTGAACCGTTCAATGTGTTTAAAACGTGTTCTTAAGGGTACCCGTAAGAGATCGGCTCAAAATAAATATCCGGAAAGTCTTTGATCCGTTCAATTTTTCATAAAGCTGTTCCTGTCAGCATTTATCAAAAACTGTTTAGATCAAGCTCTTCTCGATATTATTTCGAGCCGATTTCTTGCAGGTACCCTTAAAAACATGTTTTAAACATAATGAACGGTTCAGATCATCAAAATAAAGGATCCCTCATTAGAAGCGCGGACTATATATGTTTGAGTGAGCTTCTAATAAGGGATCCCCTATTTTGCTACGGTGTGGACCTCCTACTTCTTGATCAAATTATGATGATCTGAACCGTTCGATGTGTTTAAAACGTGTTCTTAAGGGTACCCGTAAGAGATCGGCTCAAAATAAATATCCGGAAAGTCTTTGATCCGTTCAATTTTTCATAAAGCTGTTCCTGTCAGCATTTATCAAAAACTGTTTAGATCAAGCTCTTCTCGATATTATTTCGAGCCGATTTCTTGCAGGTACCCTTAAAAACATGTTTTAAACATAATGAACGGTTCAGATCATCAAAATAAAGGATCCCTCATTAGAAGCGCGGACTATATATGTATGAGTGAGCTTCTAATAAGGGATCCCCTATTTTGCTACGGTGTGGACCTCCTACTTCTTGATCAAATTATGATGATCTGAACCGTTCGATGTGTTTAAAACGTGTTCTTAAGGGTACCCGTAAGAGATCGGCTCAAAATAAATATCCGGAAAGTCTTTGATCCGTTCAATTTTTCATAAAGCTGTTCCTGTCAGCATTTATCAAAAACTGTTTAGATCAAGCTCTTCTCGATATTATTTCGAGCCGATTTCTTGCAGGTACCCTTAAAAACATGTTTTAAACATAATGAACGGTTCAGATCATCAAAATAAAGGATCCCTCATTAGAAGCGCGGACTATATATGTATGAGTGAGCTTCTAATAAGGGATCCCCTATTTTGCTACGGTGTGGACCTCCTACTTCTTGATCAAATTATGATGATCTGAACCGTTCGATGTGTTTAAAACGTGTTCTTAAGGGTACCCGTAAGAGATCGGCTCAAAATAAATATCCGGAAAGTCTTTGATCCGTTCAATTTTTCATAAAGCTGTTCCTGTCAGCATTTATCAAAAACTGTTTAGATCAAGCTCTTCTCGATATTATTTCGAGCCGATTTCTTGCAGGTACCCTTAAAAACATGTTTTAAACATAATGAACGGTTCAGATCATCAAAATAAAGGATCCCTCATTAGAAGCGCGGACTATATATGTATGAGTGAGCTTCTAATAAGGGATCCCCTATTTTGCTACGGTGTGGACCTCCTACTTCTTGATCAAATTATGATGATCTGAACCGTTCAATGTGTTTAAAACGTGTTGTTAAGGGTACCCGTAAGAGATCGGCTCAAAATAAATATCCGGAAAGTCTTTGATCCGTTCAATTTTTCATAAAGCTGTTCCTGTCAGCATTTATCAAAAACTGTTTAGATCAAGCTCTTCTCGATATTATTTCGAGCCGATTTCTTGCAGGTACCCTTAAAAACATGTTTTAAACATAATGAACGGTTCAGATCATCAAAATAAAGGATCCCTCATTAGAAGCGCGGACTATATATGTATGAGTGAGCTTCTAATAAGGGATCCCCTATTTTGCTACGGTGTGGACCTCCTACTTCTTGATCAAATTATGATGATCTGAACCGTTCAATGTGTTTAAAACGTGTTCTTAAGGGTACCCGTAAGAGATCGGCTCAAAATAAATATCCGGAAAGTCTTTGATCCGTTCAATTTTTCATAAAGCTGTTCCTGTCAGCATTTATCAAAAACTGTTTAGATCAAGCTCTTCTCGATATTATTTCGAGCCGATTTCTTGCAGGTACCCTTAAAAACATGTTTTAAACATAATGAACGGTTCAGATCATCAAAATAAAGGATCCCTCATTAGAAGCGCGGACTATATATGTATGAGTGAGCTTCTAATAAGGGATCCCCTATTTTGCTACGGTGTGGACCTCCTACTTCTTGATCAAATTATGATGATCTGAACCGTTCGATGTGTTTAAAACGTGTTCTTAAGGGTACCCGTAAGAGATCGGCTCAAAATAAATATCCGGAAAGTCTTTGATCCGTTCAATTTTTCATAAAGCTGTTCCTGTCAGCATTTATCAAAAACTGTTTAGATCAAGCTCTTCTCGATATTATTTCGAGCCGATTTCTTGCAGGTACCCTTAAAAACATGTTTTAAACATAATGAACGGTTCAGATCATCAAAATAAAGGATCCCTCATTAGAAGCGCGGACTATATATGTATGAGTGAGCTTCTAATAAGGGATCCCCTATTTTGCTACGGTGTGGAGCTCCTACTTCTTGATCAAATTATGATGATCTGAACCGTTCGATGTGTTTAAAACGTGTTCTTAAGGGTACCCGTAAGAGATCGGCTCAAAATAAATATCCGGAAAGTCTTTGATCCGTTCAATTTTTCATAAAGCTGTTCCTGTCAGCATTTATCAAAAACTGTTTAGATCAAGCTCTTCTCGATATTATTTCGAGCCGATTTCTTGCAGGTACCCTTAAAAACATGTTTTAAACATAATGAACGGTTCAGATCATCAAAATAAAGGATCCCTCATTAGAAGCGCGGACTATATATGTATGAGTGAGCTTCTAATAAGGGATCCCCTATTTTGCTACGGTGTGGACCTCCTACTTCTTGATCAAATTATGATGATCTGAACCGTTCGATGTGTTTAAAACGTGTTCTTAAGGGTACCCGTAAGAGATCGGCTCAAAATAAATATCCGGAAAGTCTTTGATCCGTTCAATTTTTCATAAAGCTGTTCCTGTCAGCATTTATCAAAAACTGTTTAGATCAAGCTCTTCTCGATATTATTTCGAGCCGATTTCTTGCAGGTACCCTTAAAAACATGTTTTAAACATAATGAACGGTTCAGATCATCAAAATAAAGGATCCCTCATTAGAAGCGCGGACTATATATGTATGAGTGAGCTTCTAATAAGGGATCCCCTATTTTGCTACGGTGTGGACCTCCTACTTCTTGATCAAATTATGATGATCTGAACCGTTCAATGTGTTTAAAACGTGTTTTTAAGGGTACCCGTAAGAGATCGGCTCAAAATAAATATCCGGAAAGTCTTTGATCCGTTCAATTTTTCATAAAGCTGTTCCTGTCAGCATTTATCAAAAACTGTTTAGATCAAGCTCTTCTCGATATTATTTCGAGCCGATTTCTTGCAGGTACCCTTAAAAACATGTTTTAAACATAATGAACGGTTCAGATCATCAAAATAAAGGATCCCTCATTAGAAGCGCGGACTATATATGTATGAGTGAGCTTCTAATAAGGGATCCCCTATTTTGCTACGGTGTGGACCTCCTACTTCTTGATCAAATTATGATGATCTGAACCGTTCAATGTGTTTAAAACGAATTTTTAAGGGTACCCGTAAGAGATCGGCTCAAAATAAATATCCGGAAAGTCTTTGATCCGTTCAATTTTTCATAAAGCTGTTCCTGTCAGCATTTATCAAAAACTGTTTAGATCAAGCTCTTCTCGATATTATTTCGAGCCGATTTCTTGCAGGTACCCTTAAAAACATGTTTTAAACATAATGAACGGTTCAGATCATCAAAATAAAGGATCCCTCATTAGAAGCGCGGACTATATATGTATGAGTGAGCTTCTAATAAGGGATCCCCTATTTTGCTACGGTGTGGACCTCCTACTTCTTGATCAAATTATGATGATCTGAACCGTTCAATGTGTTTAAAACGTGTTTTTAAGGGTACCCGTAAGAGATCGGCTCAAAATAAATATCCGGAAAGTCTTTGATCCGTTCAATTTTTCATAAAGCTGTTCCTGTCAGCATTTATCAAAAACTGTTTAGATCAAGCTCTTCTCGATATTATTTCGAGCCGATTTCTTGCAGGTACCCTTAAAAACATGTTTTAAACATAATGAACGGTTCAGATCATCAAAATAAAGGATCCCTCATTAGAAGCGCGGACTATATATGTATGAGTGAGCTTCTAATAAGGGATCCCCTATTTTGCTACGGTGTGGACCTCCTACTTCTTGATCAAATTATGATGATCTGAACCGTTCAATGTGTTTAAAACGTGTTTTTAAGGGTACCCGTAAGAGATCGGCTCAAAATAAATATCCGGAAAGTCTTTGATCCGTTCAATTTTTCATAAAGCTGTTCCTGTCAGCTTTTATCAAAAACTGTTTAGATCAAGCTCTTCTCGATATTATTTCGAGCCGATTTCTTGCAGGTACCCTTAAAAACATGTTTTAAACATAATGAACGGTTCAGATCATCAAAATAAAGGATCCCTCATTAGAAGCGCGGACTATATATGTATGAGTGAGCTTCTAATAAGGGATCCCCTATTTTGCTACGGTGTGGACCTCCTACTTCTTGATCAAATTATGATGATCTGAACCGTTCAATGTGTTTAAAACGTGTTTTTAATGGTACCCGTAAGAGATCGGCTCAAAATAAATATCCGGAAAGTCTTTGATCCGTTCAATTTTTCATAAAGCTGTTCCTGTCAGCATTTATCAAAAACTGTTTAGATCAAGCTCTTCTCGATATTATTTCGAGCCGATTTCTTGCAGGTACCCTTAAAAACATGTTTTAAACATAATGAACGGTTCAGATCATCAAAATAAAGGATCCCTCATTAGAAGCGCGGACTATATATGTATGAGTGAGCTTCTAATAAGGGATCCCCTATTTTGCTACGGTGTGGACCTCCTACTTCTTGATCAAATTATGATGATCTGAACCGTTCAATGTGTTTAAAACGTGTTTTTAAGGGTACCCGTAAGAGATCGGCTCAAAATAAATATCCGGAAAGTCTTTGATCCGTTCAATTTTTCATAAAGCTGTTCCTGTCAGCATTTATCAAAAACTGTTTAGATCAAGCTCTTCTCGATATTATTTCGAGCCGATTTCTTGCAGGTACCCTTAAAAACATGTTTTAAACATAATGAACGGTTCAGATCATCAAAATAAAGGATCCCTCATTAGAAGCGCGGACTATATATGTATGAGTGAGCTTCTAATAAGGGATCCCCTATTTTGCTACGGTGTGGACCTCCTACTTCTTGATCAAATTATGATGATCTGAACCGTTCAATGTGTTTAAAACGTGTTTTTAAGGGTACCCGTAAGAGATCGGCTCAAAATAAATATCCGGAAAGTCTTTGATCCGTTCAATTTTTCATAAAGCTGTACCTGTCAGCATTTATCAAAAACTGTTTAGATCAAGCTCTTCTCGATATTATTTCGAGCCGATTTCTTGCAGGTACCCTTAAAAACATGTTTTAAACATAATGAACGGTTCAGATCATCAAAATAAAGGATCCCTCATTAGAAGCGCGGACTATATTTGTATGAGTGAGCTTCTAATAAGGGATCCCCTATTTTGCTACGGTGTGGACCTCCTA
The DNA here is from genome assembly GCA_019985065.2 of Arctostaphylos glauca. Taxonomy (NCBI): domain Eukaryota; kingdom Viridiplantae; phylum Streptophyta; class Magnoliopsida; order Ericales; family Ericaceae; genus Arctostaphylos; species Arctostaphylos glauca. The sequence continues at coordinate 25,988 of JAHSPW020000023.1, forward strand.
CTTCTTGATCAAATTATGATGATCTGAACCGTTCAATGTGTTTAAAACGTGTTTTTAAGGGTACCCGTAAGAGATCGGCTCAAAATAAATATCCGGAAAGTCTTTGATCCGTTCAATTTTTCATAAAGCTGTTCCTGTCAGCATTTATCAAAAACTGTTTAGATCAAGCTCTTCTCGATATTATTTCGAGCCGATTTCTTGCAGGTACCCTTAAAAACATGTTTTAAACATAATGAACGGTTCAGATCATCAAAATAAAGGATCCCTCATTAGAAGCGCGGACTATATATGTATGAGTGAGCTTCTAATAAGGGATCCCCTATTTTGCTACGGTGTGGACCTCCTACTTCTTGATCAAATTATGATGATCTGAACCGTTCAATGTGTTTGAAACGTGTTTTTAAGGGTACCCGTAAGAGATCGGCTCAAAATAAATATCCGGAAAGTCTTTGATCCGTTCAATTTTTCATAAAGCTGTTCCTGTCAGCATTTATCAAAAACTGTTTATATCAAGCTCTTCTCGATATTATTTCGAGCCGATTTCTTGCAGGTACCCTTAAAAACATGTTTTAAACATAATGAACGGTTCAGATCATCAAAATAAAGGATCCCTCATTAGAAGCGCGGACTATATATGTATGAGTGAGCTTCTAATAAGGGATCCCCTATTTTGCTACGGTGTGGACCTCCTACTTCTTGATCAAATTATGATGATCTGAACCGTTCAATGTGTTTAAAACGTGTTTTTAAGGGTACCCGTAAGAGATCGGCTCAAAATAAATATCCGGAAAGTCTTTGATCCGTTCAATTTTTCATAAAGCTGTTCCTGTCAGCATTTATCAAAAACTGTTTAGATCAAGCTCTTCTCGATATTATTTCGAGCCGATTTCTTGCAGGTACCATTAAAAACATGTTTTAAACATAATGAACGGTTCAGATCATCAAAATAAAGGATCCCTCATTAGAAGCGCGGACTATATATGTATGAGTGAGCTTCTAATAAGGGATCCCCTATTTTGCTACGGTGTGGACCTCCTACTTCTTGATCAAATTATGATGATCTGAACCGTTCAATGTGTTTAAAACGTGTTTTTAAGGGTACCCGTAAGAGATCGGCTCAAAATAAATATCCGGAAAGTCTTTGATCCGTTCAATTTTTCATAAAGCTGTTCCTGTCAGCATTTATCAAAAACTGTTTATATCAAGCTCTTCTCGATATTATTTCGAGCCGATTTCTTGCAGGTACCCTTAAAAACATGTTTTAAACATAATGAACGGTTCAGATCATCAAAATAAAGGATCCCTCATTAGAAGCGCGGACTATATATGTATGAGTGAGCTTCTAATAAGGGATCCCCTATTTTGCTACGGTGTGGACCTCCTACTTCTTGATCAAATTATGATGATCTGAACCGTTCAATGTGTTTAAAACGTGTTTTTAAGGGTACCCGTAAGAGATCGGCTCAAAATAAATATCCGGAAAGTCTTTGATCCGTTCAATTTTTCATAAAGCTGTTCCTGTCAGCATTTATCAAAAACTGTTTATATCAAGCTCTTCTCGATATTATTTCGAGCCGATTTCTTGCAGGTACCCTTAAAAACATGTTTTAAACATAATGAACGGTTCAGATCATCAAAATAAAGGATCCCTCATTAGAAGCGCGGACTATATATGTATGAGTGAGCTTCTAATAAGGGATCCCCTATTTTGCTACGGTGTGGACCTCCTACTTCTTGATCAAATTATGATGATCTGAACCGTTCAATGTGTTTAAAACGTGTTTTTAAGGGTACCCGTAAGAGATCGGCTCAAAATAAATATCCGGAAAGTCTTTGATCCGTTCAATTTTTCATAAAGTTGTTCCTGTCAGCATTTATCAAAAACTGTTTAGATCAAGCTCTTCTCGATATTATTTCGAGCCGATTTCTTGCAGGTACCCTTAAAAACATGTTTTAAACATAATGAAAGGTTCAGATCATCAAAATAAAGGATCCCTCATTAGAAGCGCGGACTATATATGTATGAGTGAGCTTCTAATAAGGGATCCCCTATTTTGCTACGGTGTGGACCTCCTACTTCTTGATCAAATTATGATGATCTGAACCGTTCAATGTGTTTAAAACGTGTTTTTAAGGGTACCCGTAAGAGATCGGCTCAAAATAAATATCCGGAAAGTCTTTGATCCGTTCAATTTTTCATAAAGCTGTTCCTGTCAGCATTTATCAAAAACTGTTTAGATCAAGCTCTTCTCGATATTATTTCGAGCCGATTTCATGCAGGTACCCTTAAAAACATGTTTTAAACATAATGAACGGTTCAGATCATCAAAATAAAGGATCCCTCATTAGAAGCGCGGACTATATATGTATGAGTGAGCTTCTAATAAGGGATCCCCTATTTTGCTACGGTGTGGACCTCCTACTTCTTGATCAAATTATGATGATCTGAACCGTTCAATGTGTTTAAAACGTGTTTTTAAGGGTACCCGTAAGAGATCGGCTCAAAATAAATATCCGGAAAGTCTTTGATCCGTTCAATTTTTCATAAAGCTGTTCCTGTCAGCATTTATCAAAAACTGTTTAGATCAAGCTCTTCTCGATATTATTTCGAGCCGATTTCTTGCAGGTACCCTTAAAAACATGTTTTAAACATAATGAACGGTTCAGATCATCAAAATAAAGGATCCCTCATTAGAAGCGCGGACTATATATGTATGAGTGAGCTTCTAATAAGGGATCCCCTATTTTGCTACGGTGTGGACCTCCTACTTCTTGATCAAATTATGATGATCTGAACCGTTCAATGTGTTTAAAACGTGTTTTTAAGGGAACCCGTAAGAGATCGGCTCAAAATAAATATCCGGAAAGTCTTTGATCCGTTCAATTTTTCATAAAGCTGTTCCTGTCAGCATTTATCAAAAACTGTTTAGATCAAGCTCTTCTCGATATTATTTCGAGCCGATTTCTTGCAGGTACCCTTAAAAACATGTTTTAAACATAATGAACGGTTCAGATCATCAAAATAAAGGATCCCTCATTAGAAGCGCGGACTATATATGTATGAGTGAGCTTCTAATAAGGGATCCCCTATTTTGCTACGGTGTGGACCTCCTACTTCTTGATCAAATTATGATGATCTGAACCGTTCAATGTGTTTAAAACGTGTTTTTAAGGGTACCCGTAAGAGATCGGCTCAAAATAAATATCCGGAAAGTCTTTGATCCGTTCAATTTTTCATAAAGCTGTTCCTGTCAGCATTTATCAAAAACTGTTTAGATCAAGCTCTTCTCGATATTATTTCGAGCCGATTTCTTGCTGGTACCCTTAAAAACATGTTTTAAACATAATGAACGGTTCAGATCATCAAAATAAAGGATCCCTCATTAGAAGCGCGGACTATATATGTATGAGTGAGCTTCTAATAAGGGATCCCCTATTTTGCTACGGTGTGGACCTCCTACTTCTTGATCAAATTATGATGATCTGAACCGTTCAATGTGTTTAAAACGTGTTTTTAAGGGTACCCGTAAGAGATCGGCTCAAAATAAATATCCGGAAAGTCTTTGATCCGTTCAATTTTTCATAAAGCTGTTCCTGTCAGCATTTATCAAAAACTGTTTAGATCAAGCTCTTCTCGATATTATTTCGAGCCGATTTCTTGCAGGTACCCTTAAAAACATGTTTTAAACATAATGAACGGTTCAGATCATCAAAATAAAGGATCCCTCATTAGAAGCGCGGACTATATATGTATGAGTGAGCTTCTAATAAGGGATCCCCTATTTTGCTACGGTGTGGACCTCCTACTTCTTGATCAAATTATGATGATCTGAACCGTTCAATGTGTTTAAAACGTGTTTCTAAGGGTACCCGTAAGAGATCGGCTCAAAATAAATATCCGGAAAGTCTTTGATCCGTTCAATTTTTCATAAAGCTGTTCCTGTCAGCATTTATCAAAAACTGTTTAGATCAAGCTCTTCTCGATATTATTTCGAGCCGATTTCTTGCAGGTACCCTTAAAAACATGTTTTAAACATAATGAACGGTTCAGATCATCAAAATAAAGGATCCCTCATTAGAAGCGCGGACTATATATGTATGAGTGAGCTTCTAATAAGGGATCCCCTATTTTGCTACGGTGTGGACCTCCTACTTCTTGATCAAATTATGATGATCTGAACCGTTCAATGTGTTTAAAACGTGTTTCTAAGGGTACCCGTAAGAGATCGGCTCAAAATAAATATCCGGAAAGTCTTTGATCCGTTCAATTTTTCATAAAGCTGTTCCTGTCAGCATTTATCAAAAACTGTTTAGATCAAGCTCTTCTCGATATTATTTCGAGCCGATTTCTTGCAGGTACCCTTAAAAACATGTTTTAAACATAATGAACGGTTCAGATCATCAAAATAAAGGATCCCTCATTAGAAGCGCGGACTATATATGTATGAGTGAGCTTCTAATAAGGGATCCCCTATTTTGCTACGGTGTGGACCTCCTACTTCTTGATCAAATTATGATGATCTGAACCGTTCAATGTGTTTAAAACGTGTTTCTAAGGGTACCCGTAAGAGATCGGCTCAAAATAAATATCCGGAAAGTCTTTGATCCGTTCAATTTTTCATAAAGCTGTTCCTGTCAGCATTTATCAAAAACTGTTTAGATCAAGCTCTTCTCGATATTATTTCGAGCCGATTTCTTGCAGGTACCCTTAAAAACATGTTTTAAACATAATGAACGGTTCAGATCATCAAAATAAAGGATCCCTCATTAGAAGCGCGGACTATATATGTATGAGTGAGCTTCTAATAAGGGATCCCCTATTTTGCTAGGGTGTGGACCTCCTACTTCTTGATCAAATTATGATGATCTGAACCGTTCAATGTGTTTAAAACGTGTTTCTAAGGGTACCCGTAAGAGATCGGCTCAAAATAAATATCCGGAAAGTCTTTGATCCGTTCAATTTTTCATAAAGCTGTTCTTGTCAGCATTTATCAAAAACTGTTTAGATCAAGCTCTTCTCGATATTATTTCGAGCCGATTTCTTGCAGGTACCCTTAAAAACATGTTTTAAACATAATGAACGGTTCAGATCATCAAAATAAAGGATCCCTCATTAGAAGCGCGGACTATATATGTATGAGTGAGCTTCTAATAAGGGATCCCCTATTTTGCTACGGTGTGGACCTCCTACTTCTTGATCAAATTATGATGATCTGAACCGTTCAATGTGTTTAAAACGTGTTTCTAAGGGTACCCGTAAGAGATCGGCTCAAAATAAATATCCGGAAAGTCTTTGATCCGTTCAATTTTTCATAAAGCTGTTCCTGTCAGCATTTATCAAAAACTGTTTAGATCAAGCTCTTCTCGATATTATTTCGAGCCGATTTCTTGCAGGTACCCTTAAAAACATGTTTTAAACATAATGAACGGTTCAGATCATCAAAATAAAGGATCCCTCATTAGAAGCGCGGACTATATATGTATGAGTGAGCTTCTAATAAGGGATCCCCTATTTTGCTACGGTGTGGACCTCCTACTTCTTGATCAAATTATGATGATCTGAACCGTTCAATGTGTTTAAAACGTGTTTCTAAGGGTACCCGTAAGAGATCGGCTCAAAATAAATATCCGGAAAGTCTTTGATCCGTTCAATTTTTCATAAAGCTGTTCCTGTCAGCATTTATCAAAAACTGTTTAGATCAAGCTCTTCTCGATATTATTTCGAGCCGATTTCTTGCAGGTACCCTTAAAAACATGTTTTAAACATAATGAACGGTTCAGATCATCAAAATAAAGGATCCCTCATTAGAAGCGCGGACTATATATGTATGAGTGAGCTTCTAATAAGGGATCCCCTATTTTGCTACGGTGTGGACCTCCTACTTCTTGATCAAATTATGATGATCTGAACCGTTCAATGTGTTTAAAACGTGTTTCTAAGGGTACCCGTAAGAGATCGGCTCAAAATAAATATCCGGAAAGTCTTTGATCCGTTCAATTTTTCATAAAGCTGTTCCTGTCAGCATTTATCAAAAACTGTTTAGATCAAGCTCTTCTCGATATTATTTCGAGCCGATTTCTTGCAGGTACCCTTAAAAACATGTTTTAAACATAATGAACGGTTCAGATCATCAAAATAAAGGATCCCTCATTAGAAGCGCGGACTATATATGTATGAGTGAGCTTCTAATAAGGGATCCCCTATTTTGCTACGGTGTGGACCTCCTACTTCTTGATCAAATTATGATGATCTGAACCGTTCAATGTGTTTAAAACGTGTTTCTAAGGGTACCCGTAAGAGATCGGCTCAAAATAAATATCCGGAAAGTCTTTGATCCGTTCAATTTTTCATAAAGCTGTTCCTGTCAGCATTTATCAAAAACTGTTTAGATCAAGCTCTTCTCGATATTATTTCGAGCCGATTTCTTGCAGGTACCCTTAAAAACATGTTTTAAACATAATGAACGGTTCAGATCATCAAAATAAAGGATCCCTCATTAGAAGCGCGGACTATATATGTATGAGTGAGCTTCTAATAAGGGATCCCCTATTTTGCTACGGTGTGGACCTCCTACTTCTTGATCAAATTATGATGATCTGAACCGTTCAATGTGTTTAAAACGTGTTTCTAAGGGTACCCGTAAGAGATCGGCTCAAAATAAATATCCGGAAAGTCTTTGATCCGTTCAATTTTTCATAAAGCTGTTCCTGTCAGCATTTATCAAAAACTGTTTAGATCAAGCTCTTCTCGATATTATTTCGAGCCGATTTCTTGCAGGTACCCTTAAAAACATGTTTTAAACATAATGAACGGTTCAGATCATCAAAATAAAGGATCCCTCATTAGAAGCGCGGACTATATATGTATGAGTGAGCTTCTAATAAGGGATCCCCTATTTTGCTACGGTGTGGACCTCCTACTTCTTGATCAAATTATGATGATCTGAACCGTTCAATGTGTTTAAAACGTGTTTCTAAGGGTACCCGTAAGAGATCGGCTCAAAATAAATATCCGGAAAGTCTTTGATCCGTTCAATTTTTCATAAAGCTGTTCCTGTCAGCATTTATCAAAAACTGTTTAGATCAAGCTCTTCTCGATATTATTTCGAGCCGATTTCTTGTAGGTACCCTTAAAAACATGTTTTAAACATAATGAACGGTTCAGATCATCAAAATAAAGGATCCCTCATTAGAAGCGCGGACTATATATGTATGAGTGAGCTTCTAATAAGGGATCCCCTATTTTGCTACGGTGTGGACCTCCTACTTCTTGATCAAATTATGATGATCTGAACCGTTCAATGTGTTTAAAACGTGTTTCTAAGGGTACCCGTAAGAGATCGGCTCAAAATAAATATCCGGAAAGTCTTTGATCCGTTCAATTTTTCATAAAGCTGTTCCTGTCAGTATTTATCAAAAACTGTTTAGATCAAGCTCTTCTCGATATTATTTCGAGCCGATTTCTTGCAGGTACCCTTAAAAACATGTTTTAAACATAATGAACGGTTCAGATCATCAAAATAAAGGATCCCTCATTAGAAGCGCGGACTATATATGTATGAGTGAGCTTCTAATAAGGGATCCCCTATTTTGCTACGGTGTGGACCTCCTACTTCTTGATCAAATTATGATGATCTGAACCGTTCAATGTGTTTAAAACGTGTTTCTAAGGGTACCCGTAAGAGATCGGCTCAAAATAATATCCGGAAAGTCTTTGATCCGTTCAATTTTTCATAAAGCTGTTCCTGTCAGCATTTATCAAAAACTGTTTAGATCAAGCTCTTCTCGATATTATTTCGAGCCGATTTCTTGCAGGTACCCTTAAAAACATGTTTTAAACATAATGAACGGTTCAGATCATCAAAATAAAGGATCCCTCATTAGAAGCGCGGACTATATATGTATGAGTGAGCTTCTAATAAGGGATCCCCTATTTTGCTACGGTGTGGACCTCCTACTTCTTGATCAAATTATGATGATCTGAACCGTTCAATGTGTTTAAAACGTGTTTCTAAGGGTACCCGTAAGAGATCGGCTCAAAATAATATCCGGAAAGTCTTTGATCCGTTCAATTTTTCATAAAGCTGTTCCTGTCAGCATTTATCAAAAACTGTTTAGATCAAGCTCTTCTCGATATTATTTCGAGCCGATTTCTTGCAGGTACCCTTAAAAACATGTTTTAAACATAATGAACGGTTCAGATCATCAAAATAAAGGATCCCTCATTAGAAGCGCGGACTATATATGTATGAGTGAGCTTCTAATAAGGGATCCCCTATTTTGCTACGGTGTGGACCTCCTACTTCTTGATCAAATTATGATGATCTGAACCGTTCAATGTGTTTAAAACGTGTTTCTAAGGGTACCCGTAAGAGATCGGCTCAAAATAATATCCGGAAAGTCTTTGATCCGTTCAATTTTTCATAAAGCTGTTCCTGTCAGCATTTATCAAAAACTGTTTAGATCAAGCTCTTCTCGATATTATTTCGAGCCGATTTCTTGCAGGTACCCTTAAAAACATGTTTTAAACATAATGAACGGTTCAGATCATCAAAATAAAGGATCCCTCATTAGAAGCGCGGACTATATATGTATGAGTGAGCTTCTAATAAGGGATCCCCTATTTTGCTACGGTGTGGACCTCCTACTTCTTGATCAAATTATGATGATCTGAACCGTTCAATGTGTTTAAAACGTGTTTCTAAGGGTACCCGTAAGAGATCGGCTCAAAATAATATCCGGAAAGTCTTTGATCCGTTCAATTTTTCATAAAGCTGTTCCTGTCAGCATTTACCAAAAACTGTTTAGATCAAGCTCTTCTCGATATTATTTCGAGCCGATTTCTTGCAGGTACCCTTAAAAACATGTTTTAAACATAATGAACGGTTCAGATCATCAAAATAAAGGATCCCTCATTAGAAGCGCGGACTATATATGTATGAGTGAGCTTCTAATAAGGGATCCCCTATTTTGCTACGGTGTGGACCTCCTACTTCTTGATCAAATTATGATGATCTGAACCGTTCAATGTGTTTAAAACGTGTTTCTAAGGGTACCCGTAAGAGATCGGCTCAAAATAATATCCGGAAAGTCTTTGATCCGTTCAATTTTTCATAAAGCTGTTCCTGTCAGCATTTATCAAAAACTGTTTAGATCAAACTCTTCTCGATATTATTTCGAGCCGATTTCTTGCAGGTACCCTTAAAAACATGTTTTAAACATAATGAACGGTTCAGATCATCAAAATAAAGGATCCCTCATTAGAAGCGCGGACTATATATGTATGAGTGAGCTTCTAATAAGGGATCCCCTATTTTGCTACGGTGTGGACCTCCTACTTCTTGATCAAATTATGATGATCTGAACCGTTCAATGTGTTTAAAACGTGTTTCTAAGGGTACCCGTAAGAGATCGGCTCAAAATAATATCCGGAAAGTCTTTGATCCGTTCAATTTTTCATAAAGCTGTTCCTGTCAGCATTTATCAAAAACTGTTTAGATCAAGCTCTTCTCGATATTATTTCGAGCCGATTTCTTGCAGGTACCCTTAAAAACATGTTTTAAACATAATGAACGGTTCAGATCATCAAAATAAAGGATCCCTCATTAGAAGCGCGGACTATATATGTATGAGTGAGCTTCTAATAAGGGATCCCCTATTTTGCTACGGTGTGGACCTCCTACTTCTTGATCAAATTATGATGATCTGAACCGTTCAATGTGTTTAAAACGTGTTTCTAAGGGTACCCGTAAGAGATCGGCTCAAAATAATATCCGGAAAGTCTTTGATCCGTTCAATTTTTCATAAAGCTGTTCCTGTCAGCATTTATCAAAAACTGTTTAGATCAAGCTCTTCTCGATATTATTTCGAGCCGATTTCTTGCAGGTACCCTTAAAAACATGTTTTAAACATAATGAACGGTTCAGATCATCAAAATAAAGGATCCCTCATTAGAAGCGCGGACTATATATGTATGAGTGAGCTTCTAATAAGGGAACCCCTATTTTGCTACGGTGTGGACCTCCTACTTCTTGATCAAATTATGATGATCTGAACCGTTCAATGTGTTTAAAACGTGTTTCTAAGGGTACCCGTAAGAGATCGGCTCAAAATAATATCCGGAAAGTCTTTGATCCGTTCAATTTTTCATAAAGCTGTTCCTGTCAGCATTTATCAAAAACTGTTTAGATCAAGCTCTTCTCGATATTATTTCGAGCCGATTTCTTGCAGGTACCCTTAAAAACATGTTTTAAACATAATGAACGGTTCAGATCATCAAAATAAAGGATCCCTCATTAGAAGCGCGGACTATATATGTATGAGTGAGCTTCTAATAAGGGATCCCCTATTTTGCTACGGTGTGGACCTCCTACTTCTTGATCAAATTATGATGATCTGAACCGTTCAATGTGTTTAAAACGTGTTTCTAAGGGTACCCGTAAGAGATCGGCTCAAAATAATATCCGGAAAGTCTTTGATCCGTTCAATTTTTCATAAAACTGTTCCTGTCAGCATTTATCAAAAACTGTTTAGATCAAGCTCTTCTCGATATTATTTCGAGCCGATTTCTTGCAGGTACCCTTAAAAACATGTTTTAAACATAATGAACGGTTCAGATCATCAAAATAAAGGATCCCTCATTAGAAGCGCGGACTATATATGTATGAGTGAGCTTCTAATAAGTGATCCCCTATTTTGCTACGGTGTGGACCTCCTACTTCTTGATCAAATTATGATGATCTGAACCGTTCAATGTGTTTAAAACGTGTTTCTAAGGGTACCCGTAAGAGATCGGCTCAAAATAATATCCGGAAAGTCTTTGATCCGTTCAATTTTTCATAAAGCTGTTCCTGTCAGCATTTATCAAAAACTGTTTAGATCAAGCTCTTCTCGATATTATTTCGAGCCGATTTCTTGCAGGTACCCTTAAAAACATGTTTTAAACATAATGAACGGTTCAGATCATCAAAATAAAGGATCCCTCATTAGAAGCGCGGACTATATATGTATGAGTGAGCTTCTAATAAGGGATCCCCTATTTTGCTACGGTGTGGACCTCCTACTTCTTGATCAAATTATGATGATCTGAACCGTTCAATGTGTTTAAAACGTGTTTCTAAGGGTACCCGTAAGAGATCGGCTCAAAATAATATCCGGAAAGTCTTTGATCCCTTCAATTTTTCATAAAGCTGTTCCTGTCAGCATTTATCAAAAACTGTTTAGATCAAGCTCTTCTCGATATTATTTCGAGCCGATTTCTTGCAGGTACCCTTAAAAACATGTTTTAAACATAATGAACGGTTCAGATCATCAAAATAAAGGATCCCTCATTAGAAGCGCGGACTATATATGTATGAGTGAGCTTCTAATAAGGGATCCCCTATTTTGCTACGGTGTGGACCTCCTACTTCTTGATCAAATTATGATGATCTGAACCGTTCAATGTGTTTAAAACGTGTTTCTAAGGGTACCCGTAAGAGATCGGCTCAAAATAATATCCGGAAAGCCTTTGATCCGTTCAATTTTTCATAAAGCTGTTCCTGTCAGCATTTATCAAAAACTGTTTAGATCAAGCTGTTCTCGATATTATTTCGAGCCGATTTCTTGCAGGTACCCTTAAAAACATGTTTTAAACATAATGAACGGTTCAGATCATCAAAATAAAGGATCCCTCATTAGAAGCGCGGACTATATATGTATGAGTGAGCTTCTAATAAGGGATCCCCTATTTTGCTACGGTGTGGACCTCCTACTTCTTGATCAAATTATGATGATCTGAACCGTTCAATGTGTTTAAAACGTGTTTCTAAGGGTACCCGTAAGAGATCGGCTCAAAATAATATCCGGAAAGCCTTTGATCCGTTCAATTTTTCATAAAGCTGTTCCTGTCAGCATTTATCAAAAACTGTTTAGATCAAGCTCTTCTCGATATTATTTCGAGCCGATTTCTTGCAGGTACCCTTAAAAACATGTTTTAAACATAATGAACGGTTCAGATCATCAAAATAAAGGATCCCTCATTAGAAGCGCGGACTATATATGTATGAGTGAGCTTCTAATAAGGGATCCCCTATTTTGCTACGGTGTGGACCTCCTACTTCTTGATCAAATTATGATCTGAACCGTTCAATGTGTTTAAAACGTGTTTCTAAGGGTACCCGTAAGAGATCGGCTCAAAATAATATCCGGAAAGTCTTTGATCCGTTCAATTTTTCATAAAGCTGTTCCTGTCAGCATTTATCAAAAACTGTTTAGATCAAGCTCTTCTCGATATTATTTCGAGCCGATTTCTTGCAGGTACCCTTAAAAACATGTTTTAAACATAATGAACGGTTCAGATCATCAAAATAAAGGATCCCTCATTAGAAGCGCAGACTATATATGTATGAGTGAGCTTCTAATAAGGGATCCCCTATTTTGCTACGGTGTGGACCTCCTACTTCTTGATCAAATTATGATGATCTGAACCGTTCAATGTGTTTAAAACGTGTTTCTAAGGGTACCCGTAAGAGATCGGCTCAAAATAATATCCGGAAAGTCTTTGATCCGTTCAATTTTTCATAAAGCTGTTCCTGTCAGCATTTATCAAAAACTGTTTAGATCAAGCTCTTCTCGATATTATTTCGAGCCGATTTCTTGCAGGTACCCTTAAAAACATGTTTTAAACATAATGAACGGTTCAGATCATCAAAATAAAGGATCCCTCATTAGAAGCGCGGACTATATATGTATGAGTGAGCTTCTAATAAGGGAACCCCTATTTTGCTACGGTGTGGACCTCCTACTTCTTGATCAAATTATGATGATCTGAACCGTTCAATGTGTTTAAAACGTGTTTCTAAGGGTACCCGTAAGAGATCGGCTCAAAATAATATCCGGAAAGTCTTTGATCCGTTCAATTTTTCATAAAGCTGTTCCTGTCAGCATTTATCAAAAACTGTTTAGATCAAGCTCTTCTCGATATTATTTCGAGCCGATTTCTTGCAGGTACCCTTAAAAACATGTTTTAAACATAATGAACGGTTCAGATCATCAAAATAAAGGATCCCTCATTAGAAGCGCGGACTATATATGTATGAGTGAGCTTCTAATAAGGGATCCCCTATTTTGCTACGGTGTGGACCTCCTACTTCTTGATCAAATTATGATGATCTGAACCGTTCAATGTGTTTAAAACGTGTTTCTAAGGGTACCCGTAAGAGATCGGCTCAAAATAATATCCGGAAAGTCTTTGATCCGTTCAATTTTTCATCAAACTGTTCCTGTCAGCATTTATCAAAAACTGTTTAGATCAAGCTCTTCTCGATATTATTTCGAGCCGATTTCTTGCAGGTACCCTTAAAAACATGTTTTAAACATAATGAACGGTTCAGATCATCAAAATAAAGGATCCCTCATTAGAAGCGCGGACTATATATGTATGAGTGAGCTTCTAATAAGTGATCCCCTATTTTGCTACGGTGTGGACCTCCTACTTCTTGATCAAATTATGATGATCTGAACCGTTCAATGTGTTTAAAACGTGTTTCTAAGGGTACCCGTAAGAGATCGGCTCAAAATAATATCCGGAAAGTCTTTGATCCGTTCAATTTTTCATAAAGCTGTTCCTGTCAGCATTTATCAAAAACTGTTTAGATCAAGCTCTTCTCGATATTATTTCGAGCCGATTTCTTGCAGGTACCCTTAAAAACATGTTTTAAACATAATGAACGGTTCAGATCATCAAAATAAAGGATCCCTCATTAGAAGCGCGGACTATATATGTATGAGTGAGCTTCTAATAAGGGATCCCCTATTTTGCTACGGTGTGGACCTCCTACTTCTTGATCAAATTATGATGATCTGAACCGTTCAATGTGTTTAAAACGTGTTTCTAAGGGTACCCGTAAGAGATCGGCTCAAAATAATATCCGGAAAGTCTTTGATCCCTTCAATTTTTCATAAAGCTGTTCCTGTCAGCATTTATCAAAAACTGTTTAGATCAAGCTCTTCTCGATATTATTTCGAGCCGATTTCTTGCAGGTACCCTTAAAAACATGTTTTAAACATAATGAACGGTTCAGATCATCAAAATAAAGGATCCCTCATTAGAAGCGCGGACTATATATGTATGAGTGAGCTTCTAATAAGGGATCCCCTATTTTGCTACGGTGTGGACCTCCTACTTCTTGATCAAATTATGATGATCTGAACCGTTCAATGTGTTTAAAACGTGTTTCTAAGGGTACCCGTAAGAGATCGGCTCAAAATAATATCCGGAAAGCCTTTGATCCGTTCAATTTTTCATAAAGCTGTTCCTGTCAGCATTTATCAAAAACTGTTTAGATCAAGCTGTTCTCGATATTATTTCGAGCCGATTTCTTGCAGGTACCCTTAAAAACATGTTTTAAACATAATGAACGGTTCAGATCATCAAAATAAAGGATCCCTCATTAGAAGCGCGGACTATATATGTATGAGTGAGCTTCTAATAAGGGATCCCCTATTTTGCTACGGTGTGGACCTCCTACTTCTTGATCAAATTATGATGATCTGAACCGTTCAATGTGTTTAAAACGTGTTTCTAAGGGTACCCGTAAGAGATCGGCTCAAAATAATATCCGGAAAGCCTTTGATCCGTTCAATTTTTCATAAAGCTGTTCCTGTCAGCATTTATCAAAAACTGTTTAGATCAAGCTCTTCTCGATATTATTTCGAGCCGATTTCTTGCAGGTACCCTTAAAAACATGTTTTAAACATAATGAACGGTTCAGATCATCAAAATAAAGGATCCCTCATTAGAAGCGCGGACTATATATGTATGAGTGAGCTTCTAATAAGGGATCCCCTATTTTGCTACGGTGTGGACCTCCTACTTCTTGATCAAATTATGATGATCTGAACCGTTCAATGTGTTTAAAACGTGTTTCTAAGGGTACCCGTAAGAGATCGGCTCAAAATAATATCCGGAAAGCCTTTGATCCGTTCAATTTTTCATAAAGCTGTTCCTGTCAGCATTTATCAAAAACTGTTTAGATCAAGCTCTTCTCGATATTATTTCGAGCCGATTTCTTGCAGGTACCCTTAAAAACATGTTTTAAACATAATGAACGGTTCAGATCATCAAAATAAAGGATCCCTCATTAGAAGCGCGGACTATATATGTATGAGTGAGCTTCTACTAAGGGATCCCCTATTTTGCTACGGTGTGGACCTCCTACTTCTTGATCAAATTATGATGATCTGAACCGTTCAATGTGTTTAAAACGTGTTTCTAAGGGTACCCGTAAGAGATCGGCTCAAAATAATATCCGGAAAGCCTTTGATCCGTTCAATTTTTCATAAAGCTGTTCCTGTCAGCATTTATCAAAAACTGTTTAGATCAAGCTCTTCTCGATATTATTTCGAGCCGATTTCTTGCAGGTACCCTTAAAAACATGTTTTAAACATAATGAACGGTTCAGATCATCAAAATAAAGGATCCCTCATTAGAAGCGCGGACTATATATGTATGAGTGAGCTTCTAATAAGTGATCCCCTATTTTGCTACGGTGTGGACCTCCTACTTCTTGATCAAATTATGATGATCTGAACCGTTCAATGTGTTTAAAACGTGTTTCTAAGGGTACCCGTAAGAGATCGGCTCAAAATAATATCCGGAAAGTCTTTGATCCGTTCAATTTTTCATAAAGCTGTTCCTGTCAGCATTTATCAAAAACTGTTTAGATCAAGCTCTTCTCGATATTATTTCGAGCCGATTTCTTGCAGGTACCCTTAAAAACATGTTTTAAACATAATGAACGGTTCAGATCATCAAAATAAAGGATCCCTCATTAGAAGCGCGGACTATATATGTATGAGTGAGCTTCTAATAAGGGATCCCCTATTTTGCTACGGTGTGGACCTCCTACTTCTTGATCAAATTATGATGATCTGAACCGTTCAATGTGTTTAAAACGTGTTTCTAAGGGTACCCGTAAGAGATCGGCTCAAAATAATATCCGGAAAGTCTTTGATCCCTTCAATTTTTCATAAAGCTGTTCCTGTCAGCATTTATCAAAAACTGTTTAGATCAAGCTCTTCTCGATATTATTTCGAGCCGATTTCTTGCAGGTACCCTTAAAAACATGTTTTAAACATAATGAACGGTTCAGATCATCAAAATAAAGGATCCCTCATTAGAAGCGCGGACTATATATGTATGAGTGAGCTTCTAATAAGGGATCCCCTATTTTGCTACGGTGTGGACCTCCTACTTCTTGATCAAATTATGATGATCTGAACCGTTCAATGTGTTTAAAACGTGTTTCTAAGGGTACCCGTAAGAGATCGGCTCAAAATAATATCCGGAAAGTCTTTGATCCGTTCAATTTTTCATAAAGCTGTTCCTGTCAGCATTTATCAAAAACTGTTTAGATCAAGCTGTTCTCGATATTATTTCGAGCCGATTTCTTGCAGGTACCCTTAAAAACATGTTTTAAACATAATGAACGGTTCAGATCATCAAAATAAAGGATCCCTCATTAGAAGCGCGGACTATATATGTATGAGTGAGCTTCTAATAAGGGATCCCCTATTTTGCTACGGTGTGGACCTCCTACTTCTTGATCAAATTATGATGATCTGAACCGTTCAATGTGTTTAAAACGTGTTTCTAAGGGTACCCGTAAGAGATCGGCTCAAAATAATATCCGGAAAGCCTTTGATCCGTTCAATTTTTCATAAAGCTGTTCCTGTCAGCATTTATCAAAAACTGTTTAGATCAAGCTCTTCTCGATATTATTTCGAGCCGATTTCTTGCAGGTACCCTTAAAAACATGTTTTAAACATAATGAACGGTTCAGATCATCAAAATAAAGGATCCCTCATTAGAAGCGCGGACTATATATGTATGAGTGAGCTTCTAATAAGGGATCCCCTATTTTGCTACGGTGTGGACCTCCTACTTCTTGATCAAATTATGATGATCTGAACCGTTCAATGTGTTTAAAACGTGTTTCTAAGGGTACCCGTAAGAGATCGGCTCAAAATAATATCCGGAAAGCCTTTGATCCGTTCAATTTTTCATAAAGCTGTTCCTGTCAGCATTTATCAAAAACTGTTTAGATCAAGCTGTTCTCGATATTATTTCGAGCCGATTTCTTGCAGGTACCCTTAAAAACATGTTTTAAACATAATGAACGGTTCAGATCATCAAAATAAAGGATCCCTCATTAGAAGCGCGGACTATATATGTATGAGTGAGCTTCTAATAAGGGATCCCCTATTTTGCTACGGTGTGGACCTCCTACTTCTTGATCAAATTATGATGATCTGAACCGTTCAATGTGTTTAAAACGTGTTTCTAAGGGTACCCGTAAGAGATCGGCTCAAAATAATATCCGGAAAGCCTTTGATCCGTTCAATTTTTCATAAAGCTGTTCCTGTCAGCATTTATCAAAAACTGTTTAGATCAAGCTCTTCTCGATATTATTTCGAGCCGATTTCTTGCAGGTACCCTTAAAAACATGTTTTAAACATAATGAACGGTTCAGATCATCAAAATAAAGGATCCCTCATTAGAAGCGCGGACTATATATGTATGAGTGAGCTTCTAATAAGGGATCCCCTATTTTGCTACGGTGTGGACCTCCTACTTCTTGATCAAATTATGATGATCTGAACCGTTCAATGTGTTTAAAACGTGTTTCTAAGGGTACCCGTGAGAGATCGGCTCAAAATAATATCCGGAAAGCCTTTGATCCGTTCAATTTTTCATAAAGCTGTTCCTGTCAGCATTTATCAAAAACTGTTTAGATCAAGCTCTTCTCGATATTATTTCGAGCCGATTTCTTGCAGGTACCCTTAAAAACATGTTTTAAACATAATGAACGGTTCAGATCATCAAAATAAAGGATCCCTCATTAGAAGCGCGGACTATATATGTATGAGTGAGCTTCTAATAAGGGATCCCCTATTTTGCTACGGTGTGGACCTCCTACTTCTTGATCAAATTATGATGATCTGAACCGTTCAATGTGTTTAAAACGTGTTTCTAAGGGTACCCGTAAGAGATCGGCTCAAAATAATATCCGGAAAGTCTTTGATCCGTTCAATTTTTCATAAAGCTGTTCCTGTCAGCATTTATCAAAAACTGTTTAGATCAAGCTCTTCTCGATATTATTTCGAGCCGATTTCTTGCAGGTACCCTTAAAAACATGTTTTAAACATAATGAACGGTTCAGATCATCAAAATAAAGGATCCCTCATTAGAAGCGCGGACTATATATGTATGAGTGAGCTTCTAATAAGGGATCCCCTATTTTGCTACGGTGTGGACCTCCTACTTCTTGATCAAATTATGATGATCTGAACCGTTCAATGTGTTTAAAACGTGTTTCTAAGGGTACCCGTAAGAGATCGGCTCAAAATAATATCCGGAAAGTCTTTGATCCGTTCAATTTTTCATAAAGCTGTTCCTGTCAGCATTTATCAAAAACTGTTTAGATCAAGCTCTTCTCGATATTATTTCGAGCCGATTTCTTGCAGGTACCCTTAAAAACATGTTTTAAACATAATGAACGGTTCAGATCATCAAAATAAAGGATCCCTCATTAGAAGCGCGGACTATATATGTATGAGTGAGCTTCTAATAAGGGATCCCCTATTTTGCTACGGTGTGGACCTCCTACTTCTTGATCAAATTATGATGATCTGAACCGTTCAATGTGTTTAAAACGTGTTTCTAAGGGTACCCGTAAGAGATCGGCTCAAAATAATATCCGGAAAGCCTTTGATCCGTTCAATTTTTCATAAAGCTGTTCCTGTCAGCATTTATCAAAAACTGTTTAGATCAAGCTCTTCTCGATATTATTTCGAGCCGATTTCTTGCAGGTACCCTTAAAAACATGTTTTAAACATAATGAACGGTTCAGATCATCAAAATAAAGGATCCCTCATTAGAAGCGCGGACTATATATGTATGAGTGAGCTTCTACTAAGGGATCCCCTATTTTGCTACGGTGTGGACCTCCTACTTCTTGATCAAATTATGATGATCTGAACCGTTCAATGTGTTTAAAACGTGTTTCTAAGGGTACCCGTAAGAGATCGGCTCAAAATAATATCCGGAAAGCCTTTGATCCGTTCAATTTTTCATAAAGCTGTTCCTGTCAGCATTTATCAAAAACTGTTTAGATCAAGCTCTTCTCGATATTATTTCGAGCCGATTTCTTGCAGGTACCCTTAAAAACATGTTTTAAACATAATGAACGGTTCAGATCATCAAAATAAAGGATCCCTCATTAGAAGCGCGGACTATATATGTATGAGTGAGCTTCTAATAAGTGATCCCCTATTTTGCTACGGTGTGGACCTCCTACTTCTTGATCAAATTATGATGATCTGAACCGTTCAATGTGTTTAAAACGTGTTTCTAAGGGTACCCGTAAGAGATCGGCTCAAAATAATATCCGGAAAGTCTTTGATCCGTTCAATTTTTCATAAAGCTGTTCCTGTCAGCATTTATCAAAAACTGTTTAGATCAAGCTCTTCTCGATATTATTTCGAGCCGATTTCTTGCAGGTACCCTTAAAAACATGTTTTAAACATAATGAACGGTTCAGATCATCAAAATAAAGGATCCCTCATTAGAAGCGCGGACTATATATGTATGAGTGAGCTTCTAATAAGGGATCCCCTATTTTGCTACGGTGTGGACCTCCTACTTCTTGATCAAATTATGATGATCTGAACCGTTCAATGTGTTTAAAACGTGTTTCTAAGGGTACCCGTAAGAGATCGGCTCAAAATAATATCCGGAAAGTCTTTGATCCCTTCAATTTTTCATAAAGCTGTTCCTGTCAGCATTTATCAAAAACTGTTTAGATCAAGCTCTTCTCGATATTATTTCGAGCCGATTTCTTGCAGGTACCCTTAAAAACATGTTTTAAACATAATGAACGGTTCAGATCATCAAAATAAAGGATCCCTCATTAGAAGCGCGGACTATATATGTATGAGTGAGCTTCTAATAAGGGATCCCCTATTTTGCTACGGTGTGGACCTCCTACTTCTTGATCAAATTATGATGATCTGAACCGTTCAATGTGTTTAAAACGTGTTTCTAAGGGTACCCGTAAGAGATCGGCTCAAAATAATATCCGGAAAGTCTTTGATCCGTTCAATTTTTCATAAAGCTGTTCCTGTCAGCATTTATCAAAAACTGTTTAGATCAAGCTGTTCTCGATATTATTTCGAGCCGATTTCTTGCAGGTACCCTTAAAAACATGTTTTAAACATAATGAACGGTTCAGATCATCAAAATAAAGGATCCCTCATTAGATGCGCGGACTATATATGTATGAGTGAGCTTCTAATAAGGGATCCCCTATTTTGCTACGGTGTGGACCTCCTACTTCTTGATCAAATTATGATGATCTGAACCGTTCAATGTGTTTAAAACGTGTTTCTAAGGGTACCCGTAAGAGATCGGCTCAAAATAATATCCGGAAAGCCTTTGATCCGTTCAATTTTTCATAAAGCTGTTCCTGTCAGCATTTATCAAAAACTGTTTAGATCAAGCTCTTCTCGATATTATTTCGAGCCGATTTCTTGCAGGTACCCTTAAAAACATGTTTTAAACATAATGAACGGTTCAGATCATCAAAATAAAGGATCCCTCATTAGAAGCGCGGACTATATATGTATGAGTGAGCTTCTAATAAGGGATCCCCTATTTTGCTACGGTGTGGACCTCCTACTTCTTGATCAAATTATGATGATCTGAACCGTTCAATGTGTTTAAAACGTGTTTCTAAGGGTACCCGTAAGAGATCGGCTCAAAATAATATCCGGAAAGCCTTTGATCCGTTCAATTTTTCATAAAGCTGTTCCTGTCAGCATTTATCAAAAACTGTTTAGATCAAGCTCTTCTCGATATTATTTCGAGCCGATTTCTTGCAGGTACCCTTAAAAACATGTTTTAAACATAATGAACGGTTCAGATCATCAAAATAAAGGATCCCTCATTAGAAGCGCGGACTATATATGTATGAGTGAGCTTCTAATAAGGGATCCCCTATTTTGCTACGGTGTGGACCTCCTACTTCTTGATCAAATTATGATGATCTGAACCGTTCAATGTGTTTAAAACGTGTTTCTAAGGGTACCCGTAAGAGATCGGCTCAAAATAATATCCGGAAAGTCTTTGATCCGTTCAATTTTTCATAAAGCTGTTCCTGTCAGCATTTATCAAAAACTGTTTAGATCAAGCTCTTCTCGATATTATTTCGAGCCGATTTCTTGCAGGTACCCTTAAAAACATGTTTTAAACATAATGAACGGTTCAGATCATCAAAATAAAGGATCCCTCATTAGAAGCGCGGACTATATATGTATGAGTGAGCTTCTAATAAGGGATCCCCTATTTTGCTACGGTGTGGACCTCCTACTTCTTGATCAAATTATGATGATCTGAACCGTTCAATGTGTTTAAAACGTGTTTCTAAGGGTACCCGTAAGAGATCGGCTCAAAATAATATCCGGAAAGTCTTTGATCCGTTCAATTTTTCATAAAGCTGTTCCTGTCAGCATTTATCAAAAACTGTTTAGATCAAGCTCTTCTCGATATTATTTCGAGCCGATTTCTTGCAGGTACCCTTAAAAACATGTTTTAAACATAATGAACGGTTCAGATCATCAAAATAAAGGATCCCTCATTAGAAGCGCGGACTATATATGTATGAGTGAGCTTCTAATAAGGGATCCCCTATTTTGCTACGGTGTGGACCTCCTACTTCTTGATCAAATTATGATGATCTGAACCGTTCAATGTGTTTAAAACGTGTTTCTAAGGGTACCCGTAAGAGATCGGCTCAAAATAATATCCGGAAAGCCTTTGATCCGTTCAATTTTTCATAAAGCTGTTCCTGTCAGCATTTATCAAAAACTGTTTAGATCAAGCTCTTCTCGATATTATTTCGAGCCGATTTCTTGCAGGTACCCTTAAAAACATGTTTTAAACATAATGAACGGTTCAGATCATCAAAATAAAGGATCCCTCATTAGAAGCGCGGACTATATATGTATGAGTGAGCTTCTACTAAGGGATCCCCTATTTTGCTACGGTGTGGACCTCCTACTTCTTGATCAAATTATGATGATCTGAACCGTTCAATGTGTTTAAAACGTGTTTCTAAGGGTACCCGTAAGAGATCGGCTCAAAATAATATCCGGAAAGCCTTTGATCCGTTCAATTTTTCATAAAGCTGTTCCTGTCAGCATTTATCAAAAACTGTTTAGATCAAGCTCTTCTCGATATTATTTCGAGCCGATTTCTTGCAGGTACCCTTAAAAACATGTTTTAAACATAATGAACGGTTCAGATCATCAAAATAAAGGATCCCTCATTAGAAGCGCGGACTATATATGTATGAGTGAGCTTCTAATAAGTGATCCCCTATTTTGCTACGGTGTGGACCTCCTACTTCTTGATCAAATTATGATGATCTGAACCGTTCAATGTGTTTAAAACGTGTTTCTAAGGGTACCCGTAAGAGATCGGCTCAAAATAATATCCGGAAAGTCTTTGATCCGTTCAATTTTTCATAAAGCTGTTCCTGTCAGCATTTATCAAAAACTGTTTAGATCAAGCTCTTCTCGATATTATTTCGAGCCGATTTCTTGCAGGTACCCTTAAAAACATGTTTTAAACATAATGAACGGTTCAGATCATCAAAATAAAGGATCCCTCATTAGAAGCGCGGACTATATATGTATGAGTGAGCTTCTAATAAGGGATCCCCTATTTTGCTACGGTGTGGACCTCCTACTTCTTGATCAAATTATGATGATCTGAACCGTTCAATGTGTTTAAAACGTGTTTCTAAGGGTACCCGTAAGAGATCGGCTCAAAATAATATCCGGAAAGTCTTTGATCCCTTCAATTTTTCATAAAGCTGTTCCTGTCAGCATTTATCAAAAACTGTTTAGATCAAGCTCTTCTCGATATTATTTCGAGCCGATTTCTTGCAGGTACCCTTAAAAACATGTTTTAAACATAATGAACGGTTCAGATCATCAAAATAAAGGATCCCTCATTAGAAGCGCGGACTATATATGTATGAGTGAGCTTCTAATAAGGGATCCCCTATTTTGCTACGGTCTGGACCTCCTACTTCTTGATCAAATTATGATGATCTGAACCGTTCAATGTGTTTAAAACGTGTTTCTAAGGGTACCCGTAAGAGATCGGCTCAAAATAATATCCGGAAAGTCTTTGATCCGTTCAATTTTTCATAAAGCTGTTCCTGTCAGCATTTATCAAAAACTGTTTAGATCAAGCTCTTCTCGATATTATTTCGAGCCGATTTCTTGCAGGTACCCTTAAAAACATGTTTTAAACATAATGAACGGTTCAGATCATCAAAATAAAGGATCCCTCATTAGAAGCGCGGACTATATATGTATGAGTGAGCTTCTAATAAGGGATCCCCTATTTTGCTACGGTGTGGACCTCCTACTTCTTGATCAAATTATGATGATCTGAACCGTTCAATGTGTTTAAAACGTGTTTCTAAGGGTACCCGTAAGAGATCGGCTCAAAATAATATCCGGAAAGTCTTTGATCCGTTCAATTTTTCATAAAGCTGTTCCTGTCAGCATTTATCAAAAACTGTTTAGATCAAGCTCTTCTCGATATTATTTCGAGCCGATTTCTTGCAGGTACCCTTAAAAACATGTTTTAAACATAATGAACGGTTCAGATCATCAAAATAAAGGATCCCTCATTAGAAGCGCGGACTATATATGTATGAGTGAGCTTCTAATAAGGGATCCCCTATTTTGCTACGGTGTGGACCTCCTACTTCTTGATCAAATTATGATGATCTGAACCGTTCAATGTGTTTAAAACGTGTTTCTAAGGGTACCCGTAAGAGATCGGCTCAAAATAATATCCGGAAAGTCTTTGATCCGTTCAATTTTTCATAAAGCTGTTCCTGTCAGCATTTATCAAAAACTGTTTAGATCAAGCTCTTCTCGATATTATTTCGAGCCGATTTCTTGCAGGTACCCTTAAAAACATGTTTTAAACATAATGAACGGTTCAGATCATCAAAATAAAGGATCCCTCATTAGAAGCGCGGACTATATATGTATGAGTGAGCTTCTAATAAGGGATCCCCTATTTTGCTACGGTGTGGACCTCCTACTTCTTGATCAAATTATGATGATCTGAACCGTTCAATGTGTTTAAAACGTGTTTCTAAGGGTACCCGTAAGAGATCGGCTCAAAATAATATCCGGAAAGCCTTTGATCCGTTCAATTTTTCATAAAGCTGTTCCTGTCAGCATTTATCAAAAACTGTTTAGATCAAGCTCTTCTCGATATTATTTCGAGCCGATTTCTTGCAGGTACCCTTAAAAACATGTTTTAAACATAATGAACGGTTCAGATCATCAAAATAAAGGATCCCTCATTAGAAGCGCGGACTATATATGTATGAGTGAGCTTCTACTAAGGGATCCCCTATTTTGCTACGGTGTGGACCTCCTACTTCTTGATCAAATTATGATGATCTGAACCGTTCAATGTGTTTAAAACGTGTTTCTAAGGGTACCCGTAAGAGATCGGCTCAAAATAATATCCGGAAAATCTTTGATCCGTTCAATTTTTCATAAAGCTGTTCCTGTCAGCATTTATCAAAAACTGTTTAGATCAAGCTCTTCTCGATATTATTTCGAGCCGATTTCTTGCAGGTACCCTTAAAAACATGTTTTAAACATAATGAACGGTTCAGATCATCAAAATAAAGGATCCCTCATTAGAAGCGCGGACTATATATGTATGAGTGAGCTTCTAATAAGGGATCCCCTATTTTGCTACGGTGTGGACCTCCTACTTCTTGATCAAATTATGATGATCTGAACCGTTCAATGTGTTTAAAACGTGTTTCTAAGGGTACCCGTAAGAGATCGGCTCAAAATAATATCCGGAAAGTCTTTGATCCGTTCAATTTTTCATAAAGCTGTTCCTGTCAGCATTTATCAAAAACTGTTTAGATCAAGCTCTTCTCGATATTATTTCGAGCCGATTTCTTGCAGGTACCCTTAAAAACATGTTTTAAACATAATGAACGGTTCAGATCATCAAAATAAAGGATCCCTCATTAGAAGCGGGGACTATATATGTATGAGTGAGCTTCTAATAAGGGATCCCCTATTTTGCTACGGTGTGGACCTCCTACTTCTTGATCAAATTATGATGATCTGAACCGTTCAATGTGTTTAAAACGTGTTTCTAAGGGTACCCGTAAGAGATCGGCTCAAAATAATATCCGGAAAGCCTTTGATCCGTTCAATTTTTCATAAAGCTGTTCCTGTCAGCATTTATCAAAAACTGTTTAGATCAAGCTCTTCTCGATATTATTTCGAGCCGATTTCTTGCAGGTACCCTTAAAAACATGTTTTAAACATAATGAACGGTTCAGATCATCAAAATAAAGGATCCCTCATTAGAAGCGCGGACTATATATGTATGAGTGAGCTTCTAATAAGGGATCCCCTATTTTGCTACGGTGTGGACCTCCTACTTCTTGATCAAATTATGATGATCTGAACCGTTCAATGTGTTTAAAACGTGTTTCTAAGGGTACCCGTAAGAGATCGGCTCAAAATAATATCCGGAAAGCCTTTGATCCGTTCAATTTTTCATAAAGCTGTTCCTGTCAGCATTTATCAAAAACTGTTTAGATCAAGCTCTTCTCGATATTATTTCGAGCCGATTTCTTGCAGGTACCCTTAAAAACATGTTTTAAACATAATGAACGGTTCAGATCATCAAAATAAAGGATCCCTCATTAGAAGCGCGGACTATATATGTATGAGTGAGCTTCTACTAAGGGATCCCCTATTTTGCTACGGTGTGGACCTCCTACTTCTTGATCAAATTATGATGATCTGAACCGTTCAATGTGTTTAAAACGTGTTTCTAAGGGTACCCGTAAGAGATCGGCTCAAAATAATATCCGGAAAGCCTTTGATCCGTTCAATTTTTCATAAAGCTGTTCCTGTCAGCATTTATCAAAAACTGTTTAGATCAAGCTCTTCTCGATATTATTTCGAGCCGATTTCTTGCAGGTACCCTTAAAAACATGTTTTAAACATAATGAACGGTTCAGATCATCAAAATAAAGGATCCCTCATTAGAAGCGCGGACTATATATGTATGAGTGAGCTTCTAATAAGGGATCCCCTATTTTGCTACGGTGTGGACCTCCTACTTCTTGATCAAATTATGATGATCTGAACCGTTCAATGTGTTTAAAACGTGTTTCTAAGGGTACCCGTAAGAGATCGGCTCAAAATAATATCCGGAAAATCTTTGATCCGTTCAATTTTTCATAAAGCTGTTCCTGTCAGCATTTATCAAAAACTGTTTAGATCAAGCTCTTCTCGATATTATTTCGAGCCGATTTCTTGCAGGTACCCTTAAAAACATGTTTTAAACATAATGAACGGTTCAGATCATCAAAATAAAGGATCCCTCATTAGAAGCGCGGACTATATATGTATGAGTGAGCTTCTAATAAGGGATCCCCTATTTTGCTACGGTGTGGACCTCCTACTTCTTGATCAAATTATGATGATCTGAACCGTTCAATGTGTTTAAAACGTGTTTCTAAGGGTACCCGTAAGAGATCGGCTCAAAATAATATCCGGAAAGTCTTTGATCCGTTCAATTTTTCATAAAGCTGTTCCTGTCAGCATTTATCAAAAACTGTTTAGATCAAGCTCTTCTCGATATTATTTCGAGCCGATTTCTTGCAGGTACCCTTAAAAACATGTTTTAAACATAATGAACGGTTCAGATCATCAAAATAAAGGATCCCTCATTAGAAGCGGGGACTATATATGTATGAGTGAGCTTCTAATAAGGGATCCCCTATTTTGCTACGGTGTGGACCTCCTACTTCTTGATCAAATTATGATGATCTGAACCGTTCAATGTGTTTAAAACGTGTTTCTAAGGGTACCCGTAAGAGATCGGCTCAAAATAATATCCGGAAAGCCTTTGATCCGTTCAATTTTTCATAAAGCTGTTCCTGTCAGCATTTATCAAAAACTGTTTAGATCAAGCTCTT
The DNA here is from genome assembly GCA_019985065.2 of Arctostaphylos glauca. Classification (NCBI taxonomy): domain Eukaryota; kingdom Viridiplantae; phylum Streptophyta; class Magnoliopsida; order Ericales; family Ericaceae; genus Arctostaphylos; species Arctostaphylos glauca. Next base: position 53,089 of record JAHSPW020000023.1, read on the forward strand.
CTCGATATTATTTCGAGCCGATTTCTTGCAGGTACCCTTAAAAACATGTTTTAAACATAATGAACGGTTCAGATCATCAAAATAAAGGATCCCTCATTAGAAGCGCGGACTATATATGTATGAGTGAGCTTCTAATAAGGGATCCCCTATTTTGCTACGGTGTGGACCTCCTACTTCTTGATCAAATTATGATGATCTGAACCGTTCAATGTGTTTAAAACGTGTTTCTAAGGGTACCCGTAAGAGATCGGCTCAAAATAATATCCGGAAAGCCTTTGATCCGTTCAATTTTTCATAAAGCTGTTCCTGTCAGCATTTATCAAAAACTGTTTAGATCAAGCTCTTCTCGATATTATTTCGAGCCGATTTCTTGCAGGTACCCTTAAAAACATGTTTTAAACATAATGAACGGTTCAGATCATCAAAATAAAGGATCCCTCATTAGAAGCGCGGACTATATATGTATGAGTGAGCTTCTAATAAGGGATCCCCTATTTTGCTACGGTGTGGACCTCCTACTTCTTGATCAAATTATGATGATCTGAACCGTTCAATGTGTTTAAAACGTGTTTCTAAGGGTACCCGTAAGAGATCGGCTCAAAATAATATCCGGAAAGTCTTTGATCCGTTCAATTTTTCATAAAGCTGTTCCTGTCAGCATTTATCAAAAACTGTTTAGATCAAGCTCTTCTCGATATTATTTCGAGCCGATTTCTTGCAGGTACCCTTAAAAACATGTTTTAAACATAATGAACGGTTCAGATCATCAAAATAAAGGATCCCTCATTAGAAGCGCGGACTATATATGTATGAGTGAGCTTCTAATAAGGGATCCCCTATTTTGCTACGGTGTGGACCTCCTACTTCTTGATCAAATTATGATGATCTGAACCGTTCAATGTGTTTAAAACGTGTTTCTAAGGGTACCCGTAAGAGATCGGCTCAAAATAATATCCGGAAAGTCTTTGATCCGTTCAATTTTTCATAAAGCTGTTCCTGTCAGCATTTATCAAAAACTGTTTAGATCAAGCTCTTCTCGATATTATTTCGAGCCGATTTCTTGCAGGTACCCTTAAAAACATGTTTTAAACATAATGAACGGTTCAGATCATCAAAATAAAGGATCCCTCATTAGAAGCGCGGACTATATATGTATGAGTGAGCTTCTAATAAGGGATCCCCTATTTTGCTACGGTGTGGACCTCCTACTTCTTGATCAAATTATGATGATCTGAACCGTTCAATGTGTTTAAAACGTGTTTCTAAGGGTACCCGTAAGAGATCGGCTCAAAATAATATCCGGAAAGTCTTTGATCCGTTCAATTTTTCATAAAGCTGTTCCTGTCAGCATTTATCAAAAACTGTTTAGATCAAGCTCTTCTCGATATTATTTCGAGCCGATTTCTTGCAGGTACCCTTAAAAACATGTTTTAAACATAATGAACGGTTCAGATCATCAAAATAAAGGATCCCTCATTAGAAGCGCGGACTATATATGTATGAGTGAGCTTCTAATAAGGGATCCCCTATTTTGCTACGGTGTGGACCTCCTACGTCTTGATCAAATTATGATGATCTGAACCGTTCAATGTGTTTAAAACGTGTTTCTAAGGGTACCCGTAAGAGATCGGCTCAAAATAATATCCGGAAAGTCTTTGATCCGTTCAATTTTTCATAAAGCTGTTCCTGTCAGCATTTATCAAAAACTGTTTAGATCAAGCTCTTCTCGATATTATTTCGAGCCGATTTCTTGCAGGTACCCTTAAAAACATGTTTTAAACATAATGAACGGTTCAGATCATCAAAATAAAGGATCCCTCATTAGAAGCGCGGACTATATATGTATGAGTGAGCTTCTAATAAGGGATCCCCTATTTTGCTACGGTGTGGACCTCCTACTTCTTGATCAAATTATGATGATCTGAACCGTTCAATGTGTTTAAAACGTGTTTCTAAGGGTACCCGTAAGAGATCGGCTCAAAATAATATCCGGAAAGTCTTTGATCCGTTCAATTTTTCATAAAGCTGTTCCTGTCAGCATTTATCAAAAACTGTTTAGATCAAGCTCTTCTCGATATTATTTCGAGCCGATTTCTTGCAGGTACCCTTAAAAACATGTTTTAAACATAATGAACGGTTCAGATCATCAAAATAAAGGATCCCTCATTAGAAGCGCGGACTATATATGTATGAGTGAGCTTCTAATAAGGGATCCCCTATTTTGCTACGGTGTGGACCTCCTACTTCTTGATCAAATTATGATGATCTGAACCGTTCAATGTGTTTAAAACGTGTTTCTAAGGGTACCCGTAAGAGATCGGCTCAAAATAATATCCGGAAAGTCTTTGATCCGTTCAATTTTTCATAAAGCTGTTCCTGTCAGCATTTATCAAAAACTGTTTAGATCAAGCTCTTCTCGATATTATTTCGAGCCGATTTCTTGCAGGTACCCTTAAAAACATGTTTTAAACATAATGAACGGTTCAGATCATCAAAATAAAGGATCCCTCATTAGAAGCGCGAACTATATATGTATGAGTGAGCTTCTAATAAGGGATCTCCTATTTTGCTACGGTGTGGACCTCCTACTTCTTGATCAAATTATGATGATCTGAACCGTTCAATGTGTTTAAAACGTGTTTCTAAGGGTACCCGTAAGAGATCGGCTCAAAATAATATCCGGAAAGTCTTTGATCCGTTCAATTTTTCATAAAGCTGTTCCTGTCAGCATTTATCAAAAACTGTTTAGATCAAGCTCTTCTCGATATTATTTCGAGCCGATTTCTTGCAGGTACCCTTAAAAACATGTTTTAAACATAATGAACGGTTCAGATCATCAAAATAAAGGATCCCTCATTAGAAGCGCGGACTATATATGTATGAGTGAGCTTCTAATAAGGGATCCCCTATTTTGCTACGGTGTGGACCTCCTACTTCTTGATCAAATTATGATGATCTGAACCGTTCAATGTGTTTAAAACGTGTTTCTAAGGGTACCCGTAAGAGATCGGCTCAAAATAATATCCGGAAAGCCTTTGATCCGTTCAATTTTTCATAAAGCTGTTCCTGTCAGCATTTATCAAAAACTGTTTAGATCAAGCTCTTCTCGATATTATTTCGAGCCGATTTCTTGCAGGTACCCTTAAAAACATGTTTTAAACATAATGAACGGTTCAGATCATCAAAATAAAGGATCCCTCATTAGAAGCGCGGACTATATATGTATGAGTGAGCTTCTAATAAGGGATCCCCTATTTTGCTACGGTGTGGACCTCCTACTTCTTGATCAAATTATGATGATCTGAACCGTTCAATGTGTTTAAAACGTGTTTCTAAGGGTACCCGTAAGAGATCGGCTCAAAATAATATCCGGAAAGCCTTTGATCCGTTCAATTTTTCATAAAGCTGTTCCTGTCAGCATTTATCAAAAACTGTTTAGATCAAGCTCTTCTCGATATTATTTCGAGCCGATTTCTTGCAGGTACCCTTAAAAACATGTTTTAAACATAATGAACGGTTCAGATCATCAAAATAAAGGATCCCTCATTAGAAGCGCGGACTATATATGTATGAGTGAGCTTCTAATAAGGGATCCCCTATTTTGCTACGGTGTGGACCTCCTACTTCTTGATCAAATTATGATGATCTGAACCGTTCAATGTGTTTAAAACGTGTTTCTAAGGGTACCCGTAAGAGATCGGCTCAAAATAATATCCGGAAAGTCTTTGATCCGTTCAATTTTTCATAAAGCTGTTCCTGTCAGCATTTATCAAAAACTGTTTAGATCAAGCTCTTCTCGATATTATTTCGAGCCGATTTCTTGCAGGTACCCTTAAAAACATGTTTTAAACATAATGAACGGTTCAGATCATCAAAATAAAGGATCCCTCATTAGAAGCGCGGACTATATATGTATGAGTGAGCTTCTAATAAGGGATCCCCTATTTTGCTACGGTGTGGACCTCCTACTTCTTGATCAAATTATGATGATCTGAACCGTTCAATGTGTTTAAAACGTGTTTCTAAGGGTACCCGTAAGAGATCGGCTCAAAATAATATCCGGAAAGTCTTTGATCCGTTCAATTTTTCATAAAGCTGTTCCTGTCAGCATTTATCAAAAACTGTTTAGATCAAGCTCTTCTCGATATTATTTCGAGCCGATTTCTTGCAGGTACCCTTAAAAACATGTTTTAAACATAATGAACGGTTCAGATCATCAAAATAAAGGATCCCTCATTAGAAGCGCGAACTATATATGTATGAGTGAGCTTCTAATAAGGGATCTCCTATTTTGCTACGGTGTGGACCTCCTACTTCTTGATCAAATTATGATGATCTGAACCGTTCAATGTGTTTAAAACGTGTTTCTAAGGGTACCCGTAAGAGATCGGCTCAAAATAATATCCGGAAAGTCTTTGATCCGTTCAATTTTTCATAAAGCTGTTCCTGTCAGCATTTATCAAAAACTGTTTAGATCAAGCTCTTCTCGATATTATTTCGAGCCGATTTCTTGCAGGTACCCTTAAAAACATGTTTTAAACATAATGAACGGTTCAGATCATCAAAATAAAGGATCCCTCATTAGAAGCGCGGACTATATATGTATGAGTGAGCTTCTAATAAGGGATCCCCTATTTTGCTACGGTGTGGACCTCCTACTTCTTGATCAAATTATGATGATCTGAACCGTTCAATGTGTTTAAAACGTGTTTCTAAGGGTACCCGTAAGAGATCGGCTCAAAATAATATCCGGAAAGCCTTTGATCCGTTCAATTTTTCATAAAGCTGTTCCTGTCAGCATTTATCAAAAACTGTTTAGATCAAACTCTTCTCGATATTATTTCGAGCCGATTTCTTGCAGGTACCCTTAAAAACATGTTTTAAACATAATGAACGGTTCAGATCATCAAAATAAAGGATCCCTCATTAGAAGCGCGGACTATATATGTATGAGTGAGCTTCTAATAAGGGATCCCCTATTTTGCTACGGTGTGGACCTCCTACTTCTTGATCAAATTATGATGATCTGAACCGTTCAATGTGTTTAAAACGTGTTTCTAAGGGTACCCGTAAGAGATCGGCTCAAAATAATATCCGGAAAGCCTTTGATCCGTTCAATTTTTCATAAAGCTGTTCCTGTCAGCATTTATCAAAAACTGTTTAGATCAAGCTCTTCTCGATATTATTTCGAGCCGATTTCTTGCAGGTACCCTTAAAAACATGTTTTAAACATAATGAACGGTTCAGATCATCAAAATAAAGGATCCCTCATTAGAAGCGCGGACTATATATGTATGAGTGAGCTTCTAATAAGGGATCCCCTATTTTGCTACGGTGTGGACCTCCTACTTCTTGATCAAATTATGATGATCTGAACCGTTCAATGTGTTTAAAACGTGTTTCTAAGGGTACCCGTAATAGATCGGCTCAAAATAATATCCGGAAAGTCTTTGATCCGTTCAATTTTTCATAAAGCTGTTCCTGTCAGCATTTATCAAAAACTGTTTAGATCAAGCTCTTCTCGATATTATTTCGAGCCGATTTCTTGCAGGTACCCTTAAAAACATGTTTTAAACATAATGAACGGTTCAGATCATCAAAATAAAGGATCCCTCATTAGAAGCGCGGACTATATATGTATGAGTGAGCTTCTAATAAGGGATCCCCTATTTTGCTACGGTGTGGACCTCCTACTTCTTGATCAAATTATGATGATCTGAACCGTTCAATGTGTTTAAAACGTGTTTCTAAGGGTACCCGTAAGAGATCGGCTCAAAATAATATCCGGAAAGTCTTTGATCCGTTCAATTTTTCATAAAGCTGTTCCTGTCAGCATTTATCAAAAACTGTTTAGATCAAGCTCTTCTCGATATTATTTCGAGCCGATTTCTTGCAGGTACCCTTAAAAACATGTTTTAAACATAATGAACGGTTCAGATCATCAAAATAAAGGATCCCTCATTAGAAGCGCGGACTATATATGTATGAGTGAGCTTCTAATAAGGGATCCCCTATTTTGCTACGGTGTGGACCTCCTACTTCTTGATCAAATTATGATGATCTGAACCGTTCAATGTGTTTAAAACGTGTTTCTAAGGGTACCCGTAAGAGATCGGCTCAAAATAATATCCGGAAAGTCTTTGATCCGTTCAATTTTTCATAAAGCTGTTCCTGTCAGCATTTATCAAAAACTGTTTAGATCAAGCTCTTCTCGATATTATTTCGAGCCGATTTCTTGCAGGTACCCTTAAAAACATGTTTTAAACATAATGAACGGTTCAGATCATCAAAATAAAGGATCCCTCATTAGAAGCGCGGACTATATATGTATGAGTGAGCTTCTAATAAGGGATCCCCTATTTTGCTACGGTGTGGACCTCCTACTTCTTGATCAAATTATGATGATCTGAACCGTTCAATGTGTTTAAAACGTGTTTCTAAGGGTACCCGTAAGAGATCGGCTCAAAATAATATCCGGAAAGTCTTTGATCCGTTCAATTTTTCATAAAGCTGTTCCTGTCAGCATTTATCAAAAACTGTTTAGATCAAGCTCTTCTCGATATTATTTCGAGCCGATTTCTTGCAGGTACCCTTAAAAACATGTTTTAAACATAATGAACGGTTCAGATCATCAAAATAAAGGATCCCTCATTAGAAGCGCGGACTATATATGTATGAGTGAGCTTCTAATAAGGGATCCCCTATTTTGCTACGGTGTGGACCTCCTACTTCTTGATCAAATTATGATGATCTGAACCGTTCAATGTGTTTAAAACGTGTTTCTAAGGGTACCCGTAAGAGATCGGCTCAAAATAATATCCGGAAAGTCTTTGATCCGTTCAATTTTTCATAAAGCTGTTCCTGTCAGCATTTATCAAAAACTGTTTAGATCAAGCTCTTCTCGATATTATTTCGAGCCGATTTCTTGCAGGTACCCTTAAAAACATGTTTTAAACATAATGAACGGTTCAGATCATCAAAATAAAGGATCCCTCATTAGAAGCGCGGACTATATATGTATGAGTGAGCTTCTAATAAGGGATCCCCTATTTTGCTACGGTGTGGACCTCCTACTTCTTGATCAAATTATGATGATCTGAACCGTTCAATGTGTTTAAAACGTGTTTCTAAGGGTACCCGTAAGAGATCGGCTCAAAATAATATCCGGAAAGTCTTTGATCCGTTCAATTTTTCATAAAGCTGTTCCTGTCAGCATTTATCAAAAACTGTTTAGATCAAGCTCTTCTCGATATTATTTCGAGCCGATTTCTTGCAGGTACCCTTAAAAACATGTTTTAAACATAATGAACGGTTCAGATCATCAAAATAAAGGATCCCTCATTAGAAGCGCGAACTATATATGTATGAGTGAGCTTCTAATAAGGGATCTCCTATTTTGCTACGGTGTGGACCTCCTACTTCTTGATCAAATTATGATGATCTGAACCGTTCAATGTGTTTAAAACGTGTTTCTAAGGGTACCCGTAAGAGATCGGCTCAAAATAATATCCGGAAAGTCTTTGATCCGTTCAATTTTTCATAAAGCTGTTCCTGTCAGCATTTATCAAAAACTGTTTAGATCAAGCTCTTCTCGATATTATTTCGAGCCGATTTCTTGCAGGTACCCTTAAAAACATGTTTTAAACATAATGAACGGTTCAGATCATCACAATAAAGGATCCCTCATTAGAAGCGCGGACTATATATGTATGAGTGAGCTTCTAATAAGGGATCCCCTATTTTGCTACGGTGTGGACCTCCTACTTCTTGATCAAATTATGATGATCTGAACCGTTCAATGTGTTTAAAACGTGTTTCTAAGGGTACCCGTAAGAGATCGGCTCAAAATAATATCCGGAAAGTCTTTGATCCGTTCAATTTTTCATAAAGCTGTTCCTGTCAGCATTTATCAAAAACTGTTTAGATCAAGCTCTTCTCGATATTATTTCGAGCCGATTTCTTGCAGGTACCCTTAAAAACATGTTTTAAACATAATGAACGGTTCAGATCATCAAAATAAAGGATCCCTCATTAGAAGCGCGGACTATATATGTATGAGTGAGCTTCTAATAAGGGATCCCCTATTTTGCTACGGTGTGGACCTCCTACTTCTTGATCAAATTATGATGATCTGAACCGTTCAATGTGTTTAAAACGTGTTTCTAAGGGTACCCGTAAGAGATCGGCTCAAAATAATATCCGGAAAGTCTTTGATCCGTTCAATTTTTCATAAAGCTGTTCCTGTCAGCATTTATCAAAAACTGTTTAGATCAAGCTCTTCTCGATATTATTTCGAGCCGATTTCTTGCAGGTACCCTTAAAAACATGTTTTAAACATAATGAACGGTTCAGATCATCAAAATAAAGGATCCCTCATTAGAAGCGCGGACTATATATGTATGAGTGAGCTTCTAATAAGGGATCCCCTATTTTGCTACGGTGTGGACCTCCTACTTCTTGATCAAATTATGATGATCTGAACCGTTCAATGTGTTTAAAACGTGTTTCTAAGGGTACCCGTAAGAGATCGGCTCAAAATAATATCCGGAAAGTCTTTGATCCGTTCAATTTTTCATAAAGCTGTTCCTGTCAGCATTTATCAAAAACTGTTTAGATCAAGCTCTTCTCGATATTATTTCGAGCCGATTTCTTGCAGGTACCCTTAAAAACATGTTTTAAACATAATGAACGGTTCAGATCATCAAAATAAAGGATCCCTCATTAGAAGCGCGGACTATATATGTATGAGTGAGCTTCTAATAAGGGATCCCCTATTTTGCTACGGTGTGGACCTCCTACTTCTTGATCAAATTATGATGATCTGAACCGTTCAATGTGTTTAAAACGTGTTTCTAAGGGTACCCGTAAGAGATCGGCTCAAAATAATATCCGGAAAGTCTTTGATCCGTTCAATTTTTCATAAAACTGTTCCTGTCAGCATTTATCAAAAACTGTTTAGATCAAGCTCTTCTCGATATTATTTCGAGCCGATTTCTTGCAGGTACCCTTAAAAACATGTTTTAAACATAATGAACGGTTCAGATCATCAAAATAAAGGATCCCTCATTAGAAGCGCGGACTATATATGTATGAGTGAGCTTCTAATAAGGGATCCCCTATTTTGCTACGGTGTGGACCTCCTACTTCTTGATCAAATTATGATGATCTGAACCGTTCAATGTGTTTAAAACGTGTTTCTAAGGGTACCCGTAAGAGATCGGCTCAAAATAATATCCGGAAAGTCTTTGATCCGTTCAATTTTTCATAAAGCTGTTCCTGTCAGCATTTATCAAAAACTGTTTAGATCAAGCTCTTCTCGATATTATTTCGAGCCGATTTCTTGCAGGTACCCTTAAAAACATGTTTTAAACATAATGAACGGTTCAGATCATCAAAATAAAGGATCCCTCATTAGAAGCGCGGACTATATATGTATGAGTGAGCTTCTAATAAGGGATCCCCTATTTTGCTACGGTGTGGACCTCCTACTTCTTGATCAAATTATGATGATCTGAACCGTTCAATGTGTTTAAAACGTGTTTCTAAGGGTACCCGTAAGAGATCGGCTCAAAATAATATCCGGAAAGTCTTTGATCCGTTCAATTTTTCATAAAGCTGTTCCTGTCAGCATTTATCAAAAACTGTTTAGATCAAGCTCTTCTCGATATTATTTCGAGCCGATTTCTTGCAGGTACCCTTAAAAACATGTTTTAAACATAATGAACGGTTCAGATCATCAAAATAAAGGATCCCTCATTAGAAGCGCGGACTATATATGTATGAGTGAGCTTCTAATAAGGGATCCCCTATTTTGCTACGGTGTGGACCTCCTACTTCTTGATCAAATTATGATGATCTGAACCGTTCAATGTGTTTAAAACGTGTTTCTAAGGGTACCCGTAAGAGATCGGCTCAAAATAATATCCGGAAAGTCTTTGATCCGTTCAATTTTTCATAAAGCTGTTCCTGTCAGCATTTATCAAAAACTGTTTAGATCAAGCTCTTCTCGATATTATTTCGAGCCGATTTCTTGCAGGTACCCTTAAAAACATGTTTTAAACATAATGAACGGTTCAGATCATCAAAATAAAGGATCCCTCATTAGAAGCGCGGACTATATATGTATGAGTGAGCTTCTAATAAGGGATCCCCTGTTTTGCTACGGTGTGGACCTCCTACTTCTTGATCAAATTATGATGATCTGAACCGTTCAATGTGTTTAAAACGTGTTTCTAAGGGTACCCGTAAGAGATCGGCTCAAAATAATATCCGGAAAGTCTTTGATCCGTTCAATTTTTCATAAAGCTGTTCCTGTCAGCATTTATCAAAAACTATTTAGATCAAGCTCTTCTCGATATTATTTCGAGCCGATTTCTTGCAGGTACCCTTAAAAACATGTTTTAAACATAATGAACGGTTCAGATCATCAAAATAAAGGATCCCTCATTAGAAGCGCGGACTATATATGTATGAGTGAGCTTCTAATAAGGGATCCCCTGTTTTGCTACGGTGTGGACCTCCTACTTCTTGATCAAATTATGATGATCTGAACCGTTCAATGTGTTTAAAACGTGTTTCTAAGGGTACCCGTAAGAGATCGGCTCAAAATAATATCCGGAAAGTCTTTGATCCGTTCAATTTTTCATAAAGCTGTTCCTGTCAGCATTTATCAAAAACTGTTTAGATCAAGCTCTTCTCGATATTATTTCGAGCCGATTTCTTGCAGGTACCCTTAAAAACATGTTTTAAACAGAATGAACGGTTCAGATCATCAAAATAAAGGATCCCTCATTAGAAGCGCGGACTATATATGTATGAGTGAGCTTCTAATAAGGGATCCCCTGTTTTGCTACGGTGTGGACCTCCTACTTCTTGATCAAATTATGATGATCTGAACCGTTCAATGTGTTTAAAACGTGTTTTTAAGGGTACCCGTAAGAGATCGGCTCAAAATAATATCCGGAAAGTCTTTGATCCGTTCAATTTTTCATAAAGCTGTTCCTGTCAGCATTTATCAAAAACTGTTTAGATCAAGCTCTTCTCGATATTATTTCGAGCCGATTTCTTGCAGGTACCCTTAAAAACATGTTTTAAACATAATGAACGGTTCAGATCATCAAAATAAAGGATCCCTCATTAGAAGCGCGGACTATATATGTTTGAGTGAGCTTCTAATAAGGGATCCCCTGTTTTGCTACGGTGTGGACCTCCTACTTCTTGATCAAATTATGATGATCTGAACCGTTCAATGTGTTTAAAACGTGTTTTTAAGGGTACCCGTAAGAGATCGGCTCAAAATAATATCCGGAAAGTCTTTGATCCGTTCAATTTTTCATAAAGCTGTTCCTGTCAGCATTTATCAAAAACTGTTTAGATCAAGCTCTTCTCGATATTATTTCGAGCCGATTTCTTGCAGGTACCCTTAAAAACATGTTTTAAACATAATGAACGGTTCAGATCATCAAAATAAAGGATCCCTCATTAGAAGCGCGGACTATATATGTATGAGTGAGCTTCTAATAAGGGATCCCCTGTTTTGCTACGGTGTGGACCTCCTACTTCTTGATCAAATTATGATGATCTGAACCGTTCAATGTGTTTAAAACGTGTTTTTAAGGGTACCCGTAAGAGATCGGCTCAAAATAATATCCGGAAAGTCTTTGATCCGTTCAATTTTTCATAAAGCTGTTCCTGTCAGCATTTATCAAAAACTGTTTAGATCAAGCTCTTCTCGATATTATTTCGAGCCGATTTCTTGCAGGTACCCTTAAAAACATGTTTTAAACATAATGAACGGTTCAGATCATCAAAATAAAGGATCCCTCATTAGAAGCGCGGACTATATATGTATGAGTGAGCTTCTAATAAGGGATCCCCTGTTTTGCTACGGTGTGGACCTCCTACTTCTTGATCAAATTATGATGATCTGAACCGTTCAATGTGTTTAAAACGTGTTTTTAAGGGTACCCGTAAGAGATCGGCTCAAAATAATATCCGGAAAGTCTTTGATCCGTTCAATTTTTCATAAAGCTGTTCCTGTCAGCATTTATCAAAAACTGTTTAGATCAAGCTCTTCTCGATATTATTTCGAGCCGATTTCTTGCAGGTACCCTTAAAAACATGTTTTAAACATAATGAACGGTTCAGATCATCAAAATAAAGGATCCCTCATTAGAAGCGCGGACTATATATGTATGAGTGAGCTTCTAATAAGGGATCCCCTGTTTTGCTACGGTGTGGACCTCCTACTTCTTGATCAAATTATGATGATCTGAACCGTTCAATGTGTTTAAAACGTGTTTTTAAGGGTACCCGTAAGAGATCGGCTCAAAATAATATCCGGAAAGTCTTTGATCCGTTCAATTTTTCATAAAGCTGTTCCTGTCAGCATTTATCAAAAACTGTTTAGATCAAGCTCTTCTCGATATTATTTCGAGCCGATTTCTTGCAGGTACCCTTAAAAACATGTTTTAAACATAATGAACGGTTCAGATCATCAAAATAAAGGATCCCTCATTAGAAGCGCGGACTATATATGTATGAGTGAGCTTCTAATAAGGGATCCCCTGTTTTGCTACGGTGTGGACCTCCTACTTCTTGATCAAATTATGATGATCTGAACCGTTCAATGTGTTTAAAACGTGTTTTTAAGGGTACCCGTAAGAGATCGGCTCAAAATAATATCCGGAAAGTCTTTGATCCGTTCAATTTTTCATAAAGCTGTTCCTGTCAGCATTTATCAAAAACTGTTTAGATCAAGCTCTTCTCGATATTATTTCGAGCCGATTTCCTGCAGGTACCCTTAAAAACATGTTTTAAACATAATGAACGGTTCAGATCATCAAAATAAAGGATCCCTCATTAGAAGCGCGGACTATATATGTATGAGTGAGCTTCTAATAAGGGATCCCCTGTTTTGCTACGGTGTGGACCTCCTACTTCTTGATCAAATTATGATGATCTGAACCGTTCAATGTGTTTAAAACGTGTTTTTAAGGGTACCCGTAAGAGATCGGCTCAAAATAATATCCGGAAAGTCTTTGATCCGTTCAATTTTTCATAAAGCTGTTCCTGTCAGCATTTATCAAAAACTGTTTAGATCAAGCTCTTCTCGATATTATTTCGAGCCGATTTCCTGCAGGTACCCTTAAAAACATGTTTTAAACATAATGAACGGTTCAGATCATCAAAATAAAGGATCCCTCATTAGAAGCGCGGACTATATATGTATGAGTGAGCTTCTAATAAGGGATCCCCTGTTTTGCTACGGTGTGGACCTCCTACTTCTTGATCAAATTATGATGATCTGAACCGTTCAATGTGTTTAAAACGTGTTTTTAAGGGTACCCGTAAGAGATCGGCTCAAAATAATATCCGGAAAGTCTTTGATCCGTTCAATTTTTCATAAAGCTGTTCCTGTCAGCATTTATCAAAAACTGTTTAGATCAAGCTCTTCTCGATATTATTTCGAGCCGATTTCTTGTAGGTACCCTTAAAAACATGTTTTAAACATAATGAACGGTTCAGATCATCAAAATAAAGGATCCCTCATTAGATGCGCGGACTATATATGTATGAGTGAGCTTCTAATAAGGGATCCCCTGTTTTGCTACGGTGTGGACCTCCTACTTCTTGATCAAATTATGATGATCTGAACCGTTCAATGTGTTTAAAACGTGTTTTTAAGGGTACCCGTAAGAGATCGGCTCAAAATAATATCCGGAAAGTCTTTGATCCGTTCAATTTTTCATAAAGCTGTTCCTGTCAGCATTTATCAAAAACTGTTTAGATCAAGCTCTTCTCGATATTATTTCGAGCCGATTTCTTGCAGGTACCCTTAAAAACATGTTTTAAACATAATGAACGGTTCAGATCATCAAAATAAAGGATCCCTCATTAGAAGCGCGGACTATATATGTATGAGTGAGCTTCTAATAAGGGATCCCCTGTTTTGCTACGGTGTGGACCTCCTACTTCTTGATCAAATTATGATGATCTGAACCGTTCAATGTGTTTAAAACGTGTTTTTAAGGGTACCCGTAAGAGATCGGCTCAAAATAATATCCGGAAAGTCTTTGATCCGTTCAATTTTTCATAAAGCTGTTCCTGTCAGCATTTATCAAAAACTGTTTAGATCAAGCTCTTCTCGATATTATTTCGAGCCGATTTCCTGCAGGTAGCCTTAAAAACATGTTTTAAACATAATGAACGGTTCAGATCATCAAAACAAAGGATCCCTCATTAGAAGCGCGGACTATATATGTATGAGTGAGCTTCTAATAAGGGATCCCCTATTTTGCTACGGTGTGGACCTCCTACTTCTTGATCAAATTATGATGATCTGAACCGTTCAATGTGTTTAAAACGTGTTTTTAAGGGTACCCGTAAGAGATCGGCTCAAAATAATATCCGGAAAGTCTTTGATCCGTTCAATTTTTCATAAAGCTGTTCCTGTCAGCATTTATCAAAAACTGTTTAGATCAAGCTCTTCTCGATATTATTTCGAGCCGATTTCCTGCAGGTACCCTTAAAAACATGTTTTAAACATAATGAACGGTTCAGATCATCAAAATAAAGGATCCCTCATTAGAAGCGCGGACTATATATGTATGAGTGAGCTTCTAATAAGGGATCCCCTATTTTGCTACGGTGTGGACCTCCTACTTCTTGATCAAATTATGATGATCTGAACCGTTCAATGTGTTTAAAACGTGTTTTTAAGGGTACCCGTAAGAGATCGGCTCAAAATAATATCCGGAAAGTCTTTGATCCGTTCAATTTTTCATAAAGCTGTTCCTGTCAGCATTTATCAAAAACTGTTTAGATCAAGCTCTTCTCGATATTATTTCGAGCCGATTTCTTGCAGGTACCCTTAAAAACATGTTTTAAACATAATGAACGGTTCAGATCATCAAAATAAAGGATCCCTCATTAGATGCGCGGACTATATATGTATGAGTGAGCTTCTAATAAGGGATCCCCTATTTTGCTACGGTGTGGACCTCCTACTTCTTGATCAAATTATGATGATCTGAACCGTTCAATGTGTTTAAAACGTGTTTTTAAGGGTACCCGTAAGAGATCGGCTCAAAATAATATCCGGAAAGTCTTTGATCCGTTCAATTTTTCATAAAGCTGTTCCTGTCAGCATTTATCAAAAACTGTTTAGATCAAGCTCTTCTCGATATTATTTCGAGCCGATTTCTTGCAGGTACCCTTAAAAACATGTTTTAAACATAATGAACGGTTCAGATCATCAAAATAAAGGATCCCTCATTAGAAGCGCGGACTATATATGTATGAGTGAGCTTCTAATAAGGGATCCCCTATTTTGCTACGGTGTGGACCTCCTACTTCTTGATCAAATTATGATGATCTGAACCGTTCAATGTGTTTAAAACGTGTTTTTAAGGGTACCCGTAAGAGATCGGCTCAAAATAATATCCGGAAAGTCTTTGATCCGTTCAATTTTTCATAAAGCTGTTCCTGTCAGCATTTATCAAAAACTGTTTAGATCAAGCTCTTCTCGATATTATTTCGAGCCGATTTCTTGCAGGTACCCTTAAAAACATGTTTTAAACATAATGAACGGTTCAGATCATCAAAATAAAGGATCCCTCATTAGAAGCGCGGACTATATATGTATGAGTGAGCTTCTAATAAGGGATCCCCTATTTGCTACGGTGTGGACCTCCTACTTCTTGATCAAATTATGATGATCTGAACCGTTCAATGTGTTTAAAACGTGTTTTTAAGGGTACCCGTAAGAGATCGGCTCAAAATAATATCCGGAAAGTCTTTGATCCGTTCAATTTTTCATAAAGCTGTTCCTGTCAGCATTTATCAAAAACTGTTTAGATCAAGCTCTTCTCGATATTATTTCGAGCCGATTTCTTGCAGGTACCCTTAAAAACATGTTTTAAACATAATGAACGGTTCAGATCATCAAAATAAAGGATCCCTCATTAGATGCGCGGACTATATATGTATGAGTGAGCTTCTAATAAGGGATCCCCTATTTTGCTACGGTGTGGACCTCCTACTTCTTGATCAAATTATGATGATCTGAACCGTTCAATGTGTTTAAAACGTGTTTTTAAGGGTACCCGTAAGAGATCGGCTCAAAATAATATCCGGAAAGTCTTTGATCCGTTCAATTTTTCATAAAGCTGTTCCTGTCAGCATTTATCAAAAACTGTTTAGATCAAGCTCTTCTCGATATTATTTCGAGCCGATTTCTTGCAGGTACCCTTAAAAACATGTTTTAAACATAATGAACGGTTCAGATCATCAAAATAAAGGATCCCTCATTAGAAGCGCGGACTATATATGTATGAGTGAGCTTCTAATAAGGGATCCCCTATTTTGCTACGGTGTGGACCTCCTACTTCTTGATCAAATTATGATGATCTGAACCGTTCAATGTGTTTAAAACGTGTTTTTAAGGGTACCCGTAAGAGATCGGCTCAAAATAATATCCGGAAAGTCTTTGATCCGTTCAATTTTTCATAAAGCTGTTCCTGTCAGCATTTATCAAAAACTGTTTAGATCAAGCTCTTCTCGATATTATTTCGAGCCGATTTCATGCAGGTACCCTTAAAAACATGTTTTAAACATAATGAACGGTTCAGATCATCAAAATAAAGGATCCCTCATTAGAAGCGCGGACTATATATGTATGAGTGAGCTTCTAATAAGGGATCCCCTATTTTGCTACGGTGTGGACCTCCTACTTCTTGATCAAATTATGATGATCTGAACCGTTCAATGTGTTTAAAACGTGTTTTTAAGGGTACCCGTAAGAGATCGGCTCAAAATAATATCCGGAAAGTCTTTGATCCGTTCAATTTTTCATAAAGCTGTTCCTGTCAGCATTTATCAAAAACTGTTTAGATCAAGCTCTTCTCGATATTATTTCGAGCCGATTTCTTGCAGGTACCCTTAAAAACATGTTTTAAACATAATGAACGGTTCAGATCATCAAAATAAAGGATCCCTCATTAGATGCGCGGACTATATATGTATGAGTGAGCTTCTAATAAGGGATCCCCTATTTTGCTACGGTGTGGACCTCCTACTTCTTGATCAAATTATGATGATCTGAACCGTTCAATGTGTTTAAAATGTGTTTTTAAGGGTACCCGTAAGAGATCGGCTCAAAATAATATCCGGAAAGTCTTTGATCCGTTCAATTTTTCATAAAGCTGTTCCTGTCAGCATTTATCAAAAACTGTTTAGATCAAGCTCTTCTCGATATTATTTCGAGCCGATTTCATGCAGGTACCCTTAAAAACATGTTTTAAACATAATGAACGGTTCAGATCATCAAAATAAAGGATCCCTCATTAGAAGCGCGGACTATATATGTATGAGTGAGCTTCTAATAAGGGATCCCCTATTTTGTTACGGTGTGGACCTCCTACTTCTTGATCAAATTATGATGATCTGAACCGTTCAATGTGTTTAAAACGTGTTTTTAAGGGTACCCGTAAGAGATCGGCTCAAAATAATATCCGGAAAGTCTTTGATCCGTTCAATTTTTCATAAAGCTGTTCCTGTCAGCATTTATCAAAAACTGTTTAGATCAAGCTCTTCTCGATATTATTTCGAGCCGATTTCTTGCAGGTACCCTTAAAAACATGTTTTAAACATAATGAACGGTTCAGATCATCAAAATAAAGGATCCCTCATTAGAAGCGCAGACTATATATGTATGAGTGAGCTTCTAATAAGGGATCCCCTATTTTGCTACGGTGTGGACCTCCTACTTCTTGATCAAATTATGATGATCTGAACCGTTCAATGTGTTTAAAACGTGTTTTTAAGGGTACCCGTAAGAGATCGGCTCAAAATAATATCCGGAAAGTCTTTGATCCGTTCAATTTTTCATAAAGCTGTTCCTGTCAGCATTTATCAAAAACTGTTTAGATCAAGCTCTTCTCGATATTATTTCGAGCCGATTTCTTGCAGGTACCCTTAAAAACATGTTTCAAACATAATGAACGGTTCAGATCATCAAAATAAAGGATCCCTCATTAGAAGCGCGGACTATATATGTATGAGTGAGCTTCTAATAAGGGATCCCCTATTTTGCTACGGTGTGGACCTCCTACTTCTTGATCAAATTATGATGATCTGAACCGTTCAATGTGTTTAAAACGTGTTTTTAAGGGTACCCGTAAGAGATCGGCTCAAAATAATATCCAGAAAGTCTTTGATCCGTTCAATTTTGCATAAAGCTGTTCCTGTCAGCATTTATCAAAAACTGTTTAGATCAAGCTCTTCTCGATATTATTTCGAGCCGATTTCTTGCAGGTACCCTTAAAAACATGTTTTAAACATAATGAACGGTTCAGATCATCAAAATAAAGGATCCCTCATTAGAAGCGCGGACTATATATGTATGAGTGAGCTTCTAATAAGGGATCCCCTATTTTGCTACGGTGTGGACCTCCTACTTCTTGATCAAATTATGATGATCTGAACCGTTCAATGTGTTTAAAACGTGTTTTTAAGGGTACCCGTAAGAGATCGGCTCAAAATAATATCCGGAAAGTCTTTGATCCGTTCAATTTTTCATAAAGCTGTTCCTGTCAGCATTTATCAAAAACTGTTTAGATCAAGCTCTTCTCGATATTATTTCGAGCCGATTTCTTGCAGGTACCCTTAAAAACATGTTTTAAACATAATGAACGGTTCAGATCATCAAAATAAAGGATCCCTCATTAGAAGCGCGGACTATATATGTATGAGTGAGCTTCTAATAAGGGATCCCCTATTTTGCTACGGTGTGGACCTCCTACTTCTTGATCAAATTATGATGATCTGAACCGTTCAATGTGTTTAAAACGTGTTTTTAAGGCTACCCGTAAGAGATCGGCTCAAAATAATATCCGGAAAGTCTTTGATCCGTTCAATTTTTCATAAAGCTGTTCCTGTCAGCATTTATCAAAAACTGTTTAGATCAAGCTCTTCTCGATATTATTTCGAGCCGATTTCTTGCAGGTACCCTTAAAAACATGTTTTAAACATAATGAACGGTTCAGATCATCAAAATAAAGGATCCCTCATTAGAAGCGCGGACTATATATGTATGAGTGAGCTTCTAATAAGGGATCCCCTATTTTGCTACGGTGTGGACCTCCTACTTCTTGATCAAATTATGATGATCTGAACCGTTCAATGTGTTTAAAACGTGTTTTTAAGGGTACCCGTAAGAGATCGGCTCAAAATAATATCCGGAAAGTTTTTGATCCGTTCAATTTTTCATAAAGCTGTTCCTGTCAGCATTTATCAAAAACTGTTTAGATCAAGCTCTTCTCGATATTATTTCGAGCCGATTTCTTGCAGGTACCCTTAAAAACATGTTTCAAACATAATGAACGGTTCAGATCATCAAAATAAAGGATCCCTCATTAGAAGCGCGGACTATATATGTATGAGTGAGCTTCTAATAAGGGATCCCCTATTTTGCTACGGTGTGGACCTCCTACTTCTTGATCAAATTATGATGATCTGAACCGTTCAATGTGTTTAAAACGTGTTTTTAAGGGTACCCGTAAGAGATCGGCTCAAAATAATATCCGGAAAGTCTTTGATCCGTTCAATTTTTCATAAAGCTGTTCCTGTCAGCATTTATCAAAAACTGTTTAGATCAAGCTCTTCTCGATATTATTTCGAGCCGATTTCTTGCAGATACCCTTAAAAACATGTTTTAAACATAATGAACGGTTCAGATCATCAAAATAAAGGATCCCTCATTAGAAGCGCGGACTATATATGTATGAGTGAGCTTCTAATAAGGGATCCCCTATTTTGCTACGGTGTGGACCTCCTACTTCTTGATCAAATTATGATGATCTGAACCGTTCAATGTGTTTAAAACGTGTTTTTAAGGGTACCCGTAAGAGATCGGCTCAAAATAATATCCGGAAAGTCTTTGATCCGTTCAATTTTTCATAAAGCTGTTCCTGTCTGCATTTATCAAAAACTGTTTAGATCAAGCTCTTCTCGATATTATTTCGAGCCGATTTCTTGCAGGTACCCTTAAAAACATGTTTTAAACATAATGAACGGTTCAGATCATCAAAATAAAGGATCCCTCATTAGAAGCGCGGACTATATATGTATGAGTGAGCTTCTAATAAGGGATCCCCTATTTTGCTACGGTGTGGACCTCCTACTTCTTGATCAAATTATGATGATCTGAACCGTTCAATGTGTTTAAAACGTGTTTTTAAGGGTACCCGTAAGAGATCGGCTCAAAATAATATCCGGAAAGTCTTTGATCCGTTCAATTTTTCATAAAGCTGTTCCTGTCAGCATTTATCAAAAACTGTTTAGATCAAGCTCTTCTCGATATTATTTCGAGCCGATTTCTTGCAGGTACCCTTAAAAACATGTTTTAAACATAATGAACGGTTCAGATCATCAAAATAAAGGATCCCTCATTAGAAGCGCGGACTATATATGTATGAGTGAGCTTCTAATAAGGGATCCCCTATTTTGCTACGGTGTGGACCTCCTACTTCTTGATCAAATTATGATGATCTGAACCGTTCAATGTGTTTAAAACGTGTTTTTAAGGGTACCCGTAAGAGATCGGCTCAAAATAATATCCGGAAAGTCTTTGATCCGTTCAATTTTTCATAAAGCTGTTCCTGTCAGCATTTATCAAAAACTGTTTAGATCAAGCTCTTCTCGATATTATTTCGAGCCGATTTCTTGCAGGTACCCTTAAAAACATGTTTTAAACATAATGAACGGTTCAGATCATCAAAATAAAGGATCCCTCATTAGAAGCGCGGACTATATATGTATGAGTGAGCTTCTAATAAGGGATCCCCTATTTTGCTACGGTGTGGACCTTCTACTTCTTGATCAAATTATGATGATCTGAACCGTTCAATGTGTTTAAAACGTGTTTTTAAGGGTACCCGTAAGAGATCGGCTCAAAATAATATCCGGAAAGTCTTTGATCCGTTCAATTTTTCATAAAGCTGTTCCTGTCAGCATTTATCAAAAACTGTTTAGATCAAGCTCTTCTCGATATTATTTCGAGCCGATTTCTTGCAGGTACCCTTAAAAACATGTTTTAAACATAATGAACGGTTCAGATCATCAAAATAAAGGATCCCTCATTAGAAGCGCGGACTATATATGTATGAGTGAGCTTCTAATAAGGGATCCCCTATTTTGCTACGGTGTGGACCTCCTACTTCTTGATCAAATTATGATGATCTGAACCGTTCAATGTGTTTAAAACGTGTTTCTAAGGGTACCCGTAAGAGATCGGCTCAAAATAATATCCGGAAAGTCTTTGATCCGTTCAATTTTTCATAAAGCTGTTCCTGTCTGCATTTATCAAAAACTGTTTAGATCAAGCCCTTCTCGATATTATTTCGAGCCGATTTCTTGCAGGTACCCTTAAAAACATGTGTTAAACATAATGAACGGTTCAGATCATCAAAATAAAGGATCCCTCATTAGAAGCGCGGACTATATATGTATGAGTGAGCTTCTAATAAGGGATCCCCTATTTTGCTACGGTGTGGACCTCCTACTTCTTGATCAAATTATGATGATCTGAACCGTTCAATGTGTTTAAAACGTGTTTTTAAGGGTACCCGTAAGAGATCGGCTCAAAATAATATCCGGAAAGTCTTTGATCCGTTCAATTTTTCATAAAGCTGTTCCTGTCAGCATTTATCAAAAACTGTTTAGATCAAGCTCTTCTCGATATTATTTCGAGCCGATTTCTTGCAGGTACCCTTAAAAACATGTTTTAAACATAATGAACGGTTCAGATCATCAAAATAAAGGATCCCTCATTAGAAGCGCGGACTATATATGTATGAGTGAGCTTCTAATAAGGGATCCCCTATTTTGCTACGGTGTGGACCTCCTACTTCTTGATCAAATTATGATGATCTGAACCGTTCAATGTGTTTAAAACGTGTTTTTAAGGGTACCCGTAAGAGATCGGCTCAAAATAATATCCGGAAAGTCTTTGATCCGTTCAATTTTTCATAAAGCTGTTCCTGTCAGCATTTATCAAAAACTGTTTAGATCAAGCTCTTCTCGATATTATTTCGAGCCGATTTCTTGCAGGTACCCTTAAAAACATGTTTTAAACATAATGAACGGTTCAGATCATCAAAATAAAGGATCCCTCATTAGAAGCGCGGACTATATATGTATGAGTTATATATAGTCCGAGCTTCTAATAAGGGATCCCCTATTTTGCTACGGTGTGGACCTCCTACTTCTTGATCAAATTATGATGATCTGAACCGTTCAATGTGTTTAAAACGTGTTTTTAAGGGTACCCGTAAGAGATCGGCTCAAAATAATATCCGGAAAGTCTTTGATGTGTTCAATTTTTCATAAAGCTGTTCCTGTCAGCATTTATCAAAAACTGTTTAGATCAAGCTCTTCTCGATATTATTTCGAGCCGATTTCTTGCCGGTACCCTTAAAAACATGTTTTAAACATAATGAACGGTTCAGATCATCAAAATAAAGGATCCCTCATTAGAAGCGCGGACTATATATGTATGAGTGAGCTTCTAATAAAGGATCCCCTATTTTGCTACGGTGTGGACCTCCTACTTCTTGATCAAATTATGATGATCTGAACCGTTCAATGTGTTTAAAACGTGTTTTTAAGGGTACCCGTAAGAGATCGGCTCAAAATAATATCCGGAAAGTCTTTGATCCGTTCAATTTTTCATAAAGCTGTTCCTGTCAGCATTTATCAAAAACTGTTTAGATCAAGCTATTCTCGATATTATTTCGAGCCGATTTCTTGCCGGTACCCTTAAAAACATGTTTTAAACATAATGAACGGTTCAGATCATCAAAATAAAGGATCCCTCATTAGAAGCGCGGACTATATATGTATGAGTGAGCTTCTAATAAGGGATCCCCTATTTTGTTACGGTGTGGACCTCCTACTTCTTGATCAATTTATGATGATCTGAACCGTTCAATGTGTTTAAAACGTGTTTTTAAGGGTACCCGTAAGAGATCGGCTCAAAATAATATCCGGAAAGTCTTTGATCCGTTCAATTTTTCATAAAGCTGTTCCTGTCAGCATTTATCAAAAACTGTTTAGATCAAGCTCTTCTCGATATTATTTCGAGCCGATTTCTTGCAGGTACCCTTAAAAACATGTTTTAAACATAATGAACGGTTCAGATCATCAAAATAAAGGATCCCTCATTAGAAGCGCGGACTATATATGTATGAGTGAGCTTCTAATAAGCGATCCCCTATTTTGCTACGGTGTGGACCTCCTACTTCTTGATCAAATTATGATGATCTGAACCGTTCAATGTGTTTAAAACGTGTTTTTAAGGGTACCCGTAAGAGATCGGCTCAAAATAATATCCGGAAAGTCTTTGATCCGTTCAATTTTTCATAAAGCTGTTCCTGTCAGCATTTATCAAAAACTGTTTAGATCAAGCTCTTCTCGATATTATTTCGAGCCGATTTCTTGCAGGTACCCTTAAAAACATGTTTTAAACATAATGAACGGTTCAGATCACCAAAATAAAGGATCCCTCATTAGAAGCGCGGACTATATATGTATGAGTGAGCTTCTAATAAGGGATCCCCTATTTTGCTACGGTGTGGACCTCCTACTTCTTGATCAAATTATGATGATCTGAACCGTTCAATGTGTTTAAAACGTGTTTTTAAGGGTACCCGTAAGAGATCGGCTCAAAATAATATCCGGAAAGTCTTTGATCCGTTCAATTTTTCATAAAGCTGTCCTGTCAGCATTTATCAAAAACTGTTTAGATCAAGCTCTTCTCGATATTATTTCGAGCCGATTTCTTGCAGGTACCCTTAAAAACATGTTTTAAACATAATGAACGGTTCAGATCACCAAAATAAAGGATCCCTCATTAGAAGCGCGGACTATATATGTATGAGTGAGCTTCTAATAAGGGATCCCCTATTTTGCTACGGTGTGGACCTCCTACTTCTTGATCAAATTATGATGATCTGAACCGTTCAATGTGTTTAAAACGTGTTTTTAAGGGTACCCGTAAGAGATCGGCTCAAAATAATATCCGGAAAGTCTTTGATCCATTCAATTTTTCATAAAGCTGTTCCTGTCAGCATTTATCAAAAACTGTTTAGATCAAGCTCTTCTCGATATTATTTCGAGCCGATTTCTTGCAGGTACCCTTAAAAACATGTTTTAAACATAATGAACGGTTCAGATCACCAAAATAAAGGATCCCTCATTAGAAGCGCGGACTACATATGTATGAGTGAGCTTCTAATAAGGGATCCCCTATTTTGCTACGGTGTGGACCTCCTACTTCTTGATCAAATTATGATGATCTGAACCGTTCAATGTGTTTAAAACGTGTTTTTAAGGGTACCCGTAAGAGATCGGCTCAAAATAATATCCGGAAAGTCTTTGACCCGTTCAATTTTTCATAAAGCTGTTCCTGTCAGCATTTATCAAAAACTGTTTAGATCAAGCTCTTCTCGATATTATTTCGAGCCGATTTCTTGCAGGTACCCTTAAAAACATGTTTTAAACATAATGAACGGTTCAGATCACCAAAATAAAGGATCCCTCATTAGAAGCGCGGACTATATATGTATGAGTGAGCTTCTAATAAGGGATCCCCTATTTTGCTACGGTGTGGACCTCTTACTTCTTGATCAAATTATGGTGATCTGAACCGTTCAATGTGTTTAAAACGTGTTTTTAAGGGTACCCGTAAGAGATCGGCTCAAAATAATATCCGGAAAGTCTTTGATCCGTTCAATTTTTCATAAAGCTGTTCCTGTCAGCATTTATCAAAAACTGTTTAGATCAAGCTCTTCTCGATATTATTTCGAGCCGATTTCTTGCAGGTACCCTTAAAAACATGTTTTAAACATAATGAACGGTTCAGATCACCAAAATAAAGGATCCCTCATTAGAAGCGCGGACTATATATGTATGAGTGAGCTTCTAATAAGGGATCCCCTATTTTGCTACGGTGTGGACCTCCTACTTCTTGATCAAATTATGATGATCTGAACCGTTCAATGTGTTTAAAACGTGTTTTTAAGGGTACCCGTAAGAGATCGGCTCAAAATAATATCCGGAAAGTCTTTGATCCATTCAATTTTTCATAAAGCTGTTCCTGTCAGCATTTATCAAAAACTGTTTAGATCAAGCTCTTCTCGATATTATTTCGAGCCGATTTCTTGCAGGTTCCCTTAAAAACATGTTTTAAACATAATGAACGGTTCAGATCACCAAAATAAAGGATCCCTCATTAGAAGCGCGGACTACATATGTATGAGTGAGCTTCTAATAAGGGATCCCCTATTTTGCTACGGTGTGGACCTCCTACTTCTTGATCAAATTATGATGATCTGAACCGTTCAATGTGTTTAAAACGTGTTTTTAAGGGTACCCGTAAGAGATCGGCTCAAAATAATATCCGGAAAGTCTTTGATCCGTTCAATTTTTCATAAAGCTGTTCCTGTCAGCATTTATCAAAAACTGTTTAGATCAAGCTCTTCTCGATATTATTTCGAGCCGATTTCTTGCAGGTACCCTTAAAAACATGTTTTAAACATAATGAACGGTTCAGATCACCAAAATAAAGGATCCCTCATTAGAAGCGCGGACTATATATGTATGAGTGAGCTTCTAATAAGGGATCCCCTATTTTGCTACGGTGTGGACCTCCTACTTCTTGATCAAATTATGGTGATCTGAACCGTTCAATGTGTTTAAAACGTGTTTTTAAGGGTACCCGTAAGAGATCGGCTCAAAATAATATCCGGAAAGTCTTTGATCCGTTCAATTTTTCATAAAGCTGTTCCTGTCAGCATTTATCAAAAACTGTTTAGATCAAGCTCTTCTCGATATTATTTCGAGCCGATTTCTTGCAGGTACCCTTAAAAACATGTTTTAAACATAATGAACGGTTCAGATCACCAAAATAAAGGATCCCTCATTAGAAGCGCGGACTATATATGTATGAGTGAGCTTCTAATAAGGGATCCCCTATTTTGCTACGGTGTGGACCTCCTACTTCTTGATCAAATTATGATGATCTGAACCGTTCAATGTGTTTAAAACGTGTTTTTAAGGGTACCCGTAAGAGATCGGCTCAAAATAATATCCGGAAAGTCTTTGATCCGTTCAATTTTTCATAAAGCTGTTCCTGTCAGCATTTATCAAAAACTGTTTAGATCAAGCTCTTCTCGATATTATTTCGAGCCGATTTCTTGCAGGTACCCTTAAAAACATGTTTTAAACATAATGAACGGTTCAGGTCACCAAAACAAAGGATCCCTCATTAGAAGCGCGGACTATATATGTATGAGTGAGCTTCTAATAAGGGATCCCCTATTTTGCTACGGTGTGGACCTCCTACTTCTTGATCAAATTATGATGATCTGAACCGTTCAATGTGTTTAAAACGTGTTTTTAAGGGTACCCGTAAGAGATCGGCTCAAAATAATATCCGGAAAGTCTTTGATCCGTTCAATTTTTCATAAAGCTGTTCCTGTCAGCATTTATCAAAAACTGTTTAGATCAAGCTCTTCTCGATATTATTTCGAGCCGATTTGTTGCAGGTACCCTTAAAAACATGTTTTAAACATAATGAACGGTTCAGGTCATCAAAATAAAGGATCCCTCATTAGAAGCGCGGACTATATATGTATGAGTGAGCTTCTAATAAGCGATCCCCTATTTTGCTACGGTGTGGACCTCCTACTTCTTGATCAAATTATGATGATCTGAACCGTTCAATGTGTTTAAAACGTGTTTTTAAGGGTACCCGTAAGAGATCGGCTCAAAATAATATCCGGAAAGTCTTTGATCCGTTCAATTTTTCATAAAGCTGTTCCTGTCAGCATTTATCAAAAACTGTTTAGATCAAGCTCTTCTCGATATTATTTCGAGCCGATTTCTTGCAGGTACCCTTAAAAACATGTTTTAAACATAATGAACGGTTCAGATCACCAAAATAAAGGATCCCTCATTAGAAGCGCGGACTATATATGTATGAGTGAGCTTCTAATAAGGGATCCCCTATTTTGCTACGGTGTGGACCTCCTACTTCTTGATCAAATTATGATGATCTGAACCGTTCAATGTGTTTAAAACGTGTTTTTAAGGGTACCCGTAAGAGATCGGCTCAAAATAATATCCGGAAAGTCTTTGATCCGTTCAATTTTTCATAAAGCTGTTCCTGTCAGCATTTATCAAAAACTGTTTAGATCAAGCTCTTCTCGATATTATTTCGAGCCGATTTCTTGCAGGTACCCTTAAAAACATGTTTTAAACATAATGAACGGTTCAGATCACCAAAATAAAGGATCCCTCATTAGAAGCGCGGACTATATATGTATGAGTGAGCTTCTAATAAGGGATCCCCTATTTTGCTACGGTGTGGACCTCCTACTTCTTGATCAAATTATGATGATCTGAACCGTTCAATGTGTTTAAAACGTGTTTTTAAGGGTACCCGTAAGAGATCGGCTCAAAATAATATCCGGAAAGTCTTTGATCCGTTCAATTTTTCATAAAGCTGTTCCTGTCAGCATTTATCAAAAACTGTTTAGATCAAGCTCTTCTCGATATTATTTCGAGCCGATTTCTTGCAGGTACCCTTAAAAACATGTTTTAAACATAATGAACGGTTCAGATCACCAAAATAAAGGATCCCTCATTAGAAGCGCGGACTATATATGTATGAGTGAGCTTCTAATAAGGGATCCCCTATTTTGCTACGGTGTGGACCTCCTACTTCTTGATCAAATTATGATGATCTGAACCGTTCAATGTGTTTAAAACGTGTTTTTAAGGGTACCCGTAAGAGATCGGCTCAAAATAATATCCGGAAAGTCTTTGATCCGTTCAATTTTTCATAAAGCTGTTCCTGTCAGCATTTATCAAAAACTGTTTAGATCAAGCTCTTCTCGATATTATTTCGAGCCGATTTCTTGCAGGTACCCTTAAAAACATGTTTTAAACATAATGAACGGTTCAGATCACCAAAATAAAGGATCCCTCATTAGAAGCGCGGACTATATATGTATGAGTGAGCTTCTAATAAGGGATCCCCTATTTTGCTACGGTGTGGACCTCCTACTTCTTGATCAAATTATGATGATCTGAACCGTTCAATGTGTTTAAAACGTGTTTTTAAGGGTACCCGTAAGAGATCGGCTCAAAATAATATCCGGAAAGTCTTTGATCCGTTCAATTTTTCATAAAGCTGTTCCTGTCAGCATTTATCAAAAACTGTTTAGATCAAGCTCTTCTCGATATTATTTCGAGCCGATTTCTTGCAGGTACCCTTAAAAACATGTTTTAAACATAATGAACGGTTCAGATCACCAAAATAAAGGATCCCTCATTAGAACCGCGGACTATATATGTATGAGTGAGCTTCTAATAAGCGATCCCCTATTTTGCTACGGTGTGGACCTCCTACTTCTTGATCAAATTATGGTGATCTGAACCGTTCAATGTGTTTAAAACGTGTTTTTAAGGGTACCCGTAAGAGATCGGCTCAAAATAATATCCGGAAAGTCTTTGATCCGTTCAATTTTTCATAAAGCTGTTCCTGTCAGCATTTATCAAAAACTGTTTAGATCAAGCTCTTCTCGATATTATTTCGAGCCGATTTCTTGCAGGTACCCTTAAAAACATGTTTTAAACATAATGAACGGTTCAGATCATCAAAATAAAGGATCCCTCATTAGAAGCGCGGACTATATATGTATGAGTGAGCTTCTAATAAGGGATCCCCTATTTTGCTACGGTGTGGACCTCCTACTTCTTGATCAAATTATGATGATCTGAACCGTTCAATGTGTTTAAAACGTGTTTTTAAGGGTACCCGTAAGAGATCGGCTCAAAATAATATCCGGAAAGTCTTTGATCCGTTCAATTTTTCATAAAGCTGTTCCTGTCAGCATTTATCAAAAACTGTTTAGATCAAGCTCTTCTCGATATTATTTCAAGCCGATTTCTTGCAGGTACCCTTAAAAACATGTTTTAAACATAATGAACGGTTCAGATCACCAAAATAAAGGATCCCTCATTAGAAGCGCGGACTATATATGTATGAGTGAGCTTCTAATAAGGGATCCCCTATTTTGCTACGGTGTGGACCTCCTACTTCTTGATCAAATTATGATGATCTGAACCGTTCAATGTGTTTAAAACGTGTTTTTAAGGGTACCCGTAAGAGATCGGCTCAAAATAATATCCGGAAAGTCTTTGATCCGTTCAATTTTTCATAAAGCTGTTCCTGTCAGCATTTATCAAAAACTGTTTAGATCAAGCTCTTCTCGATATTATTTCGAGCCGATTTCTTGCAGGTACCCTTAAAAACATGTTTTAAACATAATGAACGGTTCAGATCACCAAAATAAAGGATCCCTCATTAGAAGCGCGGACTATATATGTATGAGTGAGCTTCTAATAAGGGATCCCCTATTTTGCTACGGTGTGGACCTCCTACTTCTTGATCAAATTATGATGATCTGAACCGTTCAATGTGTTTAAAACGTGTTTTTAAGGGTACCCGTAAGAGATCGGCTCAAAATAATATCCGGAAAGTCTTTGATCCGTTCAATTTTTCATAAAGCTGTCCTGTCAGCATTTATCAAAAACTGTTTAGATCAAGCTCTTCTCGATATTATTTCGAGCCGATTTCTTGCAGGTACCCTTAAAAACATGTTTTAAACATAATGAACGGTTCAGATCACCAAAATAAAGGATCCCTCATTAGAAGCGCGGACTATATATGTATGAGTGAGCTTCTAATAAGGGATCCCCTATTTTGCTACGGTGTGGACCTCCTACTTCTTGATCAAATTATGATGATCTGAACCGTTCAATGTGTTTAAAACGTGTTTTTAAGGGTACCCGTAAGAGATCGGCTCAAAATAATATCCGGAAAGTCTTTGATCCATTCAATTTTTCATAAAGCTGTTCCTGTCAGCATTTATCAAAAACTGTTTAGATCAAGCTCTTCTCGATATTATTTCGAGCCGATTTC
Organism: Arctostaphylos glauca; assembly: GCA_019985065.2. Lineage (NCBI taxonomy): Eukaryota > Viridiplantae > Streptophyta > Magnoliopsida > Ericales > Ericaceae > Arctostaphylos > Arctostaphylos glauca. Next base: position 83,138 of record JAHSPW020000023.1, read on the forward strand.
TTGCAGGTACCCTTAAAAACATGTTTTAAACATAATGAACGGTTCAGATCACCAAAATAAAGGATCCCTCATTAGAAGCGCGGACTACATATGTATGAGTGAGCTTCTAATAAGGGATCCCCTATTTTGCTACGGTGTGGACCTCCTACTTCTTGATCAAATTATGATGATCTGAACCGTTCAATGTGTTTAAAACGTGTTTTTAAGGGTACCCGTAAGAGATCGGCTCAAAATAATATCCGGAAAGTCTTTGACCCGTTCAATTTTTCATAAAGCTGTTCCTGTCAGCATTTATCAAAAACTGTTTAGATCAAGCTCTTCTCGATATTATTTCGAGCCGATTTCTTGCAGGTACCCTTAAAAACATGTTTTAAACATAATGAACGGTTCAGATCACCAAAATAAAGGATCCCTCATTAGAAGCGCGGACTATATATGTATGAGTGAGCTTCTAATAAGGGATCCCCTATTTTGCTACGGTGTGGACCTCCTACTTCTTGATCAAATTATGGTGATCTGAACCGTTCAATGTGTTTAAAACGTGTTTTTAAGGGTACCCGTAAGAGATCGGCTCAAAATAATATCCGGAAAGTCTTTGATCCGTTCAATTTTTCATAAAGCTGTTCCTGTCAGCATTTATCAAAAACTGTTTAGATCAAGCTCTTCTCGATATTATTTCGAGCCGATTTCTTGCAGGTACCCTTAAAAACATGTTTTAAACATAATGAACGGTTCAGATCACCAAAATAAAGGATCCCTCATTAGAAGCGCGGACTATATATGTATGAGTGAGCTTCTAATAAGGGATCCCCTATTTTGCTACGGTGTGGACCTCCTACTTCTTGATCAAATTATGATGATCTGAACCGTTCAATGTGTTTAAAACGTGTTTTTAAGGGTACCCGTAAGAGATCGGCTCAAAATAATATCCGGAAAGTCTTTGATCCGTTCAATTTTTCATAAAGCTGTTCCTGTCAGCATTTATCAAAAACTGTTTAGATCAAGCTCTTCTCGATATTATTTCGAGCCGATTTCTTGCAGGTACCCTTAAAAACATGTTTTAAACATAATGAACGGTTCAGGTCACCAAAACAAAGGATCCCTCATTAGAAGCGCGGACTATATATGTATGAGTGAGCTTCTAATAAGGGATCCCCTATTTTGCTACGGTGTGGACCTCCTACTTCTTGATCAAATTATGATGATCTGAACCGTTCAATGTGTTTAAAACGTGTTTTTAAGGGTACCCGTAAGAGATCGGCTCAAAATAATATCCGGAAAGTCTTTGATCCGTTCAATTTTTCATAAAGCTGTTCCTGTCAGCATTTATCAAAAACTGTTTAGATCAAGCTCTTCTCGATATTATTTCGAGCCGATTTGTTGCAGGTACCCTTAAAAACATGTTTTAAACATAATGAACGGTTCAGGTCATCAAAATAAAGGATCCCTCATTAGAAGCGCGGACTATATATGTATGAGTGAGCTTCTAATAAGCGATCCCCTATTTTGCTACGGTGTGGACCTCCTACTTCTTGATCAAATTATGATGATCTGAACCGTTCAATGTGTTTAAAACGTGTTTTTAAGGGTACCCGTAAGAGATCGGCTCAAAATAATATCCGGAAAGTCTTTGATCCGTTCAATTTTTCATAAAGCTGTTCCTGTCAGCATTTATCAAAAACTGTTTAGATCAAGCTCTTCTCGATATTATTTCGAGCCGATTTCTTGCAGGTACCCTTAAAAACATGTTTTAAACATAATGAACGGTTCAGATCACCAAAATAAAGGATCCCTCATTAGAAGCGCGGACTATATATGTATGAGTGAGCTTCTAATAAGGGATCCCCTATTTTGCTACGGTGTGGACCTCCTACTTCTTGATCAAATTATGGTGATCTGAACCGTTCAATGTGTTTAAAACGTGTTTTTAAGGGTACCCGTAAGAGATCGGCTCAAAATAATATCCGGAAAGTCTTTGATCCGTTCAATTTTTCATAAAGCTGTTCCTGTCAGCATTTATCAAAAACTGTTTAGATCAAGCTCTTCTCGATATTATTTCGAGCCGATTTCTTGCAGGTACCCTTAAAAACATGTTTTAAACATAATGAACGGTTCAGGTCACCAAAACAAAGGATCCCTCATTAGAAGCGCGAACTATATATGTATGAGTGAGCTTCTAATAAGGGATCCCCTATTTTGCTACGGTGTGGACCTCCTACTTCTTGATCAAATTATGATGATCTGAACCGTTCAATGTGTTTAAAACGTGTTTTTAAGGGTACCCGTAAGAGATCGGCTCAAAATAATATCCGGAAAGTCTTTGATCCGTTCAATTTTTCATAAAGCTGTTCCTGTCAGCATTTATCAAAAACTGTTTAGATCAAGCTCTTCTCGATATTATTTCGAGCCGATTTGTTGCAGGTACCCTTAAAAACATGTTTTAAACATAATGAACGGTTCAGGTCATCAAAATAAAGGATCCCTCATTAGAAGCGCGGACTATATATGTATGAGTGAGCTTCTAATAAGCGATCCCCTATTTTGCTACGGTGTGGACCTCCTACTTCTTGATCAAATTATGATGATCTGAACCGTTCAATGTGTTTAAAACGTGTTTTTAAGGGTACCCGTAAGAGATCGGCTCAAAATAATATCCGGAAAGTCTTTGATCCGTTCAATTTTTCATAAAGCTGTTCCTGTCAGCATTTATCAAAAACTGTTTAGATCAAGCTCTTCTCGATATTATTTCGAGCCGATTTCTTGCAGGTACCCTTAAAAACATGTTTTAAACATAATGAACGGTTCAGATCACCAAAATAAAGGATCCCTCATTAGAAGCGCGGACTATATATGTATGAGTGAGCTTCTAATAAGGGATCCCCTATTTTGCTACGGTGTGGACCTCCTACTTCTTGATCAAATTATGATGATCTGAACCGTTCAATGTGTTTAAAACGTGTTTTTAAGGGTACCCGTAAGAGATCGGCTCAAAATAATATCCGGAAAGTCTTTGATCCGTTCAATTTTTCATAAAGCTGTTCCTGTCAGCATTTATCAAAAACTGTTTAGATCAAGCTCTTCTCGATATTATTTCGAGCCGATTTCTTGCAGGTACCCTTAAAAACATGTTTTAAACATAATGAACGGTTCAGATCACCAAAATAAAGGATCCCTCATTAGAAGCGCGGACTATATATGTATGAGTGAGCTTCTAATAAGGGATCCCCTATTTTGCTACGGTGTGGACCTCCTACTTCTTGATCAAATTATGGTGATCTGAACCGTTCAATGTGTTTAAAACGTGTTTTTAAGGGTACCCGTAAGAGATCGGCTCAAAATAATATCCGGAAAGTCTTTGATCCGTTCAATTTTTCATAAAGCTGTTCCTGTCAGCATTTATCAAAAACTGTTTAGATCAAGCTCTTCTCGATATTATTTCGAGCCGATTTCTTGCAGGTACCCTTAAAAACATGTTTTAAACATAATGAACGGTTCAGATCACCAAAATAAAGGATCCCTCATTAGAAGCGCGGACTATATATGTATGAGTGAGCTTCTAATAAGGGATCCCCTATTTTGCTACGGTGTGGACCTCCTACTTCTTGATCAAATTATGATGATCTGAACCGTTCAATGTGTTTAAAACGTGTTTTTAAGGGTACCCGTAAGAGATCGGCTCAAAATAATATCCGGAAAGTCTTTGATCCGTTCAATTTTTCATAAAGCTGTTCCTGTCAGCATTTATCAAAAACTGTTTAGATCAAGCTCTTCTCGATATTATTTCGAGCCGATTTCTTGCAGGTACCCTTAAAAACATGTTTTAAACATAATGAACGGTTCAGGTCACCAAAACAAAGGATCCCTCATTAGAAGCGCGGACTATATATGTATGAGTGAGCTTCTAATAAGGGATCCCCTATTTTGCTACGGTGTGGACCTCCTACTTCTTGATCAAATTATGATGATCTGAACCGTTCAATGTGTTTAAAACGTGTTTTTAAGGGTACCCGTAAGAGATCGGCTCAAAATAATATCCGGAAAGTCTTTGATCCGTTCAATTTTTCATAAAGCTGTTCCTGTCAGCATTTATCAAAAACTGTTTAGATCAAGCTCTTCTCGATATTATTTCGAGCCGATTTGTTGCAGGTACCCTTAAAAACATGTTTTAAACATAATGAACGGTTCAGGTCATCAAAATAAAGGATCCCTCATTAGAAGCGCGGACTATATATGTATGAGTGAGCTTCTAATAAGCGATCCCCTATTTTGCTACGGTGTGGACCTCCTACTTCTTGATCAAATTATGATGATCTGAACCGTTCAATGTGTTTAAAACGTGTTTTTAAGGGTACCCGTAAGAGATCGGCTCAAAATAATATCCGGAAAGTCTTTGATCCGTTCAATTTTTCATAAAGCTGTTCCTGTCAGCATTTATCAAAAACTGTTTAGATCAAGCTCTTCTCGATATTATTTCGAGCCGATTTCTTGCAGGTACCCTTAAAAACATGTTTTAAACATAATGAACGGTTCAGATCACCAAAATAAAGGATCCCTCATTAGAAGCGCGGACTATATATGTATGAGTGAGCTTCTAATAAGGGATCCCCTATTTTGCTACGGTGTGGACCTCCTACTTCTTGATCAAATTATGATGATCTGAACCGTTCAATGTGTTTAAAACGTGTTTTTAAGGGTACCCGTAAGAGATCGGCTCAAAATAATATCCGGAAAGTCTTTGATCCGTTCAATTTTTCATAAAGCTGTTCCTGTCAGCATTTATCAAAAACTGTTTAGATCAAGCTCTTCTCGATATTATTTCGAGCCGATTTCTTGCAGGTACCCTTAAAAACATGTTTTAAACATAATGAACGGTTCAGATCACCAAAATAAAGGATCCCTCATTAGAAGCGCGGACTATATATGTATGAGTGAGCTTCTAATAAGGGATCCCCTATTTTGCTACGGTGTGGACCTCCTACTTCTTGATCAAATTATGATGATCTGAACCGTTCAATGTGTTTAAAACGTGTTTTTAAGGGTACCCGTAAGAGATCGGCTCAAAATAATATCCGGAAAGTCTTTGATCCGTTCAATTTTTCATAAAGCTGTTCCTGTCAGCATTTATCAAAAACTGTTTAGATCAAGCTCTTCTCGATATTATTTCGAGCCGATTTCTTGCAGGTACCCTTAAAAACATGTTTTAAACATAATGAACGGTTCAGATCACCAAAATAAAGGATCCCTCATTAGAAGCGCGGACTATATATGTATGAGTGAGCTTCTAATAAGGGATCCCCTATTTTGCTACGGTGTGGACCTCCTACTTCTTGATCAAATTATGATGATCTGAACCGTTCAATGTGTTTAAAACGTGTTTTTAAGGGTACCCGTAAGAGATCGGCTCAAAATAATATCCGGAAAGTCTTTGATCCGTTCAATTTTTCATAAAGCTGTTCCTGTCAGCATTTATCAAAAACTGTTTAGATCAAGCTCTTCTCGATATTATTTCGAGCCGATTTCTTGCAGGTACCCTTAAAAACATGTTTTAAACATAATGAACGGTTCAGATCACCAAAATAAAGGATCCCTCATTAGAAGCGCGGACTATATATGTATGAGTGAGCTTCTAATAAGGGATCCCCTATTTTGCTACGGTGTGGACCTCCTACTTCTTGATCAAATTATGATGATCTGAACCGTTCAATGTGTTTAAAACGTGTTTTTAAGGGTACCCGTAAGAGATCGGCTCAAAATAATATCCGGAAAGTCTTTGATCCGTTCAATTTTTCATAAAGCTGTTCCTGTCAGCATTTATCAAAAACTGTTTAGATCAAGCTCTTCTCGATATTATTTCGAGCCGATTTCTTGCAGGTACCCTTAAAAACATGTTTTAAACATAATGAACGGTTCAGATCACCAAAATAAAGGATCCCTCATTAGAACCGCGGACTATATATGTATGAGTGAGCTTCTAATAAGCGATCCCCTATTTTGCTACGGTGTGGACCTCCTACTTCTTGATCAAATTATGGTGATCTGAACCGTTCAATGTGTTTAAAACGTGTTTTTAAGGGTACCCGTAAGAGATCGGCTCAAAATAATATCCGGAAAGTCTTTGATCCGTTCAATTTTTCATAAAGCTGTTCCTGTCAGCATTTATCAAAAACTGTTTAGATCAAGCTCTTCTCGATATTATTTCGAGCCGATTTCTTGCAGGTACCCTTAAAAACATGTTTTAAACATAATGAACGGTTCAGATCATCAAAATAAAGGATCCCTCATTAGAAGCGCGGACTATATATGTATGAGTGAGCTTCTAATAAGGGATCCCCTATTTTGCTACGGTGTGGACCTCCTACTTCTTGATCAAATTATGATGATCTGAACCGTTCAATGTGTTTAAAACGTGTTTTTAAGGGTACCCGTAAGAGATCGGCTCAAAATAATATCCGGAAAGTCTTTGATCCGTTCAATTTTTCATAAAGCTGTTCCTGTCAGCATTTATCAAAAACTGTTTAGATCAAGCTCTTCTCGATATTATTTCAAGCCGATTTCTTGCAGGTACCCTTAAAAACATGTTTTAAACATAATGAACGGTTCAGATCACCAAAATAAAGGATCCCTCATTAGAAGCGCGGACTATATATGTATGAGTGAGCTTCTAATAAGGGATCCCCTATTTTGCTACGGTGTGGACCTCCTACTTCTTGATCAAATTATGATGATCTGAACCGTTCAATGTGTTTAAAACGTGTTTTTAAGGGTACCCGTAAGAGATCGGCTCAAAATAATATCCGGAAAGTCTTTGATCCGTTCAATTTTTCATAAAGCTGTTCCTGTCAGCATTTATCAAAAACTGTTTAGATCAAGCTCTTCTCGATATTATTTCGAGCCGATTTCTTGCAGGTACCCTTAAAAACATGTTTTAAACATAATGAACGGTTCAGATCACCAAAATAAAGGATCCCTCATTAGAAGCGCGGACTATATATGTATGAGTGAGCTTCTAATAAGGGATCCCCTATTTTGCTACGGTGTGGACCTCCTACTTCTTGATCAAATTATGATGATCTGAACCGTTCAATGTGTTTAAAACGTGTTTTTAAGGGTACCCGTAAGAGATCGGCTCAAAATAATATCCGGAAAGTCTTTGATCCGTTCAATTTTTCATAAAGCTGTCCTGTCAGCATTTATCAAAAACTGTTTAGATCAAGCTCTTCTCGATATTATTTCGAGCCGATTTCTTGCAGGTACCCTTAAAAACATGTTTTAAACATAATGAACGGTTCAGATCACCAAAATAAAGGATCCCTCATTAGAAGCGCGGACTATATATGTATGAGTGAGCTTCTAATAAGGGATCCCCTATTTTGCTACGGTGTGGACCTCCTACTTCTTGATCAAATTATGATGATCTGAACCGTTCAATGTGTTTAAAACGTGTTTTTAAGGGTACCCGTAAGAGATCGGCTCAAAATAATATCCGGAAAGTCTTTGATCCATTCAATTTTTCATAAAGCTGTTCCTGTCAGCATTTATCAAAAACTGTTTAGATCAAGCTCTTCTCGATATTATTTCGAGCCGATTTCTTGCAGGTACCCTTAAAAACATGTTTTAAACATAATGAACGGTTCAGATCACCAAAATAAAGGATCCCTCATTAGAAGCGCGGACTACATATGTATGAGTGAGCTTCTAATAAGGGATCCCCTATTTTGCTACGGTGTGGACCTCCTACTTCTTGATCAAATTATGATGATCTGAACCGTTCAATGTGTTTAAAACGTGTTTTTAAGGGTACCCGTAAGAGATCGGCTCAAAATAATATCCGGAAAGTCTTTGACCCGTTCAATTTTTCATAAAGCTGTTCCTGTCAGCATTTATCAAAAACTGTTTAGATCAAGCTCTTCTCGATATTATTTCGAGCCGATTTCTTGCAGGTACCCTTAAAAACATGTTTTAAACATAATGAACGGTTCAGATCACCAAAATAAAGGATCCCTCATTAGAAGCGCGGACTATATATGTATGAGTGAGCTTCTAATAAGGGATCCCCTATTTTGCTACGGTGTGGACCTCCTACTTCTTGATCAAATTATGGTGATCTGAACCGTTCAATGTGTTTAAAACGTGTTTTTAAGGGTACCCGTAAGAGATCGGCTCAAAATAATATCCGGAAAGTCTTTGATCCGTTCAATTTTTCATAAAGCTGTTCCTGTCAGCATTTATCAAAAACTGTTTAGATCAAGCTCTTCTCGATATTATTTCGAGCCGATTTCTTGCAGGTACCCTTAAAAACATGTTTTAAACATAATGAACGGTTCAGATCACCAAAATAAAGGATCCCTCATTAGAAGCGCGGACTATATATGTATGAGTGAGCTTCTAATAAGGGATCCCCTATTTTGCTACGGTGTGGACCTCCTACTTCTTGATCAAATTATGATGATCTGAACCGTTCAATGTGTTTAAAACGTGTTTTTAAGGGTACCCGTAAGAGATCGGCTCAAAATAATATCCGGAAAGTCTTTGATCCGTTCAATTTTTCATAAAGCTGTTCCTGTCAGCATTTATCAAAAACTGTTTAGATCAAGCTCTTCTCGATATTATTTCGAGCCGATTTCTTGCAGGTACCCTTAAAAACATGTTTTAAACATAATGAACGGTTCAGGTCACCAAAACAAAGGATCCCTCATTAGAAGCGCGGACTATATATGTATGAGTGAGCTTCTAATAAGGGATCCCCTATTTTGCTACGGTGTGGACCTCCTACTTCTTGATCAAATTATGATGATCTGAACCGTTCAATGTGTTTAAAACGTGTTTTTAAGGGTACCCGTAAGAGATCGGCTCAAAATAATATCCGGAAAGTCTTTGATCCGTTCAATTTTTCATAAAGCTGTTCCTGTCAGCATTTATCAAAAACTGTTTAGATCAAGCTCTTCTCGATATTATTTCGAGCCGATTTCTTGCAGGTACCCTTAAAAACATGTTTTAAACATAATGAACGGTTCAGGTCATCAAAATAAAGGATCCCTCATTAGAAGCGCGGACTATATATGTATGAGTGAGCTTCTAATAAGGGATCCCCTATTTTGCTACGGTGTGGACCTCCTACTTCTTGATCAAATTATGATGATCTGAACCGTTCAATGTGTTTAAAACGTGTTTTTAAGGGTACCCGTAAGAGATCGGCTCAAAATAATATCCGGAAAGTCTTTGATCCGTTCAATTTTTCATAAAGCTGTTCCTGTCAGCATTTATCAAAAACTGTTTAGATCAAGCTCTTCTCGATATTATTTCGAGCCGATTTCTTGCAGGTACCCTTAAAAACATGTTTTAAACATAATGAACGGTTCAGGTCATCAAAATAAAGGATCCCTCATTAGAAGCGCGGACTATATATGTATGAGTGAGCTTCTAATAAGGGATCCCCTATTTTGCTACGGTGTGGACCTCCTACTTCTTGATCAAATTATGATGATCTGAACCGTTCAATGTGTTTAAAACGTGTTTTTAAGGGTACCCGTAAGAGATCGGCTCAAAATAATATCCGGAAAGTCTTTGATCCGTTCAATTTTTCATAAAGCTGTTCCTGTCAGCATTTATCAAAAACTGTTTAGATCAAGCTCTTCTCGATATTATTTCGAGCCGATTTCTTGCAGGTACCCTTAAAAACATGTTTTAAACATAATGAACGGTTCAGATCACCAAAATAAAGGATCCCTCATTAGAAGCGCGGACTATATATGTATGAGTGAGCTTCTAATAAGGGATCCCCTATTTTGCTACGGTGTGGACCTCCTACTTCTTGATCAAATTATGATGATCTGAACCGTTCAATGTGTTTAAAACGTGTTTTTAAGGGTACCCGTAAGAGATCGGCTCAAAATAATATCCGGAAAGTCTTTGATCCGTTCAATTTTTCATAAAGCTGTCCTGTCAGCATTTATCAAAAACTGTTTAGATCAAGCTCTTCTCGATATTATTTCGAGCCGATTTCTTGCAGGTACCCTTAAAAACATGTTTTAAACATAATGAACGGTTCAGATCACCAAAATAAAGGATCCCTCATTAGAAGCGCGGACTATATATGTATGAGTGAGCTTCTAATAAGGGATCCCCTATTTTGCTACGGTGTGGACCTCCTACTTCTTGATCAAATTATGATGATCTGAACCGTTCAATGTGTTTAAAACGTGTTTTTAAGGGTACCCGTAAGAGATCGGCTCAAAATAATATCCGGAAAGTCTTTGATCCATTCAATTTTTCATAAAGCTGTTCCTGTCAGCATTTATCAAAAACTGTTTAGATCAAGCTCTTCTCGATATTATTTCGAGCCGATTTCTTGCAGGTACCCTTAAAAACATGTTTTAAACATAATGAACGGTTCAGATCACCAAAATAAAGGATCCCTCATTAGAAGCGCGGACTACATATGTATGAGTGAGCTTCTAATAAGGGATCCCCTATTTTGCTACGGTGTGGACCTCCTACTTCTTGATCAAATTATGATGATCTGAACCGTTCAATGTGTTTAAAACGTGTTTTTAAGGGTACCCGTAAGAGATCGGCTCAAAATAATATCCGGAAAGTCTTTGACCCGTTCAATTTTTCATAAAGCTGTTCCTGTCAGCATTTATCAAAAACTGTTTAGATCAAGCTCTTCTCGATATTATTTCGAGCCGATTTCTTGCAGGTACCCTTAAAAACATGTTTTAAACATAATGAACGGTTCAGATCACCAAAATAAAGGATCCCTCATTAGAAGCGCGGACTATATATGTATGAGTGAGCTTCTAATAAGGGATCCCCTATTTTGCTACGGTGTGGACCTCCTACTTCTTGATCAAATTATGGTGATCTGAACCGTTCAATGTGTTTAAAACGTGTTTTTAAGGGTACCCGTAAGAGATCGGCTCAAAATAATATCCGGAAAGTCTTTGATCCGTTCAATTTTTCATAAAGCTGTTCCTGTCAGCATTTATCAAAAACTGTTTAGATCAAGCTCTTCTCGATATTATTTCGAGCCGATTTCTTGCAGGTACCCTTAAAAACATGTTTTAAACATAATGAACGGTTCAGATCACCAAAATAAAGGATCCCTCATTAGAAGCGCGGACTATATATGTATGAGTGAGCTTCTAATAAGGGATCCCCTATTTTGCTACGGTGTGGACCTCCTACTTCTTGATCAAATTATGATGATCTGAACCGTTCAATGTGTTTAAAACGTGTTTTTAAGGGTACCCGTAAGAGATCGGCTCAAAATAATATCCGGAAAGTCTTTGATCCGTTCAATTTTTCATAAAGCTGTTCCTGTCAGCATTTATCAAAAACTGTTTAGATCAAGCTCTTCTCGATATTATTTCGAGCCGATTTCTTGCAGGTACCCTTAAAAACATGTTTTAAACATAATGAACGGTTCAGGTCACCAAAACAAAGGATCCCTCATTAGAAGCGCGGACTATATATGTATGAGTGAGCTTCTAATAAGGGATCCCCTATTTTGCTACGGTGTGGACCTCCTACTTCTTGATCAAATTATGATGATCTGAACCGTTCAATGTGTTTAAAACGTGTTTTTAAGGGTACCCGTAAGAGATCGGCTCAAAATAATATCCGGAAAGTCTTTGATCCGTTCAATTTTTCATAAAGCTGTTCCTGTCAGCATTTATCAAAAACTGTTTAGATCAAGCTCTTCTCGATATTATTTCGAGCCGATTTCTTGCAGGTACCCTTAAAAACATGTTTTAAACATAATGAACGGTTCAGGTCATCAAAATAAAGGATCCCTCATTAGAAGCGCGGACTATATATGTATGAGTGAGCTTCTAATAAGGGATCCCCTATTTTGCTACGGTGTGGACCTCCTACTTCTTGATCAAATTATGATGATCTGAACCGTTCAATGTGTTTAAAACGTGTTTTTAAGGGTACCCGTAAGAGATCGGCTCAAAATAATATCCGGAAAGTCTTTGATCCGTTCAATTTTTCATAAAGCTGTTCCTGTCAGCATTTATCAAAAACTGTTTAGATCAAGCTCTTCTCGATATTATTTCGAGCCGATTTCTTGCAGGTACCCTTAAAAACATGTTTTAAACATAATGAACGGTTCAGATCACCAAAATAAAGGATCCCTCATTAGAAGCGCGGACTATATATGTATGAGTGAGCTTCTAATAAGGGATCCCCTATTTTGCTACGGTGTGGACCTCCTACTTCTTGATCAAATTATGATGATCTGAACCGTTCAATGTGTTTAAAACGTGTTTTTAAGGGTACCCGTAAGAGATCGGCTCAAAATAATATCCGGAAAGTCTTTGATCCGTTCAATTTTTCATAAAGCTGTTCCTGTCAGCATTTATCAAAAACTGTTTAGATCAAGCTCTTCTCGATATTATTTCGAGCCGATTTCTTGCAGGTACCCTTAAAAACATGTTTTAAACATAATGAACGGTTCAGATCACCAAAATAAAGGATCCCTCATTAGAAGCGCGGACTATATATGTATGAGTGAGCTTCTAATAAGGGATCCCCTATTTTGCTACGGTGTGGACCTCCTACTTCTTGATCAAATTATGATGATCTGAACCGTTCAATGTGTTTAAAACGTGTTTTTAAGGGTACCCGTAAGAGATCGGCTCAAAATAATATCCGGAAAGTCTTTGATCCGTTCAATTTTTCATAAAGCTGTTCCTGTCAGCATTTATCAAAAACTGTTTAGATCAAGCTCTTCTCGATATTATTTCGAGCCGATTTCTTGCAGGTACCCTTAAAAACATGTTTTAAACATAATGAACGGTTCAGATCACCAAAATAAAGGATCCCTCATTAGAAGCGCGGACTATATATGTATGAGTGAGCTTCTAATAAGGGATCCCCTATTTTGCTACGGTGTGGACCTCCTACTTCTTGATCAAATTATGATGATCTGAACCGTTCAATGTGTTTAAAACGTGTTTTTAAGGGTACCCGTAAGAGATCGGCTCAAAATAATATCCGGAAAGTCTTTGATCCGTTCAATTTTTCATAAAGCTGTTCCTGTCAGCATTTATCAAAAACTGTTTAGATCAAGCTCTTCTCGATATTATTTCGAGCCGATTTCTTGCAGGTACCCTTAAAAACATGTTTTAAACATAATGAACGGTTCAGATCACCAAAATAAAGGATCCCTCATTAGAAGCGCGGACTATATATGTATGAGTGAGCTTCTAATAAGGGATCCCCTATTTTGCTACGGTGTGGACCTCCTACTTCTTGATCAAATTATGGTGATCTGAACCGTTCAATGTGTTTAAAACGTGTTTTTAAGGGTACCCGTAAGAGATCGGCTCAAAATAATATCCGGAAAGTCTTTGATCCGTTCAATTTTTCATAAAGCTGTTCCTGTCAGCATTTATCAAAAACTGTTTAGATCAAGCTCTTCTCGATATTATTTCGAGCCGATTTCTTGCAGGTACCCTTAAAAACATGTTTTAAACATAATGAACGGTTCAGATCACCAAAATAAAGGATCCCTCATTAGAAGCGCAGACTATATATGTATGAGTGAGCTTCTAATAAGGGATCCCCTATTTTGCTACGGTGTGGACCTCCTACTTCTTGATCAAATTATGATGATCTGAACCGTTCAATGTGTTTAAAACGTGTTTTTAAGGGTACCCGTAAGAGATCGGCTCAAAATAATATCCGGAAAGTCTTTGATCCGTTCAATTTTTCATAAAGCTGTTCCTGTCAGCATTTATCAAAAACTGTTTAGATCAAGCTCTTCTCGATATTATTTCGAGCCGATTTCTTGCAGGTACCCTTAAAAACATGTTTTAAACATAATGAACGGTTCAGGTCACCAAAACAAAGGATCCCTCATTAGAAGCGCGGACTATATATGTATGAGTGAGCTTCTAATAAGGGATCCCCTATTTTGCTACGGTGTGGACCTCCTACTTCTTGATCAAATTATGATGATCTGAACCGTTCAATGTGTTTAAAACGTGTTTTTAAGGGTACCCGTAAGAGATCGGCTCAAAATAATATCCGGAAAGTCTTTGATCCGTTCAATTTTTCATAAAGCTGTTCCTGTCAGCATTTATCAAAAACTGTTTAGATCAAGCTCTTCTCGATATTATTTCGAGCCGATTTCTTGCAGGTACCCTTAAAAACATGTTTTAAACATAATGAACGGTTCAGATCACCAAAATAAAGGATCCCTCATTAGAAGCGCGGACTATATATGTATGAGTGAGCTTCTAATAAGGGATCCCCTATTTTGCTACGGTGTGGACCTCCTACTTCTTGATCAAATTATGATGATCTGAACCGTTCAATGTGTTTAAAACGTGTTTTTAAGGGTACCCGTAAGAGATCGGCTCAAAATAATATCCGGAAAGTCTTTGATCCGTTCAATTTTTCATAAAGCTGTTCCTGTCAGCATTTATCAAAAACTGTTTAGATCAAGCTCTTCTCGATATTATTTCGAGCCGATTTCTTGCAGGTACCCTTAAAAACATGTTTTAAACATAATGAACGGTTCAGATCACCAAAATAAAGGATCCCTCATTAGAAGCGCGGACTATATATGTATGAGTGAGCTTCTAATAAGGGATCCCCTATTTTGCTACGGTGTGGACCTCCTACTTCTTGATCAAATTATGATGATCTGAACCGTTCAATGTGTTTAAAACGTGTTTTTAAGGGTACCCGTAAGAGATCGGCTCAAAATAATATCCGGAAAGTCTTTGATCCGTTCAATTTTTCATAAAGCTGTTCCTGTCAGCATTTATCAAAAACTGTTTAGATCAAGCTCTTCTCGATATTATTTCGAGCCGATTTCTTGCAGGTACCCTTAAAAACATGTTTTAAACATAATGAACGGTTCAGATCACCAAAATAAAGGATCCCTCATTAGAAGCGCGGACTATATATGTATGAGTGAGCTTCTAATAAGGGATCCCCTATTTTGCTACGGTGTGGACCTCCTACTTCTTGATCAAATTATGGTGATCTGAACCGTTCAATGTGTTTAAAACGTGTTTTTAAGGGTACCCGTAAGAGATCGGCTCAAAATAATATCCGGAAAGTCTTTGATCCGTTCAATTTTTCATAAAGCTGTTCCTGTCAGCATTTATCAAAAACTGTTTAGATCAAGCTCTTCTCGATATTATTTCGAGCCGATTTCTTGCAGGTACCCTTAAAAACATGTTTTAAACATAATGAACGGTTCAGATCACCAAAATAAAGGATCCCTCATTAGAAGCGCAGACTATATATGTATGAGTGAGCTTCTAATAAGGGATCCCCTATTTTGCTACGGTGTGGACCTCCTACTTCTTGATCAAATTATGATGATCTGAACCGTTCAATGTGTTTAAAACGTGTTTTTAAGGGTACCCGTAAGAGATCGGCTCAAAATAATATCCGGAAAGTCTTTGATCCGTTCAATTTTTCATAAAGCTGTTCCTGTCAGCATTTATCAAAAACTGTTTAGATCAAGCTCTTCTCGATATTATTTCGAGCCGATTTCTTGCAGGTACCCTTAAAAACATGTTTTAAACATAATGAACGGTTCAGGTCACCAAAACAAAGGATCCCTCATTAGAAGCGCGGACTATATATGTATGAGTGAGCTTCTAATAAGGGATCCCCTATTTTGCTACGGTGTGGACCTCCTACTTCTTGATCAAATTATGATGATCTGAACCGTTCAATGTGTTTAAAACGTGTTTTTAAGGGTACCCGTAAGAGATCGGCTCAAAATAATATCCGGAAAGTCTTTGATCCGTTCAATTTTTCATAAAGCTGTTCCTGTCAGCATTTATCAAAAACTGTTTAGATCAAGCTCTTCTCGATATTATTTCGAGCCGATTTCTTGCAGGTACCCTTAAAAACATGTTTTAAACATAATGAACGGTTCAGGTCATCAAAATAAAGGATCCCTCATTAGAAGCGCGGACTATATATGTATGAGTGAGCTTCTAATAAGGGATCCCCTATTTTGCTACGGTGTGGACCTCCTACTTCTTGATCAAATTATGATGATCTGAACCGTTCAATGTGTTTAAAACGTGTTTTTAAGGGTACCCGTAACAGATCGGCTCAAAATAATATCCGGAAAGTCTTTGATCCGTTCAATTTTTCATAAAGCTGTTCCTGTCAGCATTTATCAAAAACTGTTTAGATCAAGCTCTTCTCGATATTATTTCGAGCCGATTTCTTGCAGGTACCCTTAAAAACATGTTTTAAACATAATGAACGGTTCAGATCACCAAAATAAAGGATCCCTCATTAGAAGCGCGGACTATATATGTATGAGTGAGCTTCTAATAAGGGATCCCCTATTTTGCTACGGTGTGGACCTCCTACTTCTTGATCAAATTATGATGATCTGAACCGTTCAATGTGTTTAAAACGTGTTTTTAAGCGTACCCGTAAGAGATCGGCTCAAAATAATATCCGGAAAGTCTTTGATCTGTTCAATTTTCATAAAGCTGTTCCTGTCAGCATTTATCAAAAACTGTTTAGATCAAGCTCTTCTCGATATTATTTCGAGCCGATTTCTTGCAGGTACCCTTAAAAACATGTTTTAAACATAATGAACGGTTCAGGTCATCAAAATAAAGGATCCCTCATTAGAAGCGCGGACTATATATGTATGAGTGAGCTTCTAATAAGGGATCCCCTATTTTGCTACGGTGTGGATCTCCTACTTCTTGGTCAAATTATGATGATCTGAACCGTTCAATGTGTTTAAAATGTGTTTTTAAGGCTACCCGTAAGAGATCGGCTCAAAATAATATCCGGAAAGTCTTTGATCCGTTCAATTTTTCATAAAGCTGTTCCTGTCAACATTTATCAAAAACTGTTTAGATCAAGCTCTTCTCGATATTATTTCGAGCCGATTTCTTGCAGGTACCCTTAAAAACATGTTTTAAACATAATGAACGGTTCAGGTCATCAAAATAAAGGATCCCTCATTAGAAGCGCGGACTATATATGTATGAGTGAGCTTCTAATAAGGGATCCCCTATTTTGCTACGGTGTGGACCTCCTACTTCTTGATCAAATTATGATGATCTGAACCGTTCAATGTGTTTAAAACGTGTTTTTAAGGGTACCCGTAAGAGATCGGCTCAAAATAATATCCGGAAAGTCTTTGATCCGTTCAATTTTTCATAAAGCTGTTCCTGTCAGCATTTATCAAAAACTGTTTAGATCAAGCTCTTCTCGATATTATTTCGAGCCGATTTCTTGCAGGTACCCTTAAAAACATGTTTTAAACATAATGAACGGTTCAGATCACCAAAATAAAGGATCCCTCATTAGAAGCGCGGACTATATATGTATGAGTGAGCTTCTAATAAGGGATCCCCTATTTTGCTACGGTGTGGACCTCCTACTTCTTGATCAAATTATGATGATCTGAACCGTTCAATGTGTTTAAAACGTGTTTTTAAGGGTACCCGTAAGAGATCGGCTCAAAATAATATCCGGAAAGTCTTTGATCCGTTCAATTTTTCATAAAGCTGTTCCTGTCAGCATTTATCAAAAACTGTTTAGATCAAGCTCTTCTCGATATTATTTCGAGCCGATTTCTTGCAGGTACCCTTAAAAACATGTTTTAAACATAATGAACGGTTCAGATCACCAAAATAAAGGATCCCTCATTAGAAGCGCGGACTATATATGTATGAGTGAGCTTCTAATAAGGGATCCCCTATTTTGCTACGGTGTGGACCTCCTACTTCTTGATCAAATTATGATGATCTGAACCGTTCAATGTGTTTAAAACGTGTTTTTAAGGGTACCCGTAAGAGATCGGCTCAAAATAATATCCGGAAAGTCTTTGATCCGTTCAATGTTTCATAAAGCTGTTCCTGTCAGCATTTATCAAAAACTGTTTAGATCAAGCTCTTCTCGATATTATTTCGAGCCGATTTCTTGCAGGTACCCTTAAAAACATGTTTTAAACATAATGAACGGTTCAGATCACCAAAATAAAGGATCCCTCATTAGAAGCGCGGACTATATATGTATGAGTGAGCTTCTAATAAGGGATCCCCTATTTTGCTACGGTGTGGACCTCCTACTTCTTGATCAAATTATGATGATCTGAACCGTTCAATGTGTTTAAAACGTGTTTTTAAGGGTACCCGTAAGAGATCGGCTCAAAATAATATCCGGAAAGTCTTTGATCCGTTCAATTTTTCATAAAGCTGTTCCTGTCAGCATTTATCAAAAACTGTTTAGATCAAGCTCTTCTCGATATTATTTCGAGCCGATTTCTTGCAGGTACCCTTAAAAACATGTTTTAAACATAATGAACGGTTCAGATCACCAAAATAAAGGATCCCTCATTAGAAGCGCGGACTATATATGTATGAGTGAGTTTCTAATAAGGGATCCCCTATTTTGCTACGGTGTGGACCTCCTACTTCTTGATCAAATTATGATGATCTGAACCGTTCAATGTGTTTAAAACGTGTTTTTAAGGGTACCCGTAAGAGATCGGCTCAAAATAATATCCGGAAAGTCTTTGATCCGTTCAATTTTTCATAAAGCTGTTCCTGTCAGCATTTATCAAAAACTGTTTAGATCAAGCTCTTCTCGATATTATTTCGAGCCGATTTCTTGCAGGTACCCTTAAAAACATGTTTTAAACATAATGAATGGTTCAGATCACCAAAATAAAGGATCCCTCATTAGAAGCGCGGACTATATATGTATGAGTGAGCTTCTAATAAGGGATCCCCTATTTTGCTACGGTGTGGACCTCCTACTTCTTTATCAAATTATGATGATCTGAACCGTTCAATGTGTTTAAAACGTGTTTTTAAGGGTACCCGTAAGAGATCGGCTCAAAATAATATCCGGAAAGTCTTTGATCCGTTCAATTTTTCATAAAGCTGTTCCTGTCAGCATTTATCAAAAACTGTTTAGATCAAGCTCTTCTCGATATTATTTCGAGCCGATTTCTTGCAGGTACCCTTAAAAACATGTTTTAAACATAATGAACGGTTCAGATCACCAAAATAAAGGATCCCTCATTAGAAGCGCGGACTATATATGTATGAGTGAGCTTCTAATAAGGGATCCCCTATTTTGCTACGGTGTGGACCTCCTACTTCTTGATCAAATTATGATGATCTGAACCGTTCAATGTGTTTAAAACGTGTTTTTAAGGGTACCCGTAAGAGATCGGCTCAAAATAATATCCGGAAAGTCTTTGATCCGTTCAATTTTTCATAAAGCTGTTCCTGTCAGCATTTATCAAAAACTGTTTAGATCAAGCTCTTCTCGATATTATTTCGAGCCGATTTCTTGCAGGTACCCTTAAAAACATGTTTTAAACATAATGAACGGTTCAGATCATCAAAATAAAGGATCCCTCATTAGAAGCGCGGACTATATATGTATGAGTGAGCTTCTAATAAGGGATCCCCTATTTTGCTACGGTGTGGACCTCCTACTTCTTGATCAAATTATGATGATCTGAACCGTTCAATGTGTTTAAAACGTGTTTTTAAGGGTACCCGTAAGAGATCGGCTCAAAATAATATCCGGAAAGTCTTTGATCCGTTCAATTTTTCATAAAGCTGTTCCTGTCAGCATTTATCAAAAACTGTTTAGATCAAGCTCTTCTCGATATTATTTCGAGCCGATTTCTTGCAGGTACCCTTAAAAACATGTTTTAAACATAATGAACGGTTCAGATCATCAAAATAAAGGATCCCTCATTAGAAGCGCGGACTATATATGTATGAGTGAGCTTCTAATAAGGGATCCGCTATTTTGCTACGGTGTGGACCTCCTACTTCTTGATCAAATTATGATGATCTGAACCGTTCAATGTGTTTAAAACGTGCTTTTAAGGGTACCCGTAAGAGATCGGCTCAAAATAATATCCGGAAAGTCTTTGATCCGTTCAATTTTTCATAAAGCTGTTCCTGTCAGCATTTATCAAAAACTGTTTAGATCAAGCTCTTCTCGATATTATTTCGAGCCGATTTCTTGCAGGTACCCTTAAAAACATGTTTTAAACATAATGAACGGTTCAGATCATCAAAATAAAGGATCCCTCATTAGAAGCGCGGACTATATATGTATGAGTGAGCTTCTAATAAGGGATCCCCTATTTTGCTACGGTGTGGACCTCCTACTTCTTGATCAAATTATGATGATCTGAACCGTTCAATGTGTTTAAAACGTGTTTTTAAGGGTACCCGTAAGAGATCGGCTCAAAATAATATCCTGAAAGTCTTTGATCCGTTCAATTTTTCATAAAGCTGTTCCTGTCAGCATTTATCAAAAACTGTTTAGATCAAGCTCTTCTCGATATTATTTCGATCCGATTTCTTGCAGGTACCCTTAAAAATATGTTTTAAACATAATGAACGGTTCAGATCATCAAAATAAAGGATCCCTCATTAGAAGCGCGGACTATATATGTATGAGTGAGCTTCTAATAAGGGATCCCCTATTTTGCTACGGTGTGGACCTCCTACTTCTTGATCAAATTATGATGATCTGAACCGTTCAATGTGTTTAAAACGTGTTTTTAAGGGTACCCGTAAGAGATCGGCTCAAAATAATATCCGGAAAGTCTTTGATCCGTTCAATTTTTCATAAAGCTGTTCCTGTCAGCATTTATCAAAAACTGTTTAGATCAAGCTCTTCTCGATATTATTTCGAGCCGATTTCTTGCAGGTACCCTTAAAAACATGTTTTAAACATAATGAACGGTTCAGATCATCAAAATAAAGGATCCCTCATTAGAAGCGCGGACTATATATGTATGAGTGAGCTTCTAATAAGGGATCCCCTATTTTGCTACGGTGTGGACCTCCTACTTGTTGATCAAATTATGATGATCTGAACCGTTCAATGTGTTTAAAACGTGTTTTTAAGGGTACCCGTAAGAGATCGGCTCAAAATAATATCCGGAAAGTCTTTGATCCGTTCAATTTTTCATAAAGCTGTTCCTGTCAGCATTTATCAAAAACTGTTTAGATCAAGCTCTTCTCGATATTATTTCGAGCCGATTTCTTGCAGGTACCCTTAAAAACATGTTTTAAACATAATGAACGGTTCAGATCATCAAAATAAAGGATCCCTCATTAGAAGCGCGGACTATATATGTATGAGTGAGCTTCTAATAAGGGATCCCCTATTTTGCTACGGTGTGGACCTCCTACTTCTTGATCAAATTATGATGATCTGAACCGTTCAATGTGTTTAAAACGTGTTTTTAAGGGTACCCGTAAGAGATCGGCTCAAAATAATATCCGGAAAGTCTTTGATCCGTTCAATTTTTCATAAAACTATTCCTGTCAGCATTTATCAAAAACTGTTTAGATCAAGCTCTTCTCGATATTATTTCGAGCCGATTTCTTGCAGGTACCCTTAAAAACATGTTTTAAACATAATGAACGGTTCAGATCATCAAAATAAAGGATCCCTCATTAGAAGCGCGGACTATATATGTATGAGTGAGCTTCTAATAAGGGATCCCCTATTTTGCTACGGTGTGGACCTCCTACTTCTTGATCAAATTATGATGATCTGAACCGTTCAATGTGTTTAAAACGTGTTTTTAAGGGTACCCGTAAGAGATCGGCTCAAAATAATATCCGGAAAGTCTTTGATCCGTTCAATTTTTCATAAAACTGTTCCTGTCAGCATTTATCAAAAACTGTTTAGATCAAGCTCTTCTCGATATTATTTCGAGCCGATTTCTTGCAGGTACCCTTAAAAACATGTTTTAAACATAATGAACGGTTCAGATCATCAAAATAAAGGATCCCTCATTAGGAGCGCGGACTATATATGTATGAGTGAGCTTCTAATAAGGGATCCCCTATTTTGCTACGGTGTGGACCTCCTACTTCTTGATCAAATTATGATGATCTGAACCGTTCAATGTGTTTAAAACGTGTTTTTAAGGGTACCCGTAAGAGATCGGCTCAAAATAATATCCGGAAAGTCTTTGATCCGTTCAATTTTTCATAAAACTGTTCCTGTCAGCATTTATCAAAAACTGTTTAGATCAAGCTCTTCTCGATATTATTTCGAGCCGATTTCTTGCAGGTACCCTTAAAAACATGTTTTAAACATAATGAACGGTTCAGATCATCAAAATAAAGGATCCCTCATTAGGAGCGCGGACTATATATGTATGAGTGACCTTCTAATAAGGGATCCCCTATTTTGCTACGGTGTGGACCTCCTACTTCTTGATCAAATTATGATGATCTGAACCGTTCAATGTGTTTAAAACGTGTTTTTAAGGGTACCCGTAAGAGATCGGCTCAAAATAATATCCGGAAAGTCTTTGATCCGTTCAATTTTTCATAAAACTGTTCCTGTCAGCATTTATCAAAAACTGTTTAGATCAAGCTCTTCTCGATATTATTTCGAGCCGATTTCTTGCAGGTACCCTTAAAAACATGTTTTAAACATAATGAACGGTTCAGATCATCAAAATAAAGGATCCCTCATTAGGAGCGCGGACTATATATGTATGAGTGAGCTTCTAATAAGGGATCCCCTATTTTGCTACGGTGTGGACCTCCTACTTCTTGATCAAATTATGATGATCTGAACCGTTCAATGTGTTTAAAACGTGTTTTTAAGGGTACCCGTAAGAGATCGGCTCAAAATAATATCCGGAAAGTCTTTGATCCGTTCAATTTTTCATAAAACAGTTCCTGTCAGCATTTATCAAAAACTGTTTAGATCAAGCTCTTCTCGATATTATTTCGAGCCGATTTCTTGCAGGTACCCTTAAAAACATGTTTTAAACATAATGAACGGTTCAGATCATCAAAATAAAGGATCCCTCATTGGAAGCGCGGACTATATATGTATGAGTGAGCTTCTAATAAGGGATCCCCTATTTTGCTACGGTGTGGACCTCCTACTTCTTGATCAAATTATGATGATCTGAACCGTTCAATGTGTTTAAAACGTGTTTTTAAGGGTACCCGTAAGAGATCGGCTCAAAATAATATCCGGAAAGTCTTTGATCCGTTCAATTTTTCATAAAACTGTTCCTGTCAGCATTTATCAAAAACTGTTTAGATCAAGCTCTTCTCGATATTATTTCGAGCCGATTTCTTGCAGGTACCCTTAAAAACATGTTTTAAACATAATGAACAGTTCAGATCATCAAAATAAAGGATCCCTCATTAGAAGCGCGGACTATATATGTATGAGTGAGCTTCTAATAAGGGATCCCCTATTTTGCTACGGTGTGGACCTCCTACTTCTTGATCAAATTATGATGATCTGAACCGTTCAATGTGTTTAAAACGTGTTTTTAAGGGTACCCGTAAGAGATCGGCTCAAAATAATATCCGGAAAGTCTTTGATCCGTTCAATTTTTCATAAAACTGTTCCTGTCAGCATTTATCAAAAACTGTTTAGATCAAGCTCTTCTCGATATTATTTCGAGCCGATTTCTTGCAGGTACCCTTAAAAACATGTTTTAAACATAATGAACGGTTCAGATCATCAAAATAAAGGATCCCTCATTGGAAGCGCGGACTATATATGTATGAGTGAGCTTCTAATAAGGGATCCCCTATTTTGCTACGGTGTGGACCTCCTACTTCTTGATCAAATTATGATGATCTGAACCGTTCAATGTGTTTAAAACGTGTTTTTAAGGGTACCCGTAAGAGATCGGCTCAAAATAATATCCGGAAAGTCTTTGATCCGTTCAATTTTTCATAGAACTGTTCCTGTCAGCATTTATCAAAAACTGTTTAGATCAAGCTCTTCTCGATATTATTTCGAGCCGATTTCTTGCAGGTACCCTTAAAAACATGTTTTAAACATAATGAACGGTTCAGATCATCAAAATAAAGGATCCCTCATTAGAAGCGCGGACTATATATGTATGAGTGAGCTTCTAATAAGGGATCCCCTCTTTTGCTACGGTGTGGACCTCCTACTTCTTGATCAAATTATGATGATCTGAACCGTTCAATGTGTTTAAAACGTGTTTTTAAGGGTACCCGTAAGAGATCGGCTCAAAATAATATCCGGAAAGTCTTTGATCCGTTCAATTTTTCATAAAACTGTTCCTGTCAGCATTTATCAAAAACTGTTTAGATCAATCTCTTCTCGATATTATTTCGAGCCGATTTCTTGCAGGTGCCCTTAAAAACATGTTTTAAACATAATGAACGGTTCAGATCATCAAAATAAAGGATCCCTCATTGGAAGCGCGGACTATATATGTATGAGTGAGCTTCTAATAAGGGATCCCCTATTTTGCTACGGTGTGGACCTCCTACTTCTTGATCAAATTATGATGATCTGAACCGTTCAATGTGTTTAAAACGTGTTTTTAAGGGTACCCGTAAGAGATCGGCTCAAAATAATATCCGGAAAGTCTTTGATCCGTTCAATTTGTCATAAAACAGTTCCTGTCAGCATTTATCAAAAACTGTTTAGATCAAGCTCTTCTCGATATTATTTCGAGCCGATTTCTTGCAGGTACCCTTAAAAACATGTTTTAAACATAATGAACGGTTCAGATCATCAAAATAAAGGATCCCTCATTGGAAGCGCGGACTATATATGTATGAGTGAGCTTCTAATAAGGGATCCCCTATTTTGCTACGGTGTGGACCTCCTACTTCTTGATCAAATTATGATGATCTGAACCGTTCAATGTGTTTAAAACGTGTTTTTAAGGGTACCCGTAAGAGATCGGCTCAAAATAATATCCGGAAAGTCTTTGATCCGTTCAATTTTTCATAAAACTGTTCCTGTCAGCATTTATCAAAAACTGTTTAGATCAAGCTCTTCTCGATATTATTTCGAGCCGATTTCTTGCAGGTACCCTTAAAAACATGTTTTAAACATAATGAACGGTTCAGATCATCAAAATAAAGGATCCCTCATTAGAAGCGCGGACTATATATGTATGAGTGAGCTTCTAATAAGGGATCCCCTATTTTGCTACGGTGTGGACCTCCTACTTGTTGATCAAATTATGATGATCTGAACCGTTCAATGTGTTTAAAACGTGTTTTTAAGGGTACCCGTAAGAGATCGGCTCAAAATAATATCCGGAAAGTCTTTGATCCGTTCAATTTTTCATAAAGCTGTTCCTGTCAGCATTTATCAAAAACTGTTTAGATCAACCTCTTCTCGATATTATTTCGAGCCGATTTCTTGCAGGTACCCTTAAAAACATGTTTTAAACATAATGAACGGTTCAGATCATCAAAATAAAGGATCCCTCATTAGAAGCGCGGACTATA
The DNA here is from genome assembly GCA_019985065.2 of Arctostaphylos glauca. Classification (NCBI taxonomy): domain Eukaryota; kingdom Viridiplantae; phylum Streptophyta; class Magnoliopsida; order Ericales; family Ericaceae; genus Arctostaphylos; species Arctostaphylos glauca. Next base: position 108,409 of record JAHSPW020000023.1, read on the forward strand.
TATGTATGAGTGAGCTTCTAATAAGGGATCCCCTATTTTGCTACGGTGTGGACCTCCTACTTCTTGATCAAATTATGATGATCTGAACCGTTCAATGTGTTTAAAACGTGTTTTTAAGGGTACCCGTAAGAGATCGGCTCAAAATAATATCCGGAAAGTCTTTGATCCGTTCAATTTTTCATAAAACTATTCCTGTCAGCATTTATCAAAAACTGTTTAGATCAAGCTCTTCTCGATATTATTTCGAGCCGATTTCTTGCAGGTACCCTTAAAAACATGTTTTAAACATAATGAACGGTTCAGATCATCAAAATAAAGGATCCCTCATTAGAAGCGCGGACTATATATGTATGAGTGAGCTTCTAATAAGGGATCCCCTATTTTGCTACGGTGTGGACCTCCTACTTCTTGATCAAATTATGATGATCTGAACCGTTCAATGTGTTTAAAACGTGTTTTTAAGGGTACCCGTAAGAGATCGGCTCAAAATAATATCCGGAAAGTCTTTGATCCGTTCAATTTTTCATAAAACTGTTCATGTCAGCATTTATCAAAAACTGTTTAGATCAAGCTCTTCTCGATATTATTTCGAGCCGATTTCTTGCAGGTACCCTTAAAAACATGTTTTAAACATAATGAACGGTTCAGATCATCAAAATAAAGGATCCCTCATTAGGAGCGCGGACTATATATGTATGAGTGAGCTTCTAATAAGGGATCCCCTATTTTGCTACGGTGTGGACCTCCTACTTCTTGATCAAATTATGATGATCTGAACCGTTCAATGTGTTTAAAACGTGTTTTTAAGGGTACCCGTAAGAGATCGGCTCAAAATAATATCCGGAAAGTCTTTGATCCGTTCAATTTGTCATAAAACAGTTCCTGTCAGCATTTATCAAAAACTGTTTAGATCAAGCTCTTCTCGATATTATTTCGAGCCGATTTCTTGCAGGTACCCTTAAAAACATGTTTTAAACATAATGAACGGTTCAGATCATCAAAATAAAGGATCCCTCATTGGAAGCGCGGACTATATATGTATGAGTGAGCTTCTAATAAGGGATCCCCTATTTTGCTACGGTGTGGACCTCCTACTTCTTGATCAAATTATGATGATCTGAACCGTTCAATGTGTTTAAAACGTGTTTTTAAGGGTACCCGTAAGAGATCGGCTCAAAATAATATCCGGAAAGTCTTTGATCCGTTCAATTTTTCATAAAACTGTTCCTGTCAGCATTTATCAAAAACTGTTTAGATCAAGCTCTTCTCGATATTATTTCGAGCCGATTTCTTGCAGGTACCCTTAAAAACATGTTTTAAACATAATGAACGGTTCAGATCATCAAAATAAAGGATCCCTCATTAGAAGCGCGGACTATATATGTATGAGTGAGCTTCTAATAAGGGATCCCCTATTTTGCTACGGTGTGGACCTCCTACTTGTTGATCAAATTATGATGATCTGAACCGTTCAATGTGTTTAAAACGTGTTTTTAAGGGTACCCGTAAGAGATCGGCTCAAAATAATATCCGGAAAGTCTTTGATCCGTTCAATTTTTCATAAAGCTGTTCCTGTCAGCATTTATCAAAAACTGTTTAGATCAACCTCTTCTCGATATTATTTCGAGCCGATTTCTTGCAGGTACCCTTAAAAACATGTTTTAAACATAATGAACGGTTCAGATCATCAAAATAAAGGATCCCTCATTAGAAGCGCGGACTATATATGTATGAGTGAGCTTCTAATAAGGGATCCCCTATTTTGCTACGGTGTGGACCTCCTACTTCTTGATCAAATTATGATGATCTGAACCGTTCAATGTGTTTAAAACGTGTTTTTAAGGGTACCCGTAAGAGATCGGCTCAAAATAATATCCGGAAAGTCTTTGATCCGTTCAATTTTTCATAAAACTATTCCTGTCAGCATTTATCAAAAACTGTTTAGATCAAGCTCTTCTCGATATTATTTCGAGCCGATTTCTTGCAGGTACCCTTAAAAACATGTTTTAAACATAATGAACGGTTCAGATCATCAAAATAAAGGATCCCTCATTAGAAGCGCGGACTATATATGTATGAGTGAGCTTCTAATAAGGGATCCCCTATTTTGCTACGGTGTGGACCTCCTACTTCTTGATCAAATTATGATGATCTGAACCGTTCAATGTGTTTAAAACGTGTTTTTAAGGGTACCCGTAAGAGATCGGCTCAAAATAATATCCGGAAAGTCTTTGATCCGTTCAATTTTTCATAAAACTGTTCATGTCAGCATTTATCAAAAACTGTTTAGATCAAGCTCTTCTCGATATTATTTCGAGCCGATTTCTTGCAGGTACCCTTAAAAACATGTTTTAAACATAATGAACGGTTCAGATCATCAAAATAAAGGATCCCTCATTAGGAGCGCGGACTATATATGTATGAGTGAGCTTCTAATAAGGGATCCCCTATTTTGCTACGGTGTGGACCTCCTACTTCTTGATCAAATTATGATGATCTGAACCGTTCAATGTGTTTAAAACGTGTTTTTAAGGGTACCCGTAAGAGATCGGCTCAAAATAATATCCGGAAAGTCTTTGATCCGTTCAATTTTTCATAAAACTGTTCCTGTCAGCATTTATCAAAAACTGTTTAGATCAAGCTCTTCTCGATATTATTTCGAGCCGATTTCTTGCAGGTACCCTTAAAAACATGTTTTAAACATAATGAACGGTTCAGATCATCAAAATAAAGGATCCCTCATTAGGAGCGCGGACTATATATGTATGAGTGAGCTTCTAATAAGGGATCCCCTATTTTGCTACGGTGTGGACCTCCTACTTCTTGATCAAATTATGATGATCTGAACCGTTCAATGTGTTTAAAACGTGTTTTTAAGGGTACCCGTAAGAGATCGGCTCAAAATAATATCCGGAAAGTCTTTGATCCGTTCAATTTTTCATAAAACTGTTCCTGTCAGCATTTATCAAAAACTGTTTAGATCAAGCTCTTCTCGATATTATTTCGAGCCGATTTCTTGCAGGTACCCTTAAAAACATGTTTTAAACATAATGAACGGTTCAGATCATCAAAATAAAGGATCCCTCATTAGGAGCGCGGACTATATATGTATGAGTGAGCTTCTAATAAGGGATCCCCTATTTTGCTACGGTGTGGACCTCCTACTTCTTGATCAAATTATGATGATCTGAACCGTTCAATGTGTTTAAAACGTGTTTTTAAGGGTACCCGTAAGAGATCGGCTCAAAATAATATCCGGAAAGTCTTTGATCCGTTCAATTTTTCATAAAACTGTTCCTGTCAGCATTTATCAAAAACTGTTTAGATCAATCTCTTCTCGATATTATTTCGAGCCGATTTCTTGCAGGTACCCTTAAAAACATGTTTTAAACATAATGAACGGTTCAGATCATCAAAATAAAGGATCCCTCATTGGAAGCGCGGACTATATATGTATGAGTGAGCTTCTAATAAGGGATCCCCTATTTTGCTACGGTGTGGACCTCCTACTTCTTGATCAAATTATGATGATCTGAACCGTTCAATGTGTTTAAAACGTGTTTTTAAGGGTACCCGTAAGAGATCGGCTCAAAATAATATCCGGAAAGTCTTTGATCCGTTCAATTTGTCATAAAACAGTTCCTGTCAGCATTTATCAAAAACTGTTTAGATCAAGCTCTTCTCGATATTATTTCGAGCCGATTTCTTGCAGGTACCCTTAAAAACATGTTTTAAACATAATGAACGGTTCAGATCATCAAAATAAAGGATCCCTCATTGGAAGCGCGGACTATATATGTATGAGTGAGCTTCTAATAAGGGATCCCCTATTTTGCTACGGTGTGGACCTCCTACTTCTTGATCAAATTATGATGATCTGAACCGTTCAATGTGTTTAAAACGTGTTTTTAAGGGTACCCGTAAGAGATCGGCTCAAAATAATATCCGGAAAGTCTTTGATCCGTTCAATTTTTCATAAAACTGTTCCTGTCAGCATTTATCAAAAACTGTTTAGATCAAGCTCTTCTCGATATTATTTCGAGCCGATTTCTTGCAGGTACCCTTAAAAACATGTTTTAAACATAATGAACGGTTCAGATCATCAAAATAAAGGATCCCTCATTAGAAGCGCGGACTATATATGTATGAGTGAGCTTCTAATAAGGGATCCCCTATTTTGCTACGGTGTGGACCTCCTACTTCTTGATCAAATTATGATGATCTGAACCGTTCAATGTGTTTAAAACGTGTTTTTAAGGGTACCCGTAAGAGATCGGCTCAAAATAATATCCGGAAAGTCTTTGATCCGTTCAATTTTTCATAAAACTGTTCCTGTCAGCATTTATCAAAAACTGTTTAGATCAAGCTCTTCTCGATATTATTTCGAGCCGATTTCTTGCAGGTACCCTTATAAACATGTTTTAAACATAATGAACGGTTCAGATCATCAAAATAAAGGATCCCTCATTGGAAGCGCGGACTATATATGTATGAGTGAGCTTCTAATAAGGGATCCCCTATTTTGCTACGGTGTGGACCTCCTACTTCTTGATCAAATTATGATGATCTGAACCGTTCAATGTGTTTAAAACGTGTTTTTAAGGGTACCCGTAAGAGATCTGATCCGTTCAATTTTTCATAAAACTGTTCCTGTCAGCATTTATCAAAAACTGTTTAGATCAAGCTCTTCTCGATATTATTTCGAGCCGATTTCTTGCAGGTACCCTTAAAAACATGTTTTAAACATAATGAACGGTTCAGATCATCAAAATAAAGGATCCCTCATTAGAAGCGCGGACTATATATGTATGAGTGAGTTTCTAATAAGGGATCCCCTATTTTGCTACGGTGTGGACCTCCTACTTCTTGATCAAATTATGATGATCTGAACCGTTCAATGTGTTTAAAACGTGTTTTTAAGGGTACCCGTAAGAGATCGGCTCAAAATAATATCCGGAAAGTCTTTGATCCGTTCAATTTTTCATAAAACTGTTCCTGTCAGCATTTATCAAAAACTGTTTAGATCAAGCTCTTCTCGATATTATTTCGAGCCGATTTCTTGCAGGTACCCTTAAAAACATGTTTTAAACATAATGAACGGTTCAGATCATCAAAATAAAGGATCCATCATTAGAAGCGCGGACTATATATGTATGAGTGAGCTTCTAATAAGGGATCCCCTATTTTGCTACGGTGTGGACCTCCTACTTCTTGATCAAATTATGATGATCTGAACCGTTCAATGTGTTTAAAACGTGTTTTTAAGGGTACCCGTAAGAGATCGGCTCAAAATAATATCCGGAAAGTCTTTGATCCGTTCAATTTTTCATAAAACTGTTCCTGTCAGCATTTATCAAAAACTGTTTAGATCAAGCTCTTCTCGATATTATTTCGAGCCGATTTCTTGCAGGTACCCTTAAAAACATGTTTTAAACATAATGAACGGTTCAGATCATCAAAATAAAGGATCCCTCATTAGAAGCGCGGACTATATATGTATGAGTGAGCTTCTAATAAGGGATCCCCTATTTTGTTACGGTGTGGACCTCTTACTTCTTGATCAAATTATGATGATCTGAACCGTTCAATGTGTTTAAAACGTGTTTTTAAGGGTACCCGTAAGAGATCGGCTCAAAATAATATCCGGAAAGTCTTTGATCCGTTCAATTTTTCATAAAACTGTCCTGTCAGCATTTATCAAAAACTGTTTAGATCAAGCTCTTCTCGATATTATTTCGAGCCGATTTCTTGCAGGTACCCTTAAAAACATGTTTTAAACATAATGAACGGTTCAGATCATCAAAATAAAGGATCCCTCATTAGAAGCGCGGACTATATATGTATGAGTGAGCTTCTAATAAGGGATCCCCTATTTTGCTACGGTGTGGACCTCCTACTTCTTGATCAAATTATGATGATCTGAACCGTTCAATGTGTTTAAAACGTGTTTTTAAGGGTACCCGTAAGAGATCGGCTCAAAATAATATCCGGAAAGTCTTTGATCCGTTCAATTTTTCATAAAACTGTCCTGTCAGCATTTATCAAAAACTGTTTAGATCAAGCTCTTCTCGATATTATTTCGAGCCGATTTCTTGCAGGTACCCTTAAAAACATGTTTTAAACATAATGAACGGTTCAGATCATCAAAATAAAGGATCCCTCATTAGAAGCGCGGACTATATATGTATGAGTGAGCTTCTAATAAGGGATCCCCTATTTTGCTACGGTGTGGACCTCCTACTTCTTGATCAAATTATGATGATCTGAACCGTTCAATGTGTTTAAAACGTGTTTTTAAGGGTACCCGTAAGAGATCGGCTCAAAATAATATCCGGAAAGTCTTTGATCCGTTCAATTTTTCATAAAACTGTTCCTGTCAGCATTTATCAAAAACTGTTTAGATCAAGCTCTTCTCGATATTATTTCGAGCCGATTTCTTGCAGGTGCCCTTAAAAACATGTTTTAAACATAATGAACGGTTCAGATCATCAAAATAAAGGATCCCTCATTAGAAGCGCGGACTATATATGTATGAGTGAGCTTCTAATAAGGGATCCCCTATTTTGCTACGGTGTGGACCTCCTACTTCTTGATCAAATTATGATGATCTGAACCGTTCAATGTGTTTAAAACGTGTTTTTAAGGGTACCCGTAAGAGATCGGCTCAAAATAATATCCGGAAAGTCTTTGATCCGTTCAATTTTTCATAAAACTGTTCCTGTCAGCATTTATCAAAAACTGTTTAGATCAAGCTCTTCTCGATATTATTTCGAGCCGATTTCTTGCAGGTGCCCTTAAAAACATGTTTTAAACATAATGAACGGTTCAGATCATCAAAATAAAGGATCCCTCATTAGAAGCGCGGACTGTATATGTATGAGTGAGCTTCTAATAAGGGATCCCCTATTTTGCTACGGGGTGGACCTCCTACTTCTTGATCAAATTATGATGATCTGAACCGTTCAATGTGTTTAAAACGTGTTTTTAAGGGTACCCGTAAGAGATCGGCTCAAAATAATATCCGGAAAGTCTTTGATCCGTTCAATTTTTCATAAAACTGTCCTGTCAGCATTTATCAAAAACTGTTTAGATCAAGCTCTTCTCGATATTATTTCGAGCCGATTTCTTGCAGGTACCCTTAAAAACATGTTTTAAACATAATGAACGGTTCAGATCATCAAAATAAAGGATCCCTCATTAGAAGCGCGGACTATATATGTATGAGTGAGCTTCTAATAAGGGATCCCCTATTTTGCTACGGTGTGGACCTCCTACTTCTTGATCAAATTATGATGATCTGAACCGTTCAATGTGTTTAAAACGTGTTTTTAAGGGTACCCGTAAGAGATCGGCTCAAAATAATATCCGGAAAGTCTTTGATCCGTTCAATTTTTCATAAAACTGTTCCTGTCAGCATTTATCAAAAACTGTTTAGATCAAGCTCTTCTCGATATTATTTCGAGCCGATTTCTTGCAGGTGCCCTTAAAAACATGTTTTAAACATAATGAACGGTTCAGATCATCAAAATAAAGGATCCCTCATTAGAAGCGCGGACTATATATGTATGAGTGAGCTTCTAATAAGGGATCCCCTATTTTGCTACGGTGTGGACCTCCTACTTCTTGATCAAATTATGATGATCTGAACCGTTCAATGTGTTTAAAACGTGTTTTTAAGGGTACCCGTAAGAGATCGGCTCAAAATAATATCCGGAAAGTCTTTGATCCGTTCAATTTTTCATAAAACTGTTCCTGTCAGCATTTATCAAAAACTGTTTAGATCAAGCTCTTCTCGATATTATTTCGAGCCGATTTCTTGCAGGTGCCCTTAAAAACATGTTTTAAACATAATGAACGGTTCAGATCATCAAAATAAAGGATCCCTCATTAGAAGCGCGGACTATATATGTATGAGTGAGCTTCTAATAAGGGATCCCCTATTTTGCTACGGTGTGGACCTCCTACTTCTTGATCAAATTATGATGATCTGAACCGTTCAATGTGTTTAAAACGTGTTTTTAAGGGTACCCGTAAGAGATCGGCTCAAAATAATATCCGGAAAGTCTTTGATCCGTTCAATTTTTCATAAAACTGTTCCTGTCAGCATTTATCAAAAACTGTTTAGATCAAGCTCTTCTCGATATTATTTCGAGCCGATTTCTTGCAGGTACCCTTAAAAACATGTTTTAAACATAATGAACGGTTCAGATCATCAAAATAAAGGATCCCTCATTAGAAGCGCGGACTATATATGTATGAGTGAGCTTCTAATAAGGGATCCCCTATTTTGCTACGGTGTGGACCTCCTACTTCTTGATCAAATTATGATGATCTGAACCGTTCAATGTGTTTAAAACGTGTTTTTAAGGGTACCCGTAAGAGATCGGCTCAAAATAATATCCGAAAAGTCTTTGATCCGTTCAATTTTTCATAAAACTGTTCCTGTTAGCATTTATCAAAAACTGTTTAGATCAAGCTCTTCTCGATATTATTTCGAGCCGATTTCTTGCAGGTGCCCTTAAAAACATGTTTTAAACATAATGAACGGTTCAGATCATCAAAATAAAGGATCCCTCATTAGAAGCGCGGACTATATATGTATGAGTGAGCTTCTAATAAGGGATCCCCTATTTTGCTACGGTGTGGACCTCCTACTTCTTGATCAAATTATGATGATCTGAACCGTTCAATGTGTTTAAAACGTGTTTTTAAGGGTACCCGTAAGAGATCGGCTCAAAATAATATCCGGAAAGTCTTTGATCCGTTCAATTTTTCATAAAACTGTTCCTGTCAGCATTTATCAAAAACTGTTTAGATCAAGCTCTTCTCGATATTATTTCGAGCCGATTTCTTGCAGGTACCCTTAAAAACATGTTTTAAACATAATGAACGGTTCAGATCATCAAAATAAAGGATCCCTCATTAGAAGCGCGGACTATATATGTATGAGTGAGCTTCTAATAAGGGATCCCCTATTTTGCTACGGTGTGGACATCCTACTTCTTGATCAAATTATGATGATCTGAACCGTTCAATGTGTTTAAAACGTGTTTTTAAGGGTACCCGTAAGAGATCGGCTCAAAATAATATCCGGAAAGTCTTTGATCCGTTCAATTTTTCATAAAACTGTTCCTGTCAGCATTTATCAAAAACTGTTTAGATCAAGCTCTTCTCGATATTATTTCGAGCCGATTTCTTGCAGGTACCCTTAAAAACATGTTTTAAACATAATGAACGGTTCAGATCATCAAAATAAAGGATCCCTCATTAGAAGCGCGGACTATATATGTATGAGTGAGCTTCTAATAAGGGATCCCCTATTTTGCTACGGTGTGGACCTCCTACTTCTTGATCAAATTATGATGATTGAACCGTTCAATGTGTTTAAAACGTGTTTTTAAGGGTACCCGTAAGAGATCGGCTCAAAATAATATCCGGAAAGTCTTTGATCCGTTCAATTTTTCATAAAACTGTTCCTGTCAGCATTTATCAAAAACTGTTTAGATCAAGCTCTTCTCGATATTATTTCGAGCCGATTTCTTGCAGGTACCCTTAAAAACATGTTTTAAACATAATGAACGGTTCAGATCATCAAAATAAAGGATCCCTCATTAGAAGCGCGGACTATATATGTATGAGTGAGCTTCTAATAAGGGATCCCCTATTTTGCTACGGTGTGGACCTCCTACTTCTTGATCAAATTATGATGATCTGAACCGTTCAATGTGTTTAAAACGTGTTTTTAAGGGTACCCGTAAGAGATCGGCTCAAAATAATATCCGGAAAGTCTTTGATCCGTTCAATTTTTCATAAAACTGTTCCTGTCAGCATTTATCAAAAACTGTTTAGATCAAGCTCTTCTCGATATTATTTCGAGCCGATTTCTTGCAGGTACCCTTAAAAACATGTTTTAAACATAATGAACGGTTCAGATCATCAAAATAAAGGATCCCTCATTAGAAGCGCGGACTATATATGTATGAGTGAGCTTCTAATAAGGGATCCCCTATTTTGCTACGGTGTGGACCTCCTACTTCTTGATCAAATTATGATGATCTGAACCGTTCAATGTGTTTAAAACGTGTTTTTAAGGGTACCCGTAAGAGATCGGCTCAAAATAATATCCGGAAAGTCTTTGATCCGTTCAATTTTTCATAAAACTGTTCCTGTCAGCATTTATCAAAAACTGTTTAGATCAAGCTCTTCTCGATATTATTTCGAGCCGATTTCTTGCAGGTACCCTTAAAAACATGATCCCTCATTGAAGGATCCCTCATTAGAAGCGCGGACTATATATGTATGAGTGAGCTTCTAATAAGGGATCCCCTATTTTGCTACGGTGTGGACCTCCTACTTCTTGATCAAATTATGATGATCTGAACCGTTCAATGTGTTTAAAACGTGTTTTTAAGGGTACCCGTAAGAGATCGGCTCAAAATAATATCCGGAAAGTCTTTGATCCGTTCAATTTTTCATAAAACTGTTCCTGTCAGCATTTATCAAAAACTGTTTAGATCAAGCTCTTCTCGATATTATTTCGAGCCGATTTCTTGCAGGTACCCTTAAAAACATGTTTTAAACATAATGAACGGTTCAGGTCATCAAAATAAAGGATCCCTCATTAGAAGCGCGGACTATATATGTATGAGTGAGCTTCTAATAAGGGATCCCCTATTTTGCTACGGTGTGGACCTCCTACTTCTTGATCAAATTATGATGATCTGAACCGTTCAATGTGTTTAAAACGTGTTTTTAAGGGTACCCGTAAGAGATCGGCTCAAAATAATATCCGGAAAGTCTTTGATCCGTTCAATTTTTCATAAAGCTGTTCCTGTCAGCATTTATCAAAAACTGTTTAGATCAAGCTCTTCTCGATATTATTTCGAGCCGATTTCTTGCAGGTACCCTTAAAAACATGTTTTAAACATAATGAACGGTTCAGGTCATCAAAATAAAGGATCCCTCATTAGAAGCGCGGACTATATATGTATGAGTGAGCTTCTAATAAGGGATCCCCTATTTTGCTACGGTGTGGACCTCCTACTTCTTGATCAAATTATGATGATCTGAACCGTTCAATGTGTTTAAAACGTGTTTTTAAGGGTACCCGTAAGAGATCGGCTCAAAATAATATCCGGAAAGTCTTTGATCCGTTCAATTTTTCATAAAGCTGTTCCTGTCAGCATTTATCAAAAACTGTTTAGATCAAGCTCTTCTCGATATTATTTCGAGCCGATTTCTTGCAGGTACCCTTAAAAACATGTTTTAAACATAATGAACGGTTCAGGTCATCAAAATAAAGGATCCCTCATTAGAAGCGCGGACTATATATGTATGGGTGAGCTTCTAATAAGGGATCCCCTATTTTGCTACGGTGTGGACCTCCTACTTCTTGATCAAATTATGATGATCTGAACCGTTCAATGTGTTTAAAACGTGTTTTTAAGGGTACCCGTAAGAGATCGGCTCAAAATAATATCCGGAAAGTCTTTGATCCGTTCAATTTTTCATAAAGCTGTTCCTGTCAGCATTTATCAAAAACTGTTTAGATCAAGCTCTTCTCGATATTATTTCGAGCCGATTTCTTGCAGGTACCCTTAAAAACATGTTTTAAACATAATGAACGGTTCAGGTCATCAAAATAAAGGATCCCTCATTAGAAGCGCGGACTATATATGTATGAGTGAGCTTCTAATAAGGGATCCCCTATTTTGCTACGGTGTGGATCTCCTACTTCTTGATCAAATTATGATGATCTGAACCGTTCAATGTGTTTAAAACGTGTTTTTAAGGGTACCCGTAAGAGATCGGCTCAAAATAATATCCGGAAAGTCTTTGATCCGTTCAATTTTTCATAAAGCTGTTCCTGTCAGCATTTATCAAAAACTGTTTAGATCAAGCTCTTCTCGATATTATTTCGAGCCGATTTCTTGCAGGTACCCTTAAAAACATGTTTTAAACATAATGAACGGTTCAGGTCATCAAAATAAAGGATCCCTCATTAGAAGCGCGGACTATATATGTATGAGTGAGCTTCTAATAAGGGATCCCCTATTTTGCTACGGTGTGGACCTCCTACTTCTTGATCAAATTATGATGATCTGAACCGTTCAATGTGTTTAAAACGTGTTTTTAAGGGTACCCGTAAGAGATCGGCTCAAAATAATATCCGGAAAGTCTTTGATCCGTTCAATTTTTCATAAAGCTGTTCCTGTCAGCATTTATCAAAAACTGTTTAGATCAAGCTCTTCTCGATATTATTTCGAGCCGATTTCTTGCAGGTACCCTTAAAAACATGTTTTAAACATAATGAACGGTTCAGATCATCAAAATAAAGGATCCCTCATTAGAAGCGCGGACTATATATGTATGAGTGAGCTTCTAATAAGGGATCCCCTATTTTGCTACGGTGTGGACCTCCTACTTCTTGATCAAATTATGATGATCTGAACCGTTCAATGTGTTTAAAACGTGTTTTTAAGGGTACCCGTAAGAGATCGGCTCAAAATAATATCCGGAAAGTCTTTGATCCGTTCAATTTTTCATAAAGCTGTTCCTGTCAGCATTTATCAAAAACTGTTTAGATCAAGCTCTTCTCGATATTTTTTCGAGCCGATTTCTTGCAGGTACCCTTAAAAACATGTTTTAAACATAATGAACGGTTCAGGTCATCAAAATAAAGGATCCCTCATTAGAAGCGCGGACTATATATGTATGAGTGAGCTTCTAATAAGGGATCCCCTATTTTGCTACGGTGTGGACCTCCTACTTCTTGATCAAATTATGATGATCTGAACCGTTCAATGTGTTTAAAACGTGTTTTTAAGGGTACCCGTAAGAGATCGGCTCAAAATAATATCCGGAAAGTCTTTGATCCGTTCAATTTTTCATAAAACTGTTCCTGTCAGCATTTATCAAAAACTGTTTAGATCAAGCTCTTCTCGATATTATTTCGAGCCGATTTCTTGCAGGTACCCTTAAAAACATGTTTTAAACATAATGAACGTTTCAGATCATCAAAATAAAGGATCCCTCATTAGAAGCGCGGACTATATATGTATGAGTGAGCTTCTAATAAGGGATCCCCTATTTTGCTACGGTGTGGACCTCCTACTTCTTGATCAAATTATGATGATCTGAACCGTTCAATGTGTTTAAAACGTGTTTTTAAGGGTACCCGTAAGAGATCGGCTCAAAATAATATCCGGAAAGTCTTTGATCCGTTCAATTTTTCATAAAGCTATTCCAGTCAGCATTTATCAAAAACTGTTTAGATCAAGCTCTTCTCGATATTATTTCGAGCCGATTTCTTGCAGGTACCCTTAAAAACATGTTTTAAACATAATGAACGGTTCAGATCATCAAAATAAAGGATCCCTCATTAGAAGCGCGGACTATATATGTATGAGTGAGCTTCTAATAAGGGATCCCCTATTTTGCTACGGTGTGGACCTCCTACTTCTTGATCAAATTATGATGATCTGAACCGTTCAATGTGTTTAAAACGTGTTTTTAAGGGTACCCGTAAGAGATCGGCTCAAAATAATATCCGGAAAGTCTTTGATCCGTTCAATTTTTCATAAAACTGTTCCTGTCAGCATTTATCAAAAACTGTTTAGATCAAGCTCTTCTCGATATTATTTCGAGCCGATTTCTTGCAGGTACCCTTAAAAACATGTTTTAAACATAATGAACGGTTCAGATCATCAAAATAAAGGATCCCTTATGAGTGAGCTTCTAATAAGGGATCCCCTATTTTGCTACGGTGTGGACCTCCTACTTCTTGATCAAATTATGATGATCTGAACCGTTCAATGTGTTTAAAACGTGTTTTTAAGGGTACCCGTAAGAGATCGGCTCAAAATAATATCCGGAAAGTCTTTGATCCGTTCAATTTTTCATAAAACTGTTCCTGTCAGCATTTATCAAAAACTGTTTAGATCAAGCTCTTCTCGATATTATTTCGAGCCGATTTCTTGCAGGTACCCTTAAAAACATGTTTTAAACATAATGAACGGTTCAGATCATCAAAATAAAGGATCCCTCATTAGAAGCGCGGACTATATATGTATGAGTGAGCTTCTAATAAGGGATCCCCTATTTTGCTACGGTGTGGACCTCCTACTTCTTGATCAAATTATGATGATCTGAACCGTTCAATGTGTTTAAAACGTGTTTTTAAGGGTACCCGTAAGAGATCGGCTCAAAATAATATCCGGAAAGTCTTTGATCCGTTCAATTTTTCATAAAACTGTTCCTGTCAGCATTTATCAAAAACTGTTTAGATCAAGCTCTTCTCGATATTATTTCGAGCCGATTTCTTGCAGGTACCCTTAAAAACATGTTTTAAACATAATGAACGGTTCAGATCATCAAAATAAAGGATCCCTCATTAGAAGCGCGGACTATATATGTATGAGTGAGCTTCTAAGAAGGGATCCCCTATTTTGCTACGGTGTGGACCTCCTACTTCTTTATCAAATTATGATGATCTGAACCGTTCAATGTGTTTAAAACGTGTTTTTAAGGGTACCCGTAAGAGATCGGCTCAAAATAATATCCGGAAAGTCTTTGATCCGTTCAATTTTTCATAAAACTGTTCCTGTCAGCATTTATCAAAAACTGTTTAGATCAAGCTCTTCTCGATATTATTTCGAGCCGATTTCTTGCAGGTACCCTTAAAAACATGTTTTAAACATAATGAACGGTTCAGGTCATCAAAATAAAGGATCCCTCATTAGAAGCGCGGACTATATATGTATGAGTGAGCTTCTAATAAGGGATCCCCTATTTTGCTACGGTGTGGACCTCCTACTTCTTGATCAAATTATGATGATCTCAACCGTTCAATGTGTTTAAAACGTGTTTTTAAGGGTACCCGTAAGAGATCGGCTCAAAATAATATCCGGAAAGTCTTTGATCCGTTCAATTTTTCATAAAACTGTTCCTGTCAGCATTTATCAAAAACTGTTTAGATCAAGCTCTTCTCGATATTATTTCGAGCCGATTTCTTGCAGGTACCCTTAAAAACATGTTTTAAACATAATGAACGTTTCAGATCATCAAAATAAAGGATCCCTCATTAGAAGCGCGGACTATATATGTATGAGTGAGCTTCTAATAAGGGATCCCCTATTTTGCTACGGTGTGGACCTCCTACTTCTTGATCAAATTATGATGATCTGAACCGTTCAATGTGTTTAAAACGTGTTTTTAAGGGTACCCGTAAGAGATCGGCTCAAAATAATATCCGGAAAGTCTTTGATCCGTTCAATTTTTCATAAAGCTGTTCCAGTCAGCATTTATCAAAAACTGTTTAGATCAAGCTCTTCTCGATATTATTTCGAGCCGATTTCTTGCAGGTACCCTTAAAAACATGTTTTAAACATAATGAACGGTTCAGATCATCAAAATAAAGGATCCCTCATTAGAAGCGCGGACTATATATGTATGAGTGAGTTTCTAATAAGGGATCCCCTATTTTGCTACGGTGTGGACCTCCTACTTCTTGATCAAATTATGATGATCTGAACCGTTCAATGTGTTTAAAACGTGTTTTTAAGGGTACCCGTAAGAGATCGGCTCAAAATAATATCCGGAAAGTCTTTGATCCGTTCAATTTTTCATAAAACTGTTCCTGTCAGCATTTATCAAAAACTGTTTAGATCAAGCTCTTCTCGATATTATTTCGAGCCGATTTCTTGCAGGTACCCTTAAAAACATGTTTTAAACATAATGAACGGTTCAGATCATCAAAATAAAGGATCCCTTATGAGTGAGCTTCTAATAAGGGATCCCCTATTTTGCTACGGTGTGGACCTCCTACTTCTTGATCAAATTATGATGATCTGAACCGTTCAATGTGTTTAAAACGTGTTTTTAAGGGTACCCGTAAGAGATCGGCTCAAAATAATATCCGGAAAGTCTTTGATCCGTTCAATTTTTCATAAAACTGTTCCTGTCAGCATTTATCAAAAACTGTTTAGATCAAGCTCTTCTCGATATTATTTCGAGCCGATTTCTTGCAGGTACCCTTAAAAACATGTTTTAAACATAATGAACGGTTCAGATCATCAAAATAAAGGATCCCTCATTAGAAGCGCGGACTATATATGTATGAGTGAGCTTCTAATAAGGGATCCCCTATTTTGCTACGGTGTGGACCTCCTACTTCTTGATCAAATTATGATGATCTGAACCGTTCAATGTGTTTAAAACGTGTTTTTAAGGGTACCCGTAAGAGATCGGCTCAAAATAATATCCGGAAAGTCTTTGATCCGTTCAATTTTTCATAAAACTGTTCCTGTCAGCATTTATCAAAAACTGTTTAGATCAAGCTCTTCTCGATATTATTTCGAGCTGATTTCTTGCAGGTACCCTTAAAAACATGTTTTAAACATAATGAACTGTTCAGATCATCAAAATAAAGGATCCCTCATTAGAAGCGCGGACTATATATGTATGAGTGAGCTTCTAATAAGGGATCCCCTATTTTGCTACGGTGTGGACCTCCTACTTCTTTATCAAATTATGATGATCTGAACCGTTCAATGTGTTTAAAACGTGTTTTTAAGGGTACCCGTAAGAGATCGGCTCAAAATAATATCCGGAAAGTCTTTGATCCGTTCAATTTTTCATAAAACTGTTCCTGTCAGCAGTTACCAAAAACTGTTTAGATCAAGCTCTTCTCGATATTATTTCGAGCCGATTTCTTGCAGGTACCCTTAAAAACATGTTTTAAACATAATGAACGGTTCAGATCATCAAAATAAAGGATCCCTCATTAGAAGCGCGGACTATATATGTATGAGTGAGCTTCTAATAAGGGATCCCCTATTTTGCTACGGTGTGGACCTCCTACTTCTTGATCAAATTATGATGATCTGAACCGTTCAATGTGTTTAAAACGTGTTTTTAAGGGTACCCGTAAGAGATCGGCTCAAAATAATATCCGGAAAGTCTTTGATCCGTTCAATTTTTCATAAAACTGTTCCTGTCAGCATTTACCAAAAACTGTTTAGATCAAGCTCTTCTCGATATTATTTCGAGCCGATTTCTTGCAGGTACCCTTAAAAACATGTTTTAAACATAATGAACGGTTCAGGTCATCAAAATAAAGGATCCCTCATTAGAAGCGCGGACTATATATGTATGAGTGAGCTTCTAATCAGGGATCCCCTATTTTGCTACGGTGTGAACCTCCTACTTCTTGATCAAATTATGATGATCTGAACCGTTCAATGTGTTTAAAACGTGTTTTTAAGGGTACCCGTAAGAGATCGGCTCAAAATAATATCCGGAGAGTCTTTGATCCGTTCAATTTTTCATAAAACTGTTCCTGTCAGCATTTACCAAAAACTGTTTAGATCAAACTCTTCTCGATATTATTTCGAGCCGATTTCTTGCAGGTACCCTTAAAAACATGTTTTAAACATAATGAACGGTTCAGATCATCAAAATAAAGGATCCCTCATTAGAAGCGCGGACTATATATGTATGAGTGAGCTTCTAATAAGGGATCCCCTATTTTGCTACGGTGTGGACCTCCTACTTCTTGATCAAATTATGATGATCTGAACCGTTCAATGTGTTTAAAACGTGTTTTTAAGGGTACCCGTAAGAGATCGGCTCAAAATAATATCCGGAAAGTCTTTGATCCGTTCAATTTTTCATAAAACTGTTCCTGTCAGCATTTATCAAAAACTGTTTAGATCAAGCTCTTCTCGATATTATTTCGAGCCGATTTCTTGCAGGTACCCTTAAAAACATGTTTTAAACATAATGAACGGTTCAGATCATCAAAATAAAGGATCCCTCATTAGAAGCGCGGACTATATATGTATGAGTGAGCTTCTAATAAGGGATCCCCTATTTTGCTACGGTGTGGACCTCCTACTTCTTGATCAAATTATGATGATCTGAACCGTTCAATGTGTTTAAAACGTGTTTTTAAGGGTACCCGTAAGAGATCGGCTCAAAATAATATCCGGAAAGTCTTTGATCCGTTCAATTTTTCATAAAACTGTTCCTGTCAGCAGTTACCAAAAACTGTTTAGATCAAGCTCTTCTCGATATTATTTCGAGCCGATTTCTTGCAGGTACCCTTAAAAACATGTTTTAAACATAATGAACGGTTCAGATCATCAAAATAAAGGATCCCTCATTAGAGGCGCGGACTATATATGTATGAGTGAGCTTCTAATAAGGGATCCCCTATTTTGCTACGGTGTGGACCTCCTACTTCTTGATCAAATTATGATGATCTGAACCGTTCAATGTGTTTAAAACGTGTTTTTAAGGGTACCCGTAAGAGATCGGCTCAAAATAATATCCGGAAAGTCTTTGATCCGTTCAATTCTTCATAAAACTGTTCCTGTCAGCATTTATCAAAAACTGTTTAGATCAAGCTCTTCTCGATATTATTTCGAGCCGATTTCTTGCAGGTACCCTTAAAAACATGTTTTAAACATAATGAACGGTTCAGATCATCAAAATAAAGGATCCCTCATTAGAAGCGCGGACTATATATGTATGAGTGAGCTTCTAATAAGGGATCCCCTATTTTGCTACGGTGTGGACCTCCTACTTCTTCATCAAATTATGATGATCTGAACCGTTCAATGTGTTTAAAACGTGTTTTTAAGGGTACCCGTAAGAGATCGGCTCAAAATAATATCCGGAAAGTCTTTGATCCGTTCAATTCTTCATAAAACTGTTCCTGTCAGCATTTATCAAAAACTGTTTAGATCAAGCTCTTCTCGATATTATTTCGATCCGATTTCTTGCAGGTACCCTTAAAAACATGTTTTAAACATAATGAACGGTTCAGATCATCAAAATAAAGGATCCCTCATTAGAAGCGCGGACTATATATGTATGAGTGAGCTTCTAATAAGGGATCCCCTATTTTGCTACGGTGTGGACCTCCTACTTCTTCATCAAATTATGATGATCTGAACCGTTCAATGTGTTTAAAACGTGTTTTTAAGGGTACCCGTAAGAGATCGGCTCAAAATAATATCCGGAAAGTCTTTGATCCGTTCAATTTTTCATAAAACTGTTCCTGTCAGCATTTACAAAAACTGTTTAGATCAAGCTCTTCTCGATATTATTTCGATCCGATTTCTTGCAGGTACCCTTAAAAACATGTTTTAAACATAATGAACGGTTCAGATCATCAAAATAAAGGATCCCTCATTAGAAGCGCGGACTATATATGTATGAGTGAGCTTCTAATAAGGGATCCCCTATTTTGCTACGGTGTGGACCTCCTACTTCTTGATCAAATTATGATGATCTGAACCGTTCAATGTGTTTAAAACGTGTTTTTAAGGGTACCCGTAAGAGATCGGCTCAAAATAATATCCGGAAAGTCTTTGATCCGTTCAATTTTTCATAAAACTGTTCCTGTCAGCATTTACCAAAAACTGTTTAGATCAAACTCTTCTCGATATTATTTCGAGCCGATTTCTTGCAGGTACCCTTAAAAACATGTTTTAAACATAATGAACGGTTCAGATCATCAAAATAAAGGATCCCTCATTAGAAGCGCGGACTATATATGTATGAGTGAGCTTCTAATAAGGGATCCCCTATTTTGCTACGGTGTGGACCTCCTACTTCTTGATCAAATTATGATGATCTGAACCGTTCAATGTGTTTAAAACGTGTTTTTAAGGGTACCCGTAAGAGATCGGCTCAAAATAATATCCGGAAAGTCTTTGATCCGTTCAATTTTTCATAAAACTGTTCCTGTCAGCATTTATCAAAAACTGTTTAGATCAAGCTCTTCTCGATATTATTTCGAGCTGATTTCTTGCAGGTACCCTTAAAAACATGTTTTAAACATAATGAACGGTTCAGATCATCAAAATAAAGGATCACTCATTAGAAGCGCGGACTATATATGTATGAGTGAGCTTCTAATAAGGGATCCCCTATTTTGCTACGGTGTGGACCTCCTACTTCTTGATCAAATTATGATGATCTGAACCGTTCAATGTGTTTAAAACGTGTTTTTAAGGGTACCCGTAAGAGATCGGCTCAAAATAATATCCAGAAAGTCTTTGATCCGTTCAATTTTTCATAAAACTGTTCCTGTCAGCATTTACCAAAAACTGTTTAGATCAAGCTCTTCTCGATATTATTTCGAGCCGATTTCTTGCAGGTACCCTTAAAAACATGTTTTAAACATAATGAACGGTTCAGATCATCAAAATAAAGGATCCCTCATTAGAGGCGCGGACTATATATGTATGAGTGAGCTTCTAATAAGGGATCCCCTATTTTGCTACGGTGTGGACCTCCTACTTCTTGATCAAATTATGATGATCTGAACCGTTCAATGTGTTTAAAACGTGTTTTTAAGGGTACCCGTAAGAGATCGGCTCAAAATAATATCCGGAAAGTCTTTGATCCGTTCAATTTTTCATAAAACTGTTCCTGTCAGCATTTATCAAAAACTGTTTAGATCAAGCTCTTCTCGATATTATTTCGAGCCGATTTCTTGCAGGTACCCTTAAAAACATGTTTTAAACATAATGAACGGTTCAGATCATCAAAATAAAGGATCCCTCATTAGAAGCGCGGACTATATATGTATGAGTGAGCTTCTAATAAGGGATCCCCTATTTTGCTACGGTGTGGACCTCCTACTTCTTCATCAAATTATGATGATCTGAACCGTTCAATGTGTTTAAAACGTGTTTTTAAGGGTACCCGTAAGAGATCGGCTCAAAATAATATCCGGAAAGTCTTTGATCCGTTCAATTTTTCATAAAACTGTTCCTGTCAGCATTTACCAAAAACTGTTTAGATCAAGCTCTTCTCGATATTATTTCGATCCGATTTCTTGCAGGTACCCTTAAAAACATGTTTTAAACATAATGAACGGTTCAGATCATCAAAATAAAGGATCCCTCATTAGAAGCGCGGACTATATATGTATGAGTGAGCTTCTAATAAGGGATCCCCTATTTTGCTACGGTGTGGACCTCCTACTTCTTGATCAAATTATGATGATCTGAACCGTTCAATGTGTTTAAAACGTGTTTTTAAGGGTACCCGTAAGAGATCGGCTCAAAATAATATCCGGAAAGTCTTTGATCCGTTCAATTTTTCATAAAACTGTTCCTGTCAGCATTTACCAAAAACTGTTTAGATCAAGCTCTTCTCGATATTATTTCGAGCCGATTTCTTGCAGGTACCCTTAAAAACATGTTTTAAACATAATGAACGGTTCAGATCATCAAAATAAAGGATCCCTCATTAGAAGCGCGGACTATATATGTATGAGTGAGCTTCTAATAAGGGATCCCCTATTTTGCTACGGTGTGGACCTCCTACTTCTTGATCAAATTATGATGATCTGAACCGTTCAATGTGTTTAAAACGTGTTTTTAAGGGTACCCGTAAGAGATCGGCTCAAAATAATATCCGGAAAGTCTTTGATCCGTTCAATTTTTCATAAAACTGTTCCTGTCAGCATTTACCAAAAACTGTTTAGATCAAGCTCTTCTCGATATTATTTCGAGCCGATTTCTTGCAGGTACCCTTAAAAACATGTTTTAAACATAATGAACGGTTCAGATCATCAAAATAAAGGATCCCTCATTAGAAGCGCGGACTATATATGTATGAGTGAGCTTCTAATAAGGGATCCCCTATTTTGCTACGGTGTGGACCTCCTACTTCTTGATCAAATTATGATGATCTGAACCGTTCAATGTGTTTAAAACGTGTTTTTAAGGGTACCCGTAAGAGATCGGCTCAAAATAATATCCGGAAAGTCTTTGATCCGTTCAATTTTTCATAAAACTGTTCCTGTCAGCATTTACCAAAAACTGTTTAGATCAAGCTCTTCTCGATATTATTTCGAGCCGATTTCTTGCAGGTACCCTTAAAAACATGTTTTAAACATAATGAACGGTTCAGATCATCAAAATAAAGGATCCCTCATTAGAAGCGCGGACTATATATGTATGAGTGAGCTTCTAATAAGGGATCCCCTATTTTGCTACGGTGTGGACCTCCTACTTCTTAATCAAATTATGATGATCTGAACCGTTCAATGTGTTTAAAACGTGTTTTTAAGGGTACCCGTAAGAGATCGGCTCAAAATAATATCCGGAAAGTCTTTGATCCGTTCAATTTTTCATAAAACTGTTCCTGTCAGCATTTACCAAAAACTATTTAGATCAAGCTCTTCTCGATATTATTTCGAGCCGATTTCTTGCAGGTACCCTTAAAAACATGTTTTAAACATAATGAACGGTTCAGATCATCAAAATAAAGGATCCCTCATTAGAAGCGCGGACTATATATGTATGAGTGAGCTTCTAATAAGGGATCCCCTATTTTGCTACGGTGTGGACCTCCTACTTCTTGATCAAATTATGATGATCTGAACCGTTCAATGTGTTTAAAACGTGTTTTTAAGGGTACCCGTAAGAGATCGGCTCAAAATAATATCCGGAAAGTCTTTGATCCGTTCAATTTTTCATAAAACTATTCCTGTCAGCATTTACCAAAAACTGTTTAGATCAAGCTCTTCTCGATATTATTTCGAGCCGATTTCTTGCAGGTACCCTTAAAAACATGTTTTAAACATAATGAACGGTTCAGATCATCAAAATAAAGGATCCCTCATTAGAAGCGCGGACTATATATGTATGAGTGAGCTTCTAATAAGGGATCCCCTATTTTGCTACGGTGTGGACCTCCTACTTCTTGATCAAATTATGATGATCTGAACCGTTCAATGTGTTTAAAACGTGTTTTTAAGGGTACCCGTAAGAGATCGGCTCAAAATAATATCCGGAAAGTCTTTGATCCGTTCAATTTTTCATAAAACTATTCCTGTCAGCATTTACCAAAAACTGTTTAGATCAAGCTCTTCTCGATATTATTTCGAGCCGATTTCTTGCAGGTACCCTTAAAAACATGTTTTAAACATAATGAACGGTTCAGATCATCAAAATAAAGGATCCGTCATTAGAAGCGCGGACTATATATGTATGAGTGAGCTTCTAATAAGGGATCCCCTATTTTGCTACGGTGTGGACCTCCTACTTCTTGATCAAATTATGATGATCTGAACCGTTCAATGTGTTTA
Source organism: Arctostaphylos glauca (assembly GCA_019985065.2). Lineage (NCBI taxonomy): Eukaryota > Viridiplantae > Streptophyta > Magnoliopsida > Ericales > Ericaceae > Arctostaphylos > Arctostaphylos glauca. Next base: position 131,522 of record JAHSPW020000023.1, read on the forward strand.
AAACGTGTTTTTAAGGGTACCCGTAAGAGATCGGCTCAAAATAATATCCGGAAAGTCTTTGATCCGTTCAATTTTTCATAAAACTGTTCCTGTCAGCATTTATCAAAAACTGTTTAGATCAAGCTCTTCTCGATATTATTTCGAGCCGATTTCTTGCAGGTACCCTTAAAAACATTTTTTAAACATAATGAACGGTTCAGATCATCAAAATAAAGGATCCCTCATTAGAAGCGCGGACTATATATGTATGAGTGAGCTTCTAATAAGGGATCCCCTATTTTGCTACGGTGTGGACCTCCTACTTCTTGATCAAATTATGATGATCTGAACCGTTCAATGTGTTTAAAACGTGTTTTTAAGGGTACCCGTAAGAGATCGGCCCAAAATAATAGCCGGAAAGTCTTTGATCCGTTCAATTTTTCATAAAACTGTTCCTGTCAGCATTTATCAAAAACTGTTTAGATCAAGCTCTTCTCGATATTATTTCGAGCCGATTTCTTGCAGGTACCCTTAAAAACATGTTTTAAACATAATGAACGGTTCAGATCATCAAAATAAAGGATCCCTCATTAGAAGCGCGGACTATATATGTATGAGTGAGCTTCTAATAAGGGATCCCCTATTTTGCTACGGTGTGGACCTCCTACTTCTTGATCAAATTATGATGATCTGAACCGTTCAATGTGTTTAAAACGTGTTTTTAAGGGTACCCGTAAGAGATCGGCCCAAAATAATAGCCGGAAAGTCTTTGATCCGTTCAATTTTTCATAAAACTATTCCTGTCAGCATTTATCAAAAACTGTTTAGATCAAGCTCTTCTCGATATTATTTCGAGCCGATTTCTTGCAGGTACCCTTAAAAACATGTTTTAAACATAATGAACGGATCAGATCATCAAAATAAAGGATCCCTCATTAGAAGCGCGGACTATATATGTATGAGTGAGCTTCTAATAAGGGATCCCCTATTTTGCTACGGTGCGGACCTCCTACTTCTTGATCAAATTATGATGATCTGAACCGTTCAATGTGTTTAAAACGTGTTTTTAAGGGTACCCGTAAGAGATCGGCTCAAAATAATATCCGGAAAGTCTTTGATCCGTTCAATTTTTCATAAAACTATTCCTGTCAGCATTTATCAAAAACTGTTTAGATCAAGCTCTTCTCGATATTATTTCGAGCCGATTTCTTGCAGGTACCCTTAAAAACATGTTTTAAACATAATGAACGGATCAGATCATCAAAATAAAGGATCCCTCATTAGAAGCGCGGACTATATATGTATGAGTGAGCTTCTAATAAGGGATCCCCTATTTTGCTACGGTGTGGACCTCCTTCTTCTTGATCAAATTATGATGATCTGAACCGTTCAATGTGTTTAAAACGTGCTTTTAAGGGTACCCGTAAGAGATCGGCTCAAAATAATATCCGGAAAGTCTTTGATCCGTTCAATTTTTAATAAAACTGTTCCTGTCAGCATTTATCAAAAACTGTTTAGATCAAGCTCTTCTCGATATTATTTCGAGCCGATTTCTTGCAGGTACCCTTAAAAACATGTTTTAAACATAATGAACGGTTCAGATCATCAAAATAAAGGATCCCTCATTAGAAGCGCGGACTATATATGTATGAGTGAGCTTCTAATAAGGGATCCCCTATTTTGCTACGGTGTGGACCTCCTACTTCTTGATCAAATTATGATGATCTGAACCGTTCAATGTGTTTAAAACGTGTTTTTAAGGGTACCCGTAAGAGATCGGCTCAAAATAATATCCGGAAAGTCTTTGATCCGTTCAATTTTTCATAAAACTGTTCCTGTCAGCATTTATCAAAAACTGTTTAGATCAAGCTCTTCTCGATATTATTTCGAGCCGATTTCTTGCAGGTACCCTTAAAAACATGTTTTAAACATAATGAACGGTTCAGATCATCAAAATAAAGGATCCCTCATTAGAAGCGCGGACTATATATGTATGAGTGAGCTTCTGATAAGGGATCCCCTATTTTGCTACGGTGTGGACCTCCTACTTCTTGATCAAATTATGATGATCTGAACCGTTCAATGTGTTTAAAACGTGTTTTTAAGGGTACCCGTAAGAGATCGGCTCAAAATAATATCCGGAAAGTCTTTGATCCGTTCAATTTTTCATAAAACTGTTCCTGTCAGCATTTATCAAAAACTGTTTAGATCAAGCTCTTCTCGATATTATTTCGAGCCGATTTCTTGCAGGTACCCTTAAAAACATGTTTTAAACATAATGAACGGATCAGATCATCAAAATAAAGGATCCCTCATTAGAAGCGCGGACTATATATGTATGAGTGAGCTTCTGATAAGGGATCCCCTATTTTGCTACGGTGCGGACCTCCTACTTCTTGATCAAATTATGATGATCTGAACCGTTCAATGTGTTTAAAACGTGTTTTTAAGGGTACCCGTACGAGATCGGCTCAAAATAATATCCGGAAAGTCTTTGATCCGTTCAATTTTTCATAAAACTGTTCCTGTCAGCATTTATCAAAAACTGTTTAGATCAAGCTCTTCTCGATATTATTTCGAGCCGATTTCTTGCAGGTACCCTTAAAAACATGTTTTAAACATAATGAACGGTTCAGATCATCAAAATAAAGGATCTCTCATTAGAAGCGCGGACTATATATGTATGAGTGAGCTTCTAATAAGGGATCCCCTATATTGCTACGGTGTGGACCTCCTACTTCTTGATCAAATTATGATGATCTGAACCGTTCAATGTGTTTAAAACGTGTTTTTAAGGGTACCCGTAAGAGATCGGCTCAAAATAATATCCGGAAAGTCTTTGATCCGTTCAATTTTTCATAAAACTGTTCCTGTCAGCATTTATCAAAAACTGTTTAGATCAAGCTCTTCTCGATATTATTTCGAGCCGATTTCTTGCAGGTACCCTTAAAAACATGTTTTAAACATAATGAACGGTTCAGATCATCAAAATAAAGGATCCCTCATTAGAAGCGCGGACTATATATGTATGAGTGAGCTTCTAATAAGGGATCCCCTATTTTGCTACGGTGTGGACCTCCTACTTCTTGATCAAATTATGATGATCTGAACCGTTCAATGTGTTTAAAACGTGTTTTTAAGGGTACCCGTAAGAGATCGGCTCAAAATAATATCCGGAAAGTCTTTGATCCGTTCAATTTTTCATAAAACCGTTCCTGTCAGCATTTATCAAAAACTGTTTAGATCAAGCTCTTCTCGATATTATTTCGAGCCGATTTCTTGCAGGTACCCTTAAAAACATGTTTTAAACATAATGAACGGTTCAGATCATCAAAATAAAGGATCCCTCATTAGAAGCGCGGACTATATATGTATGAGTGAGCTTCTAATAAGGGATCCCCTATTTTGCTACGGTGCGGACCTCCTACTTCTTGATCAAATTATGATGATCTGAACCGTTCAATGTGTTTAAAACGTGTTTTTAAGGGTACCCGTAAGAGATCGGCTCAAAATAATATCCGGAAAGTCTTTGATCCGTTCAATTTTTCATAAAACTGTTCCTGTCAGCATTTATCAAAAACTGTTTAGATCAAGCTCTTCTCGATAATATTTCGAGCCGATTTCTTGCAGGTACCCTTAAAAACATGTTTTAAACATAATGAACGGTTCAGATCATCAAAATAAACGATCCCTCATTAGAAGCGCGGACTATATATTTATGAGTGAGCTTCTAATAAGGGATCCCCTATTTTGCTACGGTGCGGACCTCCTACTTCTTGATCAAATTATGATGATCTGAACCGTTCAATGTGTTTAAAACGTGTTTTTAAGGGTACCCGTAAGAGATCGGCTCAAAATAATATCCGGAAAGTCTTTGATCCGTTCAATTTTTCATAAAACTGTTCCTGTCAGCATTTATCAAAAACTGTTTAGATCAAGCTCTTCTCGATATTATTTCGAGCCGATTTCTTGCAGGTACCCTTAAAAACATGTTTTAAACATAATGAACGGTTCAGATCATCAAAATAAAGGATCCCTCATTAGAAGCGCGGACTATATATGTATGAGTGAGCTTCTAATAAGGGATCCCCTGTTTTGCTACGGTGCGGACCTCCTACTTCTTGATCAAATTATGATGATCTGAACCGTTCAATGTGTTTAAAACGTGTTTTTAAGGGTACCCGTAAGAGATCGGCTCAAAATAATATCCGGAAAGTCTTTGATCCGTTCAATTTTTCATAAAACTGTTCCTGTCAGCATTTATCAAAAACTGTTTAGATCAAGCTCTTCTCGATATTATTTCGAGCCGATTTCTTGCAGGTACCCTTAAAAACATGTTTTAAACATAATGAACGGTTCAGATCATCAAAATAAAGGATCCCTCATTAGAAGCGCGGACTATATATGTATGAGTGAGCTTCTAATAAGGGATCCCCTATTTTGCTACGGTGTGGACCTCCTACTTCTTGATCAAATTATGATGATCTGAACCGTTCAATGTGTTTAAAACGTGTTTTTAAGGGTACCCGTAAGAGATCGGCTCAAAATGATATCCAGAAAGTCTTTGATCCGTTCAATTTTTCATAAAACTGTTCCTGTCAGCATTTATCAAAAACTGTTTAGATCAAGCTCTTCTCGATATTATTTCGAGCCGATTTCTTGCAGGTACCCTTAAAAACATGTTTTAAACATAATGAACGGTTCAGATCATCAAAATAAAGGATCCCTCATTAGAAGCGCGGACTATATATGTATGAGTGAGCTTCTAATAAGGGATCCCCTATTTTGCTACGGTGCGGACCTCCTACTTCTTGATCAAATTATGATGATCTGAACCGTTCAATGTGTTTAAAACGTGTTTTTAAGGGTACCCGTAAGAGATCGGCTCAAAATAATATCCGGAAAGTCTTTGATCCGTTCAATTTTTCATAAAACTGTTCCTGTCAGCATTTATCAAAAACTGTTTAGATCAAGCTCTTCTCGATAATATTTCGAGCCGATTTCTTGCAGGTACCCTTAAAAACATGTTTTAAACATAATGAACGGTTCAGATCATCAAAATAAAGGATCCCTCATTAGAAGCGCGGACTATATATTTATGAGTGAGCTTCTAATAAGGGATCCCCTATTTTGCTACGGTGCGGACCTCCTACTTCTTGATCAAATTATGATGATCTGAACCGTTCAATGTGTTTAAAACGTGTTTTTAAGGGTACCCGTAAGAGATCGGCTCAAAATAATATCCGGAAAGTCTTTGATCCGTTCAATTTTTCATAAAACTGTTCCTGTCAGCATTTATCAAAAACTGTTTAGATCAAGCTCTTCTCGATATTATTTCGAGCCGATTTCTTGCAGGTACCCTTAAAAACATGTTTTAAACATAATGAACGGTTCAGATCATCAAAATAAAGGATCCCTCATTAGAAGCGCGGACTATATATGTATGAGTGAGCTTCTAATAAGGGATCCCCTATTTTGCTACGGTGCGGACCTCCTACTTCTTGATCAAATTATGATGATCTGAACCGTTCAATGTGTTTAAAACGTGTTTTTAAGGGTACCCGTAAGAGATCGGCTCAAAATAATATCCGGAAAGTCTTTGATCCGTTCAATTTTTCATAAAACTGTTCCTGTCAGCATTTATCAAAAACTGTTTAGATCAAGCTCTTCTCGATATTATTTCGAGCCGATTTCTTGCAGGTACCCTTAAAAACATGTTTTAAACATAATGAACGGTTCAGATCATCAAAATAAAGGATCCCTCATTAGAAGCGCGGACTATATATGTATGAGTGAGCTTCTAATAAGGGATCCCCTATTTTGCTACGGTGTGGACCTCCTACTTCTTGATCAAATTATGATGATCTGAACCGTTCAATGTGTTTAAAACGTGTTTTTAAGGGTACCCGTAAGAGATCGGCTCAAAATAATATCCGGAAAGTCTTTGATCCGTTCAATTTTTCATAAAACTGTTCCTGTCAGCATTTATCAAAAACTGTTTAGATCAAGCTCTTCTCGATATTATTTCGAGCCGATTTCTTGCAGGTACCCATAAAAACATGTTTTAAACATAATGAACGGTTCAGATCATCAAAATAAAGGATCCCTCATTAGAAGCGCGGACTATATATGTATGAGTGAGCTTCTAATAAGGGATCCCGTATTTTGCTACGGTGTGGACCTCCTACTTCTTGATCAAATTATGATGATCTGAACCGTTCAATGTGTTTAAAACGTGTTTTTAAGGGTACCCGTAAGAGATCGGCTCAAAATAATATCCGGAAAGTCTTTGATCCGTTCAATTTTTCATAAAACTGTTCCTGTCAGCATTTATCAAAAACTGTTTAGATCAAGCTCTTCTCGATATTATTTCGAGCCGATTTCTTGCAGGTACCCTTAAAAACATGTTTTAAACATAATGAACGGTTCAGATCATCAAAATAAAGGATCCCTCATTAGAAGCGCGGACTATATATGTATGAGTGAGATTCTAATAAGGGATCCCCTATTTTGCTACGGTGTGGACCTCCTACTTCTTGATCAAATTATGATGATCTGAACCGTTCAATGTGTTTAAAACGTGTTTTTAAGGGTACCCGTAAGAGATCGGCTCAAAATAATATCCGGAAAGTCTTTGATCCGTTCAATTTTTCATAAAACTGTTCCCGTCAGCATTTATCAAAAACTGTTTAGATCAAGCTCTTCTCGATATTATTTCGAGCCGATTTCTTGCAGGTACCCTTAAAAACATGTTTTAAACATAATGAACGGTTCAGATCATCAAAATAAAGGATCCCTCATTAGAAGCGCGGACTATATATGTATGAGTGAGCTTCTAATAAGGGATCCCCTATTTTGCTACGGTGTGGACCTCCTACTTCTTGATCAAATTATGATGATCTGAACCGTTCAATGTGTTTAAAACGTGTTTTTAAGGGTACCCGTAAGAGATCGGCTCAAAATAATATCCGGAAAGTCTTTGATCCGTTCAATTTTTCATAAAACTGTTCCTGTCAGCATTTATCAAAAACTGTTTAGATCAAGCTCTTCTCGATATTATTTCGAGCCGATTTCTTGCAGGTACCCTTAAAAACATGTTTTAAACATAATGAACGGTTCAGATCATCAAAATAAAGGATCCCTCATTAGAAGCGCGGACTATATATGTACGAGTGAGATTCTAATAAGGGATCCCCTATTTTGCTACGGTGTGGACCTCCTACTTCTTGATCAAATTATGATGATCTGAACCGTTCAATGTGTTTAAAACGTGTTTTTAAGGGTACCCGTAAGAGATCGGCTCAAAATAATATCCGGAAAGTCTTTGATCCGTTCAATTTTTCATAAAACTGTTCCTGTCAGCATTTATCAAAAACTGTTTAGATCAAGCTCTTCTCGATATTATTTCGAGCCGATTTCTTGCAGGTACCCTTAAAAACATGTTTTAAACATAATGAACGGTTCAGATCATCACAATAAAGGATCCCTCATTAGAAGCGCGGACTATATATGTATGAGTGAGCTTCTAATAAGGGATCCCCTATTTTGCTACGGTGTGGACCTCCTACTTCTTGATCAAATTATGATGATCTGAACCGTTCAATGTGTTTAAAACGTGTTTTTAAGGGTACCCGTAAGAGATCGGCTCAAAATAATATCCGGAAAGTCTTTGATCCGTTCAATTTTTCATAAAACTGTTCCTGTCAGCATTTATCAAAAACTGTTTAGATCAAGCTCTTCTCGATATTATTTCGAGCCGATTTCTTGCAGGTACCCTTAAAAACATGTTTTAAACATAATGAACGGTTCAGATCATCAAAATAAAGGATCCCTCATTAGAAGCGCGGAATATATATGTATGAGTGAGCTTCTAATAAGCGATCCCCTATTTTGCTACGGTGTGGACCTCCTACTTCTTGATCAAATTATGATGATCTGAACCGTTCAATGTGTTTAAAACGTGTTTTTAAGGGTACCCGTAAGAGATCGGCTCAAAATAATATCCGGAAAGTCTTTGATCCGTTCAATTTTTTATAAAACTGTTCCTGTCAGCATTTATCAAAAACTGTTTAGATCAAGCTCTTCTCGATATTATTTCGAGCCGATTTCTTGCAGGTACCCTTAAAAACATGTTTTAAACATAATGAACGGTTCAGATCATCAAAATAAAGGATCCCTCATTAGAAGCGCGGACTATATATGTATGAGTGAGCTTCTAATAAGGGATCCCCTATTTTGCTACGGTGTGGACCTCCTACTTCTTGATCAAATTATGATGATCTGAACCGTTCAACGTGTTTAAAACGTGTTTTTAAGGGTACCCGTAAGAGATCGGCTCAAAATAATATCCGGAAAGTCTTTGATCCGTTCAATTTTTCATAAAACTGTTCCTGTCAGCATTTATCAAAAACTGTTTAGATCAAGCTCTTCTCGATATTATTTCGAGCCGATTACTTGCAGGTACCCTTAAAAACATGTTTTAAACATAATGAACGGTTCAGATCATCAAAATAAAGGATCCCTCATTAGAAGCGCGGACTATATATGTATGAGTGAGCTTCTAATAAGGGATCCCCTATTTTGCTACGGTGTGGACCTCCTACTTCTTGATCAAATTATGATGATCTGAACCGTTCAACGTGTTTAAAACGTGTTTTTAAGGGTACTCGTAAGAGATCGGCTCAAAATAATATCCGGAAAGTCTTTGATCCGTTCAATTTTTCATAAAACTGTTCCTGTCAGCATTTATCAAAAACTGTTTAGATCAAGCTCTTCTCGATATTATTTCGAGCCGATTTCTTGCAGGTACCCTTAAAAACATGTTTTAAACATAATGAACGGTTCAGATCATCAAAATAAAGGATCCCTCATTAGAAGCGCGGACTATATATGTATGAGTGAGCTTCTAATAAGGGATCCCCTATTTTGCTACGGTGTGGACCTCCTACTTCTTGATCAAATTATGATGATCTGAACCGTTCAATGTGTTTAAAACGTGTTTTTAAGGGTACCCGTAAGAGATCGGCTCAAAATAATATCCGGAAAGTCGTTGATCCGTTCAATTTTTCATAAAACTGTTCCTGTCAGCATTTATCAAAAACTGTTTAGATCAAGCTCTTCTCGATATTATTTCGAGCCGTTATTTTTGCAGGTACCCTTAAAAACATGTTTTAAACATAATGAACGGTTCAGATCATCAAAATAAAGGATCCCTCATTAGAAGCGCGGACTATATATGTATGAGTGAGCTTCTAATAAGGGATCCCCTATTTTGCTACGGTGTGGACCTCCTACTTCTTGATCAAATTATGATGATCTGAACCGTTCAATGTGTTTAAAACGTGTTTTTAAGGGTACCCGTAAGAGATCGGCTCAAAATAATATCCGGAAAGTCGTTGATCCGTTCAATTTTTCATAAAACTGTTCCTGTCAGCATTTATCAAAAACTGTTTAGATCAAGCTCTTCTCGATATTATTTCGAGCCGATTTCTTGCAGGTACCCTTAAAAACATGTTTTAAACATAATGAACGGTTCAGATCATCAAAATAAAGGATCCCTCATTAGAAGCGCGGACTATATATGTATGAGTGAGCTTCTAATAAGGGATCCCCTATTTTGCTACGGTGTGGACCTCCTACTTCTTGATCAAATTATGATGATCTGAACCGTTCAACGTGTTTAAAACGTGTTTTTAAGGGTACCCGTAAGAGATCGGCTCAAAATAATATCCGGAAAGTCTTTGATCCGTTCAATTTTTCATAAAACTGTTCCTGTCAGCATTTATCAAAAACTGTTTAGATCAAGCTCTTCTCGATATTATTTCGAGCCGATTTGTTGCAGGTACCCTTAAAAACATGTTTTAAACATAATGAACGGTTCAGATCATCAAAATAAAGGATCCCTCGTTAGAAGCGCGGACTATATATGTATGAGTGAGCTTCTAATAAGGGATCCCCTATTTTGCTACGGTGTGGACCTCCTACTTCTTGATCAAATTATGATGATCTGAACCGTTCAATGTGTTTAAAACGTGTTTTTAAGGGTACCCGTAAGAGATCGGCTCAAAATAATATCCGGAAAGTCTTTGATCCGTTCAATTTTTCATAAAACTGTTCCTGTCAGCATTTATCAAAAACTGTTTAGATCAAGCTCTTCTCGATATTATTTCGAGCCGATTTCTTGCAGGTACCCTTAAAAACATGTTTTAAACATAATGAACGGTTCAGATCATCAAAATAAAGGATCCCTCATTAGAAGCGCGGAATATATATGTATGAGTGAGCTTCTAATAAGCGATCTCCTATTTTGCTACGGTGTGGACCTCCTACTTCTTGATCAAATTATGATGATCTGAACCGTTCAATGTGTTTAAAACGTGTTTTTAAGGGTACCCGTAAGAGATCGGCTCAAAATAATATCCGGAAAGTCTTTGATCCGTTCAATTTTTTATAAAACTGTTCCTGTCAGCATTTATCAAAAACTGTTTAGATCAAGCTCTTCTCGATATTATTTCGAGCCGATTACTTGCAGGTACCCTTAAAAACATGTTTTAAACATAATGAACGGTTCAGATCATCAAAATAAAGGATCCCTCATTAGAAGCGCGGACTATATATGTATGAGTGAGCTTCTAATAAGGGATCCCCTATTTTGCTACGGTGTGGACCTCCTACTTCTTGATCAAATTATGATGATCTGAACCGTTCAATGTGTTTAAAACGTGTTTTTAAGGGTACCCGTAAGAGATCGGCTCAAAATAATATCCGGAAAGTCTTTGATCCGTTCAATTTTTCATAAAACTGTTCCTGTCAGCATTTATCAAAAACTGTTTAGATCAAGCTCTTCTCGATATTATTTCGAGCCGATTTCTTGCAGGTACCCTTAAAAACATGTTTTAAACATAATGAACGGTTCAGATCATCAAAATAAAGGATCCCTCATTAGAAGCGCGGACTATATATGTATGAGTGAGCTTCTAATAAGGGATCCCCTATTTTGCTACGGTGTGGACCTCCTACTTCTTGATCAAATTATGATGATCTGAACCGTTCAATGTGTTTAAAACGTGTTTTTAAGGGTACCCGTAAGAGATCGGCTCAAAATAATATCCGGAAAGTCTTTGATCCGTTCAATTTTTCATAAAACTGTTCCTGTCAGCATTTATCAAAAACTGTTTAGATCAAGCTCTTCTCGATATTATTTCGAGCCGATTTCTTGCAGGTACCCTTAAAAACATGTTTTAAACATAATGAACGGTTCAGATCATCAAAATAAAGGATCCCTCATTAGAAGCGCGGACTATATATGTACGAGTGAGATTCTAATAAGGGATCCCCTATTTTGCTACGGTGTGGACCTCCTACTTCTTGATCAAATTATGATGATCTGAACCGTTCAATGTGTTTAAAACGTGTTTTTAAGGGTACCCGTAAGAGATCGGCTCAAAATAATATCCGGAAAGTCTTTGATCCGTTCAATTTTTCATAAAACTGTTCCTGTCAGCATTTATCAAAAACTGTTTAGATCAAGCTCTTCTCGATATTATTTCGAGCCGATTTCTTGCAGGTACCCTTAAAAACATGTTTTAAACATAATGAACGGTTCAGATCATCACAATAAAGGATCCCTCATTAGAAGCGCGGACTATATATGTATGAGTGAGCTTCTAATAAGGGATCCCCTATTTTGCTACGGTGTGGACCTCCTACTTCTTGATCAAATTATGATGATCTGAACCGTTCAATGTGTTTAAAACGTGTTTTTAAGGGTACCCGTAAGAGATCGGCTCAAAATAATATCCGGAAAGTCTTTGATCCGTTCAATTTTTCATAAAACTGTTCCTGTCAGCATTTATCAAAAACTGTTTAGATCAAGCTCTTCTCGATATTATTTCGAGCCGATTTCTTGCAGGTACCCTTAAAAACATGTTTTAAACATAATGAACGGTTCAGATCATCAAAATAAAGGATCCCTCATTAGAAGCGCGGAATATATATGTATGAGTGAGCTTCTAATAAGCGATCCCCTATTTTGCTACGGTGTGGACCTCCTACTTCTTGATCAAATTATGATGATCTGAACCGTTCAATGTGTTTAAAACGTGTTTTTAAGGGTACCCGTAAGAGATCGGCTCAAAATAATATCCGGAAAGTCTTTGATCCGTTCAATTTTTTATAAAACTGTTCCTGTCAGCATTTATCAAAAACTGTTTAGATCAAGCTCTTCTCGATATTATTTCGAGCCGATTTCTTGCAGGTACCCTTAAAAACATGTTTTAAACATAATGAACGGTTCAGATCATCAAAATAAAGGATCCCTCATTAGAAGCGCGGACTATATATGTATGAGTGAGCTTCTAATAAGGGATCCCCTATTTTGCTACGGTGTGGACCTCCTACTTCTTGATCAAATTATGATGATCTGAACCGTTCAACGTGTTTAAAACGTGTTTTTAAGGGTACCCGTAAGAGATCGGCTCAAAATAATATCCGGAAAGTCTTTGATCCGTTCAATTTTTCATAAAACTGTTCCTGTCAGCATTTATCAAAAACTGTTTAGATCAAGCTCTTCTCGATATTATTTCGAGCCGATTACTTGCAGGTACCCTTAAAAACATGTTTTAAACATAATGAACGGTTCAGATCATCAAAATAAAGGATCCCTCATTAGAAGCGCGGACTATATATGTATGAGTGAGCTTCTAATAAGGGATCCCCTATTTTGCTACGGTGTGGACCTCCTACTTCTTGATCAAATTATGATGATCTGAACCGTTCAACGTGTTTAAAACGTGTTTTTAAGGGTACTCGTAAGAGATCGGCTCAAAATAATATCCGGAAAGTCTTTGATCCGTTCAATTTTTCATAAAACTGTTCCTGTCAGCATTTATCAAAAACTGTTTAGATCAAGCTCTTCTCGATATTATTTCGAGCCGATTTCTTGCAGGTACCCTTAAAAACATGTTTTAAACATAATGAACGGTTCAGATCATCAAAATAAAGGATCCCTCATTAGAAGCGCGGACTATATATGTATGAGTGAGCTTCTAATAAGGGATCCCCTATTTTGCTACGGTGTGGACCTCCTACTTCTTGATCAAATTATGATGATCTGAACCGTTCAATGTGTTTAAAACGTGTTTTTAAGGGTACCCGTAAGAGATCGACTCAAAATAATATCCGGAAAGTCGTTGATCCGTTCAATTTTTCATAAAACTGTTCCTGTCAGCATTTATCAAAAACTGTTTAGATCAAGCTCTTCTCGATATTATTTCGAGCCGTTATTTTTGCAGGTACCCTTAAAAACATGTTTTAAACATAATGAACGGTTCAGATCATCAAAATAAAGGATCCCTCATTAGAAGCGCGGACTATATATGTATGAGTGAGCTTCTAATAAGGGATCCCCTATTTTGCTACGGTGTGGACCTCCTACTTCTTGATCAAATTATGATGATCTGAACCGTTCAATGTGTTTAAAACGTGTTTTTAAGGGTACCCGTAAGAGATCGGCTCAAAATAATATCCGGAAAGTCGTTGATCCGTTCAATTTTTCATAAAACTGTTCCTGTCAGCATTTATCAAAAACTGTTTAGATCAAGCTCTTCTCGATATTATTTCGAGCCGATTTCTTGCAGGTACCCTTAAAAACATGTTTTAAACATAATGAACGGTTCAGATCATCAAAATAAAGGATCCCTCATTAGAAGCGCGGACTATATATGTATGAGTGAGCTTCTAATAAGGGATCCCCTATTTTGCTACGGTGTGGACCTCCTACTTCTTGATCAAATTATGATGATCTGAACCGTTCAACGTGTTTAAAACGTGTTTTTAAGGGTACCCGTAAGAGATCGGCTCAAAATAATATCCGGAAAGTCTTTGATCCGTTCAATTTTTCATAAAACTGTTCCTGTCAGCATTTATCAAAAACTGTTTAGATCAAGCTCTTCTCGATATTATTTCGAGCCGATTTGTTGCAGGTACCCTTAAAAACATGTTTTAAACATAATGAACGGTTCAGATCATCAAAATAAAGGATCCCTCGTTAGAAGCGCGGACTATATATGTATGAGTGAGCTTCTAATAAGGGATCCCCTATTTTGCTACGGTGTGGACCTCCTACTTCTTGATCAAATTATGATGATCTGAACCGTTCAATGTGTTTAAAACGTGTTTTTAAGGGTACCCGTAAGAGATCGGCTCAAAATAATATCCGGAAAGTCTTTGATCCGTTCAATTTTTCATAAAACTGTTCCTGTCAGCATTTATCAAAAACTGTTTAGATCAAGCTCTTCTCGATATTATTTCGAGCCGATTTCTTGCAGGTACCCTTAAAAACATGTTTTAAACATAATGAACGGTTCAGATCATCAAAATAAAGGATCCCTCATTAGAAGCGCGGAATATATATGTATGAGTGAGCTTCTAATAAGCGATCTCCTATTTTGCTACGGTGTGGACCTCCTACTTCTTGATCAAATTATGATGATCTGAACCGTTCAATGTGTTTAAAACGTGTTTTTAAGGGTACCCGTAAGAGATCGGCTCAAAATAATATCCGGAAAGTCTTTGATCCGTTCAATTTTTTATAAAACTGTTCCTGTCAGCATTTATCAAAAACTGTTTAGATCAAGCTCTTCTCGATATTATTTCGAGCCGATTACTTGCAGGTACCCTTAAAAACATGTTTTAAACATAATGAACGGTTCAGATCATCAAAATAAAGGATCCCTCATTAGAAGCGCGGACTATATATGTATGAGTGAGCTTCTAATAAGGGATCCCCTATTTTGCTACGGTGTGGACCTCCTACTTCTTGATCAAATTATGATGATCTGAACCGTTCAACGTGTTTAAAACGTGTTTTTAAGGGTACCCGTAAGAGATCGGCTCAAAATAATATCCGGAAAGTCGTTGATCCGTTCAATTTTTCATAAAACTGTTCCTGTCAGCATTTATCAAAAACTGTTTAGATCAAGCTCTTCTCGATATTATTTCGAGCCGATTTCTTGCAGGTACCCTTAAAAACATGTTTTAAACATAATGAACGGTTCAGATCATCAAAATAAAGGATCCCTCATTAGAAGCGCGGACTATATATGTATGAGTGAGCTTCTAATAAGGGATCCCCTATTTTGCTACGGTGTGGACCTCCTACTTCTTGATCAAATTATGATGATCTGAACCGTTCAATGTGTTTAAAACGTGTTTTTAAGGGTACCCGTAAGAGATCGGCTCAAAATAATATCCGGAAAGTCGTTGATCCGTTCAATTTTTCATAAAACTGTTCCTGTCAGCATTTATCAAAAACTGTTTAGATCAAGCTCTTCTCGATATTATTTCGAGCCGTTATTTTTGCAGGTACCCTTAAAAACATGTTTTAAACATAATGAACGGTTCAGATCATCAAAATAAAGGATCCCTCATTAGAAGCGCGGACTATATATGTATGAGTGAGCTTCTAATAAGGGATCCCCTATTTTGCTACGGTGTGGACCTCCTACTTCTTGATCAAATTATGATGATCTGAACCGTTCAATGTGTTTAAAACGTGTTTTTAAGGGTACCCGTAAGAGATCGGCTCAAAATAATATCCGGAAAGTCGTTGATCCGTTCAATTTTTCATAAAACTGTTCCTGTCAGCATTTATCAAAAACTGTTTAGATCAAGCTCTTCTCGATATTATTTCGAGCCGATTTCTTGCAGGTACCCTTAAAAACATGTTTTAAACATAATGAACGGTTCAGATCATCAAAATAAAGGATCCCTCATTAGAAGCGCGGACTATATATGTATGAGTGAGCTTCTAATAAGGGATCCCCTATTTTGCTACGGTGTGGACCTCCTACTTCTTGATCAAATTATGATGATCTGAACCGTTCAACGTGTTTAAAACGTGTTTTTAAGGGTACTCGTAAGAGATCGGCTCAAAATAATATCCGGAAAGTCTTTGATCCGTTCAATTTTTCATAAAACTGTTCCTGTCAGCATTTATCAAAAACTGTTTAGATCAAGCTCTTCTCGATATTATTTCGAGCCGATTTCTTGCAGGTACCCTTAAAAACATGTTTTAAACATAATGAACGGTTCAGATCATCAAAATAAAGGATCCCTCATTAGAAGCGCGGACTATATATGTATGAGTGAGCTTCTAATAAGGGATCCCCTATTTTGCTACGGTGTGGACCTCCTACTTCTTGATCAAATTATGATGATCTGAACCGTTCAATGTGTTTAAAACGTGTTTTTAAGGGTACCCGTAAGAGATCGGCTCAAAATAATATCCGGAAAGTCGTTGATCCGTTCAATTTTTCATAAAACTGTTCCTGTCAGCATTTATCAAAAACTGTTTAGATCAAGCTCTTCTCGATATTATTTCGAGCCGTTATTTTTGCAGGTACCCTTAAAAACATGTTTTAAACATAATGAACGGTTCAGATCATCAAAATAAAGGATCCCTCATTAGAAGCGCGGACTATATATGTATGAGTGAGCTTCTAATAAGGGATCCCCTATTTTGCTACGGTGTGGACCTCCTACTTCTTGATCAAATTATGATGATCTGAACCGTTCAATGTGTTTAAAACGTGTTTTTAAGGGTACCCGTAAGAGATCGGCTCAAAATAATATCCGGAAAGTCGTTGATCCGTTCAATTTTTCATAAAACTGTTCCTGTCAGCATTTATCAAAAACTGTTTAGATCAAGCTCTTCTCGATATTATTTCGAGCCGATTTCTTGCAGGTACCCTTAAAAACATGTTTTAAACATAATGAACGGTTCAGATCATCAAAATAAAGGATCCCTCATTAGAAGCGCGGACTATATATGTATGAGTGAGCTTCTAATAAGGGATCCCCTATTTTGCTACGGTGTGGACCTCCTACTTCTTGATCAAATTATGATGATCTGAACCGTTCAACGTGTTTAAAACGTGTTTTTAAGGGTACCCGTAAGAGATCGGCTCAAAATAATATCCGGAAAGTCTTTGATCCGTTCAATTTTTCATAAAACTGTTCCTGTCAGCATTTATCAAAAACTGTTTAGATCAAGCTCTTCTCGATATTATTTCGAGCCGATTTGTTGCAGGTACCCTTAAAAACATGTTTTAAACATAATGAACGGTTCAGATCATCAAAATAAAGGATCCCTCGTTAGAAGCGCGGACTATATATGTATGAGTGAGCTTCTAATAAGGGATCCCCTATTTTGCTACGGTGTGGACCTCCTACTTCTTGATCAAATTATGATGATCTGAACCGTTCAATGTGTTTAAAACGTGTTTTTAAGGGTACCCGTAAGAGATCGGCTCAAAATAATATCCGGAAAGTCTTTGATCCGTTCAATTTTTCATAAAACTGTTCCTGTCAGCATTTATCAAAAACTGTTTAGATCAAGCTCTTCTCGATATTATTTCGAGCCGATTTCTTGCAGGTACCCTTAAAAACATGTTTTAAACATAATGAACGGTTCAGATCATCAAAATAAAGGATCCCTCATTAGAAGCGCGGAATATATATGTATGAGTGAGCTTCTAATAAGCGATCTCCTATTTTGCTACGGTGTGGACCTCCTACTTCTTGATCAAATTATGATGATCTGAACCGTTCAATGTGTTTAAAACGTGTTTTTAAGGGTACCCGTAAGAGATCGGCTCAAAATAATATCCGGAAAGTCTTTGATCCGTTCAATTTTTTATAAAACTGTTCCTGTCAGCATTTATCAAAAACTGTTTAGATCAAGCTCTTCTCGATATTATTTCGAGCCGATTACTTGCAGGTACCCTTAAAAACATGTTTTAAACATAATGAACGGTTCAGATCATCAAAATAAAGGATCCCTCATTAGAAGCGCGGACTATATATGTATGAGTGAGCTTCTAATAAGGGATCCCCTATTTTGCTACGGTGTGGACCTCCTACTTCTTGATCAAATTATGATGATCTGAACCGTTCAACGTGTTTAAAACGTGTTTTTAAGGGTACCCGTAAGAGATCGGCTCAAAATAATATCCGGAAAGTCGTTGATCCGTTCAATTTTTCATAAAACTGTTCCTGTCAGCATTTATCAAAAACTGTTTAGATCAAGCTCTTCTCGATATTATTTCGAGCCGATTTCTTGCAGGTACCCTTAAAAACATGTTTTAAACATAATGAACGGTTCAGATCATCAAAATAAAGGATCCCTCATTAGAAGCGCGGACTATATATGTATGAGTGAGCTTCTAATAAGGGATCCCCTATTTTGCTACGGTGTGGACCTCCTACTTCTTGATCAAATTATGATGATCTGAACCGTTCAATGTGTTTAAAACGTGTTTTTAAGGGTACCCGTAAGAGATCGGCTCAAAATAATATCCGGAAAGTCGTTGATCCGTTCAATTTTTCATAAAACTGTTCCTGTCAGCATTTATCAAAAACTGTTTAGATCAAGCTCTTCTCGATATTATTTCGAGCCGTTATTTTTGCAGGTACCCTTAAAAACATGTTTTAAACATAATGAACGGTTCAGATCATCAAAATAAAGGATCCCTCATTAGAAGCGCGGACTATATATGTATGAGTGAGCTTCTAATAAGGGATCCCCTATTTTGCTACGGTGTGGACCTCCTACTTCTTGATCAAATTATGATGATCTGAACCGTTCAATGTGTTTAAAACGTGTTTTTAAGGGTACCCGTAAGAGATCGGCTCAAAATAATATCCGGAAAGTCGTTGATCCGTTCAATTTTTCATAAAACTGTTCCTGTCAGCATTTATCAAAAACTGTTTAGATCAAGCTCTTCTCGATATTATTTCGAGCCGATTTCTTGCAGGTACCCTTAAAAACATGTTTTAAACATAATGAACGGTTCAGATCATCAAAATAAAGGATCCCTCATTAGAAGCGCGGACTATATATGTATGAGTGAGCTTCTAATAAGGGATCCCCTATTTTGCTACGGTGTGGACCTCCTACTTCTTGATCAAATTATGATGATCTGAACCGTTCAACGTGTTTAAAACGTGTTTTTAAGGGTACCCGTAAGAGATCGGCTCAAAATAATATCCGGAAAGTCTTTGATCCGTTCAATTTTTCATAAAACTGTTCCTGTCAGCATTTATCAAAAACTGTTTAGATCAAGCTCTTCTCGATATTATTTCGAGCCGATTTCTTGCAGGTACCCTTAAAAACATGTTTTAAACATAATGAACGGTTCAGATCATCAAAATAAAGGATCCCTCGTTAGAAGCGCGGACTATATATGTATGAGTGAGCTTCTAATAAGGGATCCCCTATTTTGCTACGGTGTGGACCTCCTACTTCTTGATCAAATTATGATGATCTGAACCGTTCAATGTGTTTAAAACGTGTTTTTAAGGGTACCCGTAAGAGATCGGCTCAAAATAATATCCGGAAAGTCTTTGATCCGTTCAATTTTTCATCAAACTGTTCCTGTCAGCATTTATCAAAAACTGTTTAGATCAAGCTCTTCTCGATATTATTTCGAGCCGATTTCTTGCAGGTACCCTTAAAAACATGTTTTAAACATAATGAACTGTTCAGATCATCAAAATAAAGGATCCCTCATTAGAAGCGCGGACTATATATGTATGAGTGAGCTTCTAATAAGGGATCCCCTATTTTGCTACGGTGTGGACCTCCTACTTCTTGATCAAATTATGATGATCTGAACCGTTCAATGTGTTTAAAACGTGTTTTTAAGGGTACCCGTAAGAGATCGGCTCAAAATAATATCCGGAAAGTCTTTGATCCGTTCAATTTTTCATAAAACTGTTCCTGTCAGCATTTATCAAAAACTGTTTAGATCAAGCTCTTCTCGATATTATTTCGAGCCGATTTCTTGCAGGTACCCTTAAAAACATGTTTTAAACATAATGAACGGTTCAGATCATCAAAATAAAGGATCCCTCATTAGAAGCGCGGACTATATATGTATGAGTGAGCTTCTAATAAGGGATCCCCTATTTTGCTACGGTGTGGACCTCCTACTTCTTGATCAAATTATGATGATCTGAACCGTTCAACGTGTTTAAAACGTGTTTTTAAGGGTACCCGTAAGAGATCGGCTCAAAATAATATCCGGAAAGTCGTTGATCCGTTCAATTTTTCATAAAACTGTTCCTGTCAGCATTTATCAAAAACTGTTTAGATCAAGCTCTTCTCGATATTATTTCGAGCCGATTTCTTGCAGGTACCCTTAAAAACATGTTTTAAACATAATGAACGGTTCAGATCATCAAAATAAAGGATCCCTCATTAGAAGCGCGGACTATATATGTATGAGTGAGCTTCTAATAAGGGATCCCCTATTTTGCTACGGTGTGGACCTCCTACTTCTTGATCAAATTATGATGATCTGAACCGTTCAACGTGTTTACAACGTGTTTTTAAGGGTACCCGTAAGAGATCGGCTCAAAATAATATCCGGAAAGTCTTTGATCTGTTCAATTTTTCATAAAACTGTTCCTGTCAGCATTTATCAAAAACTGTTTAGATCAAGCTCTTCTCGATATTATTTCGAGCCGATTTCTTGCAGGTACCCTTAAAAACATGTTTTAAACATAATGAACGGTTCAGATCATCAAAATAAAGGATCCCTCATTAGAAGCGCGGACTATATATGTATGAGTGAGCTTCTAATAAGGGATCCCCAATTTTGCTACGGTGTGGACCTCCTACTTCTTGATCAAATTATGATGATCTGAACCGTTCAATGTGTTTAAAACGTGTTTTTAAGGGTACCCGTAAGAGATCGGCTCAAAATAATATCCGGAAAGTCTTTGATCCGTTCAATTTTTCATAAAACTGTTCCTGTCAGCATTTATCAAAAACTGTTTAGATCAAGCTCTTCTCGATATTATTTCGAGCCGATTTCTTGCAGGTACCCTAAAAAACATGTTTTAAACATAATGAACGGTTCAGATCATCAAAATAAAGGATCCTCATTAGAAGCGCGGACTATATATGTATGAGTGAGCTTCTAATAAGGGATCCCCTATTTTGCTACGGTGTGGACCTCCTACTTCTTGATCAAATTATGATGATCTGAACCGTTCAATGTGTTTAAAACGTGTTTTTAAGGGTACCCGTAAGAGATCGGCTCAAAATAATATCCGGAAAGTCTTTGATCCGTTCAATTTTTCATAAAACTGTTCCTGTCAGCATTTATCAAAAACTGTTTAGATCAAGCTCTTCTCGATATTATTTCGAGCCGATTTCTTGCAGGTACCCTTAAAAACATGTTTTAAACGTAATGAACGGTTCAGATCATCAAAATAAAGGATCCCTCATTAGAAGCGCGGACTATATATGTATGAGTGAGCTTCTAATAAGGGATCCCCTATTTTGCTACGGTGTGGACCTCCTACTTCTTGATCAAATTATGATGATCTGAACCGTTCAACGTGTTTAAAACGTGTTTTTAAGGGTACCCGTAAGAGATCGGCTCAAAATAATATCCGGAAAGTCTTTGATCCGTTCAATTTTTCATAAAACTGTTCCTGTCAACATTTATCAAAAACTGTTTAGATCAAGCTCTTCTCGATATTATTTCGAGCCGATTTCTTGCAGGTACCCTTAAAAACATGTTTTAAACATAATGAACGGTTCAGATCATCAAAATAAAGGATCCCTCATTAGAAGCGCGGACTATATATGTATGAGTGAGCTTCTAATAAGGGATCCCCTATTTTGCTACGGTGTGGACCTCCTACTTCTTGATCAAATTATGATGATCTGAACCGTTCAACGTGTTTAAAACGTGTTTTTAAGGGTACCCGTAAGAGATCGGCTCAAAATAATATCCGGAAAGTCTTTGATCCGTTCAATTTTTCATAAAACTGTTCCTGTCAGCATTTATCAAAAACTGTTTAGATCAAGCTCTTCTCGATATTATTTCGAGCCGATTTCTTGCAGGTACCCTTAAAAACATGTTTTAAACATAATGAACGGTTCAGATCATCAAAATAAAGGATCCCTCGTTAGAAGCGCGGACTATATATGTATGAGTGAGCTTCTAATAAGGGATCCCCTATTTTGCTACGGTGTGGACCTCCTACTTCTTGATCAAATTATGATGATCTGAACCGTTCAATGTGTTTAAAACGTGTTTTTAAGGGTACCCGTAAGAGATCGGCTCAAAATAATATCCGGAAAGTCTTTGATCCGTTCAATTTTTCATCAAACTGTTCCTGTCAGCATTTATCAAAAACTGTTTAGATCAAGCTCTTCTCGATATTATTTCGAGCCGATTTCTTGCAGGTACCCTTAAAAACATGTTTTAAACATAATGAACTGTTCAGATCATCAAAATAAAGGATCCCTCATTAGAAGCGCGGACTATATATGTATGAGTGAGCTTCTAATAAGGGATCCCCTATTTTGCTACGGTGTGGACCTCCTACTTCTTGATCAAATTATGATGATCTGAACCGTTCAATGTGTTTAAAACGTGTTTTTAAGGGTACCCGTAAGAGATCGGCTCAAAATAATATCCGGAAAGTCTTTGATCCGTTCAATTTTTCATAAAACTGTTCCTGTCAGCATTTATCAAAAACTGTTTAGATCAAGCTCTTCTCGATATTATTTCGAGCCGATTTCTTGCAGGTACCCTTAAAAACATGTTTTAAACATAATGAACGGTTCAGATCATCAAAATAAAGGATCCCTCATTAGAAGCGCGGACTATATATGTATGAGTGAGCTTCTAATAAGGGATCCCCTATTTTGCTACGGTGTGGACCTCCTACTTCTTGATCAAATTATGATGATCTGAACCGTTCAACGTGTTTAAAACGTGTTTTTAAGGGTACCCGTAAGAGATCGGCTCAAAATAATATCCGGAAAGTCGTTGATCCGTTCAATTTTTCATAAAACTGTTCCTGTCAGCATTTATCAAAAACTGTTTAGATCAAGCTCTTCTCGATATTATTTCGAGCCGATTTCTTGCAGGTACCCTTAAAAACATGTTTTAAACATAATGAACGGTTCAGATCATCAAAATAAAGGATCCCTCATTAGAAGCGCGGACTATATATGTATGAGTGAGCTTCTAATAAGGGATCCCCTATTTTGCTACGGTGTGGACCTCCTACTTCTTGATCAAATTATGATGATCTGAACCGTTCAACGTGTTTACAACGTGTTTTTAAGGGTACCCGTAAGAGATCGGCTCAAAATAATATCCGGAAAGTCTTTGATCTGTTCAATTTTTCATAAAACTGTTCCTGTCAGCATTTATCAAAAACTGTTTAGATCAAGCTCTTCTCGATATTATTTCGAGCCGATTTCTTGCAGGTACCCTTAAAAACATGTTTTAAACATAATGAACGGTTCAGATCATCAAAATAAAGGATCCCTCATTAGAAGCGCGGACTATATATGTATGAGTGAGCTTCTAATAAGGGATCCCCAATTTTGCTACGGTGTGGACCTCCTACTTCTTGATCAAATTATGATGATCTGAACCGTTCAATGTGTTTAAAACGTGTTTTTAAGGGTACCCGTAAGAGATCGGCTCAAAATAATATCCGGAAAGTCTTTGATCCGTTCAATTTTTCATAAAACTGTTCCTGTCAGCATTTATCAAAAACTGTTTAGATCAAGCTCTTCTCGATATTATTTCGAGCCGATTTCTTGCAGGTACCCTAAAAAACATGTTTTAAACATAATGAACGGTTCAGATCATCAAAATAAAGGATCCTCATTAGAAGCGCGGACTATATATGTATGAGTGAGCTTCTAATAAGGGATCCCCTATTTTGCTACGGTGTGGACCTCCTACTTCTTGATCAAATTATGATGATCTGAACCGTTCAATGTGTTTAAAACGTGTTTTTAAGGGTACCCGTAAGAGATCGGCTCAAAATAATATCCGGAAAGTCTTTGATCCGTTCAATTTTTCATAAAACTGTTCCTGTCAGCATTTATCAAAAACTGTTTAGATCAAGCTCTTCTCGATATTATTTCGAGCCGATTTCTTGCAGGTACCCTTAAAAACATGTTTTAAACGTAATGAACGGTTCAGATCATCAAAATAAAGGATCCCTCATTAGAAGCGCGGACTATATATGTATGAGTGAGCTTCTAATAAGGGATCCCCTATTTTGCTACGGTGTGGACCTCCTACTTCTTGATCAAATTATGATGATCTGAACCGTTCAACGTGTTTAAAACGTGTTTTTAAGGGTACCCGTAAGAGATCGGCTCAAAATAATATCCGGAAAGTCTTTGATCCGTTCAATTTTTCATAAAACTGTTCCTGTCAACATTTATCAAAAACTGTTTAGATCAAGCTCTTCTCGATATTATTTCGAGCCGATTTCTTGCAGGTACCCTTAAAAACATGTTTTAAACGTAATGAACGGTTCAGATCATCAAAATAAAGGATCCCTCATTAGAAGCGCGGACTATATATGTATGAGTGAGCTTCTAATAAGGGATCCCCTATTTTGCTACGGTGTGGACCTCCTACTTCTTGATCAAATTATGATGATCTGAACCGTTCAACGTGTTTAAAACGTGTTTTTAAGGGTACCCGTAAGAGATCGGCTCAAAATAATATCCGGAAAGTCTTTGATCCGTTCAATTTTTCATAAAACTGTTCCTGTCAGCATTTATCAAAAACTGTTTAGATCAAGCTCTTCTCGATATTATTTCGAGCCGATTTCTTGCAGGTACCCTTAAAAACATGTTTTAAACATAATGAACGGTTCAGATCATTAAAATAAAGGATCCCTCATTAGAAGCGCGGACTATATATGTATGAGTGAGCTTCTAATAAGGGATCCCCTATTTTGCTACGGTGTGGACCTCCTACTTCTTGATCAAATTATGATGATCTGAACCGTTCAACGTGTTTAAAACGTGTTTTTAAGGGTACCCGTAAGAGATCGGCTCAAAATAATATCCGGAAAGTCTTTGATCCGTTCAATTTTTCATAAAACTGTTCCTGTCAGCATTTATCAAAAACTGTTTAGATCAAGCTCTTCTCGATATTATTTCGAGCCGATTTCTTGCAGGTACCCTTAAAAACATGTTTTAAACATAATGAACGGTTCAGATCATCAAAATAAAGGATCCCTCATTAGAAGCGCGGACTATATATGTATGAGTGAGCTTCTAATAAGGGATCCCCTATTTTGCTACGGTGTGGACCTCCTACTTCTTGATCAAATTATGATGATCTGAACCGTTCAATGTGTTTAAAACGTGTTTTTAAGGGTACCCGTAAGAGATCGGCTCAAAATAATATCCGGAAAGTCTTTGATCCGTTCAATTTTTCATAAAACTGTTCCTGTCAGCATTTATCAAAAACTGTTTAGATCAAGCTCTTCTCGATATTATTTCGAGCCGATTTCTTGCAGGTACCCTTAAAAACATGTTTTAAACATAATGAACGGTTCAGATCATCAAAATAAAGGATCCCTCATTAGAAGCGCGGACTATATATGTATGAGTGAGCTTCTAATAAGGGATCCCCTATTTTGCTACGGTGTGGACCTCCTACTTCTTGATCAAATTATGATGATCTGAACCGTTCAACGTGTTTAAAACGTGTTTTTAAGGGTACCCGTAAGAGATCGGCTCAAAATAATATCCGGAAAGTCTTTGATCCGTTCAATTTTTCATAAAACTGTTCCTGTCAGCATTTATCAAAAACTGTTTAGATCAAGCTCTTCTCGATATTATTTCGAGCCGATTTCTTGCAGGTACCCTTAAAAACATGTTTTAAACGTAATGAACGGTTCAGATCATCAAAATAAAGGATCCCTCATTAGAAGCGCGGACTATATATGTATGAGTGAGCTTCTAATAAGGTATCCCCTATTTTGCTACGGTGTGGACCTCCTACTTCTTGATCAAATTATGATGATCTGAACCGTTCAACGTGTTTAAAACGTGTTTTTAAGGGTACCCGTAAGAGATCGGCTCAAAATAATATCCGGAAAGTCTTTGATCCGTTCAATTTTTCATAAAACTGTTCCTGTCAACATTTATCAAAAACTGTTTAGATCAAGCTCTTCTCGATATTATTTCGAGCCGATTTCTTGCAGGTACCCTTAAAAACATGTTTTAAACGTAATGAACGGTTCAGATCATCAAAATAAAGGATCCCTCATTAGAAGCGCGGACTATATATGTATGAGTGAGCTTCTAATAAGGGATCCCCTATTTTGCTACGGTGTGGACCTCCTACTTCTTGATCAAATTATGATGATCTGAACCGTTCAACGTGTTTAAAACGTGTTTTTAAGGGTACCCGTAAGAGATCGGCTCAAAATAATATCCGGAAAGTCTTTGATCCGTTCAATTTTTCATAAAACTGTTCCTGTCAGCATTTATCAAAAACTGTTTAGATCAAGCTCTTCTCGATATTATTTCGAGCCGATTTCTTGCAGGTACCCTTAAAAACATGTTTTAAACATAATGAACGGTTCAGATCATTAAAATAAAGGATCCCTCATTAGAAGCGCGGACTATATATGTATGAGTGAGCTTCTAATAAGGGATCCCCTATTTTGCTACGGTGTGGACCTCCTACTTCTTGATCAAATTATGATGATCTGAACCGTTCAACGTGTTTAAAACATGTTTTTAAGGGTACCCGTAAGAGATCGGCTCAAAATAATATCCGGAAAGTCTTTGATCCGTTCAATTTTTCATAAAACTGTTCCTGCCAGCATTTATCAAAAACTGTTTAGATCAAGCTCTTCTCGATATTATTTCGAGCCGATTTCTTGCAGGTACCCTTAAAAACATGTTTTAAACATAATGAACGGTTCAGATCATCAAAATAAAGGATCCCTCATTAGAAGCGCGGACTATATATGTATGAGTGAGCTTCTAATAAGGGATCCCCTATTTTGCTACGGTGTGGACCTCCTACTTCTTGATCAAATTATGATGATCTGAACCGTTCAATGTGTTTAAAACGTGTTTTTAAGGGTACCCGTAAGAGATCGGCTCAAAATAATATCCGGAAAGTCTTTGATCCGTTCAATTTTTCATAAAACTGTTCCTGTCAGCATTTATCAAAAACTGTTTAGATCAAGCTCTTCTCGATATTATTTCGAGCCGATTTCTTGCAGGTACCCTTAAAAACATGTTTTAAACATAATGAACGGTTCAGATCATCAAAATAAAGGATCCCTCATTAGAAGCGCGGACTATATATGTATGAGTGAGCTTCTAATAAGGGATCCCCTATTTTGCTACGGTGTGGACCTCCTACTTCTTGATCAAATTATGATGATCTGAACCGTTCAACGTGTTTAAAACGTGTTTTTAAGGGTACCCGTAAGAGATCGGCTCAAAATAATATCCGGAAAGTCTTTGATCCGTTCAATTTTTCATAAAACTGTTCATGTCAGCATTTATCAAAAACTGTTTAGATCAAGCTCTTCTCGATATTATTTCGAGCCGATTTCTTGCAGGTACCCTTAAAAACATGTTTTAAACATAATGAACGGTTCAGATCATCAAAATAAAGGATCCCTCATTAGAAGCGCGGACTATATATGTATGAGTGAGCTTCTAATAAGGGATCCCCTATTTTGCTACGGTGTGGACCTCCTACTTCTTGGTGAAATTATGATGATCTGAACCGTTCAACGTGTTTAAAACGTGTTTTTAAGGGTACCCGTAAGAGATCGGCTCAAAATAATATCCGGAAAGTCTTTGATCCGTTCAATTTTTCATAAAACTGTTCCTGTCAGCATTTATCAAAAACTGTTTAGATCAAGCTCTTCTCGATATTATTTCGAGCCGATTTCTTGCAGGTACCCTTAAAAACATGTTTTAAACATAATGAACGGTTCAGATCATCATAATAAAGGATCCCTCATTAGAAGCGCGGACTATATATGTATGAGTGAGCTTCTAATAAGGGATCCCCTATTTTGCTACGGTGTGGACCTCCTACTTCTTGATCAAATTATGATGATCTGAACCGTTCAACGTGTTTAAAACGTGTTTTTAAGGGTACCCGTAAGAGATCGGCTCAAAATAATATCCGGAAAGTCTTTGATCCGTTCAATTTTTCATAAAACTGTTCCTGTCAGCATTTATCAAAAACTGTTTAGATCAAGCTCTTCTCGATATTATTTCGAGCCGATTTCTTGCAGGTACCCTTAAAAACATGTTTTAAACATAATGAACGGTTCAGATCATCAAAATAAAGGATCCCTCATTAGAAGCGCGGACTATATATGTATGAGTGAGCTTCTAATAAGGGATCCCCTATTTTGCTACGGTGTGGACCTCCTACTTCTTGATCAAATTATGATGATCTGAACCGTTCAATGTGTTTAAAACGTGTTTTTAAGGGTACCCGTAAGAGATCGGCTCAAAATAATATCCGGAAAGTCTTTGATCCGTTCAATTTTTCATAAAACTGTTCCTGTCAGCATTTATCAAAAACTGTTTAGATCAAGCTCTTCTCGATATTATTTCGAGCCGATTTCTTGCAGGTACCCTTAAAAACATGTTTTAAACATAATGAACGGTTCAGATCATCAAAATAAAGGATCCCTCATTAGAAGCGCGGACTATATATGTATGAGTGAGCTTCTAATAAGGGATCCCCTATTTTGCTACGGTGTGGACCTCCTACTTTTTGATCAAATTATGATGATCTGAACCGTTCAACGTGTTTAAAACGTGTTTTTAAGGGTACCCGTAAGAGATCGGCTCAAAATAATATCCGGAAAGTCTTTGATCCGTTCAATTTTTCATAAAACTGTTCCTGTCAGCATTTATCAAAAACTGTTTAGATCAAGCTCTTCTCGATATTATTTCGAGCCGATTTCTTGCAGGTACCCTTAAAAACATGTTTTAAACATAATGAACGGTTCAGATCATCAAAATAAAGGATCCCTCATTAGAAGCGCGGACTATATATGTATGAGTGAGCTTCTAATAAGGGATCCCCTATTTTGCTACGGTGTGGACCTCCTACTTCTTGATCAAATTATGATGATCTGAACCGTTCAATGTGTTTAAAACGTGTTTTTAAGGGTACCCGTAAGAGATCGGCTCAAAATAATATCCGGAAAGTCTTTGATCCGTTCAATTTTTCATAAAACTGTTCCTGTCAGCATTTATCAAAAACTGTTTAGATCAAGCTCTTCTCGATATTATTTCGAGCCGATTTCTTGCAGGTACCCTTAAAAACATGTTTTAAACATAATGAACGGTTCAGATCATCAAAATAAAGGATCCCTCATTAGAAGCGCGGACTATATATGTATGAGTGAGCTTCTAATAAGGGATCCCCTATTTTGCTACGGTGTGGACCTCCTACTTCTTGATCAAATTATGATGATCTGAACCGTTCAACGTGTTTAAAACGTGTTTTTAAGGGTACCCGTAAGAGATCGGCTCAAAATAATATCCGGAAAGTCTTTGATCCGTTCAATTTTTCGTAAAACTGTTCCTGTCAGCATTTATCAAAAACTGTTTAGATCAAGCTCTTCTCGATATTATTTCGAGCCGATTTCTTGCAGGTACCCTTAAAAACATGTTTTAAACATAATGAACGGTTCAGATCATCAAAATAAAGGATCCCTCATTAGAAGCGCGGACTATATATGTATGAGTGAGCTTCTAATAAGGGATCCCCTATTTTGCTACGGTGTGGACCTCCTACTTCTTGATCAAATTATGATGATCTGAACCGTTCAACGTGTTTAAAACGTGTTTTTAAGGGTACCCGTAAGAGATCGGCTCAAAATAATATCCGGAAAGTCTTTGATCCGTTCAATTTTTCGTAAAACTGTTCCTGTCAGCATTTATCAAAAACTGTTTAGATCAAGCTCTTCTCGATATTATTTCGAGCCGATTTCTTGCAGGTACCCTTAAAAACATGTTTTAAACATAATGAACGGTTCAGATCATCAAAATAAAGGATCCCTCATTAGAAGCGCGGACTATATATGTATGAGTGAGCTTCTAATAAGGGATCCCCTATTTTGCTACGGTGTGGACCTCCTACTTCTTGATCAAATTATGATGATCTGAACCGTTCAACGTGTTTAAAACGTGTTTTTAAGGGTACCCGTAAGAGATCGGCTCAAAATAATATCCGGAAAGTCTTTGATCCGTTCAATTTTTCGTAAAACTGTTCCTGTCAGCATTTATCAAAAACTGTTTAGATCAAGCTCTTCTCGATATTATTTCGAGCCGATTTCTTGCAGGTACCCTTAAAAACATGTTTTAAACATAATGAACGGTTCAGATCATCAAAATAAAGGATCCCTCATTAGAAGCGCGGACTATATATGTATGAGTGAGCTTCTAATAAGGGATCCCCTATTTTGCTACGGTGTGGACCTCCTACTTCTTGATCAAATTATGATGATCTGAACCGTTCAACGTGTTTAAAACGTGTTTTTAAGGGTACCCGTAAGAGATCGGCTCAAAATAATATCCGGAAAGTCTTTGATCCGTTCAATTTTTCATAAAACTGTTCCTGTCAGCATTTATCAAAAACTGTTTAGATCAAGCTCTTCTCGATATTATTTCGAGCCGATTTCTTGCAGGTACCCTTAAAAACATGTTTTAAACATAATGAACGGTTCAGATCATCAAAATAAAGGATCCCTCATTAGAAGCGCGGACTATATATGTATGAGTGAGCTTCTAATAAGGGATCCCCTATTTTGCTACGGTGTGGACCTCCTACTTCTTGATCAAATTATGATGATCTGAACCGTTCAATGTGTTTAAAACGTGTTTTTAAGGGTACCCGTAAGAGATCGGCTCAAAATAATATCCGGAAAGTCTTTGATCCGTTCAATTTTTCATAAAACTGTTCCTGTCAGCATTTATCAAAAACTGTTTAGATCAAGCTCTTCTCGATATTATTTCGAGCCGATTTCTTGCAGGTACCCTTAAAAACATGTTTTAAACATAATGAACGGTTCAGATCATCAAAATAAAGGATCCCTCATTAGAAGCGCGGACTATATATGTATGAGTGAGCTTCTAATAAGGGATCCCCTATTTTGCTACGGTGTGGACCTCCTACTTCTTGATCAAATTATGATGATCTGAACCGTTCAACGTGTTTAAAACGTGTTTTTAAGGGTACCCGTAAGAGATCGGCTCAAAATAATATCCGGAAAGTCTTTGATCCGTTCAATTTTTCATAAAACTGTTCCTGTCAGCATTTATCAAAAACTGTTTAGATCAAGCTCTTCTCGATATTATTTCGAGCCGATTTCTTGCAGGTACCCTTAAAAACATGTTTTAAACATAATGAACGGTTCAGATCATCAAAATAAAGGATCCCTCATTAGAAGCGCGGACTATATATGTATGAGTGAGCTTCTAATAAGGGATCCCCTATTTTGCTACGGTGTGGACCTCCTACTTCTTGATCAAATTATGATGATCTGAACCGTTCAACGTGTTTAAAACGTGTTTTTAAGGGTACCCGTAAGAGATCGGCTCAAAATAATATCCGGAAAGTCTTTGATCCGTTCAATTTTTCGTAAAACTGTTCCTGTCAGCATTTATCAAAAACTGTTTAGATCAAGCTCTTCTCGATATTATTTCGAGCCGATTTCTTGCAGGTACCCTTAAAAACATGTTTTAAACATAATGAACGGTTCAGATCATCAAAATAAAGGATCCCTCATTAGAAGCGCGGACTATATATGTATGAGTGAGCTTCTAATAAGGGATCCCCTATTTTGCTACGGTGTGGACCTCCTACTTCTTGATCAAATTATGATGATCTGAACCGTTCAACGTGTTTAAAACGTGTTTTTAAGGGTACCCGTAAGGGATCGGCTCAAAATAATATCCGGAAAGTCTTTGATCCGTTCAATTTTTCGTAAAACTGTTCCTGTCAGCATTTATCAAAAACTGTTTAGATCAAGCTCTTCTCGATATTATTTCGAGCCGATTTCTTGCAGGTACCCTTAAAAACATGTTTTAAACATAATGAACGGTTCAGATCATCAAAATAAAGGATCCCTCATTAGAAGCGCGGACTATATATGTATGAGTGAGCTTCTAATAAGGGATCCCCTATTTTGCTACGGTGTGGACCTCCTACTTCTTGATCAAATTATGATGATCTGAACCGTTCAACGTGTTTAAAACGTGTTTTTAAGGGTACCCGTAAGAGATCGGCTCAAAATAATATCCGGAAAGTCTTTGATCCGTTCAATTTTTCATAAAACTGTTCCTGTCAGCATTTATCAAAAACTGTTTAGATCAAGCTCTTCTCGATATTATTTCGAGCCGATTTCTTGCAGGTACCCTTAAAAACATGTTTTAAACATAATGAACGGTTCAGATCATCAAAATAAAGGATCCCTCATTAGAAGCGCGGACTATATATGTATGAGTGAGCTTCTAATAAGGGATCCCCTATTTTGCTACGGTGTGGACCTCCTACTTCTTGATCAAATTATGATGATCTGAACCGTTCAATGTGTTTAAAACGTGTTTTTAAGGGTACCCGTAAGAGATCGGCTCAAAATAATATCCGGAAAGTCTTTGATCCGTTCAATTTTTCATAAAACTGTTCCTGTCAGCATTTATCAAAAACTGTTTAGATCAAGCTCTTCTCGATATTATTTCGAGCCGATTTCTTGCAGGTACCCTTAAAAACATGTTTTAAACATAATGAACGGTTCAGATCATCAAAATAAAGGATCCCTCATTAGAAGCGCGGACTATATATGTATGAGTGAGCTTCTAATAAGGGATCCCCTATTTTGCTACGGTGTGGACCTCCTACTTCTTGATCAAATTATGATGATCTGAACCGTTCAACGTGTTTAAAACGTGTTTTTAAGGGTACCCGTAAGAGATCGGCTCAAAATAATATCCGGAAAGTCTTTGATCCGTTCAATTTTTCATAAAACTGTTCCTGTCAGCATTTATCAAAAACTGTTTAGATCAAGCTCTTCTCGATATTATTTCGAGCCGATTTCTTGCAGGTACCCTTAAAAACATGTTTTAAACATAATGAACGGTTCAGATCATCAAAATAAAGGATCCCTCATTAGAAGCGCGGACTATATATGTATGAGTGAGCTTCTAATAAGGGATCCCCTATTTTGCTACGGTGTGGACCTCCTACTTCTTGATCAAATTATGATGATCTGAACCGTTCAATGTGTTTAAAACGTGTTTTTAAGGGTACCCGTAAGAGATCGGCTCAAAATAATATCCGGAAAGTCGTTGATCCGTTCAATTTTTCATAAAACTGTTCCTGTCAGCATTTATCAAAAACTGTTTAGATCAAGCTCTTCTCGATATTATTTCGAGCCGATTTCTTGCAGGTACGCTTAAAAACATGTTTTAAACATAATGAACGGTTCAGATCATCAAAATAAAGGATCCCTCATTAGAAGCGCGGACTATATATGTATGAGTGAGCTTCTAATAAGGGATCCCCTATTTTGCTACGGTGTGGACCTCCTACTTCTTGATCAAATTATGATGATCTGAACCGTTCAATGTGTTTAAAACGTGTTTTTAAGGGTACCCGTAAGAGATCGGCTCAAAATAATATCCGGAAAGTCGTTGATCCGTTCAATTTTTCATAAAACTGTTCCTGTCAGCAATTATCAAAAACTGTTTAGATCAAGCTCTTCTCGATATTACTTCGAGCCGATTTCTTGCAGGTACCCTTAAAAACATGTTTTAAACATAATGAACGGTTCAGATCATCAAAATAAAGGATCCCTCATTAGAAGCGCGGACTATATATGTATGAGTGAGCTTCTAATAAGGGATCCCCTATTTTGCTACGGTGTGGACCTCCTACTTCTTGATCAAATTATGATGATCTGAACCGTTCAATGTGTTTAAAACGTGTTTTTAAGGGTACCCGTAAGAGATCGGCTCAAAATAATATCCGGAAAGTCTTTGATCCGTTCAATTTTTCATAAAACTGTTCCTGTCAGCATTTATCAAAAACTGTTTAGATCAAGCTCTTCTCGATATTATTTCGAGCCGATTTCTTGCAGGTACCCTTAAAAACATGTTTTAAACATAATGAACGGTTCAGATCATCAAAATAAAGGATCCCTCATTAGAAGCGCAGACTATATATGTATGAGTGGGCTTCTAATAAGGGATCACCTATTTTGCTACGGTGTGGACCTCCTACTTCTTGATCAAATTATGATGATCTGAACCGTTCAATGTGTTTAAAACGTGTTTTTAAGGGTACCCGTAAGAGATCGGCTCAAAATAATATCCGGAAAGTCGTTGATCCGTTCAATTTTTCATAAAACTGTTCCTGTCAGCATTTATAAAAAACTGTTTAGATCAAGCTCTTCTCGATATTATTTCGAGCCGATTTCTTGCAGGTACCCTTAAAAACATGTTTTAAACATAATGAACGGTTCAGATCATCAAAATAAAGGATCCCTCATTAGAAGCGCGGACTATATATGTATGAGTGAGCTTCTAATAAGGGATCACCTATTTTGCTACGGTGTGGACCTCCTACTTCTTGATCAAATTATGATGATCTGAACCGTTCAATGTATTTAAAACGTGTTTTTAAGGGTACCCGTAAGAGATCGGCTCAAAATAATATCCGGAAAGTCGTTGATCCGTTCAATTTTTCATAAAACTGTTCCTGTCAGCATTTATCAAAAACTGTTTAGATCAAGCTCTTCTCGATATTATTTCGAGCCGATTTCTTGCAGGTACCCTTAAAAACATGTTTTAAACATAATGAACGGTTCAGATCATCAAAATAAAGGATCCCTCATTAGAAGCGCGGACTATATATGTATGAGTGAGCTTCTAATAAGGGATCCCCTATTTTGCTACGGTGTGGACCTCCTACTTCTTGATCAAATTATGATGATCTGAACCGTTCAATGTGTTTAAAACGTGTTTTTAAGGGTACCCGTAAGAGATCGGCTCAAAATAATATCCGGAAAGTCGTTGATCCGTTCAATTTTTCATAAAACTGTTCCTGTCAGCATTTATCAAAAACTGTTTAGATCAAGCTCTTCTCGATATTATTTCGAGCCGATTTCTTGCAGGTACCCTTAAAAACATGTTTTAAACATAATGAACGGTTCAGATCATCAAAATAAAGGATCCCTCATTAGAAGCGCGGACTATATATGTATGAGTGAGCTTCTAATAAGGGATCCCCTATTTTGCTACGGTGTGGACCTCCTACTTCTTGATCAAATTATGATGATCTGAACCGTTCAATGTGTTTAAAACGTGTTTTTAAGGGTACCCGTAAGAGATCGGCTCAAAATAATATCCGGAAAGTCGTTGATCCGTTCAATTTTTCATAAAACTGTTCCTGTCAGCATTTATCAAAAACTGTTTAGATCAAGCTCTTCTCGATATTATTTCGAGCCGATTTCTTGCAGGTACCCTTAAAAACATGTTTTAAACATAATGAACGGTTCAGATCATCAAAATAAAGGATCCCTCATTAGAAGCGCGGACTATATATGTATGAGTGAGCTTCTAATAAGGGATCCCCTATTTTGCTACGGTGTGGACCTCCTACTTCTTGATCAAATTATGATGATCTGAACCGTTCAATGTGTTTAAAACGTGTTTTTAAGGGTACCCGTAAGAGATCGGCTCAAAATAATATCCGGAAAGTCTTTGATCCGTTCAATTTTTCATAAAACTGTTCCTGTCAGCATTTATCAAAAACTGTTTAGATCAAGCTCTTCTCGATATTATTTCGAGCCGATTTCTTGCAGGTACCCTTAAAAACATGTTTTAAACATAATGAACGGTTTAGATCATCAAAATAAAGGATCCCTCATTAGAAGCGCGGACTATATATGTATGAGTGAGCTTCTAATAAGGGATCCCCTATTTTGCTACGGTGTGGACCTCCTACTTCTTGATCAAATTATGATGATCTGAACCGTTCAACGTGTTTAAAACGTGTTTTTAAGGGTACCCGTAAGAGATCGGCTCAAAATAATATCCGGAAAGTCTTTGATCCGTTCAATTTTTCATAAAACTGTTCCTGTCAGCATTTATCAAAAACTGTTTAGATCAAGCTCTTCTCGATATTATTTCGAGCCGATTTCTTGCAGGTACCCTTAAAAACATGTTTTAAACATAATGAACGGTTCAGATCATCAAAATAAAGGATCCCTCATTAGAAGCGCGGACTATATATGTATGAGTGAGCTTCTAATAAGGGATCCCCTATTTTGCTACGGTGTGGACCTCCTACTTCTTGATCAAATTATGATGATCTGAACCGTTCAATGTGTTTAAAACGTGTTTTTAAGGGTACCCGTAAGAGATCGGCTCAAAATAATATCCGGAAAGTCGTTGATCCGTTCAATTTTTCATAAAACTGTTCCTGTCAGCATTTATCAAAAACTGTTTAGATCAAGCTCTTCTCGATATTATTTCGAGCCGATTTCTTGCAGGTACCCTTAAAAACATGTTTTAAACATAATGAACGGTTCAGATCATCAAAATAAAGGATCCCTCATTAGAAGCGCGGACTATATATGTATGAGTGAGCTTCTAATAAGGGATCCCCTATTTTGCTACGGTGTGGACCTCCTACTTCTTGATCAAATTATGATGATCTGAACCGTTCAATGTGTTTAAAACGTGTTTTTAAGGGTACCCGTAAGAGATCGGCTCAAAATAATATCCGGAAAGTCGTTGATCCGTTCAATTTTTCATAAAACTGTTCCTGTCAGCATTTATCAAAAACTGTTTAGATCAAGCTCTTCTCGATATTATTTCGAGACGATTTCTTGCAGGTACCCTTAAAAACATGTTTTAAACATAATGAACGGTTCAGATCATCAAAATAAAGGATCCCTCATTAGAAGCGCGGACTATATATGTATGAGTGAGCTTCTAATAAGGGATCCCCTATTTTGCTACGGTGTGGACCTCCTACTTCTTGATCAAATTATGATGATCTGAACCGTTCAATGTGTTTAAAACGTGTTTTTAAGGGTACCCGTAAGAGATCGGCTCAAAATAATATCCGGAAAGTCGTTGATCCGTTCAATTTTTCATAAAACTGTTCCTGTCAGCATTTATCAAAAACTGTTTAGATCAAGCTCTTCTCGATATTATTTCGAGCCGATTTCTTGCAGGTACCCTTAAAAACATGTTTTAAACATAATGAACGGTTCAGATCATCAAAATAAAGGATCCCTCATTAGAAGCGCAGAATATATATGTATGAGTGAGCTTCTAATAAGGGATCCCCTATTTTGCTACGGTGTGGACCTCCTACTTCTTGATCAAATTATGATGATCTGAACCGTTCAATGTGTTTAAAACGTGTTTTTAAGGGTACCCGTAAGAGATCGGCTCAAAATAATATCCGGAAAGTCTTTGATCCGTTCAATTTTTCATAAAACTGTTCCTGTCAACATTTATCAAAAACTGTTTAGATCAAGCTCTTCTCGATATTATTTCGAGCCGATTTCTTGCAGGTACCCTTAAAAACATGTTTTAAACATAATGAACGGTTCAGATCATCAAAATAAAGGATCCCTCATTAGAAGCGCGGACTATATATGTATGAGTGAGCTTCTAATAAGGGATCCCCTATTTTGCTACGGTGTGGACCTCCTACTTCTTGATCAAATTATGATGATCTGAACCGTTCAATGTGTTTAAAACGTGTTTTTAAGGGTACCCGTAAGAGATCGGCTCAAAATAATATCCGGAAAGTCGTTGATCCCTTTATATTTTTCATAAAACTGTTCCTGTCAGCATTTATCAAAAACTGTTTAGATCAAGCTCTTCTCGATATTATTTCGAGCCGATTTCTTGCAGGTACCCTTAAAAACATGTTTTAAACATAATGAACGGTTCAGATCATCAAAATAAAGGATCCCTCATTAGAAGCGCGGACTATATATGTATGAGTGAGCTTCTAATAAGGGATCCCCTATTTTGCTACGGTGTGGACCTCCTACTTCTTGATCAAATTATGATGATCTGAACCGTTCAATGTGTTTAAAACGTGTTTTTAAGGGTACCCGTAAGAGATCGGCTCAAAATAATATCCGGAAAGTCGTTGATCCGTTCAATTTTTCATAAAACTGTTCCTGTCAGCATTTATCAAAAACTGTTTAGATCAAGCTCTTCTCGATATTATTTCGAGCCGATTTCTTGCAGGTACCCTTAAAAACATGTTTTAAACATAATGAACGGTTCAGATCATCAAAATAAAGGATCCCTCATTAGAAGCGCGGACTATATATGTATGAGTGAGCTTCTAATAAGGGATCCCCTATTTTGCTACGGTGTGGACCTCCTACTTCTTGATCAAATTATGATGATCTGAACCGTTCAATGTGTTTAAAACGTGTTTTTAAGGGTACCCGTAAGAGATCGGCTCAAAATAATATCCGGAAAGTCTTTGATCCGTTCAATTTTTCATAAAACTGTTCCTGTCAGCATTTATCAAAAACTGTTTAGATCAAGCTCTTCTCGATATTATTTCGAGCCGATTTCTTGCAGGTACCCTTAAAAACATGTTTTAAACATAATGAACGGTTCAGATCATCAAAATAAAGGATCCCTCATTAGAAGCGCGGACTATATATGTATGAGTGAGCTTCTAATAAGGGATCCCCTATTTTGCTACGGTGTGGACCTCCTACTTCTTGATCAAATTATGATGATCTGAACCGTTCAATGTGTTTAAAACGTGTTTTTAAGGGTACCCGTAAGAGATCGGCTCAAAATAATATCCGGAAAGTCGTTGATCCGTTCAATTTTTCATAAAACTGTTCCTTTCAGCATTTATCAAAAACTGTTTAGATCAAGCTCTTCTCGATATTATTTCGAGCCGATTTCTTGCAGGTACCCTTAAAAACATGTTTTAAACATAATGAACGGTTCAGATCATCAAAATAAAGGATCCCTCATTAGAAGCGCGGACTATATATGTATGAGTGAGCTTCTAATAAGGGATCCCCTATTTTGCTACGGTGTGGACCTCCTACTTCTTGATCAAATTATGATGATCTGAACCGTTCAATGTGTTTAAAACGTGTTTTTAAGGGTACCCGTAAGAGATCGGCTCAAAATAATATCCGGAAAGTCTTTGATCCGTTCAATTTTTCATAAAACTGTTCCTGTCAGCATTTATCAAAAACTGTTTAGATCAAGCTCTTCTCGATATTATTTCGAGCCGATTTCTTGCAGGTACCCTTAAAAACATGTTTTAAACATAATGAACGGTTCAGATCATCAAAATAAAGGATCCCTCATAAGAAGCGCGGACTATATATGTATGAGTGAGCTTCTAATAAGGGATCCCCTATTTTGCTACGGTGTGGACCTCCTACTTCTTGATCAAATTATGATGATCTGAACCGTTCAATGTGTTTAAAACGTGTTTTTAAGGGTACCCGTAAGAGATCGGCTCAAAATAATATCCGGAAAGTCGTTGATCCGTTCAATTTTTCATAAAACTGTTCCTGTCAGCATTTATCAAAAACTGTTTAGATCAAGCTCTTCTCGATATTATTTCGAGCCGATTTCTTGCAGGTACCCTTAAAAACATGTTTTAAACATAATGAACGGTTCAGATCATCAAAATAAAGGATCCCTCATTAGAAGCGCGGACTATATATGTATGAGTGAGCTTCTAATAAGGGATCCCCTATTTTGCTACGGTGTGGACCTCCTACTTCTTGATCAAATTATGATGATCTGAACCGTTCAATGTGTTTAAAACGTGTTTTTAAGGGTACCCGTAAGAGATCGGCTCAAAATAATATCCGGAAAGTCGTTGATCCGTTCAATTTTTTATAAAACTGTTCCTGTCAGCATTTATCAAAAACTGTTTAGATCAAGCTCTTCTCGATATTATTTCGAGCCGATTTCTTGCAGGTACCCTTAAAAACATGTTTTAAACATAATGAACGGTTCAGATCATCAAAATAAAGGATCCCTCATTAGAAGCGCGGACTATATATGTATGAGTGAGCTTCTAATAAGGGATCCCCTATTTTGCTACGGTGTGGACCTCCTACTTCTTGATCAAATTATGATGATCTGAACCGTTCAATGTGTTTAAAACGTGTTTTTAAGGGTACCCGTAAGAGATCGGCTCAAAATAATATCCGGAAAGTCGTTGATCCGTTCAATTTTTCATAAAACTGTTCCTGTCAGCATTTATCAAAAACTGTTTAGATCAAGCTCTTCTCGATATTATTTCGAGCCGATTTCTTGCAGGTACCCTTAAAAACATGTTTTAAACATAATGAACGGTTCAGATCATCAAAATAAAGGATCCCTCATTAGAAGCGCGGACTATATATGTATGATTGAGCTTCTAATAAGGGATCCCCTATTTTGCTACGGTGTGGACCTCCTACTTCTTGATCAAATTATGATGATCTGAACCGTTCAATGTGTTTAAAACGTGTTTTTAAGGGTACCCGTAAGAGATCGGCTCAAAATAATATCCGGAAAGTCGTTGATCCGTTCAATTTTTCATAAAACTGTTCCTGTCAGCATTTATCAAAAACTGTTTAGATCAAGCTCTTCTCGATATTATTTCGAGCCGATTTCTTGCAGGTACCCTTAAAAACATGTTTTAAACATAATGAACGGTTCAGATCATCAAAATAAAGGATCCCTCATTAGAAGCGCGGACTATATATGTATGAGTGAGCTTCTAATAAGTGATCCCCTATTTTGCTACGGTGTGGACCTCCTACTTCTTGATCAAATTATGATGATCTGAACCGTTCAATGTGTTTAAAACGTGTTTTTAGGGGTACCCGTAAGAGATCGGCTCAAAATAATATCCGGAAAGTCGTTGATCCGTTCAATTTTTCATAAAACTGTTCCTGTCAGCATTTATCAAAAACTGTTTAGATCAAGCTCTTCTCGATATTATTTCGAGCCGATTTCTTGCAGGTACCCTTAAAAACATGTTTTAAACATAATGAACGGTTCAGATCATCAAAATAAAGGATCCCTCATTAGAAGCGCGGACTATATATGTATGAGTGAGCTTCTAATAAGGGATCCCCTATTTTGCTACGGTGTGGACCTCCTACTTCTTGATCAAATTATGATGATCTGAACCGTTCAATGTGTTTAAAACGTGTTTTTAAGGGTACCCGTAAGAGATCGGCTCAAAATAATATCCGGAAAGTCGTTGATCCGTTCAATTTTTCATAAAACTGTTCCTTTCAGCATTTATCAAAAACTGTTTAGATCAAGCTCTTCTCGATATTATTTCGAGCCGATTTCTTGCAGGTACCCTTAAAAACATGTTTTAAACATAATGAACGGTTCAGATCATCAAAATAAAGGATCCCTCATTAGAAGCGCGGACTATATATGTATGAGTGAGCTTCTAATAAGGGATCCCCTATTTTGCTACGGTGTGGACCTCCTACTTCTTGATCAAATTATGATGATCTGAACCGTTCAATGTGTTTAAAACGTGTTTTTAAGGGTACCCGTAAGAGATCGGCTCAAAATAATATCCGGAAAGTCGTTGATCCGTTCAATTTTTCATAAAACTGTTCCTGTCAGCATTTATCAAAAACTGTTTAGATCAAGCTCTTCTCGATATTATTTCGAGCCGATTTCTTGCAGGTACCCTTAAAAACATGTTTTAAACATAATGAACGGTTCAGATCATCAAAATAAAGGATCCCTCATTAGAAGCGCGGACTATATATGTATGAGTGAGCTTCTAATAAGGGATCCCCTATTTTGCTACGGTGTGGACCTCCTACTTCTTGATCAAATTATGATGATCTGAACCGTTCAATGTGTTTAAAACGTGTTTTTAAGGGTACCCGTAAGAGATCGGCTCAAAATAATATCCGGAAAGTCGTTGATCCGTTCAATTTTTCATAAAACTGTTCCTGTCAGCATTTATCAAAAACTGTTTAGATCAAGCTCTTCTCGATATTATTTCGAGCCGATTTCTTGCAGGTACCCTTAAAAACATGTTTTAAACATAATGAACGGTTCAGATCATCAAAATAAAGGATCCCTCATTAGAAGCGCGGACTATATATGTATGAGTGAGCTTCTAATAAGGGATCCCCTATTTTGCTACGGTGTGGACCTCCTACTTCTTGATCAAATTATGATGATCTGAACCGTTCAATGTGTTTAAAACGTGTTTTTAAGGGTACCCGTAAGAGATCGGCTCAAAATAATATCCGGAAAGTCGTTGATCCGTTCAATTTTTCATAAAACTGTTCCTGTCAGCATTTATCAAAAACTGTTTAGATCAAGCTCTTCTCGATATTATTTCGAGCCGATTTCTTGCAGGTACCCTTAAAAACATGTTTTAAACATAATGAACGGTTCAGATCATCAAAATAAAGGATCCCTCATTAGAAGCGCGGACTATATATGTATGAGTGAGCTTCTAATAAGGGATCCCCTATTTTGCTACGGTGTGGACCTCCTACTTCTTGATCAAATTATGATGATCTGAACCGTTCAATGTGTTTAAAACGTGTTTTTAAGGGTACCCGTAAGAGATCGGCTCAAAATAATATCCGGAAAGTCGTTGATCCGTTCAATTTTTCATAAAACTGTTCCTGTCAGCATTTATCAAAAACTGTTTAGATCAAGCTCTTCTCGATATTATTTCGAGCCGATTTCTTGCAGGTACCCTTAAAAACATGTTTTAAACATAATGAACGGTTCAGATCATCAAAATAAAGGATCCCTCATTAGAAGCGCGGACTATATATGTATGAGTGAGCTTCTAATAAGGGATCCCCTATTTTGCTACGGTGTGGACCTCCTACTTCTTGATCAAATTATGATGATCTGAACCGTTCAATGTGTTTAAAACGTGTTTTTAAGGGTACCCGTAAGAGATCGGCTCAAAATAATATCCGGAAAGTCGTTGATCCGTTCAATTTTTCATAAAACTGTTCCTGTCAGCATTTATCAAAAACTGTTTAGATCAAGCTCTTCTCGATATTATTTCGAGCCGATTTCTTGCAGGTACCCTTAAAAACATGTTTTAAACATAATGAACGGTTCAGATCATCAAAATAAAGGATCCCTCATTAGAAGCGCGGACTATATATGTATGAGTGAGCTTCTAATAAGGGATCCCCTATTTTGCTACGGTGTGGACCTCCTACTTCTTGATCAAATTATGATGATCTGAACCGTTCAATGTGTTTAAAACGTGTTTTTAAGGGTACCCGTAAGAGATCGGCTCAAAATAATATCCGGAAAGTCGTTGATCCGTTCAATTTTTCATAAAACTGTTCCTGTCAGCATTTATCAAAAACTGTTTAGATCAAGCTCTTCTCGATATTATTTCGAGCCGATTTCTTACAGGTACCCTTAAAAACATGTTTTAAACATAATGAACGGTTCAGATCATCAAAATAAAGGATCCCTCATTAGAAGCGCGGACTATATATGTATGAGTGAGCTTCTAATAAGGGATCCCCTATTTTGCTACGGTGTGGACCTCCTACTTCTTGATCAAATTATGATGATCTGAACCGTTCAATGTGTTTAAAACGTGTTTTTAAGGGTACCCGTAAGAGATCGGCTCAAAATAATATCCGGAAAGTTTTTGATCCGTTCAATTTTTCATAAAACTGTTCCTGTCAGCATTTATCAAAAACTGTTTAGATCAAGCTCTTCTCGATATTATTTCGAGCCGATTTCTTGCAGGTACCCTTAAAAACATGTTTTAAACATAATGAACGGTTCAGATCATCAAAATAAAGGATCCCTCATTAGAAGCGCGGACTATATATGTATGAGTGAGCTTCTAATAAGGGATCCCCTATTTTGCTACGGTGTGGACCTCCTACTTCTTGATCAAATTATGATGATCTAAACCGTTCAATGTGTTTAAAACGTGTTTGTAAGGGTACCCGTAAGAGATCGGCTCAAAATAATATCCGGAAAGTCTTTGATCCGTTCAATTTTTCATAAAACTGTTCCTGTCAGCATTTATCAAAAACTGTTTAGATCAAGCTCTTCTCGATATTATTTCGAGCCGATTTCTTGCAGTTACCCTTAAAAACATGTTTTAAACATAATGAACGGTTCAGATCATCAAAATAAAGGATCCCTCATTAGAAGCGCGGACTATATATGTATGAGTGAGCTTCTAATAAGGGATCCCTATTTTGCTACGGTCTGGATCTCCTACTTCTTGATCAAATTATGATGATCTGAACCGTTCAATGTGTTTAAAACGTGTTTTTAAGGGTACCCGTAAGAGATCGGCTCAA
The DNA here is from genome assembly GCA_019985065.2 of Arctostaphylos glauca. Taxonomy (NCBI): domain Eukaryota; kingdom Viridiplantae; phylum Streptophyta; class Magnoliopsida; order Ericales; family Ericaceae; genus Arctostaphylos; species Arctostaphylos glauca. The sequence goes on from JAHSPW020000023.1 coordinate 175,724, forward strand.
AATAATATCCGGAAAGTCGTTGATCCGTTCAATTTTTCATAAAACTGTTCCTGTCAGCATTTATCAAAAACTGTTTAGATCAAGCTCTTCTCGATATTATTTCGAGCCGATTTCTTGCAGGTACCCTTAAAAACATGTTTTAAACATAATGAACGGTTCAGATCATCAAAATAAAGGATCCCTCATTAGAAGCGCGGACTATATATGTATGAGTGAGCTTCTAATAAGGGATCCCCTATTTTGCTACGGTGTGGACCTCCTACTTCTTGATCAAATTATGATGATCTGAACCGTTCAATGTGTTTAAAACGTGTTTTTAAGGGTACCCGTAAGAGATCGGCTCAAAATAATATCCGGAAAGTCGTTGATCCGTTCAATTTTTCATAAAACTGTTCCTGTCAGCATTTATCAAAAACTGTTTAGATCAAGCTCTTCTCGATATTATTTCGAGCCGATTTCTTGCAGGTACCCTTAAAAACATGTTTTAAACATAATGAACGGTTCAGATCATCAAAATAAAGGATCCCTCATTAGAAGCGCGGACTATATATGTATGAGTGAGCTTCTAATAAGGGATCCCCTATTTTGCTACGGTGTGGACCTCCTACTTCTTGATCAAATTATGATGATCTGAACCGTTCAATGTGTTTAAAACGTGTTTTTAAGGGTACCCGTAAGAGATCGGATCAAAATAATATCCGGAAAGTCGTTGATCCGTTCAATTTTTCATAAAACTGTTCCTGTCAGCATTTATCAAAAACTGTTTAGATCAAGCTCTTCTCGATATTATTTCGAGCCGATTTCTTGCAGGTACCCTTAAAAACATGTTTTAAACATAATGAACGGTTCAGATCATCAAAATAAAGGATCCCTCATTAGAAGCGCGGACTATATATGTATGAGTGAGCTTCTAATAAGGGATCCCCTATTTTGCTACGGTGTGGACCTCCTACTTCTTGATCAAATTATGATGATCTGAACCGTTCAATGTGTTTAAAACGTGTTTTTAAGGGTACCCGTAAGAGATCGGCTCAAAATAATATCCGGAAAGTTTTTGATCCGTTCAATTTTTCATAAAACTGTTCCTGTCAGCATTTATCAAAAACTGTTTAGATCAAGCTCTTCTCGATATTATTTCGAGCCGATTTCTTGCAGGTACCCTTAAAAACATGTTTTAAACATAATGAACGGTTCAGATCATCAAAATAAAGGATCCCTCATTAGAAGCGCGGACTATATATGTATGAGTGAGCTTCTAATAAGGGATCCCCTATTTTGCTACGGTGTGGACCTCCTACTTCTTGATCAAATTATGATGATCTGAACCGTTCAATGTGTTTAAAACGTGTTTGTAAGGGTACCCGTAAGAGATCGGCTCAAAATAATATCCGGAAAGTCTTTGATCCGTTCAATTTTTCATAAAACTGTTCCTGTCAGCATTTATCAAAAACTGTTTAGATCAAGCTATTCTCGATATTATTTCGAGCCGATTTCTTGCAGGTACCCTTAAAAACATGTTTTAAACATAATGAACGGTTCAGACCATCAAAATAAAGGATCCCTCATTAGAAGCGCGGACTATATATGTATGAGTGAGCTTCTAATAAGTGATCCCTATTTTGCTACGGTGTGGATCTCCTACTTCTTGATCAAATTATGATGATCTGAACCGTTCAATGTGTTTAAAACGTGTTTTTAAGGGTACCCGTAAGAGATCGGCTCAAAATAATATCCGGAAAGTCTTTGATCCGTTCAATTTTTCATAAAACTGTTCCTGTCAGCATTTATCAAAAACTGTTTAGATCAAGCTCTCTTCTCGATATTATTTCGAGCCGATTTCTTGCAGGTACCCTTAAAAACATGTTTTAAACATAATGAACGGTTCAGATCATCAAAATAAAGGATCCCTCATTAGAAGCGCGGACTATATATGTATGAGTGAGCTTCTAATAAGGGATCCCCTATTTTGCTACGGTGTGGACCTCCTACTTCTTGATCAAATTATGATGATCTGAACCGTTCAATGTGTTTAAAACGTGTTTTTAAGGGTACCCGTAAGAGATCGGCTCAAAATAATATCCGGAAAGTCGTTGATCCGTTCAATTTTTCATAAAACTGTTCCTGTCAGCATTTATCAAAAACTGTTTAGATCAAGCTCTTCTCGATATTATTTCGAGCCGATTTCTTGCAGGTACCCTTAAAAACATGTTTTAAACATAATGAACGGTTCAGATCATCAAAATAAAGGATCCCTCATTAGAAGCGCGGACTATATATGTATGAGTGAGCTTCTAATAAGGGATCCCCTATTTTGCTACGGTGTGGACCTCCTACTTCTTGATCAAATTATGATGATCTGAACCGTTCAATGTGTTTAAAACGTGTTTTTAAGGGTACCCGTAAGAGATCGGCTCAAAATAATATCCGGAAAGTCGTTGATCCGTTCAATTTTTCATAAAACTGTTCCTGTCAGCATTTATCAAAAACTGTTTAGATCAAGCTCTTCTCGATATTATTTCGAGCCGATTTCTTGCAGGTACCCTTAAAAACATGTTTTAAACATAATGAACGGTTCAGATCATCAAAATAAAGGATCCCTCATTAGAAGCGCGGACTATATATGTATGAGTGAGCTTCTAATAAGGGATCCCCTATTTTGCTACGGTGTGGACCTCCTACTTCTTGATCAAATTATGATGATCTGAACCGTTCAATGTGTTTAAAACGTGTTTTTAAGGGTACCCGTAAGAGATCGGCTCAAAATAATATCCGGAAAGTCGTTGATCCGTTCAATTTTTCATAAAACTGTTCCTGTCAGCATTTATGAAAAACTGTTTAGATCAAGCTCTTCTCGATATTATTTCGAGCCGATTTCTTGCAGGTACCCTTAAAAACATGTTTTAAACATAATGAACGGTTCAGATCATCAAAATAAAGGATCCCTCATTAGAAGCGCGGACTATATATGTATGAGTGAGCTTCTAATAAGGGATCCCCTATTTTGCTACGGTGTGGACCTCCTACTTCTTGATCAAATTATGATGATCTGAACCGTTCAATGTGTTTAAAATGTGTTTTTAAGGGTACCCGTAAGAGATCGGCTCAAAATAATATCCGGAAAGTCTTTGATCCGTTCAATTTTTCATAAAACTGTTCCTGTCAGCATTTATCAAAAACTGTTTAGATCAAGCTCTTCTCGATATTATTTCGAGCCGATTTCTTGCAGGTACCCTTAAAAACATGTTTTAAACATAATGAACGGTTCAGATCAAAAAAATAAAGGATCCCTCATTAGAAGCGCGGACTATATATGTATGAGTGAGCTTCTAATAAGGGATCCCCTATTTTGCTACGGTGTGGACCTCCTACTTCTTGATCAAATTATGATGATCTGAACCGTTCAATGTGTTTAAAACGTGTTTTTAAGGGTACCCGTAAGAGATCGGCTCAAAATAATATCCGGAAAGTCGTTGATCCGTTCAATTTTTCATAAAACTGTTCCTGTCAGCATTTATCAAAAACTGTTTAGATCAAGCTCTTCTCGATATTATTTCGAGCCGATTTCTTGCAGGTACCCTTAAAAACATGTTTTAAACATAATGAACGGTTCAGATCATCAAAATAAAGGATCCCTCATTAGAAGCGCGGACTATATATGTATGAGTGAGCTTCTAATAAGGGATCCCCTATTTTGCTACGGTGTGGACCTCCTACTTCTTGATCAAATTATGATGATCTGAACCGTTCAATGTGTTTAAAACGTGTTTTTAAGGGTACCCGTAAGAGATCGGCTCAAAATAATATCCGGAAAGTCGTTGATCCGTTCAATTTTTCATAAAACTGTTCCTGTCAGCATTTATCAAAAACTGTTTAGATCAAGCTCTTCTCGATATTATTTCGAGCCGATTTCTTGCAGGTACCCTTAAAAACATGTTTTAAACATAATGAACGGTTCAGATCATCAAAATAAAGGATCCCTCATTAGAAGCGCGGACTATATATGTATGAGTGAGCTTCTAATAAGGGATCCCCTATTTTGCTACGGTGTGGACCTCCTACTTCTTGATCAAATTATGATGATCTGAACCGTTCAATGTGTTTAAAACGTGTTTTTAAGGGTACCCGTAAGAGATCGGCTCAAAATAATATCCGGAAAGTCTTTGATTCGTTCAATTTTTCATAAAACTGTTCCTGTCAGCATTTATCAAAAACTGTTTAGATCAAGCTCTTCTCGATATTATTTCGAGCCGATTTCTTGCAGGTACCCTTAAAAACATGTTTTAAACATAATGAACGGTTCAGATCATCAAAATAAAGGATCCCTCATTAGAAGCGCGGACTATATATGTATGAGTGAGCTTCTAATAAGGGATCCCCTATTTTGCTACGGTGTGGACCTCCTACTTCTTGATCAAATTATGATGATCTGAACCGTTCAATGTGTTTAAAATGTGTTTTTAAGGGTACCCGTAAGAGATCGGCTCAAAATAATATCCGGAAAGTCTTTGATCCGTTCAATTTTTCATAAAACTGTTCCTGTCAGCATTTATCAAAAACTGTTTAGATCAAGCTCTTCTCGATATTATTTCGAGCCGATTTCTTGAAGGTACCCTTAAAAACATGTTTTAAACATAATGAACGGTTCAGATCATCAAAATAAAGGATCCCTCACTAGAAGCGCGGACTATATATGTATGAGTGAGCTTCTAATAAGGGATCCCCTATTTTGCTACGGTGTGGACCTCCTACTTCTTGATCAAATTATGATGATCTGAACCGTTCAATGTGTTTAAAACGTGTTTTTAAGGGTACCCGTAAGAGATCGGCTCAAAATAATATCCGGAAAGTCGTTGATCCGTTCAATTTTTCATAAAACTGTTCCTGTCAGCATTTATCAAAAACTGTTTAGATCAAGCTCTTCTCGATATTATTTCGAGCCGATTTCTTGCAGGTACCCTTAAAAACATGTTTTAAACATAATGAACGGTTCAGATCATCAAAATAAAGGATCCCTCATTAGAAGCGCGGACTATATATGTATGAGTGAGCTTCTAATAAGGGATCCCCTATTTTGCTACGGTGTGGACCTCCTACTTCTTGATCAAATTATGATGATCTGAACCGTTCAATGTGTTTAAAACGTGTTTTTAAGGGTACCCGTAAGAGATCGGCTCAAAATAATATCCGGAAAGTCGTTGATCCGTTCAATTTTTCATAAAACTGTTCCTGTCAGCATTTATCAAAAACTGTTTTGATCAAGCTCTTCTCGATATTATTTCGAGCCGATTTCTTGCAGGTACCCTTAAAAACATGTTTTAAACATAATGAACGGTTCAGATCATCAAAATAAAGGATCCCTCATTAGAAGCGCGGAATATATATGTATGAGTGAGCTTCTAATAAGGGATCCCCTATTTTGCTACGGTGTGGACCTCCTACTTCTTGATCAAATTATGATGATCTGAACCGTTCAATGTGTTTAAAACGTGTTTTTAAGGGTACCCGTAAGAGATCGGCTCAAAATAATATCCGGAAAGTCGTTGATCCGTTCAATTTTTCATAAAACTGTTCCTGTCAGCATTTATCAAAAACTGTTTAGATCAAGCTCTTCTCGATATTATTTCGAGCCGATTTCTTGCAGTTACCCTTAAAAACATGTTTTAAACATAATGAACGGTTCAGATCATCAAAATAAAGGATCCCTCATTAGAAGCGCGGACTATATATGTATGAGTGAGCTTCTAATAAGGGATCCCCTATTTTGCTACGGTGTGGACCTCCTACTTCTTGATCAAATTATGATGATCTGAACCGTTCAATGTGTTTAAAACGTGTTTTTAAGGGTACCCGTAAGAGATCGGCTCAAAATAATATCCGGAAAGTCTTTGATCCGTTCAATTTTTCATAAAACTGTTCCTGTCAGCATTTATCAAAAACTGTTTAGATCAAGCTCTTCTCGATATTATTTCGAGCCGATTTCTTGCAGGTTCCCTTAAAAACATGTTTTAAACATAATGAACGGTTCAGATCATCAAAATAAAGGATCCCTCATTAGAAGCGCGGACTATATATGTATGAGTGAGCTTCTAATAAGGGATCCCCTATTTTGCTACGGTGTGGACCTCCTACTTCTTGATCAAATTATGATGATCTGAACTGTTCAATGTGTTTAAAACGTGTTTTTAAGGGTACCCGTAAGAGATCGGCTCAAAATAATATCCGGAAAGTCTTTGATCCGTTCAATTTTTCATAAAACTGTTCCTGTCAGCATTTATCAAAAACTGTTTAGATCAAGCTCTTCTCGATATTATTTCGAGCCGATTTCTTGCAGGTACCCTTAAAAACATGTTTTAAACATAATGAACGGTTCAGATCATCAAAATAAAGGATCCCTCATTAGAAGCGCGGACTATATATGTATGAGTGAGCTTCTAATAAGGGATCCCCTATTTTGCTACGGTGTGGACCTCCTACTTCTTGATCAAATTATGATGATCTGAACCATTCAATGTGTTTAAAACGTGTTTTTAAGGGTACCCGTAAGAGATCGGCTCAAAATAATATCCAGAAAGTCGTTGATCCGTTCAATTTTTCATAAAACTGTTCCTGTCAGCATTTATCAAAAACTGTTTAGATAAAGCTCTTCTCGATATTATTTCGAGCCGATTTCTTGCAGGTACCCTTAAAAACATGTTTTAAACATAATGAACGGTTCAGATCATCAAAATAAAGGATCCCTCATTAGAAGCGCGAACTATATATGTATGAGTGAGCTTCTAATAAGGGATCCCCTATTTTGCTACGGTGTGGACCTCCTACTTCTTGATCAAATTATGATGATCTGAACCGTTCAATGTGTTTAAAACGTGTTTTTAAGGGTACCCGTAAGAGATCGGCTGAAAATAATATCCGGAAAGTCTTTGATCCGTTCAATTTTTCATAAAACTGTTCCTGTCAGCATTTATCAAAAACTGTTTAGATCAAGCTCTTCTCGATATTATTTCGAGCCGATTTCTTGCAGGTACCCTTAAAAACATGTTTTAAACATAATGAACGGTTCAGATCATCAAAATAAAGGATCCCTCATTAGAAGCGCGGACTATATATGTATGAGTGAGCTTCTAATAAGGGATCCCCTATTTTGCTACGGTGTGGACCTCCTACTTCTTGATCAAATTATGATGATCTGAACCGTTCAATGTGTTTAAAACGTGTTTTTAAGGGTACCCGTAAGAGATCGGCTCAAAATAATATCCGGAAAGTCTTTGATCCGTTCAATTTTTCATAAAACTGTTCCTGTCAGCATTTATCAAAAACTGTTTAGATCAAGCTCTTCTCGATATTATTTCGAGCCGATTTCTTGCAGGTACCCTTAAAAACATGTTTTAAACATAATGAACGGTTCAGATCATCAAAATAAAGGATCCCTCATTAGAAGCGCGGACTATATATGTATGAGTGAGCTTCTAATAAGGGATCCCCTATTTTGCTACGGTGTGGACCTCCTACTTCTTGATCAAATTATGATGATCTGAACCGTTCAATGTGTTTAAAACGTGTTTTTAAGGGTACCCGTAAGAGATCGGCTCAAAATAATATCCGGAAAGTCGTTGATCCGTTCAATTTTTCATAAAACTGTTCCTGTCAGCATTTATCAAAAACTGTTTAGATCAAGCTCTTCTCGATATTATTTCGAGCCGATTTCTTGCAGGTACCCTTAAAAACATGTTTTAAACATAATGAACGGTTCAGATCATCAAAATAAAGGATCCCTCATTAGAAGCGCGGACTATATATGTATGAGTGAGCTTCTAATAAGGGATCCCCTATTTTGCTACGGTGTGGACCTCCTACTTCTTGATCAAATTATGATGATCTGAACCGTTCAATGTGTTTAAAACGTGTTTTTAAGGGTACCCGTAAGAGATCGGCTCAAAATAATATCCGGAAAGTCGTTGATCCGTTCAATTTTTCATAAAACTGTTCCTGTCAGCATTTATCAAAAACTGTTTAGATCAAGCTCTTCTCGATATTATTTCGAGCCGATTTCTTGCAGGTACCCTTAAAAACATGTTTTAAACATAATGAACGGTTCAGATCATCAAAATAAAGGATCCCTCATTAGAAGCGCGGACTATATATGTATGAGTGAGCTTCTAATAAGGGATCCCCTATTTTGCTACGGTGTGGACCTCCTACTTCTTGATCAAATTATGATGATCTGAACCGTTCAATGTGTTTAAAACGTGTTTTTAAGGGTACCCGTAAGAGATCGGCTCAAAATAATATCCGGAAAGTCGTTGATCCGTTCAATTTTTCATAAAACTGTTCCTGTCAGCATTTATCAAAAACTGTTTAGATCAAGCTCTTCTCGATATTATTTCGAGCCGATTTCTTGCAGGTACCCTTAAAAACATGTTTTAAACATAATGAACGGTTCAGATCATCAAAATAAAGGATCCCTCATTAGAAGCGCGGACTATATATGTATGAGTGAGCTTCTAATAAGGGATCCCCTATTTTGCTACGGTGTGGACCTCCTACTTCTTGATCAAATTATGATGATCTGAACCGTTCAATGTGTTTAAAACGTGTTTTTAAGGGTACCCGTAAGAGATCGGCTCAAAATAATATCCGGAAAGTCGTTGATCCGTTCAATTTTTCATAAAACTGTTCCTGTCAGCATTTATCAAAAACTGTTTAGATCAAGCTCTTCTCGATATTATTTCGAGCCGATTTCTTGCAGGTACCCTTAAAAACATGTTTTAAACATAATGAACGGTTCAGATCATCAAAATAAAGGATCCCTCATTAGAAGCGCGGACTATATATGTATGAGTGAGCTTCTAATAAGGGATCCCCTATTTTGCTACGGTGTGGACCTCCTACTTCTTGATCAAATTATGATGATCTGAACCGTTCAATGTGTTTAAAACGTGTTTTTAAGGGTACCCGTAAGAGATCGGCTCAAAATAATATCCGGAAAGTCGTTGATCCGTTCAATTTTTCATAAAACTGTTCCTGTCAGCATTTATCAAAAACTGTTTAGATCAAGCTCTTCTCGATATTATTTCGAGCCGATTTCTTGCAGGTACCCTTAAAAACATGTTTTAAACATAATGAACGGTTCAGATCATCAAAATAAAGGATCCCTCATTAGAAGCGCGGACTATATATGTATGAGTGAGCTTCTAATAAGGGATCCCCTATTTTGCTACGGTGTGGACCTCCTACTTCTTGATCAAATTATGATGATCTGAACCGTTCAATGTGTTTAAAACGTGTTTTTAAGGGTACCCGTAAGAGATCGGCTCAAAATAATATCCGGAAAGTCTTTGATCCGTTCAATTTTTCATAAAACTGTTCCTGTCAGCATTTATCAAAAACTGTTTAGATCAAGCTCTTCTCGATATTATTTCGAGCCGATTTCTTGCAGGTACCCTTAAAAACATGTTTTAAACATAATGAACGGTTCAGATCATCAAAATAAAGGATCCCTCATTAGAAGCGCGGACTATATATGTATGAGTGAGCTTCTAATAAGGGATCCCCTATTTTGCTACGGTGTGGACCTCCTACTTCTTGATCAAATTATGATGATCTGAACCGTTCAATGTGTTTAAAACGTGTTTTTAAGGGTACCCGTAAGAGATCGGCTCAAAATAATATCCGGAAAGTCTTTGATCCGTTCAATTTTTCATAAAACTGTTCCTGTCAGCATTTATCAAAAACTGTTTAGATCAAGCTCTTCTCGATATTATTTCGAGCCGATTTCTTGCAGGTACCCTTAAAAACATGTTTTAAACATAATGAACGGTTCAGATCATCAAAATAAAGGATCCCTCATTAGAAGCGCGGACTATATATGTATGAATGAGATTCTAATAAGGGATCCCCTATTTTGCTACGGTGTGGACCTCCTACTTCTTGATCAAATTATGATGATCTGAACCGTTCAATGTGTTTAAAACGTGTTTTTAAGGGTACCCGTAAGAGATCGGCTCAAAATAATATCCGGAAAGTCTTTGATCCGTTCAATTTTTCATAAAACTGTTCCTGTCAGCATTTATCAAAAACTGTTTAGATCAAACTCTTCTCGATATTATTTCGAGCCGATTTCTTGCAGGTACCCTTAAAAACATGTTTTAAACATAATGAACGGTTCAGATCATCAAAATAAAGGATCCCTCATTAGAAGCGCGGACTATATATGTATGAGTGAGCTTCTAATAAGGGATCCCTATTTTGCTACGGTGTGGACCTCCTACTTCTTGATCAAATTATGATGATCTGAACCGTTCAATGTGTTTAAAACGTGTTTTTAAGGGTACCCGTAAGAGATCGGCTCAAAATAATATCCGGAAAGTCTTTGATCCGTTCAATTTTTCATAAAACTGTTCCTGTCAGCATTTATCAAAAACTGTTTAGATCAAGCTCTTCTCGATATTATTTCGAGCCGATTTCTTGCAGGTACCCTTAAAAACATGTTTTAAACATAATGAACGGTTCAGATCATCAAAATAAAGGATCCCTCATTAGAAGCGCGGACTATATATGTATGAGTGAGCTTCTAATAAGGGATCCCTATTTTGCTACGGTGTGGACCTCCTACTTCTTGATCAAATTATGATGATCTGAACCGTTCAATGTGTTTAAAACGTGTTTTTAAGGGTACCCGTAAGAGATCGGCTCAAAATAATATCCGGAAAGTCTTTGATCCGTTCAATTTTTCATAAAACTGTTCCTGTCAGCATTTATCAAAAACTGTTTAGATCAAGCTCTTCTCGATATTATTTCGAGCCGATTTCTTGCAGGTACCCTTAAAAACATGTTTTAAACATAATGAACGGTTCAGATCATCAAAATAAAGGATCCCTCATTAGAAGCGCGGACTATATATGTATGAGTGAGCTTCTAATAAGGGATCCCCTATTTTGCTACGGTGTGGACCTCCTACTTCTTGATCAAATTATGATGATCTGAACCGTTCAATGTGTTTAAAACGTGTTTTTAAGGGTACCCGTAAGAGATCGGCTCAAAATAATATCCGGAAAGTCTTTGATCCGTTCAATTTTTCATAAAGCTGTTCCTGTCAGCATTTATCAAAAACTGTTTAGATCAAGCTCTTCTCGATATTATTTCGAGCCGATTTCTTGCAGGTACCCTTAAAAACATGTTTTAAACATAATGAACGGTTCAGATCATCAAAATAAAGGATCCCTCATTAGAAGCGCGGACTGTATATGTATGAGTGAGCTTCTAATAAGGGATCCCCTATTTTGCTACGGTGTGGACCTCCTACTTCTTGATCAAATTATGATGATCTGAACCGTTCAATGTGTTTAAAACGTGTTTTTAAGGGTACCCGTAAGAGATCGGCTCAAAATAATATCCGGAAAGTCTTTGATCCGTTCAATTTTTCATAAAACTGTTCCTGTCAGCATTTATCAAAAACTGTTTAGATCAAGCTCTTCTCGATATTATTTCGAGCCGATTTCTTGCAGGTACCCTTAAAAACATGTTTTAAACATAATGAACGGTTCAGATCATCAAAATAAAGGATCCCTCATTAGAAGCGCGGACTATATATGTATGAGTGAGCTTCTAATAAGGGATCCCCTATTTTGCTACGGTGTGGACCTCCTACTTCTTGATCAAATTATGATGATCTGAACCGTTCAATGTGTTTAAAACGTGTTTTTAAGGGTACCCGTAAGAGATCGGCTCAAAATAATATCCGGAAAGTCTTTGATCCGTTCAATTTTTCATAAAGCTGTTCCTGTCAGCACTTATCAAAAACTGTTTAGATCAAGCTCTTCTCGATATTATTTCGAGCCGATTTCTTGCAGGTACCCTTAAAAACATGTTTTAAACATAATGAACGGTTCAGATCACCAAAATAAAGGATCCCTCATTAGAAGCGCGGACTATATATGTATGAGTGAGCTTCTAATAAGGGATCCCCTATTTTGCTACGGTGTGGACCTCCTACTTCTTGATCAAATTATGATGATCTGAACCGTTCAATGTGTTTAAAACGTGTTTTTAAGGGTACCCGTAAGAGATCGGCTCAAAATAATATCCGGAAAGTCTTTGATCCGTTCAATTTTTCATAAAGCTGTTCCTGTCAGCATTTATCAAAAACTGTTTAGATCAAGCTCTTCTCGATATTATTTCGAGCCGATTTCTTGCAGGTACCCTTAAAAACATGTTTTAAACATAATGAACGGTTCAGATCATCAAAATAAAGGATCCCTCATTAGAAGCGCGGACTATATATGTATGAGTGAGCTTCTAATAAGGGATCCCCTATTTTGCTACGGTGTGGACCTCCTACTTCTTGATCAAATTATGATGATCTGAACCGTCCAATGTGTTTAAAACGTGTTTTTAAGCGTACCCGTAAGAGATCGGCTCAAAATAATATCCGGAAAGTCTTTGATCCGTTCAATTTTTCATAAAGCTGTTCCTGTCAGCATTTATCAAAAACTGTTTAGATCAAGCTCTTCTCGATATTATTTCGAGCCGATTTCTTGCAGGTACCCTTAAAAACATGTTTTAAACATAATGAACGGTTCAGATCACCAAAATAAAGGATCCCTCATTAGAAGCGCGGACTATATATGTATGAGTGAGCTTCTAATAAGGGATCCCCTATTTTGCTACGGTGTGGACCTCCTACTTCTTGATCAAATTATGATGATCTGAACCGTCCAATGTGTTTAAAACGTGTTTTTAAGCGTACCCGTAAGAGATCGGCTCAAAATAATATCCGGAAAGTCTTTGATCCGTTCAATTTTTCATAAAGCTGTTCCTGTCAGCATTTATCAAAAACTGTTTAGATCAAGCTCTTCTCGATATTATTTCGAGCCGATTTCTTGCAGGTACCCTTAAAAACATGTTTTAAACATAATGAACGGTTCAGATCACCAAAATAAAGGATCCCTCATTAGAAGCGCGGACTATATATGTATGAGTGAGCTTCTAATAAGGGATCCCCTATTTTGCTACGGTGTGGACCTCCTACTTCTTGATCAAATTATGATGATCTGAACCGTTCAATGTGTTTAAAACGTGTTTTTAAGGGTACCCGTAAGAGATCGGCTCAAAATAATATCCGGAAAGTCTTTGATCCGTTCAATTTTTCATAAAGCTGTTCCTGTCAGCATTTATCAAAAACTGTTTAGATCAAGCTCTTCTCGATATTATTTCGAGCCGATTTCTTGCAGGTACCCTTAAAAACATGTTTTAAACATAATGAACGGTTCAGATCATCAAAATAAAGGATCCCTCATTAGAAGCGCGGACTATATATGTATGAATGAGCTTCTAATAAGGGATCCCCTATTTTGCTACGGTGTGGACCTCCTACTTCTTGATCAAATTATGATGATCTGAACCGTTCAATGTGTTTAAAACGTGTTTTTAAGGGTACCCGTAAGAGATCGGCTCAAAATAATATCCGGAAAGTCTTTGATCCGTTCAATTTTTCATAAAGCTGTTCCTGTCAGCATTTATCAAAAACTGTTTAGATCAAGCTCTTCTCGATATTATTTCGAGCCGATTTCTTGCAGGTACCCTTAAAAACATGTTTTAAACATAATGAACGGTTCAGATCATCAAAATAAAGGATCCCTCATTAGAAGCGCGGACTATATATGTATGAGTGAGCTTCTAATAAGGGATCCCCTATTTTGCTACGGTGTGGACCTCCTACTTCTTGATCAAATTATGATGATCTGAACCGTCCAATGTGTTTAAAACGTGTTTTTAAGCGTACCCGTAAGAGATCGGCTCAAAATAATATCCGGAAAGTCTTTGATCCGTTCAATTTTTCATAAAGCTGTTCCTGTCAGCATTTATCAAAAACTGTTTAGATCAAGCTCTTCTCGATATTATTTCGAGCCGATTTCTTGCAGGTACCCTTAAAAACATGTTTTAAACATAATGAACGGTTCAGATCACCAAAATAAAGGATCCCTCATTAGAAGCGCGGACTATATATGTATGAGTGAGCTTCTAATAAGGGATCCCCTATTTTGCTACGGTGTGGACCTCCTACTTCTTGATCAAATTATGATGATCTGAACCGTTCAATGTGTTTAAAACGTGTTTTTAAGGGTACCCGTAAGAGATCGGCTCAAAATAATATCCGGAAAGTCTTTGATCCCTTCAATTTTTCATAAAGCTGTTCCTGTCAGCATTTATCAAAAACTGTTTAGATCAAGCTCTTCTCGATATTATTTCGAGCCGATTTCTTGCAGGTACCCTTAAAAACATGTTTTAAACATAATGAACGGTTCAGATCATCAAAATAAAGGATCCCTCATTAGAAGCGCGGACTATATATGTATGAGTGAGTTTCTAATAAGGGATCCCCTATTTTGCTACGGTGTGGACCTCCTACTTCTTGATCAAATTATGATGATCTGAACCGTCCAATGTGTTTAAAACGTGTTTTTAAGGGTACCCGTAAGAGATCGGCTCAAAATAATATCCGGAAAGTCTTTGATCCGTTCAATTTTTCATAAAGCTGTTCCTGTCAGCATTTATCAAAAACTGTTTAGATCAAGCTCTTCTCGATATTATTTCGAGCCGATTTCTTGCAGGTACCCTTAAAAACATGTTTTAAACATAATGAACGGTTCAGATCATCAAAATAAAGGATCCCTCATTAGAAGCGCGGACTATATATGTATGAATGAGCTTCTAATAAGGGATCCCCTATTTTGCTACGGTGTGGACCTCCTACTTCTTGATCAAATTATGATGATCTGAACCGTTCAATGTGTTTAAAACGTGTTTTTAAGGGTACCCGTAAGAGATCGGCTCAAAATAATATCCGGAAAGTCTTTGATCCGTTCAATTTTTCATAAAGCTGTTCCTGTCAGCATTTATCAAAAACTGTTTAGATCAAGCTCTTCTCGATATTATTTCGAGCCGATTTCTTGCAGGTACCCTTAAAAACATGTTTTAAACATAATGAACGGTTCAGATCATCAAAATAAAGGATCCCTCATTAGAAGCGCGGACTATATATGTATGAGTGAGCTTCTAATAAGGGATCCCCTATTTTGCTACGGTGTGGACCTCCTACTTCTTGATCAAATTATGATGATCTGAACCGTCCAATGTGTTTAAAACGTGTTTTTAAGCGTACCCGTAAGAGATCGGCTCAAAATAATATCCGGAAAGTCTTTGATCCGTTCAATTTTTCATAAAGCTGTTCCTGTCAGCATTTATCAAAAACTGTTTAGATCAAGCTCTTCTCGATATTATTTCGAGCCGATTTCTTGCAGGTACCCTTAAAAACATGTTTTAAACATAATGAACGGTTCAGATCATCAAAATAAAGGATCCCTCATTAGAAGCGCGGACTATATATGTATGAGTGAGCTTCTAATAAGGGATCCCCTATTTTGCTACGGTGTGGACCTCCTACTTCTTGATCAAATTATGATGATCTGAACCGTTCAATGTGTTTAAAACGGGTTTTTAAGGGTACCCGTAAGAGATCGGCTCAAAATAATATCCGGAAAGTCTTTGATCCGTTCAATTTTTCATAAAGCTGTTCCTGTCAGCATTTATCAAAAACTGTTTAGATCAAGCTCTTCTCGATATTATTTCGAGCCGATTTCTTGCAGGTACCCTTAAAAACATGTTTTAAACATAATGAACGGTTCAGATCATCAAAATAAAGGATCCCTCATTAGAAGCGCGGACTATATATGTATGAGTGAGCTTCTAATAAGGGATCCCCTATTTTGCTACGGTGTGGACCTCCTACTTCTTGATCAAATTATGATGATCTGAACCGTTCAATGTGTTTAAAACGTGTTTTTAAGGGTACCCGTAAGAGATCGGCTCAAAATAATATCCGGAAAGTCTTTGATCCGTTCAATTTTTCATAAAGCTGTTCCTGTCAGCATTTATCAAAAACTGTTTAGATCAAGCTCTTCTCGATATTATTTCGAGCCGATTTTTTGCAGGTACCCTTAAAAACATGTTTTAAACATAATGAACGGTTCAGATCATCAAAATAAAGGATCCCTCATTAGAAGCGCGGACTATATATGTATGAGTGAGCTTCTAATAAGGGATCCCCTATTTTGCTACGGTGTGGACCTCCTACTTCTTGATCAAATTATGATGATCTGAACCGTTCAATGTGTTTAAAACGTGTTTTTAAGGGTACCCGTAAGAGATCGGCTCAAAATAATATCCGGAAAGTTTTTGATCCGTTCAATTTTTCATAAAGCTGTTCCTGTCAGCATTTATCAAAAACTGTTTAGATCAACCTCTTCTCGATATTATTTCGAGCCGATTTCTTGCAGGTACCCTTAAAAACATGTTTTAAACATAATGAACGGTTCAGATCACCAAAATAAAGGATCCCTCATTAGAAGCGCGGACTATATATGTATGAGTGAGCTTCTAATAAGGGATCCCCTATTTTGCTACGGTGTGGACCTCCTACTTCTTGATCAAATTATGATGATCTGAACCGTTCAATGTGTTTAAAACGTGTTTTTAAGGGTACCCGTAAGAGATCGGCTCAAAATAATATCCGGAAAGTCTTTGATCCGTTCAATTTTTCATAAAGCTGTTCCTGTCAGCATTTATCAAAAACTGTTTAGATCAACCTCTTCTCGATATTATTTCGAGCCGATTTCTTGCAGGTACCCTTAAAAACATGTTTTAAACATAATGAACGGTTCAGATCATCAAAATAAAGGATCCCTCATTAGAAGCGCGGACTATATATGTATGAGTGAGCTTCTAATAAGGGATCCCCTATTTTGCTACGGTGTGGACCTCCTACTTCTTGATCAAATTATGATGATCTGAACCGTTCAATGTGTTTAAAACGGGTTTTTAAGGGTACCCGTAAGAGATCGGCTCAAAATAATATCCGGAAAGTCTTTGATCCGTTCAATTTTTCATAAAGCTGTTCCTGTCAGCATTTATCAAAAACTGTTTAGATCAAGCTCTTCTCGATATTATTTCGAGCCGATTTCTTGCAGGTACCCTTAAAAACATGTTTTAAACATAATGAACGGTTCAGATCATCAAAATAAAGGATCCCTCATTAGAAGCGCGGACTATATATGTATGAGTGAGCTTCTAATAAGGGATCCCCTATTTTGCTACGGTGTGGACCTCCTACTTCTTGATCAAATTATGATGATCTGAACCGTTCAATGTGTTTAAAACGTGTTTTTAAGGGTACCCGTAAGAGATCGGCTCAAAATAATATCCGGAAAGTCTTTGATCCGTTCAATTTTTCATAAAGCTGTTCCTGTCAGCATTTATCAAAAACTGTTTAGATCAAGCTCTTCTCGATATTATTTCGAGCCGATTTTTTGCAGGTACCCTTAAAAACATGTTTTAAACATAATGAACGGTTCAGATCATCAAAATAAAGGATCCCTCATTAGAAGCGCGGACTATATATGTATGAGTGAGCTTCTAATAAGGGATCCCCTATTTTGCTACGGTGTGGACCTCCTACTTCTTGATCAAATTATGATGATCTGAACCGTTCAATGTGTTTAAAACGTGTTTTTAAGGGTACCCGTAAGAGATCGGCTCAAAATAATATCCGGAAAGTCTTTGATCCGTTCAATTTTTCATAAAGTTGTTCCTGTCAGCATTTATCAAAAACTGTTTAGATCAAGCTCTTCTCGATATTATTTCGAGCCGATTTCTTGCAGGTACCCTTAAAAACATGTTTTAAACATAATGAACGGTTCAGATCACCAAAATAAAGGATCCCTCATTAGAAGCGCGGACTATATATGTATGAGTGAGCTTCTAATAAGGGATCCCCTATTTTGCTACGGTGTGGACCTCCTACTTCTTGATCAAATTATGATGATCTGAACCGTTCAATGTGTTTAAAACGTGTTTTTAAGGGTACCCGTAAGAGATCGGCTCAAAATAATATCCGGAAAGTCTTTGATCCGTTCAATTTTTCATAAAGCTGTTCCTGTCAGCATTTATCAAAAACTGTTTAGATCAAGCTCTCTTCTCGATATTATTTCGAGCCGATTTCTTGCAGGTACCCTTAAAAACATGTTTTAAACATAATGAACGGTTCAGATCATCAAAATAAAGGATCCCTCATTAGAAGCGCGGACTATATATGTATGAGTGAGCTTCTAATAAGGGATCCCCTATTTTGCTACGGTGTGGACCTCCTACTTCTTGATCAAATTATGATGATCTGAACCGTTCAATGTGTTTAAAACGTGTTTTTAAGGGTACCCGTAAGAGATCGGCTCAAAATAATATCCGGAAAGTCTTTGATCCGTTCAATTTTTCATAAAGCTGTTCCTGTCAGCATTTATCAAAAACTGTTTAGATCAAGCTCTTCTCGATATTATTTCGAGCCGATTTCTTGCAGGTACCCTTAAAAACATGTTTTAAACATAATGAACGGTTCAGATCACCAAAATAAAGGATCCCTCATTAGAAGCGCGGACTATATATGTATGAGTGAGCTTCTAATAAGGGATCCCCTATTTTGCTACGGTGTGGACCTCCTACTTCTTGATCAAATTATGATGATCTGAACCGTTCAATGTGTTTAAAACGTGTTTTTAAGGGTACCCGTAAGAGATCGGCTCAAAATAATATCCGGAAAGTCTTTGATCCGTTCAATTTTTCATAAAGCTGTTCCTGTCAGCATTTATCAAAAACTGTTTAGATCAAGCTCTTCTCGATATTATTTCGAGCCGATTTCTTGCAGGTACCCTTAAAAACATGTTTTAAACATAATGAACGGTTCAGATCATCAAAATAAAGGATCCCTCATTAGAAGCGCGGACTATATATGTATGAGTGAGCTTCTAATAAGGGATCCCCTATTTTGCTACGGTGTGGACCTCCTACTTCTTGATCAAATTATGATGATCTGAACCGTCCAATGTGTTTAAAACGTGTTTTTAAGCGTACCCGTAAGAGATCGGCTCAAAATAATATCCGGAAAGTCTTTGATCCGTTCAATTTTTCATAAAGCTGTTCCTGTCAGCATTTATCAAAAACTGTTTAGATCAAGCTCTTCTCGATATTATTTCGAGCCGATTTCTTGCAGGTACCCTTAAAAACATGTTTTAAACATAATGAACGGTTCAGATCACCAAAATAAAGGATCCCTCATTAGAAGCGCGGACTATATATGTATGAGTGAGCTTCTAATAAGGGATCCCCTATTTTGCTACGGTGTGGACCTCCTACTTCTTGATCAAATTATGATGATCTGAACCGTTCAATGTGTTTAAAACGGGTTTTTAAGGGTACCCGTAAGAGATCGGCTCAAAATAATATCCGGAAAGTCTTTGATCCGTTCAATTTTTCATAAAGCTGTTCCTGTCAGCATTTATCAAAAACTGTTTAGATCAAGCTCTTCTCGATATTATTTCGAGCCGATTTCTTGCAGGTACCCTTAAAAACATGTTTTAAACATAATGAACGGTTCAGATCATCAAAATAAAGGATCCCTCATTAGAAGCGCGGACTATATATGTATGAGTGAGCTTCTAATAAGGGATCCCCTATTTTGCTACGGTGTGGACCTCCTACTTCTTGATCAAATTATGATGATCTGAACCGTTCAATGTGTTTAAAACGTGTTTTTAAGGGTACCCGTAAGAGATCGGCTCAAAATAATATCCGGAAAGTCTTTGATCCGTTCAATTTTTCATAAAACTGTTCCTGTCAGCATTTATCAAAAACTGTTTAGATCAAGCTCTTCTCGATATTATTTCGAGCCGATTTCTTGCAGGTACCCTTAAAAACATGTTTTAAACATAATGAACGGTTCAGATCATCAAAATAAAGGATCCCTCATTAGAAGCGCGGACTATATATGTATGAGTGAGCTTCTAATAAGGGATCCCCTATTTTGCTACGGTGTGGACCTCCTACTTCTTGATCAAATTATGATGATCTGAACCGTTCAATGTGTTTAAAACGTGTTTTTAAGGGTACCCGTAAGAGATCGGCTCAAAATAATATCCGGAAAGTCTTTGATCCGTTCAATTTTTCATAAAGCTGTTCCTGTCAGCATTTATCAAAAACTGTTTAGATCAAGCTCTTCTCGATATTATTTCGAGCCGATTTCTTGCAGGTACCCTTAAAAACATGTTTTAAACATAATGAACGGTTCAGATCACCAAAATAAAGGATCCCTCATTAGAAGCGCGGACTATATATGTATGAGTGAGCTTCTAATAAGGGATCCCCTATTTTGCTACGGTGTGGACCTCCTACTTCTTGATCAAATTATGATGATCTGAACCGTTCAATGTGTTTAAAACGTGTTTTTAAGGGTACCCGTAAGAGATCGGCTCAAAATAATATCCGGAAAGTCTTTGATCCGTTCAATTTTTCATAAAGCTGTTCCTGTCAGCATTTATCAAAAACTGTTTAGATCAAGCTCTCTTCTCGATATTATTTCGAGCCGATTTCTTGCAGGTACCCTTAAAAACATGTTTTAAACATAATGAACGGTTCAGATCATCAAAATAAAGGATCCCTCATTAGAAGCGCGGACTATATATGTATGAGTGAGCTTCTAATAAGGGATCCCCTATTTTGCTACGGTGTGGACCTCCTACTTCTTGATCAAATTATGATGATCTGAACCGTTCAATGTGTTTAAAACGTGTTTTTAAGGGTACCCGTAAGACATCGGCTCAAAATAATATCCGGAAAGTCTTTGATCCGTTCAATTTTTCATAAAGCTGTTCCTGTCAGCATTTATCAAAAACTGTTTAGATCAAGCTCTTCTCGATATTATTTCGAGCCGATTTCTTGCAGGTACCCTTAAAAACATGTTTTAAACATAATGAACGGTTCAGATCACCAAAATAAAGGATCCCTCATTAGAAGCGCGGACTATATATGTATGAGTGAGCTTCTAATAAGGGATCCCCTATTTTGCTACGGTGTGGACCTCCTACTTCTTGATCAAATTACGATGATCTGAACCGTTCAATGTGTTTAAAACGTGTTTTTAAGGGTACCCGTAAGAGATCGGCTCAAAATAATATCCGGAAAGTCTTTGATCCGTTCAATTTTTCATAAAGCTGTTCCTGTCAGCATTTATCAAAAACTGTTTAGATCAAGCTCTTCTCGATATTATTTCGAGCCGATTTCTTGCAGGTACCCTTAAAAACATGTTTTAAACATAATGAACGGTTCAGATCACCAAAATAAAGGATCCCTCATTAGAAGCGCGGACTATATATGTATGAGTGAGCTTCTAATAAGGGATCCCCTATTTTGCTACGGTGTGGACCTCCTACTTCTTGATCAAATTATGATGATCTGAACCGTTCAATGTGTTTAAAACGTGTTTTTAAGGGTACCCGTAAGAGATCGGCTCAAAATAATATCCGGAAAGTCTTTGATCCGTTCAATTTTTCATAAAGCTGTTCCTGTCAGCATTTATCAAAAACTATTTAGATCAAGCTCTTCTCGATATTATTTCGAGCCGATTTCTTGCAGGTACCCTTAAAAACATGTTTTAAACATAATGAACGGTTCAGATCATCAAAATAAAGGATCCCTCATTAGAAGCGCGGACTATATATGTATGAGTGAGCTTCTAATAAGGGATCCCCTATTTTGCTACGGTGTGGACCTCCTACTTCTTGATCAAATTATGATGATCTGAACCGTTCAATGTGTTTAAAACGTGTTTTTAAGGGTACCCGTAAGAGATCGGCTCAAAATAATATCCGGAAAATCTTTGATCCGTTCAATTTTTCATAAAGCTGTTCCTGTCAGCATTTATCAAAAACTGTTTAGATCAAGCTCTTCTCGATATTATTTCGAGCCGATTTCTTGCAGGTACCCTTAAAAACATGTTTTAAACATAATGAACGGTTCAGATCACCAAAATAAAGGATCCCTCATTAGAAGCGCGGACTATATATGTATGAGTGAGCTTCTAATAAGGGATCCCCTATTTTGCTACGGTGTGGACCTCCTACTTCTTGATCAAATTATGATGATCTGAACCGTTCAATGTGTTTAAAACGTGTTTTTAAGGGTACCCGTAAGAGATCGGCTCAAAATAATATCCGGAAAGTCTTTGATCCGTTCAATTTTTCATAAAGCTGTTCCTGTCAGCATTTATCAAAAACTGTTTAGATCAAGCTCTTCTCGATATTATTTCGAGCCGATTTCTTGCAGGTACCCTTAAAAACATGTTTTAAACATAATGAACGGTTCAGATCATCAAAATAAAGGATCCCTCATTAGAAGCGCGGACTATATATGTATGAGTGAGCTTCTAATAAGGGATCCCCTATTTTGCTACGGTGTGGACCTCCTACTTCTTGATCAAATTATGATGATCTGAACCGTTCAATGTGTTTAAAACGTGTTTTTAAGGGTACCCGTAAGAGATCGGCTCAAAATAATATCCGGAAAGTCTTTGATCCGTTCAATTTTTCATAAAGCTGTTCCTGTCAGCATTTATCAAAAACTGTTTAGATCAAGCTCTTCTCGATATTATTTCGAGCCGATTTCTTGCAGGTACCCTTAAAAACATGTTTTAAACATAATGAACGGTTCAGATCACCAAAATAAAGGATCCCTCATTAGAAGCGCGGACTATATATGTATGAGTGAGCTTCTAATAAGGGATCCCCTATTTTGCTACGGTGTGGACCTCCTACTTCTTGATCAAATTATGATGATCTGAACCGTTCAATGTGTTTAAAACGTGTTTTTAAGGGTACCCGTAAGAGATCGGCTCAAAATAATATCCGGAAAGTCTTTGATCCGTTCAATTTTTCATAAAGCTGTTCCTGTCAGCATTTATCAAAAACTGTTTAGATCAAGCTCTTCTCGATATTATTTCGAGCCGATTTCTTGCAGGTACCCTTAAAAACATGTTTTAAACATAATGAACGGTTCAGATCACCAAAATAAAGGATCCCTCATTAGAAGCGCGGACTATATATGTATGAGTGAGCTTCTAATAAGGGATCCCCTATTTTGCTACGGTGTGGACCTCCTACTTCTTGATCAAATTATGATGATCTGAACCGTTCAATGTGTTTAAAACGTGTTTTTAAGGGTACCCGTAAGAGATCGGCTCAAAATAATATCCGGAAAGTCTTTGATCCGTTCAATTTTTCATAAAGCTGTTCCTGTCAGCATTTATCAAAAACTGTTTAGATCAAGCTCTTCTCGATATTATTTCGAGCCGATTTCTTGCAGGTACCCTTAAAAACATGTTTTAAACATAATGAACGGTTCAGATCACCAAAATAAAGGATCCCTCATTAGAAGCGCGGACTATATATGTATGAGTGAGCTTCTAATAAGGGATCCCCTATTTTGCTACGGTGTGGACCTCCTACTTCTTGATCAAATTACGATGATCTGAACCGTTCAATGTGTTTAAAACGTGTTTTTAAGGGTACCCGTAAGAGATCGGCTCAAAATAATATCCGGAAAGTCTTTGATCCGTTCAATTTTTCA
This sequence comes from Arctostaphylos glauca, assembly GCA_019985065.2. Taxonomy (NCBI): domain Eukaryota; kingdom Viridiplantae; phylum Streptophyta; class Magnoliopsida; order Ericales; family Ericaceae; genus Arctostaphylos; species Arctostaphylos glauca. The sequence continues at coordinate 199,226 of JAHSPW020000023.1, forward strand.
TAAAGCTGTTCCTGTCAGCATTTATCAAAAACTGTTTAGATCAAGCTCTTCTCGATATTATTTCGAGCCGATTTCTTGCAGGTACCCTTAAAAACATGTTTTAAACATAATGAACGGTTCAGATCACCAAAATAAAGGATCCCTCATTAGAAGCGCGGACTATATATGTATGAGTGAGCTTCTAATAAGGGATCCCCTATTTTGCTACGGTGTGGACCTCCTACTTCTTGATCAAATTATGATGATCTGAACCGTTCAATGTGTTTAAAACGTGTTTTTAAGGGTACCCGTAAGAGATCGGCTCAAAATAATATCCGGAAAGTCTTTGATCCGTTCAATTTTTCATAAAGCTGTTCCTGTCAGCATTTATCAAAAACTGTTTAGATCAAGCTCTTCTCGATATTATTTCGAGCCGATTTCTTGCAGGTACCCTTAAAAACATGTTTTAAACATAATGAACGGTTCAGATCACCAAAATAAAGGATCCCTCATTAGAAGCGCGGACTATATATGTATGAGTGAGCTTCTAATAAGGGATCCCCTATTTTGCTACGGTGTGGACCTCCTACTTCTTGATCAAATTATGATGATCTGAACCGTTCAATGTGTTTAAAACGTGTTTTTAAGGGTACCCGTAAGAGATCGGCTCAAAATAATATCCGGAAAGTCTTTGATCCGTTCAATTTTTCATAAAGCTGTTCCTGTCAGCATTTATCAAAAATTGTTTAGATCAAGCTCTTCTCGATATTATTTCGAGCCGATTTCTTGCAGGTTCCCTTAAAAACATGTTTTAAACATAATGAACGGTTCAGATCACCAAAATAAAGGATCCCTCATTAGAAGCGCGGACTATATATGTATGAGTGAGCTTCTAATAAGGGATCCCCTATTTTGCTACGGTGTGGACCTCCTACTTCTTGATCAAATTATGATGATCTGAACCGTTCAATGTGTTTAAAACGTGTTTTTAAGGGTACCCGTAAGAGATCGGCTCAAAATAATATCCGGAAAGTCTTTGATCCGTTCAATTTTTCATAAAGCTGTTCCTGTCAGCATTTATCAAAAACTGTTTAGATCAAGCTCTTCTCGATATTATTTCGAGCCGATTTCTTGCAGGTACCCTTAAAAACATGTTTTAAACATAATGAACGGTTCAGATCACCAAAATAAAGGATCCCTCATTAGAAGCGCGGACTATATATGTATGAGTGAGCTTCTAATAAGGGATCCCCTATTTTGCTACGGTGTGGACCTCCTACTTCTTGATCAAATTATGATGATCTGAACCGTTCAATGTGTTTAAAACGTGTTTTTAAGGGTACCCGTAACAGATCGGCTCAAAATAATATCCGGAAAGTCTTTGATCCGTTCAATTTTTCATAAAGCTGTTCCTGTCAGCATTTATCAAAAACTGTTTAGATCAAGCTCTCTTCTCGATATTATTTCGAGCCGATTTCTTGCAGGTACCCTTAAAAACATGTTTTAAACATAATGAACGGTTCAGATCACCAAAATAAAGGATCCCTCATTAGAAGCGCGGACTATATATGTATGAGTGAGCTTCTAATAAGGGATCCACTATTTTGCTACGGTGTGGACCTCCTACTTCTTGATCAAATTATGATGATCTGAACCGTTCAATGTGTTTAAAACGTGTTTTTAAGGGTACCCGTAAGAGATCGGCTCAAAATAATATCCGGAAAGTCTTTGATCCGTTCAATTTTTCATAAAGCTGTTCCTGTCAGCATTTATCAAAAACTGTTTAGATCAAGCTCTTCTCGATATTATTTCGAGCCGATTTCTTGCAGGTACCCTTAAAAACATGTTTTAAACATAATGAACGGTTCAGATCACCAAAATAAAGGATCCCTCATTAGAAGCGCGGACTATATATGTATGAGTGAGCTTCTAATAAGGGATCCCCTATTTTGCTACGGTGTGGACCTCCTACTTCTTGATCAAATTATGATGATCTGAACCGTTCAATGTGTTTAAAACGTGTTTTTAAGGGTACCCGTAAGAGATCGGCTCAAAATAATATCCGGAAAGTCTTTGATCCGTTCAATTTTTCATAAAGCTGTTCCTGTCAGCATTTATCAAAAACTGTTTAGATCAAGCTCTTCTCGATATTATTTCGAGCCGATTTCTTGCAGGTACCCTTAAAAACATGTTTTAAACATAATGAACGGTTCAGATCACCAAAATAAAGGATCCCTCATTAGAAGCGCGGACTATATATGTATGAGTGAGCTTCTAATAAGGGATCCCCTATTTTGCTACGGTGTGGACCTCCTACTTCTTGATCAAATTATGATGATCTGAACCGTTCAATGTGTTTAAAACGTGTTTTTAAGGGTACCCGTAAGAGATCGGCTCAAAATAATATCCGGAAAGTCTTTGATCCGTTCAATTTTTCATAAAGCTGTTCCTGTCAGCATTTATCAAAAACTGTTTAGATCAAGCTCTTCTCGATATTATTTCGAGCCGATTTCTTGCAGGTACCCTTAAAAACATGTTTTAAACATAATGAACGGTTCAGATCACCAAAATAAAGGATCCCTCATTAGAAGCGCGGACTATATATGTATGAGTGAGCTTCTAATAAGGGATCCCCTATTTTGCTACGGTGTGGACCTCCTACTTCTTGATCAAATTATGATGATCTGAACCGTTCAATGTGTTTAAAACGTGTTTTTAAGGGTACCCGTAAGAGATCGGCTCAAAATAATATCCGGAAAGTCTTTGATCCGTTCAATTTTTCATAAAGCTGTTCCTGTCAGCATTTATCAAAAACTGTTTAGATCAAGCTCTTCTCGATATTATTTCGAGCCGATTTCTTGCAGGTACCCTTAAAAACATGTTTTAAACATAATGAACGGTTCAGATCACCAAAATAAAGGATCCCTCATTAGAAGCGCGGACTATATATGTATGAGTGAGCTTTTAATAAGGGATCCCCTATTTTGCTACGGTGTGGACATCCTACTTCTTGATCAAATTATGATGATCTGAACCGTTCAATGTGTTTAAAACGTGTTTTTAAGGGTACCCGTAAGAGATCGGCTCAAAATAATATCCGGAAAGTCTTTGATCCGTTCAATTTTTCATAAAGCTGTTCCTGTCAGCATTTATCAAAAACTGTTTGGATCAAGCTCTCTTCTCGATATTATTTCGAGCCGATTTCTTGCAGGTACCCTTAAAAACATGTTTTAAACATAATGAACGGTTCAGATCACCAAAATAAAGGATCCCTCATTAGAAGCGCGGACTATATATGTATGAGTGAGCTTCTAATAAGGGATCCCCTATTTTGCTACGGTGTGGACCTCCTACTTCTTGATCAAATTATGATGATCTGAACCGTTCAATGTGTTTAAAACGTGTTTTTAAGGGTACCCGTAAGAGATCGGCTCAAAATAATATCCGGAAAGTCTTTGATCCGTTCAATTTTTCATAAAGCTGTTCCTGTCAGCATTTATCAAAAACTGTTTAGATCAAGCTCTTCTCGATATTATTTCGAGCCGATTTCTTGCAGGTACCCTTAAAAACATGTTTTAAACATAATGAACGGTTCAGATCACCAAAATAAAGGATCCCTCATTAGAAGCGCGGACTATATATGTATGAGTGAGCTTCTAATAAGGGATCCCCTATTTTGCTACGGTGTGGACCTCCTACTTCTTGATCAAATTATGATGATCTGAACCGTTCAATGTGTTTAAAACGTGTTTTTAAGGGTACCCGTAAGAGATCGGCTCAAAATAATATCCGGAAAGTCTTTGATCCGTTCAATTTTTCATAAAGCTGTTCCTGTCAGCATTTATCAAAAACTGTTTAGATCAAGCTCTTCTCGATATTATTTCGAGCCGATTTCTTGCAGGTACCCTTAAAAACATGTTTTAAACATAATGAACGGTTCAGATCACCAAAATAAAGGATCCCTCATTAGAAGCGCGGACTATATATGTATGAGTGAGCTTCTAATAAGGGATCCCCTATTTTGCTACGGTGTGGACCTCCTACTTCTTGATCAAATTATGATGATCTGAACCGTTCAATGTGTTTAAAACGTGTTTTTAAGGGTACCCGTAAGAGATCGGCTCAAAATAATATCCGGAAAGTCTTTGATCCGTTCAATTTTTCATAAAGCTGTTCCTGTCAGCATTTATCAAAAACTGTTTAGATCAAGCTCTTCTCGATATTATTTCGAGCCGATTTCTTGCAGGTTCCCTTAAAAACATGTTTTAAACATAATGAACGGTTCAGATCACCAAAATAAAGGATCCCTCATTAGAAGCGCGGACTATATATGTATGAGTGAGCTTCTAATAAGGGATCCCCTATTTTGCTACGGTGTGGACCTCCTACTTCTTGATCAAATTATGATGATCTGAACCGTTCAATGTGTTTAAAACGTGTTTTTAAGGGTACCCGTAAGAGATCGGCTCAAAATAATATCCGGAAAGTCTTTGATCCGTTCAATTTTTCATAAAGCTGTTCCTGTCAGCATTTATCAAAAACTGTTTAGATCAAGCTCTTCTCGATATTATTTCGAGCCGATTTCTTGCAGGTACCCTTAAAAACATGTTTTAAACATAATGAACGGTTCAGATCACCAAAATAAAGGATCCCTCATTAGAAGCGCGGACTATATATGTATGAGTGAGCTTCTAATAAGGGATCCCCTATTTTGCTACGGTGTGGACCTCCTACTTCTTGATCAAATTATGATGATCTGAACCGTTCAATGTGTTTAAAACGTGTTTTTAAGGGTACCCGTAAGAGATCGGCTCAAAATAATATCCGGAAAATCTTTGATCCGTTCAATTTTTCATAAAGCTGTTCCTGTCAGCATTTATCAAAAACTCTTTAGATCAAGCTCTTCTCGATATTATTTCGAGCCGATTTCTTGCAGGTACCCTTAAAAACATGTTTTAAACATAATGAACGGTTCAGATCACCAAAATAAAGGATCCCTCATTAGAAGCGCGGACTATATATGTATGAGTGAGCTTCTAATAAGGGATCCCCTATTTTGCTATGGTGTGGACCTCCTACTTCTTGATCAAATTATGATGATCTGAACCGTTCAATGTGTTTAAAACGTGTTTTTAAGGGTACCCGTAAGAGATCGGCTCAAAATAATATCCGGAAAGTCTTTGATCCGTTCAATTTTTCATAAAGCTGTTCCTGTCAGCATTTATCAAAAACTGTTTAGATCAAGCTCTTCTCGATATTATTTCGAGCCGATTTCTTGCAGGTACCCTTAAAAACATGTTTTAAACATAATGAACGGTTCAGATCACCAAAATAAAGGATCCCTCATTAGAAGCGCGGACTATATATGTATGAGTGAGCTTCTAATAAGGGATCCCCTATTTTGCTACGGTGTGGACCTCCTACTTCTTGATCAAATTATGATGATCTGAACCGTTCAATGTGTTTAAAACGTGTTTTTAAGGGTACCCGTAAGAGATCGGCTCAAAATAATATCCGGAAAGTCTTTGATCCGTTCAATTTTTCATAAAGCTGTTCCTGTCAGCATTTATCAAAAACTGTTTAGATCAAGCTCTTCTCGATATTATTTCGAGCCGATTTCTTGCAGGTACCCTTAAAAACATGTTTTAAACATAATGAACGGTTCAGATCACCAAAATAAAGGATCCCTCATTAGAAGCGCGGACTATATATGTATGAGTGAGCTTCTAATAAGGGATCCCCTATTTTGCTACGGTGTGGACCTCCTACTTCTTGATCAAATTATGATGATCTGAACCGTTCAATGTGTTTAAAACGTGTTTTTAAGGGTACCCGTAAGAGATCGGCTCAAAATAATATCCGGAAAGTCTTTGATCCGTTCAATTTTTCATAAAGCTGTTCCTGTCAGCATTTATCAAAAACTGTTTAGATCAAGCTCTTCTCGATATTATTTCGAGCCGATTTCTTGCAGGTACCCTTAAAAACATGTTTTAAACATAATGAACGGTTCAGATCACCAAAAGAAAGGATCCCTCATTAGAAGCGCGGACTATATATGTATGAGTGAGCTTCTAATAAGGGATCCCCTATTTTGCTACGGTGTGGACCTCCTACTTCTTGATCAAATTATGATGATCTGAACCGTTCAATGTGTTTAAAACGTGTTTTTAAGGGTACCCGTAAGAGATCGGCTCAAAATAATATCCGGAAAGTCTTTGATCCGTTCAATTTTTCATAAAGCTGTTCCTGTCAGCATTTATCAAAAACTGTTTAGATCAAGCTCTCTTCTCGATATTATTTCGAGCCGATTTCTTGCAGGTACCCTTAAAAACATGTTTTAAACATAATGAACGGTTCAGATCACCAAAATAAAGGATCCCTCATTAGAAGCGCGGACTATATATGTATGAGTGAGCTTCTAATAAGGGATCCCCTATTTTGCTACGGTGTGGACCTCCTACTTCTTGATCAAATTATGATGATCTGAACCGTTCAATGTGTTTAAAACGTGTTTTTAAGGGTACCCGTAAGAGATCGGCTCAAAATAATATCCGGAAAGTCTTTGATCCGTTCAATTTTTCATAAAACTGTTCCTGTCAGCATTTATCAAAAATTGTTTAGATCAAGCTCTTCTCGATATTATTTCGAGCCGATTTCTTGCAGGTACCCTTAAAAACATGTTTTAAACATAATGAACGGTTCAGATCACCAAAATAAAGGATCCCTCATTAGAAGCGCGGACTATATATGTATGAGTGAGCTTCTAATAAGGGATCCCCTATTTTGCTACGGTGTGGACCTCCTACTTCTTGATCAAATTATGATGATCTGAACCGTTCAATGTGTTTAAAACGTGTTTTTAAGGGTACCCGTAAGAGATCGGCTCAAAATAATATCCGGAAAGTCTTTGATCCGTTCAATTTTTCATAAAGCTGTTCCTGTCAGCATTTATCAAAAACTGTTTAGATCAAGCTCTTCTCGATATTATTTCGAGCCGATTTCTTGCAGGTACCCTTAAAAACATGTTTTAAACATAATGAACGGTTCAGATCACCAAAATAAAGGATCCCTCATTAGAAGCGCGGACTATATATGTATGAGTGAGCTTCTAATAAGGGATCCCCTATTTTGCTACGGTGTGGACCTCCTACTTCTTGATCAAATTATGATGATCTGAACCGTTCAATGTGTTTAAAACGTGTTTTTAAGGGTACCCGTAAGAGATCGGCTCAAAATAATATCCGGAAAGTCTTTGATCCGTTCAATTTTTCATAAAGCTGTTCCTGTCAGCATTTATCAAAAACTGTTTAGATCAAGCTCTTCTCGATATTATTTCGAGCCGATTTCTTGCAGGTACCCTTAAAAACATGTTTTAAACATAATGAACGGTTCAGATCACCAAAATAAAGGATCCCTCATTAGAAGCGCGGACTATATATGTATGAGTGAGCTTCTAATAAGGGATCCCCTATTTTGCTACGGTGTGGACCTCCTACTTCTTGATCAAATTATGATGATCTGAACCGTTCAATGTGTTTAAAACGTGTTTTTAAGGGTACCCGTAAGAGATCGGCTCAAAATAATATCCGGAAAGTCTTTGATCCGTTCAATTTTTCATAAAGCTGTTCCTGTCAGCATTTATCAAAAACTGTTTAGATCAAGCTCTTCTCGATATTATTTCGAGCCGATTTCTTGCAGGTACCCTTAAAAACATGTTTTAAACATAATGAACGGTTCAGATCACCAAAATAAAGGATCCCTCATTAGAAGCGCGGACTATATATGTATGAGTGAGCTTCTAATAAGGGATCCCCTATTTTGCTACGGTGTGGACCTCCTACTTCTTGATCAAATTATGATGATCTGAACCGTTCAATGTGTTTAAAACGTGTTTTTAAGGGTACCCGTAAGAGATCGGCTCAAAATAATATCCGGAAAGTCTTTGATCCGTTCAATTTTTCATAAAGCTGTTCCTGTCAGCATTTATCAAAAACTGTTTAGATCAAGCTCTTCTCGATATTATTTCGAGCCGATTTCTTGCAGGTACCCTTAAAAACATGTTTTAAACATAATGAACGGTTCAGATCACCAAAATAAAGGATCCCTCATTAGAAGCGCGGACTATATATGTATGAGTGAGCTTCTAATAAGGGATCCCCTATTTTGCTACGGTGTGGACCTCCTACTTCTTGATCAAATTATGATGATCTGAACCGTTCAATGTGTTTAAAACGTGTTTTTAAGGGTACCCGTAAGAGATCGGCTCAAAATAATATCCGGAAAGTCTTTGATCCGTTCAATTTTTCATAAAGCTGTTCCTGTCAGCATTTATCAAAAACTGTTTAGATCAAGCTCTTCTCGATATTATTTCGAGCCGATTTCTTGCAGGTACCCTTAAAAACATGTTTTAAACATAATGAACGGTTCAGATCACCAAAAGAAAGGATCCCTCATTAGAAGCGCGGACTATATATGTATGAGTGAGCTTCTAATAAGGGATCCCCTATTTTGCTACGGTGTGGACCTCCTACTTCTTGATCAAATTATGATGATCTGAACCGTTCAATGTGTTTAAAACGTGTTTTTAAGGGTACCCGTAAGAGATCGGCTCAAAATAATATCCGAAAAGTCTTTGATCCGTTCAATTTTTCATAAAGCTGTTCCTGTCAGCATTTATCAAAAACTGTTTAGATCAAGCTCTCTTCTCGATATTATTTCGAGCCGATTTCTTGCAGGTACCCTTAAAAACATGTTTTAAACATAATGAACGGTTCAGATCACCAAAATAAAGGATCCCTCATTAGAAGCGCGGACTATATATGTATGAGTGAGCTTCTAATAAGGGATCCCCTATTTTGCTACGGTGTGGACCTCCTACTTCTTGATCAAATTATGATGATCTGAACCGTTCAATGTGTTTAAAACGTGTTTTTAAGGGTACCCGTAAGAGATCGGCTCAAAATAATATCCGGAAAGTCTTTGATCCGTTCAATTTTTCATAAAACTGTTCCTGTCAGCATTTATCAAAAATTGTTTAGATCAAGCTCTTCTCGATATTATTTCGAGCCGATTTCTTGCAGGTACCCTTAAAAACATGTTTTAAACATAATGAACGGTTCAGATCACCAAAATAAAGGATCCCTCATTAGAAGCGCGGACTATATATGTATGAGTGAGCTTCTAATAAGGGATCCCCTATTTTGCTACGGTGTGGACCTCCTACTTCTTGATCAAATTATGATGATCTGAACCGTTCAATGTGTTTAAAACGTGTTTTTAAGGGTACCCGTAAGAGATCGGCTCAAAATAATATCCGGAAAGTCTTTGATCCGTTCAATTTTTCATAAAGCTGTTCCTGTCAGCATTTATCAAAAACTGTTTAGATCAAGCTCTTCTCGATATTATTTCGAGCCGATTTCTTGCAGGTACCCTTAAAAACATGTTTTAAACATAATGAACGGTTCAGATCACCAAAATAAAGGATCCCTCATTAGAAGCGCGGACTATATATGTATGAGTGAGCTTCTAATAAGGGATCCCCTATTTTGCTACGGTGTGGACCTCCTACTTCTTGATCAAATTATGATGATCTGAACCGTTCAATGTGTTTAAAACGTGTTTTTAAGGGTACCCGTAAGAGATCGGCTCAAAATAATATCCGGAAAGTCTTTGATCCGTTCAATTTTTCATAAAGCTGTTCCTGTCAGCATTTATCAAAAACTGTTTAGATCAAGCTCTTCTCGATATTATTTCGAGCCGATTTCTTGCAGGTACCCTTAAAAACATGTTTTAAACATAATGAACGGTTCAGATCACCAAAATAAAGGATCCCTCATTAGAAGCGCGGACTATATATGTATGAGTGAGCTTCTAATAAGGGATCCCCTATTTTGCTACGGTGTGGACCTCCTACTTCTTGATCAAATTATGATGATCTGAACCGTTCAATGTGTTTAAAACGTGTTTTTAAGGGTACCCGTAAGAGATCGGCTCAAAATAATATCCGGAAAGTCTTTGATCCGTTCAATTTTTCATAAAGCTGTTCCTGTCAGCATTTATCAAAAACTGTTTAGATCAAGCTCTTCTCGATATTATTTCGAGCCGATTTCTTGCAGGTACCCTTAAAAACATGTTTTAAACATAATGAACGGTTCAGATCACCAAAATAAAGGATCCCTCATTAGAAGCGCGGACTATATATGTATGAGTGAGCTTCTAATAAGGGATCCCCTATTTTGCTACGGTGTGGACCTCCTACTTCTTGATCAAATTATGATGATCTGAACCGTTCAATGTGTTTAAAACGTGTTTTTAAGGGTACCCGTAAGAGATCGGCTCAAAATAATATCCGGAAAGTCTTTGATCCGTTCAATTTTTCATAAAGCTGTTCCTGTCAGCATTTATCAAAAACTGTTTAGATCAAGCTCTTCTCGATATTATTTCGAGCCGATTTCTTGCAGGTACCCTTAAAAACATGTTTTAAACATAATGAACGGTTCAGATCACCAAAATAAAGGATCCCTCATTAGAAGCGCGGACTATATATGTATGAGTGAGCTTCTAATAAGGGATCCCCTATTTTGCTACGGTGTGGACCTCCTACTTCTTGATCAAATTATGATGATCTGAACCGTTCAATGTGTTTAAAACGTGTTTTTAAGGGTACCCGTAAGAGATCGGCTCAAAATAATATCCAGAAAGTCTTTGATCCGTTCAATTTTTCATAAAGCTGTTCCTGTCAGCATTTATCAAAAACTGTTTAGATCAAGCTCTTCTCGATATTATTTCGAGCCGATTTCTTGCAGGTACCCTTAAAAACATGTTTTAAACATAATGAACGGTTCAGATCACCAAAATAAAGGATCCCTCATTAGAAGCGCGGACTATATATGTATGAGTGAGCTTCTAATAAGGGATCCCCTATTTTGCTACGGTGTGGACCTCCTACTTCTTGATCAAATTATGATGATCTGAACCGTTCAATGTGTTTAAAACGTGTTTTTAAGGGTACCCGTAAGAGATCGGCTCAAAATAATATCCGGAAAGTCTTTGATCCGTTCAATTTTTCATAAAGCTGTTCCTGTCAGCATTTATCAAAAACTGTTTAGATCAAGCTCTCTTCTCGATATTATTTCGAGCCGATTTCTTGCAGGTACCCTTAAAAACATGTTTTAAACATAATGAACGGTTCAGATCACCAAAATAAAGGATCCCTCATTAGAAGCGCGGACTATATATGTATGAGTGAGCTTCTAATAAGGGATCCCCTATTTTGCTACGGTGTGGACCTCCTACTTCTTGATCAAATTATGATGATCTGAACCGTTCAATGTGTTTAAAACGTGTTTTTAATGGTACCCGTAAGAGATCGGCTCAAAATAATATCCGGAAAGTCTTTGATCCGTTCAATTTTTCATAAAACTGTTCCTGTCAGCATTTATCAAAAATTGTTTAGATCAAGCTCTTCTCGATATTATTTCGAGCCGATTTCTTGCAGGTACCCTTAAAAACATGTTTTAAACATAATGAACGGTTCAGATCACCAAAATAAAGGATCCCTCATTAGAAGCGCAGACTATATATGTATGAGTGAGCTTCTAATAAGGGATCCCCTATTTTGCTACGGTGTGGACCTCCTACTTTTTGATCAAATTATGATGATCTGAACCGTTCAATGTGTTTAAAACGTGTTTTTAAGGGTACCCGTAAGAGATCGGCTCAAAATAATATCCGGAAAGTCTTTGATCCGTTCAATTTTTCATAAAGCTGTTCCTGTCAGCATTTATCAAAAACTGTTTAGATCAAGCTCTTCTCGATATTATTTCGAGCCGATTTCTTGCAGGTACCCTTAAAAACATGTTTTAAACATAATGAACGGTTCAGATCACCAAAATAAAGGATCCCTCATTAGAAGCGCGGACTATATATGTATGAGTGAGCTTCTAATAAGGGATCCCCTATTTTGCTACGGTGTGGACCTCCTACTTCTTGATCAAATTATGATGATCTGAACCGTTCAATGTGTTTAAAACGTGTTTTTAAGGGTACCCGTAAGAGATCGGCTCAAAATAATATCCGGAAAGTCTTTGATCCGTTCAATTTTTCATAAAGCTGTTCCTGTCAGCATTTATCAAAAACTGTTTAGATCAAGCTCTTCTCGATATTATTTCGAGCCGATTTCTTGCAGGTACCCTTAAAAACATGTTTTAAACATAATGAACGGTTCAGATCACCAAAATAAAGGATCCCTCATTAGAAGCGCGGACTATATATGTATGAGTGAGCTTCTAATAAGGGATCCCCTATTTTGCTACGGTGTGGACCTCCTACTTCTTGATCAAATTATGATGATCTGAACCGTTCAATGTGTTTAAAACGTGTTTTTAAGGGTACCCGTAAGAGATCGGCTCAAAATAATATCCGGAAAGTCTTTGATCCGTTCAATTTTTCATAAAGCTGTTCCTGTCAGCATTTATCAAAAACTGTTTAGATCAAGCTCTCTTCTCGATATTATTTCGAGCCGATTTCTTGCAGGTACCCTTAAAAACATGTTTTAAACATAATGAACGGTTCAGATCACCAAAATAAAGGATCCCTCATTAGAAGCGCGGACTATATATGTATGAGTGAGCTTCTAATAAGGGATCCCCTATTTTGCTACGGTGTGGACCTCCTACTTCTTGATCAAATTATGATGATCTGAACCGTTCAATGTGTTTAAAACGTGTTTTTAAGGGTACCCGTAAGAGATCGGCTCAAAATAATATCCGGAAAGTCTTTGATCCGTTCAATTTTTCATAAAGCTGTTCCTGTCAGCATTTATCAAAAACTGTTTAGATCAAGCTCTCTTCTCGATATTATTTCGAGCCGATTTCTTGCAGGTACCCTTAAAAACATGTTTTAAACATAATGAACGGTTCAGATCACCAAAATAAAGGATCCCTCATTAGAAGCGCGGACTATATATGTATGAGTGAGCTTCTAATAAGGGATCCCCTATTTTGGTACGGTGTGGACCTCCTACTTCTTGATCAAATTATGATGATCTGAACCGTTCAATGTGTTTAAAACGTGTTTTTAAGGGTACCCGTAAGAGATCGGCTCAAAATAATATCCGGAAAGTCTTTGATCCGTTCAATTTTTCATAAAGCTGTTCCTGTCAGCATTTATCAAAAACTGTTTAGATCAAGCTCTCTTCTCGATATTATTTCGAGCCGATTTCTTGCAGGTACCCTTAAAAACATGTTTTAAACATAATGAACGGTTCAGATCACCAAAATAAAGGATCCCTCATTAGAAGCGCGGACTATATATGTATGAGTGAGCTTCTAATAAGGGATCCCCTATTTTGCTACGGTGTGGATCTCCTACTTCTTGATCAAATTATGATGATCTGAACCGTTCAATGTGTTTAAAACGTGTTTTTAAGGGTACCCGTAAGAGATCGGCTCAAAATAATATCCGGAAAGTCTTTGATCCGTTCAATTTTTCATAAAGCTGTTCCTGTCAGCATTTATCAAAAACTGTTTAGATCAAGCTCTCTTCTCGATATTATTTCGAGCCGATTTCTTGCAGGTACCCTTAAAAACATGTTTTAAACATAATGAACGGTTCAGATCATCAAAATAAAGGATCCCTCATTAGAAGCGCGGACTATATATGTATGAGTGAGCTTCTAATAAGGGATCCCCTATTTTGCTACGGTGTGGACCTCCTACTTCTTGATCAAATTATGATGATCTGAACCGTTCAATGTGTTTAAAACGTGTTTTTAAGGGTACCCGTAAGAGATCGGCTCAAAATAATATCCGGAAAGTCTTTGATCCGTTCAATTTTTCATAAAGCTGTTCCTGTCAGCATTTATCAAAAACTGTTTAGATCAAGCTCTCTTCTCGATATTATTTCGAGCCGATTTCTTGCAGGTACCCTTAAAAACATGTTTTAAACATAATGAACGGTTCACATCACCAAAATAAAGGATCCCTCATTAGAAGCGCGGACTATATATGTATGAGTGAGCTTCTAATAAGGGATCCCCTATTTTGCTACGGTGTGGACCTCCTACTTCTTGATCAAATTATGATGATCTGAACCGTTCAATGTGTTTAAAACGTGTTTTTAAGGGTACCCGTAAGAGATCGGCTCAAAATAATATCCGGAAAGTCTTTGATCCGTTCAATTTTTCATAAAGCTGTTCCTGTCAGCATTTATCAAAAACTGTTTAGATCAAGCTCTCTTCTCGATATTATTTCGAGCCGATTTCTTGCAGGTACCCTTAAAAACATGTTTTAAACATAATGAACGGTTCAGATCATCAAAATAAAGGATCCCTCATTAGAAGCGCGGACTATATATGTATGAGTGAGCTTCTAATAAGGGATCCCCTATTTTGCTACGGTGTGGACCTCCTACTTCTTGATCAAATTATGATGATCTGAACCGTTCAATGTGTTTAAAACGTGTTTTTAAGGGTACCCGTAAGAGATCGGCTCAAAATAATATCCGGAAAGTCTTTGATCCGTTCAATTTTTCATAAAGCTGTTCCTGTCAGCATTTATCAAAAACTGTTTAGATCAAGCTCTTCTCGATATTATTTCGAGCCGATTTCTTGCAGGTACCCTTAAAAACATGTTTTAAACATAATGAACGGTTCAGATCACCAAAATAAAGGATCCCTCATTAGAAGCGCGGACTATATATGTATGAGTGAGCTTCTAATAAGGGATCCCCTATTTTGCTACGGTGTGGACCTCCTACTTCTTGATCAAATTATGATGATCTGAACCGTTCAATGTGTTTAAAACGTGTTTTTAAGGGTACCCGTAAGAGATCGGCTCAAAATAATATCCGGAAAGTCTTTGATCCGTTCAATTTTTCATAAAGCTGTTCCTGTCAGCATTTATCAAAAACTGTTTAGATCAAGCTCTCTTCTCGATATTATTTCGAGCCGATTTCTTGCAGGTACCCTTAAAAACATGTTTTAAACATAATGAACGGTTCAGATCATCAAAATAAAGGATCCCTCATTAGAAGCGCGGACTATATATGTATGAGTGAGCTTCTAATAAGGGATCCCCTATTTTGCTACGGTGTGGACCTCCTACTTCTTGATCAAATTATGATGATCTGAACCGTTCAATGTGTTTAAAACGTGTTTTTAAGGGTACCCGTAAGAGATCGGCTCAAAATAATATCCGGAAAGTCTTTGATCCGTTCAATTTTTCATAAAGCTGTTCCTGTCAGCATTTATCAAAAACTGTTTAGATCAAGCTCTCTTCTCGATATTATTTCGAGCCGATTTCTTGCAGGTACCCTTAAAAACATGTTTTAAACATAATGAACGGTTCAGATCACCAAAATAAAGGATCCCTCATTAGAAGCGCGGACTATATATGTATGAGTGAGCTTCTAATAAGGGATCCCCTATTTTGCTACGGTGTGGACCTCCTACTTCTTGATCAAATTATGATGATCTGAACCGTTCAATGTGTTTAAAACGTGTTTTTAAGGGTACCCGTAAGAGATCGGCTCAAAATAATATCCGGAAAGTCTTTGATCCGTTCAATTTTTCATAAAGCTGTTCCTGTCAGCATTTATCAAAAACTGTTTAGATCAAGCTCTTCTCGATATTATTTCGAGCCGATTTCTTGCAGGTACCCTTAAAAACATGTTTTAAACATAATGAACGGTTCAGATCACCAAAATAAAGGATCCCTCATTAGAAGCGCGGACTATATATGTATGAGTGAGCTTCTAATAAGGGATCCCCTATTTTGCTACGGTGTGGACCTCCTACTTTCTTGATCAAATTATGATGATCTGAACCGTTCAATGTGTTTAAAACGTGTTTTTAAGGGTACCCGTAAGAGATCGGCTCAAAATAATATCCGGAAAGTCTTTGATCCGTTCAATTTTTCATAAAGCTGTTCCTGTCAGCATTTATCAAAAACTGTTTAGATCAAGCTCTCTTCTCGATATTATTTCGAGCCGATTTCTTGCAGGTACCCTTAAAAACATGTTTTAAACATAATGAACGGTTCAGATCATCAAAATAAAGGATCCCTCATTAGAAGCGCGGACTATATATGTATGAGTGAGCTTCTAATAAGGGATCCCCTATTTTGCTACGGTGTGGACCTCCTACTTCTTGATCAAATTATGATGATCTGAACCGTTCAATGTGTTTAAAACGTGTTTTTAAGGGTACCCGTAAGAGATCGGCTCAAAATAATATCCGGAAAGTCTTTGATCCGTTCAATTTTTCATAAAGCTGTTCCTGTCAGCATTTATAAAAAACTGTTTAGATCAAGCTCTTCTCGATATTATTTCGAGCCGATTTCTTGCAGGTACCCTTAAAAACATGTTTTAAACATAATGAACGGTTCAGATCACCAAAATAAAGGATCCCTCATTAGAAGCGCGGACTATATATGTATGAGTGAGCTTCTAATAAGGGATCCCCTATTTTGCTACGGTGTGGACCTCCTACTTTCTTGATCAAATTATGATGATCTGAACCGTTCAATGTGTTTAAAACGTGTTTTTAAGGGTACCCGTAAGAGATCGGCTCAAAATAATATCCGGAAAGTCTTTGATCCGTTCAATTTTTCATAAAGCTGTTCCTGTCAGCATTTATCAAAAACTGTTTAGATCAAGCTCTCTTCTCGATATTATTTCGAGCCGATTTCTTGCAGGTACCCTTAAAAACATGTTTTAAACATAATGAACGGTTCAGATCATCAAAATAAAGGATCCCTCATTAGAAGCGCGGACTATATATGTATGAGTGAGCTTCTAATAAGGGATCCCCTATTTTGCTACGGTGTGGACCTCCTACTTCTTGATCAAATTATGATGATCTGAACCGTTCAATGTGTTTAAAACGTGTTTTTAAGGGTACCCGTAAGAGATCGGCTCAAAATAATATCCGAAAAGTCTTTGATCCGTTCAATTTTTCATAAAGCTGTTCCTGTCAGCATTTATCAAAAACTGTTTAGATCAAGCTCTTCTCGATATTATTTCGAGCCGATTTCTTGCAGGTACCCTTAAAAACATGTTTTAAACATAATGAACGGTTCAGATCATCAAAATAAAGGATCCCTCATTAGAAGCGCGGACTATATATGTATGAGTGAGCTTCTAATAAGGGATCCCCTATTTTGCTACGGTGTGGACCTCCTACTTCTTGATCAAATTATGATGATCTGAACCGTTCAATGTGTTTAAAACGTGTTTTTAAGGGTACCCGTAAGAGATCGGCTCAAAATAATATCCGGAAAGTCTTTGATCCGTTCAATTTTTCATAAAGCTGTTCCTGTCAGCATTTATCAAAAACTGTTTAGATCAAGCTCTTCTCGATATTATTTCGAGCCGATTTCTTGCAGGTACCCTTAAAAACATGTTTTAAACATAATGAACGGTTCAGATCACCAAAATAAAGGATCCCTCATTAGAAGCGCGGACTATATATGTATGAGTGAGCTTCTAATAAGGGATCCCCTATTTTGCTACGGTGTGGACCTCCTACTTCTTGATCAAATTATGATGATCTGAACCGTTCAATGTGTTTAAAACGTGTTTTTAAGGGTACCCGTAAGAGATCGGCTCAAAATAATATCCGGAAAGTCTTTGATCCGTTCAATTTTTCATAAAGCTGTTCCTGTCAGCATTTATCAAAAACTGTTTAGATCAAGCTCTTCTCGATATTATTTCGAGCCGATTTCTTGCAGGTACCCTTAAAAACATGTTTTAAACATAATGAACGGTTCAGATCACCAAAATAAAGGATCCCTCATTAGAAGCGCGGACTATATATGTATGAGTGAGCTTCTAATAAGGGATCCCCTATTTTGCTACGGTGTGGACCTCCTACTTCTTGATCAAATTATGATGATCTGAACCGTTCAATGTGTTTAAAACGTGTTTTTAAGGGTACCCGTAAGAGATCGGCTCAAAATAATATCCGGAAAGTCTTTGATCCGTTCAATTTTTCATAAAGCTGTTCCTGTCAGCATTTATCAAAAACTGTTTAGATCAAGCTCTTCTCGATATTATTTCGAGCCGATTTCTTGCAGGTACCCTTAAAAACATGTTTTAAACATAATGAACGGTTCAGATCACCAAAATAAAGGATCCCTCATTAGAAGCGCGGACTATATATGTATGAGTGAGCTTCTAATAAGGGATCCCCTATTTTGCTACGGTGTGGACCTCCTACTTCTTGATCAAATTATGATGATCTGAACCGTTCAATGTGTTTAAAACGTGTTTTTAAGGGTACCCGTAAGAGATCGGCTCAAAATAATATCCGGAAAGTCTTTGATCCGTTCAATTTTTCATAAAGCTGTTCCTGTCAGCATTTATCAAAAACTGTTTAGATCAAGCTCTTCTCGATATTATTTCGAGCCGATTTCTTGCAGGTACCCTTAAAAACATGTTTTAAACATAATGAACGGTTCAGATCACCAAAATAAAGGATCCCTCATTAGAAGCGCGGACTATATATGTATGAGTGAGCTTCTAATAAGGGATCCCCTATTTTGCTACGGTGTGGACCTCCTACTTCTTGATCAAATTATGATGATCTGAACCGTTCAATGTGTTTAAAACGTGTTTTTAAGGGTACCCGTAAGAGATCGGCTCAAAATAATATCCGGAAAGTCTTTGATCCGTTCAATTTTTCATAAAGCTGTTCCTGTCAGCATTTATCAAAAACTGTTTAGATCAAGCTCTCTTCTCGATATTATTTCGAGCCGATTTCTTGCAGGTACCCTTAAAAACATGTTTTAAACATAATGAACGGTTCAGATCACCAAAATAAAGGATCCCTCATTAGAAGCGCGGACTATATATGTATGAGTGAGCTTCTAATAAGGGATCCCCTATTTTGCTACGGTGTGGACCTCCTACTTCTTGATCAAATTATGATGATCTGAACCGTTCAATGTGTTTAAAACGTGTTTTTAAGGGTACCCGTAAGAGATCGGCTCAAAATAATATCCGGAAAGTCTTTGATCCGTTCAATTTTTCATAAAGCTGTTCCTGTCAGCATTTATCAAAAACTGTTTAGATCAAGCTCTTCTCGATATTATTTCGAGCCGATTTCTTGCAGGTACCCTTAAAAACATGTTTTAAACATAATGAACGGTTCAGATCACCAAAATAAAGGATCCCTCATTAGAAGCGCGGACTATATATGTATGAGTGAGCTTCTAATAAGGGATCCCCTATTTTGCTACGGTGTGGACCTCCTACTTCTTGATCAAATTATGATGATCTGAACCGTTCAATGTGTTTAAAACGTGTTTTTAAGGGTACCCGTAAGAGATCGGCTCAAAATAATATCCGGAAAGTCTTTGATCCGTTCAATTTTTCATAAAGCTGTTCCTGTCAGCATTTATCAAAAACTGTTTAGATCAAGCTCTCTTCTCGATATTATTTCGAGCCGATTTCTTGCAGGTACCCTTAAAAACATGTTTTAAACATAATGAACGGTTCAGATCACCAAAATAAAGGATCCCTCATTAGAAGCGCGGACTATATATGTATGAGTGAGCTTCTAATAAGGGATCCCCTATTTTGCTACGGTGTGGACCTCCTACTTCTTGATCAAATTATGATGATCTGAACCGTTCAATGTGTTTAAAACGTGTTTTTAAGGGTACCCGTAAGAGA
The DNA here is from genome assembly GCA_019985065.2 of Arctostaphylos glauca. Lineage (NCBI taxonomy): Eukaryota > Viridiplantae > Streptophyta > Magnoliopsida > Ericales > Ericaceae > Arctostaphylos > Arctostaphylos glauca. Next base: position 218,879 of record JAHSPW020000023.1, read on the forward strand.
TCGGCTCAAAATAATATCCGGAAAGTCTTTGATCCGTTCAATTTTTCATAAAGCTGTTCCTGTCAGCATTTATCAAAAACTGTTTAGATCAAGCTCTTCTCGATATTATTTCGAGCCGATTTCTTGCAGGTACCCTTAAAAACATGTTTTAAACATAATGAACGGTTCAGATCACCAAAATAAAGGATCCCTCATTAGAAGCGCGGACTATATATGTATGAGTGAGCTTCTAATAAGGGATCCCCTATTTTGCTACGGTGTGGACCTCCTACTTCTTGATCAAATTATGATGATCTGAACCGTTCAATGTGTTTAAAACGTGTTTTTAAGGGTACCCGTAAGAGATCGGCTCAAAATAATATCCGGAAAGTCTTTGATCCGTTCAATTTTTCATAAAGCTGTTCCTGTCAGCATTTATCAAAAACTGTTTAGATCAAGCTCTTCTCGATATTATTTCGAGCCGATTTCTTGCAGGTACCCTTAAAAACATGTTTTAAACATAATGAACGGTTCAGATCACCAAAATAAAGGATCCCTCATTAGAAGCGCGGACTATATATGTATGAGTGAGCTTCTAATAAGGGATCCCCTATTTTGCTACGGTGTGGACCTCCTACTTCTTGATCAAATTATGATGATCTGAACCGTTCAATGTGTTTAAAACGTGTTTTTAAGGGTACCCGTAAGAGATCGGCTCAAAATAATATCCGGAAAGTCTTTGATCCGTTCAATTTTTCATAAAGCTGTTCCTGTCAGCATTTATCAAAAACTGTTTAGATCAAGCTCTTCTCGATATTATTTCGAGCCGATTTCTTGCAGGTACCCTTAAAAACATGTTTTAAACATAATGAACGGTTCAGATCACCAAAATAAAGGATCCCTCATTAGAAGCGCGGACTATATATGTATGAGTGAGCTTCTAATAAGGGATCCCCTATTTTGCTACGGTGTGGACCTCCTACTTCTTGATCAAATTATGATGATCTGAACCGTTCAATGTGTTTAAAACGTGTTTTTAAGGGTACCCGTAAGAGATCGGCTCAAAATAATATCCAGAAAGTCTTTGATCCGTTCAATTTTTCATAAAGCTGTTCCTGTCAGCATTTATCAAAAACTGTTTAGATCAAGCTCTTCTCGATATTATTTCGAGCCGATTTCTTGCAGGTACCCTTAAAAACATGTTTTAAACATAATGAACGGTTCAGATCACCAAAATAAAGGATCCCTCATTAGAAGCGCGGACTATATATGTATGAGTGAGCTTCTAATAAGGGATCCCCTATTTTGCTACGGTGTGGACCTCCTACTTCTTGATCAAATTATGATGATCTGAACCGTTCAATGTGTTTAAAACGTGTTTTTAAGGGTACCCGTAAGAGATCGGCTCAAAATAATATCCGGAAAGTCTTTGATCCGTTCAATTTTTCATAAAGCTGTTCCTGTCAGCATTTATCAAAAACTGTTTAGATCAAGCTCTTCTCGATATTATTTCGAGCCGATTTCTTGCAGGTACCCTTAAAAACATGTTTTAAACATAATGAACGGTTCAGATCACCAAAATAAAGGATCCCTCATTAGAAGCGCGGACTATATATGTATGAGTGAGCTTCTAATAAGGGATCCCCTATTTTGCTACGGTGTGGACCTCCTACTTCTTGATCAAATTATGATGATCTGAACCGTTCAATGTGTTTAAAACGTGTTTTTAAGGGTACCCGTAAGAGATCGGCTCAAAATAATATCCGGAAAGTCTTTGATCCGTTCAATTTTTCATAAAGCTGTTCCTGTCAGCATTTATCAAAAACTGTTTAGATCAAGCTCTTCTCGATATTATTTCGAGCCGATTTCTTGCAGGTACCCTTAAAAACATGTTTTAAACATAATGAACGGTTCAGATCACCAAAATAAAGGATCCCTCATTAGAAGCGCGGACTATATATGTATGAGTGAGCTTCTAATAAGGGATCCCCTATTTTGCTACGGTGTGGACCTCCTACTTCTTGATCAAATTATGATGATCTGAACCGTTCAATGTGTTTAAAACGTGTTTTTAAGGGTACCCGTAAGAGATCGGCTCAAAATAATATCCGGAAAGTCTTTGATCCGTTCAATTTTTCATAAAGCTGTTCCTGTCAGCATTTATCAAAAACTGTTTAGATCAAGCTCTCTTCTCGATATTATTTCGAGCCGATTTCTTGCAGGTACCCTTAAAAACATGTTTTAAACATAATGAACGGTTCAGATCACCAAAATAAAGGATCCCTCATTAGAAGCGCGGACTATATATGTATGAGTGAGCTTCTAATAAGGGATCCCCTATTTTGCTACGGTGTGGACCTCCTACTTCTTGATCAAATTATGATGATCTGAACCGTTCAATGTGTTTAAAACGTGTTTTTAAGGGTACCCGTAAGAGATCGGCTCAAAATAATATCCGGAAAGTCTTTGATCCGTTCAATTTTTCATAAAGCTGTTCCTGTCAGCATTTATCAAAAACTGTTTAGATCAAGCTCTTCTCGATATTATTTCGAGCCGATTTCTTGCAGGTACCCTTAAAAACATGTTTTAAACATAATGAACGGTTCAGATCACCAAAATAAAGGATCCCTCATTAGAAGCGCGGACTATATATGTATGAGTGAGCTTCTAATAAGGGATCCCCTATTTTGCTACGGTGTGGACCTCCTACTTTTTGATCAAATTATGATGATCTGAACCGTTCAATGTGTTTAAAACGTGTTTTTAAGGGTACCCGTAAGAGATCGGCTCAAAATAATATCCGGAAAGTCTTTGATCCGTTCAATTTTTCATAAAGCTGTTCCTGTCAGCATTTATCAAAAACTGTTTAGATCAAGCTCTTCTCGATATTATTTCGAGCCGATTTCTTGCAGGTACCCTTAAAAACATGTTTTAAACATAATGAACGGTTCAGATCACCAAAATAAAGGATCCCTCATTAGAAGCGCGGACTATATATGTATGAGTGAGCTTCTAATAAGGGATCCCCTATTTTGCTACGGTGTGGACCTCCTACTTCTTGATCAAATTATGATGATCTGAACCGTTCAATGTGTTTAAAACGTGTTTTTAAGGGTACCCGTAAGAGATCGGCTCAAAATAATATCCGGAAAGTCTTTGATCCGTTCAATTTTTCATAAAGCTGTTCCTGTCAGCATTTATCAAAAACTGTTTAGATCAAGCTCTTCTCGATATTATTTCGAGCCGATTTCTTGCAGGTACCCTTAAAAACATGTTTTAAACATAATGAACGGTTCAGATCACCAAAATAAAGGATCCCTCATTAGAAGCGCGGACTATATATGTATGAGTGAGCTTCTAATAAGGGATCCCCTATTTTGCTACGGTGTGGACCTCCTACTTCTTGATCAAATTATGATGATCTGAACCGTTCAATGTGTTTAAAACGTGTTTTTAAGGGTACCCGTAAGAGATCGGCTCAAAATAATATCCGGAAAGTCTTTGATCCGTTCAATTTTTCATAAAGCTGTTCCTGTCAGCATTTATCAAAAACTGTTTAGATCAAGCTCTCTTCTCGATATTATTTCGAGCCGATTTCTTGCAGGTACCCTTAAAAACATGTTTTAAACATAATGAACGGTTCAGATCACCAAAATAAAGGATCCCTCATTAGAAGCGCGGACTATATATGTATGAGTGAGCTTCTAATAAGGGATCCCCTATTTTGCTACGGTGTGGACCTCCTACTTCTTGATCAAATTATGATGATCTGAACCGTTCAATGTGTTTAAAACGTGTTTTTAAGGGTACCCGTAAGAGATCGGCTCAAAATAATATCCGGAAAGTCTTTGATCCGTTCAATTTTTCATAAAGCTGTTCCTGTCAGCATTTATCAAAAACTGTTTAGATCAAGCTCTTCTCGATATTATTTCGAGCCGATTTCTTGCAGGTACCCTTAAAAACATGTTTTAAACATAATGAACGGTTCAGATCACCAAAATAAAGGATCCCTCATTAGAAGCGCGGACTATATATGTATGAGTGAGCTTCTAATAAGGGATCCCCTATTTTGCTACGGTGTGGACCTCCTACTTCTTGATCAAATTATGATGATCTGAACCGTTCAATGTGTTTAAAACGTGTTTTTAAGGGTACCCGTAAGAGATCGGCTCAAAATAATATCCGGAAAGTCTTTGATCCGTTCAATTTTTCATAAAGCTGTTCCTGTCAGCATTTATCAAAAACTGTTTAGATCAAGCTCTCTTCTCGATATTATTTCGAGCCGATTTCTTGCAGGTACCCTTAAAAACATGTTTTAAACATAATGAACGGTTCAGATCACCAAAATAAAGGATCCCTCATTAGAAGCGCGGACTATATATGTATGAGTGAGCTTCTAATAAGGGATCCCCTATTTTGCTACGGTGTGGACCTCCTACTTCTTGATCAAATTATGATGATCTGAACCGTTCAATGTGTTTAAAACGTGTTTTTAAGGGTACCCGTAAGAGATCGGCTCAAAATAATATCCGGAAAGTCTTTGATCCGTTCAATTTTTCATAAAGCTGTTCCTGTCAGCATTTATCAAAAACTGTTTAGATCAAGCTCTCTTCTCGATATTATTTCGAGCCGATTTCTTGCAGGTACCCTTAAAAACATGTTTTAAACATAATGAACGGTTCAGATCATCAAAATAAAGGATCCCTCATTAGAAGCGCGGACTATATATGTATGAGTGAGCTTCTAATAAGGGATCCCCTATTTTGCTACGGTGTGGACCTCCTACTTCTTGATCAAATTATGATGATCTGAACCGTTCAATGTGTTTAAAACGTGTTTTTAAGGGTACCCGTAAGAGATCGGCTCAAAATAATATCCGGAAAGTCTTTGATCCGTTCAATTTTTCATAAAGCTGTTCCTGTCAGCATTTATCAAAAACTGTTTAGATCAAGCTCTCTTCTCGATATTATTTCGAGCCGATTTCTTGCAGGTACCCTTAAAAACATGTTTTAAACATAATGAACGGTTCAGATCACCAAAATAAAGGATCCCTCATTAGAAGCGCGGACTATATATGTATGAGTGAGCTTTTAATAAGGGATCCCCTATTTTGCTACGGTGTGGATCTCCTACTTCTTGATCAAATTATGATGATCTGAACCGTTCAATGTGTTTAAAACGTGTTTTTAAGGGTACCCGTAAGAGATCGGCTCAAAATAATATCCGGAAAGTCTTTGATCCGTTCAATTTTTCATAAAGCTGTTCCTGTCAGCATTTATCAAAAACTGTTTAGATCAAGCTCTTCTCGATATTATTTCGAGCCGATTTCTTGCAGGTACCCTTAAAAACATGTTTTAAACATAATGAACGGTTCAGATCACCAAAATAAAGGATCCCTCATTAGAAGCGCGGACTATATATGTATGAGTGAGCTTCTAATAAGGGATCCCCTATTTTGCTACGGTGTGGACCTCCTACTTCTTGATCAAATTATGATGATCTGAACCGTTCAATGTGTTTAAAACGTGTTTTTAAGGGTACCCGTAAGAGATCGGCTCAAAATAATATCCGGAAAGTCTTTGATCCGTTCAATTTTTCATAAAGCTGTTCCTGTCAGCATTTATCAAAAACTGTTTAGATCAAGCTCTCTTCTCGATATTATTTCGAGCCGATTTCTTGCAGGTACCCTTAAAAACATGTTTTAAACATAATGAACGGTTCACATCACCAAAATAAAGGATCCCTCATTAGAAGCGCGGACTATATATGTATGAGTGAGCTTCTAATAAGGGATCCCCTATTTTGCTACGGTGTGGACCTCCTACTTCTTGATCAAATTATGATGATCTGAACCGTTCAATGTGTTTAAAACGTGTTTTTAAGGGTACCCGTAAGAGATCGGCTCAAAATAATATCCGGAGAGTCTTTGATCCGTTCAATTTTTCATAAAGCTGTTCCTGTCAGCATTTATCAAAAACTGTTTAGATCAAGCTCTTCTCGATATTATTTCGAGCCGATTTCTTGCAGGTACCCTTAAAAACATGTTTTAAACATAATGAACGGTTCAGATCATCAAAATAAAGGATCCCTCATTAGAAGCGCGGACTATATATGTATGAGTGAGCTTCTAATAAGGGATCCCCTATTTTGCTACGGTGTGGACCTCCTACTTCTTGATCAAATTATGATGATCTGAACCGTTCAATGTGTTTAAAACGTGTTTTTAAGGGTACCCGTAAGAGATCGGCTCAAAATAATATCCGGAAAGTCTTTGATCCGTTCAATTTTTCATAAAGCTGTTCCTGTCAGCATTTATCAAAAACTGTTTAGATCAAGCTCTCTTCTCGATATTATTTCGAGCCGATTTCTTGCAGGTACCCTTAAAAACATGTTTTAAACATAATGAACGGTTCAGATCATCAAAATAAAGGATCCCTCATTAGAAGCGCGGACTATATATGTATGAGTGAGCTTCTAATAAGGGATCCCCTATTTTGCTACGGTGTGGACCTCCTACTTCTTGATCAAATTATGATGATCTGAACCGTTCAATGTGTTTAAAACGTGTTTTTAAGGGTACCCGTAAGAGATCGGCTCAAAATAATATCCGGAAAGTCTTTGATCCGTTCAATTTTTCATAAAGCTGTTCCTGTCAGCATTTATCAAAAACTGTTTAGATCAAGCTCTTCTCGATATTATTTCGAGCCGATTTCTTGCAGGTACCCTTAAAAACATGTTTTAAACATAATGAACGGTTCAGATCACCAAAATAAAGGATCCCTCATTAGAAGCGCGGACTATATATGTATGAGTGAGCTTCTAATAAGGGATCCCCTATTTTGCTACGGTGTGGACCTCCTACTTCTTGATCAAATTATGATGATCTGAACCGTTCAATGTGTTTAAAACGTGTTTTTAAGGGTACCCGTAAGAGATCGGCTCAAAATAATATCCGGAAAGTCTTTGATCCGTTCAATTTTTCATAAAGCTGTTCCTGTCAGCATTTATCAAAAACTGTTTAGATCAAGCTCTCTTCTCGATATTATTTCGAGCCGATTTCTTGCAGGTACCCTTAAAAACATGTTTTAAACATAATGAACGGTTCAGATCATCAAAATAAAGGATCCCTCATTAGAAGCGCGGACTATATATGTATGAGTGAGCTTCTAATAAGGGATCCCCTATTTTGCTACGGTGTGGACCTCCTACTTCTTGATCAAATTATGATGATCTGAACCGTTCAATGTGTTTAAAACGTGTTTTTAAGGGTACCCGTAAGAGATCGGCTCAAAATAATATCCGGAAAGTCTTTGATCCGTTCAATTTTTCATAAAGCTGTTCCTGTCAGCATTTATCAAAAACTGTTTAGATCAAGCTCTCTTCTCGATATTATTTCGAGCCGATTTCTTGCAGGTACCCTTAAAAACATGTTTTAAACATAATGAACGGTTCAGATCATCAAAATAAAGGATCCCTCATTAGAAGCGCGGACTATATATGTATGAGTGAGCTTCTAATAAGGGATCCCCTATTTTGCTACGGTGTGGACCTCCTACTTCTTGATCAAATTATGATGATCTGAACCGTTCAATGTGTTTAAAACGTGTTTTTAAGGGTACCCGTAAGAGATCGGCTCAAAATAATATCCGGAAAGTCTTTGATCCGTTCAATTTTTCATAAAGCTGTTCCTGTCAGCATTTATCAAAAACTGTTTAGATCAAGCTCTTCTCGATATTATTTCGAGCCGATTTCTTGCAGGTACCCTTAAAAACATGTTTTAAACATAATGAACGGTTCAGATCACCAAAATAAAGGATCCCTCATTAGAAGCGCGGACTATATATGTATGAGTGAGCTTCTAATAAGGGATCCCCTATTTTGCTACGGTGTGGACCTCCTACTTTCTTGATCAAATTATGATGATCTGAACCGTTCAATGTGTTTAAAACGTGTTTTTAAGGGTACCCGTAAGAGATCGGCTCAAAATAATATCCGGAAAGTCTTTGATCCGTTCAATTTTTCATAAAGCTGTTCCTGTCAGCATTTATCAAAAACTGTTTAGATCAAGCTCTCTTCTCGATATTATTTCGAGCCGATTTCTTGCAGGTACCCTTAAAAACATGTTTTAAACATAATGAACGGTTCAGATCATCAAAATAAAGGATCCCTCATTAGAAGCGCGGACTATATATGTATGAGTGAGCTTCTAATAAGGGATCCCCTATTTTGCTACGGTGTGGACCTCCTACTTCTTGATCAAATTATGATGATCTGAACCGTTCAATGTGTTTAAAACGTGTTTTTAAGGGTACCCGTAAGAGATCGGCTCAAAATAATATCCGGAAAGTCTTTGATCCGTTCAATTTTTCATAAAGCTGTTCCTGTCAGCATTTATCAAAAACTGTTTAGATCAAGCTCTCTTCTCGATATTATTTCGAGCCGATTTCTTGCAGGTACCCTTAAAAACATGTTTTAAACATAATGAACGGTTCAGATCATCAAAATAAAGGATCCCTCATTAGAAGCGCGGACTATATATGTATGAGTGAGCTTCTAATAAGGGATCCCCTATTTTGCTACGGTGTGGACCTCCTACTTCTTGATCAAATTATGATGATCTGAACCGTTCAATGTGTTTAAAACGTGTTTTTAAGGGTACCCGTAAGAGATCGGCTCAAAATAATATCCGGAAAGTCTTTGATCCGTTCAATTTTTCATAAAGCTGTTCCTGTCAGCATTTATCAAAAACTGTTTAGATCAAGCTCTTCTCGATATTATTTCGAGCCGATTTCTTGCAGGTACCCTTAAAAACATGTTTTAAACATAATGAACGGTTCAGATCACCAAAATAAAGGATCCCTCATTAGAAGCGCGGACTATATATGTATGAGTGAGCTTCTAATAAGGGATCCCCTATTTTGCTACGGTGTGGACCTCCTACTTCTTGATCAAATTATGATGATCTGAACCGTTCAATGTGTTTAAAACGTGTTTTTAAGGGTACCCGTAAGAGATCGGCTCAAAATAATATCCGAAAAGTCTTTGATCCGTTCAATTTTTCATAAAGCTGTTCCTGTCAGCATTTATCAAAAACTGTTTACATCAAGCTCTTCTCGATATTATTTCGAGCCGATTTCTTGCAGGTACCCTTAAAAACATGTTTTAAACATAATGAACGGTTCAGATCATCAAAATAAAGGATCCCTCATTAGAAGCGCGGACTATATATGTATGAGTGAGCTTCTAATAAGGGATCCCCTATTTTGCTACGGTGTGGACCTCCTACTTCTTGATCAAATTATGATGATCTGAACCGTTCAATGTGTTTAAAACGTGTTTTTAAGGGTACCCGTAAGAGATCGGCTCAAAATAATATCCGGAAAGTCTTTGATCCGTTCAATTTTTCATAAAGCTGTTCCTGTCAGCATTTATCAAAAACTGTTTAGATCAAGCTCTCTTCTCGATATTATTTCGAGCCGATTTCTTGCAGTACCCTTAAAAACATGTTTTAAACATAATGAACGGTTCAGATCATCAAAATAAAGGATCCCTCATTAGAAGCGCGGACTATATATGTATGAGTGAGGTTCTAATAAGGGATCCCCTATTTTGCTACGGTGTGGACCTCCTACTTCTTGATCAAATTATGATGATCTGAACCGTTCAATGTGTTTAAAACGTGTTTTTAAGGGTACCCGTAAGAGATCGGCTCAAAATAATATCCGGAAAGTCTTTGATCCGTTCAATTTTTCATAAAGCTGTTCCTGTCAGCATTTATCAAAAACTGTTTAGATCAAGCTCTTCTCGATATTATTTCGAGCCGATTTCTTGCAGGTACCCTTAAAAACATGTTTTAAACATAATGAACGGTTCAGATCACCAAAATAAAGGATCCCTCATTAGAAGCGCGGACTATATATGTATGAGTGAGCTTCTAATAAGGGATCCCCTATTTTGCTACGGTGTGGACCTCCTACTTCTTGATCAAATTATGATGATCTGAACCGTTCAATGTGTTTAAAACGTGTTTTTAAGGGTACCCGTAAGAGATCGGCTCAAAATAATATCCGGAAAGTCTTTGATCCGTTCAATTTTTCATAAAGCTGTTCCTGTCAGCATTTATCAAAAACTGTTTAGATCAAGCTCTCTTCTCGATATTATTTCGAGCCGATTTCTTGCAGGTACCCTTAAAAACATGTTTTAAACATAATGAACGGTTCAGATCATCAAAATAAAGGATCCCTCATTAGAAGCGCGGACTATATATGTATGAGTGAGCTTCTAATAAGGGATCCCCTATTTTGCTACGGTGTGGACCTCCTACTTCTTGATCAAATTATGATGATCTGAACCGTTCAATGTGTTTAAAACGTGTTTTTAAGGGTACCCGTAAGAGATCGGCTCAAAATAATATCCGGAAAGTCTTTGATCCGTTCAATTTTTCATAAAGCTGTTCCTGTCAGCATTTATCAAAAACTGTTTAGATCAAGCTCTTCTCGATATTATTTCGAGCCGATTTCTTGCAGGTACCCTTAAAAACATGTTTTAAACATAATGAACGGTTCAGATCACCAAAATAAAGGATCCCTCATTAGAAGCGCGGACTATATATGTATGAGTGAGCTTCTAATAAGGGATCCCCTATTTTGCTACGGTGTGGACCTCCTACTTCTTGATCAAATTATGATGATCTGAACCGTTCAATGTGTTTAAAACGTGTTTTTAAGGGTACCCGTAAGAGATCGGCTCAAAATAATATCCGGAAAGTCTTTGATCCGTTCAATTTTTCATAAAGCTGTTCCTGTCAGCATTTATCAAAAACTGTTTAGATCAAGCTCTTCTCGATATTATTTCGAGCCGATTTCTTGCAGGTACCCTTAAAAACATGTTTTAAACATAATGAACGGTTCAGATCACCAAAATAAAGGATCCCTCATTAGAAGCGCGGACTATATATGTATGAGTGAGCTTCTAATAAGGGATCCCCTATTTTGCTACGGTGTGGACCTCCTACTTCTTGATCAAATTATGATGATCTGAACCGTTCAATGTGTTTAAAACGTGTTTTTAAGGGTACCCGTAAGAGATCGGCTCAAAATAATATCCGGAAAGTCTTTGATCCGTTCAATTTTTCATAAAGCTGTTCCTGTCAGCATTTATCAAAAACTGTTTAGATCAAGCTCTTCTCGATATTATTTCGAGCCGATTTCTTGCAGGTACCCTTAAAAACATGTTTTAAACATAATGAACGGTTCAGATCACCAAAATAAAGGATCTCTCATTAGAAGCGCGGACTATATATGTATGAGTGAGCTTCTAATAAGGGATCCCCTATTTTGCTACGGTGTGGACCTCCTACTTCTTGATCAAATTATGATGATCTGAACCGTTCAATGTGTTTAAAACGTGTTTTTAAGGGTACCCGTAAGAGATCGGCTCAAAATAATATCCGGAAAGTCTTTGATCCGTTCAATTTTTCATAAAGCTGTTCCTGTCAGCATTTATCAAAAACTGTTTAGATCAAGCTCTCTTCTCGATATTATTTCGAGCCGATTTCTTGCAGGTACCCTTAAAAACATGTTTTAAACATAATGAACGGTTCAGATCATCAAAATAAAGGATCCCTCATTAGAAGCGCGGACTATATATGTATGAGTGAGCTTCTAATAAGGGATCCCCTATTTTGCTACGGTGTGGACCTCCTACTTCTTGATCAAATTATGATGATCTGAACCGTTCAATGTGTTTAAAACGTGTTTTTAAGGGTACCCGTAAGAGATCGGCTCAAAATAATATCCGGAAAGTCTTTGATCCGTTCAATTTTTCATAAAGCTGTTCCTGTCAGCATTTATCAAAAACTGTTTAGATCAAGCTCTTCTCGATATTATTTCGAGCCGATTTCTTGCAGGTACCCTTAAAAACATGTTTTAAACATAATGAACGGTTCAGATCATCAAAATAAAGGATCCCTCATTAGAAGCGCGGACTATATATGTATGAGTGAGCTTCTAATAAGGGATCCCCTATGTTGCTACGGTGTGGACCTCCTACTTCTTGATCAAATTATGATGATCTGAACCGTTCAATGTGTTTAAAACGTGTTTTTAAGGGTACCCGTAAGAGATCGGCTCAAAATAATATCCGGAAAGTCTTTGATCCGTTCAATTTTTCATAAAGCTGTTCCTGTCAGCATTTATCAAAAACTGTTTAGATCAAGCTCTTCTCGATATTATTTCGAGCCGATTTCTTGCAGGTACCCTTAAAAACATGTTTTAAACATAATGAACGGTTCAGATCACCAAAATAAAGGATCCCTCATTAGAAGCGCGGACTATATATGTATGAGTGAGCTTCTAATAAGGGATCCCCTATTTTGCTACGGTGTGGACCTCCTACTTCTTGATCAAATTATGATGATCTGAACCGTTCAATGTGTTTAAAACGTGTTTTTAAGGGTACCCGTAAGAGATCGGCTCAAAATAATATACGAAAAGTCTTTGATCCGTTCAATTTTTCATAAAGCTGTTCCTGTCAGAATTTATCAAAAACTGTTTAGATCAAGCTCTCTTCTCGATATTATTTCGAGCCGATTTCTTGCAGGTACCCTTAAAAACATGTTTTAAACATAATGAACGGTTCAGATCACCAAAATAAAGGATCCCTCATTAGAAGCGCGGACTATATATGTATGAGTGAGCTTCTAATAAGGGATCCCCTATTTTGCTATGGTGTGGACCTCCTACTTCTTGATCAAATTATGATGATCTGAACCGTTCAATGTGTTTAAAACGTGTTTTTAAGGGTACCCGTAAGAGATCGGCTCAAAATAATATCCGGAAAGTCTTTGATCCGTTCAATTTTTCATAAAGCTGTTCCTGTCAGCATTTATCAAAAACTGTTTAGATCAAGCTCTTCTCGATATTATTTCGAGCCGATTTCTTGCAGGTACCCTTAAAAACATGTTTTAAACATAATGAACGGTTCAGATCACCAAAATAAAGGATCCCTCATTAGAAGCGCGGACTATATATGTATGAGTAAGCTTCTAATAAGGGATCCCCTATTTTGCTACGGTGTGGACCTCCTACTTCTTGATCAAATTATGATGATCTGAACCGTTCAATGTGTTTAAAACGTGTTTTTAAGGGTACCCGTAAGAGATCGGCTCAAAATAATATCCGGAAAGTCTTTGATCTGTTCAATTTTTCATAAAGCTGTTCCTGTCAGCATTTATCAAAAACTGTTTAGATCAAGCTCTTCTCGATATTATTTCGAGCCGATTTCTTGCAGGTACCCTTAAAAACATGTTTTAAACATAATGAACGGTTCAGATCACCAAAATAAAGGATCCCTCATTAGAAGCTCGGACTATATATGTATGAGTGAGCTTCTAATAAGGGATCCCCTATTTTGCTACGGTGTGGACCTCCTACTTCTTGATCAAATTATGATGATCTGAACCGTTCAATGTGTTTAAAACGTGTTTTTAAGGGTACCCGTAAGAGATCGGCTCAAAATAATATCCGGAAAGTCTTTGATCCGTTCAATTTTTCATAAAGCTGTTCCTGTCAGCATTTATCAAAAACTGTTTAGATCAAGCTCTTCTCGATATTATTTCGAGCCGATTTCTTGCAGGTACCCTTAAAAACATGTTTTAAACATAATGAACGGTTCAGATCACCAAAATAAAGGATCTCTCATTAGAAGCGCGGACTATATATGTATGAGTGAGCTTCTAATAAGGGATCCCCTATTTTGCTACGGTGTGGACCTCCTACTTCTTGATCAAATTATGATGATCTGAACCGTTCAATGTGTTTAAAACGTGTTTTTAAGGGTACCCGTAAGAGATCGGCTCAAAATAATATCCGGAAAGTCTTTGATCCGTTCAATTTTTCATAAAGCTGTTCCTGTCAGCATTTATCAAAAACTGTTTAGATCAAGCTCTCTTCTCGATATTATTTCGAGCCGATTTCTTGCAGGTACCCTTAAAAACATGTTTTAAACATAATGAACGGTTCAGATCATCAAAATAAAGGATCCCTCATTAGAAGCGCGGACTATATATGTATGAGTGAGCTTCTAATAAGGGATCCCCTATTTTGGTACGGTGTGGACCTCCTACTTCTTGATCAAATTATGATGATCTGAACCGTTCAATGTGTTTAAAACGTGTTTTTAAGGGTACCCGTAAGAGATCGGCTCAAAATAATATCCGGAAAGTCTTTGATCCGTTCAATTTTTCATAAAGCTGTTCCTGTCAGCATTTATCAAAAACTGTTTAGATCAAGCTCTTCTCGATATTATTTCGAGCCGATTTCTTGCAGGTACCCTTAAAAACATGTTTTAAACATAATGAACGGTTCAGATCATCAAAATAAAGGATCCCTCATTAGAAGCGCGGACTATATATGTATGAGTGAGCTTCTAATAAGGGATCCCCTATTTTGCTACGGTGTGGACCTCCTACTTCTTGATCAAATTATGATGATCTGAACCGTTCAATGTGTTTAAAACGTGTTTTTAAGGGTACCCGTAAGAGATCGGCTCAAAATAATATCCGGAAAGTCTTTGATCCGTTCAATTTTTCATAAAGCTGTTCCTGTCAGCATTTATCAAAAACTGTTTAGATCAAGCTCTCTTCTCGATATTATTTCGAGCCGATTTCTTGCAGGTACCCTTAAAAACATGTTTTAAACATAATGAACGGTTCAGATCATCAAAATAAAGGATCCCTCATTAGAAGCGCGGACTATATATGTATGAGTGAGCTTCTAATAAGGGATCCCCTATTTTGCTACGGTGTGGACCTCCTACTTCTTGATCAAATTATGATGATCTGAACCGTTCAATGTGTTTAAAACGTGTTTTTAAGGGTACCCGTAAGAGATCGGCTCAAAATAATATCCGGAAAGTCTTTGATCCGTTCAATTTTTCATAAAGCTGTTCCTGTCAGCATTTATCAAAAACTGTTTAGATCAAGCTCTTCTCGATATTATTTCGAGCCGATTTCTTGCAGGTACCCTTAAAAACATGTTTTAAACATAATGAACGGTTCAGATCATCAAAATAAAGGATCCCTCATTAGAAGCGCGGACTATATATGTATGAGTGAGCTTCTAATAAGGGATCCCCTATTTTGCTACGGTGTGGACCTCCTACTTCTTGATCAAATTATGATGATCTGAACCGTTCAATGTGTTTAAAACGTGTTTTTAAGGGTACCCGTAAGAGATCGGCTCAAAATAATATCCGGAAAGTCTTTGATCCGTTCAATTTTTCATAAAGCTGTTCCTGTCAGCATTTATCAAAAACTGTTTAGATCAAGCTCTTCTCGATATTATTTCGAGCCGATTTCTTGCAGGTACCCTTAAAAACATGTTTTAAACATAATGAACGGTTCAGATCATCAAAATAAAGGATCCCTCATTAGAAGCGCGGACTATATATGCATGAGTGAGCTTCTAATAAGGGATCCCCTATTTTGCTACGGTGTGGACCTCCTACTTCTTGATCAAATTATGATGATCTGAACCGTTCAATGTGTTTAAAACGTGTTTTTAAGGGTACCCATAAGAGATCGGCTCAAAATAATATCCGGAAAGTCTTTGATCCGTTCAATTTTTCATAAAGCTGTTCCTGTCAGCATTTATCAAAAACTGTTTAGATCAAGCTCTCTTCTCGATATTATTTCGAGCCGATTTCTTGCAGGTACCCTTAAAAACATGTTTTAAACATAATGAACGGTTCAGATCATCAAAATAAAGGATCCCTCATTAGAAGCGCGGACTATATATGTATGAGTGAGCTTCTAATAAGGGATCCCCTATTTTGCTACGGTGTGGACCTCCTACTTCTTGATCAAATTATGATGATCTGAACCGTTCAATGTGTTGAAAACGTGTTTTTAAGGGTACCCGTAAGAGATCGGCTCAAAATAATATCCGGAAAGTCTTTGACCCGTTCAATTTTTCATAAAGCTGTTCCTGTCAGCATTTATCAAAAACTGTTTAGATCAAGCTCTTCTCGATATTATTTCGAGCCGATTTCTTGCAGGTACCCTTAAAAACATGTTTTAAACATAATGAACGGTTCAGATCATCAAAATAAAGGATCCCTCATTAGAAGCGCGGACTATATATGTATGAGTGAGCTTCTAATAAGGGATCCCCTATTTTGCTACGGTGTGGACCTCCTACTTCTTGATCAAATTATGATGATCTGAACCGTTCAATGTGTTTAAAACGTGTTTTTAAGGGTACCCGTAAGAGATCGGCTCAAAATAATATCCGGAAAGTCTTTGATCCGTTCAATTTTTCATAAAGCTGTTCCTGTCAGCATTTATAAAAAACTGTTTAGATCAAGCTCTTCTCGATATTATTTCGAGCCGATTTCTTGCAGGTACCCTTAAAAACATGTTATAAACATAATGAACGGTTCAGATCATCAAAATAAAGGATCCCTCATTAGAAGCGCGGACTATATATGTATGAGTGAGCTTCTAATAAGGGATCCCCTATTTTGCTACGGTGTGGACCTCCTACTTCTTGATCAAATTATGATGATCTGAACCGTTCAATGTGTTTAAAACGTGTTTTTAAGGGTACCCGTAAGAGATCGGCTCAAAATAATATCCGGAAAGTCTTTGATCCGTTCAATTTTTCATAAAGCTGTTCCTGTCAGCATTTATCAAAAACTGTTTAGATCAAGCTCTTCTCGATATTATTTCGAGCCGATTTCTTGCAGGTACCCTTAAAAACATGTTTTAAACATAATGAACGGTTCAGATCATCAAAATAAAGGATCCCTCATTAGAAGCGCGGACTATATATGTATGAGTGAGCTTCTAATAAGGGATCCCCTATTTTGCTACGGTGTGGACCTCCTACTTCTTGATCAAATTATGATGATCTGAACCGTTCAATGTGTTTAAAACGTGTTTTTAAGGGTACCTGTAAGAGATCGGCTCAAAATAATATCCGGAAAGTCTTTGATCCGTTCAATTTTTCATAAAGCTGTTCCTGTCAGCATTTATCAAAAACTGTTTAGATCAAGCTCTTCTCGATATTATTTCGAGCCGATTTCTTGCAGGTACCCTTAAAAACATGTTTTAAACATAATGAACGGTTCAGATCATCAAAATAAAGGATCCCTCATTAGAAGCGCGGACTATATATGCATGAGTGAGCTTCTAATAAGGGATCCCCTATTTTGCTACGGTGTGGACCTCCTACTTCTTGATCAAATTATGATGATCTGAACCGTTCAATGTGTTTAAAACGTGTTTTTAAGGGTACCCATAAGAGATCGGCTCAAAATAATATCCGGAAAGTCTTTGATCCGTTCAATTTTTCATAAAGCTGTTCCTGTCAGCATTTATCAAAAACTGTTTAGATCAAGCTCTCTTCTCGATATTATTTCGAGCCGATTTCTTGCAGGTACCCTTAAAAACATGTTTTAAACATAATGAACGGTTCAGATCATCAAAATAAAGGATCCCTCATTAGAAGCGCGGACTATATATGTATGAGTGAGCTTCTAATAAGGGATCCCCTATTTTGCTACGGTGTGGACCTCCTACTTCTTGATCAAATTATGATGATCTGAACCGTTCAATGTGTTGAAAACGTGTTTTTAAGGGTACCCGTAAGAGATCGGCTCAAAATAATATCCGGAAAGTCTTTGACCCGTTCAATTTTTCATAAAGCTGTTCCTGTCAGCATTTATCAAAAACTGTTTAGATCAAGCTCTTCTCGATATTATTTCGAGCCGATTTCTTGCAGGTACCCTTAAAAACATGTTTTAAACATAATGAACGGTTCAGATCATCAAAATAAAGGATCCCTCATTAGAAGCGCGGACTATATATGTATGAGTGAGCTTCTAATAAGGGATCCCCTATTTTGCTACGGTGTGGACCTCCTACTTCTTGATCAAATTATGATGATCTGAACCGTTCAATGTGTTTAAAACGTGTTTTTAAGGGTACCCGTAAGAGATCGGCTCAAAATAATATCCGGAAAGTCTTTGATCCGTTCAATTTTTCATAAAGCTGTTCCTGTCAGCATTTATAAAAAACTGTTTAGATCAAGCTCTTCTCGATATTATTTCGAGCCGATTTCTTGCAGGTACCCTTAAAAACATGTTTTAAACATAATGAACGGTTCAGATCATCAAAATAAAGGATCCCTCATTAGAAGCGCGGACTATATATGTATGAGTGAGCTTCTAATAAGGGATCCCCTATTTTGCTACGGTGTGGACCTCCTACTTCTTGATCAAATTATGATGATCTGAACCGTTCAATGTGTTTAAAACGTGTTTTTAAGGGTACCCGTAAGAGATCGGCTCAAAATAATATCCGGAAAGTCTTTGATCCGTTCAATTTTTCATAAAGCTGTTCCTGTCAGCATTTATCAAAAACTGTTTAGATCAAGCTCTTCTCGATATTATTTCGAGCCGATTTCTTGCAGGTACCCTTAAAAACATGTTTTAAACATAATGAACGGTTCAGATCATCAAAATAAAGGATCCCTCATTAGAAGCGCGGACTATATATGTATGAGTGAGCTTCTAATAAGGGATCCCCTATTTTGCTACGGTGTGGACCTCCTACTTCTTGATCAAATTATGATGATCTGAACCGTTCAATGTGTTTAAAACGTGTTTTTAAGGGTACCCGTAAGAGATCGGCTCAAAATAATATCCGGAAATTCTTTGATCCGTTCAATTTTTCATAAAGCTGTTCCTGTCAGCATTTATCAAAAACTGTTTAGATCAAGCTCTTCTCGATATTATTTCGAGCCGATTTCTTGCAGGTACCCTTAAAAACATGTTTTAAACTTAATGAACGGTTCAGATCATCAAAATAAAGGATCCCTCATTAGAAGCGCGGACTATATATGTATGAGTGAGCTTCTAATAAGGGATCCCCTATTTTGCTACGGTGTGGACCTCCTACTTCTTGATCAAATTATGATGATCTGAACCGTTCAATGTGTTTAAAACGTGTTTTTAAGGGTACCCGTAAGAGATCGGCTCAAAATAATATCCGAAAAGTCTTTGATCCGTTCAATTTTTCATAAAGCTGTTCCTGTCAGCATTTATCAAAAACTGTTTAGATCAAGCTCTTCTCGATATTATTTCGAGCCGATTTCTTGCAGGTACCCTTAAAAACATGTTTTAAACATAATGAACGGTTCAGATCATCAAAATAAAGGATCCCTCATTAGAAGCGCGGACTATATATGTATGAGTGAGCTTCTAATAAGGGATCCCCTATTTTGCTACGGTGTGGACCTCCTACTTCTTGATCAAATTATGATGATCTGAACCGTTCAATGTGTTTAAAACGTGTTTTTAAGGGTACCCGTAAGAGATCGGCTCAAAATAATATCCGGAAAGTCTTTGATCCGTTCAATTTTTCATAAAGCTGTTCCTGTCAGCATTTATCAAAAACTGTTTAGATCAAGCTCTTCTCGATATTATTTCGAGCCGATTTCTTGCAGGTACCCTTAAAAACATGTTTTAAACATAATGAACGGTTCAGATCATCAAAATAAAGGATCCCTCATTAGAAGCGCGGACTATATATGTATGAGTGAGCTTCTAATAAGGGATCCCCTATTTTGCTACGGTGTGGACCTCCTACTTCTTGATCAAATTATGATGATCTGAACCGTTCAATGTGTTTAAAACGTGTTTTTAAGGGTACCCGTAAGAGATCGGCTCAAAATAATATCCGGAAAGTCTTTGATCCGTTCAATTTTTCATAAAGCTGTTCCTGTCAGCATTTATCAAAAACTGTTTAGATCAAGCTCTTCTCGATATTATTTCGAGCCGATTTCTTGCAGGTACCCTTAAAAACATGTTTTAAACATAATGAACGGTTCAGATCATCAAAATAAAGGATCCCTCATTAGAAGCGCGGACTATATATGTATGAGTGAGCTTCTAATAAGGGATCCCCTATTTTGCTACGGTGTGGACCTCCTACTTCTTGATCAAATTATGATGATCTGAACCGTTCAATGTGTTTAAAACGTGTTTTTAAGGGTACCCGTAAGAGATCGGCTCAAAATAATATCCGGAAAGTCTTTGATCCGTTCAATTTTTCATAAAGCTGTTCCTGTCAGCATTTATCAAAAACTGTTTAGATCAAGCTCTTCTCGATATTATTTCGAGCCGATTTCTTGCAGGTACCCTTAAAAACATGTTTTAAACTTAATGAACGGTTCAGATCATCAAAATAAAGGATCCCTCATTAGAAGCGCGGACTATATATGTATGAGTGAGCTTCTAATAAGGGATCCCCTATTTTGCTACGGTGTGGACCTCCTACTTCTTGATCAAATTATGATGATCTGAACCGTTCAATGTGTTTAAAACGTGTTTTTAAGGGTACCCGTAAGAGATCGGCTCAAAATAATATCCGGAAAGTCTTTGATCCGTTCAAGTTTTCATAAAGCTGTTCCTGTCAGCATTTATCAAAAACTGTTTAGATCAAGCTCTTCTCGATATTATTTCGAGCCGATTTCTTGCAGGTACCCTTAAAAACATGTTTTAAACATAATGAACGGTTCAGATCATCAAAATAAAGGATCCCTCATTAGAAGCGCGGACTATATATGTATGAGTGAGCTTCTAATAAGGGATCCCCTATTTTGCTACGGTGTGGACCTCCTACTTCTTGATCAAATTATGATGATCTGAACCGTTCAATGTGTTTAAAACGTGTTTTTAAGGGTACCCGTAAGAGATCGGCTCAAAATAATATCCGGAAAGTCTTTGATCCGTTCAATTTTTCATAAAGCTGTTCCTGTCAGCATTTATCAAAAACTGTTTAGATCAAGCTCTTCTCGATATTATTTCGAGCCGATTTCTTGCAGGTACCCTTAAAAACATGTTTTAAACATAATGAACGGTTCAGATCATCAAAATAAAGGATCCCTCATTAGAAGCGCGGACTATATATGTATGAGTGAGCTTCTAATAAGGGATCCCCTATTTTGCTACGGTGTGGACCTCCTACTTCTTGATCAAATTATGATGATCTGAACCGTTCAATGTGTTTAAAACGTGTTTTTAAGGGTACCCGTAAGAGATCGGCTCAAAATAATATCCGGAAAGTCTTTGATCCGTTCAATTTTTCATAAAGCTGTTCCTGTCAGCATTTATCAAAAACTGTTTAGATCAAGCTCTTCTCGATATTATTTCGAGCCGATTTCTTGCAGGTACCCTTAAAAACATGTTTTAAACATAATGAACGGTTCAGATCATCAAAATAAAGGATCCCTCATTAGAAGCGCGGACTATATATGTATGAGTGAGCTTCTAATAAGGGATCCCCTATTTTGCTACGGTGTGGACCTCCTACTTCTTGATCAAATTATGATGATCTGAACCGTTCAATGTGTTTAAAACGTGTTTTTAAGGGTACCCGTAAGAGATCGGCTCAAAATAATATCCGGAAAGTCTTTGATCCGTTCAATTTTTCATAAAGCTGTTCCTGTCAGCATTTATCAAAAACTGTTTAGATCAAGCTCTTCTCGATATTATTTCGAGCCGATTTCTTGCAGGTACCCTTAAAAACATGTTTTAAACATAATGAACGGTTCAGATCATCAAAATAAAGGATCCCTCATTAGAAGCGCGGACTATATATGTATGAGTGAGCTTCTAATAAGGGATCCCCTATTTTGCTACGGTGTGGACCTCCTACTTCTTGATCAAATTATGATGATCTGAACCGTTCAATGTGTTTAAAACGTGTTTTTAAGGGTACCCGTAAGAGATCGGCTCAAAATAATATCCGGAAAGTCTTTGATCCGTTCAATTTTTCATAAAGCTGTTCCTGTCAGCATTTATCAAAAACTGTTTAGATCAAGCTCTTCTCGATATTATTTCGAGCCGATTTCTTGCAGGTACCCTTAAAAACATGTTTTAAACATAACGAATGGTTCAGATCATCAAAATAAAGGATCCCTCATTAGAAGCGCGGACTATATATGTATGAGTGAGCTTCTAATAAGGGATCCCCTATTTTGCTACGGTGTGGACCTCCTACTTCTTGATCAAATTATGATGATCTGAACCGTTCAATGTGTTTAAAACGTGTTTTTAAGGGTACCCGTAAGAGATCGGCTCAAAATAATATCCGGAAAGTCTTTGATCCGTTCAATTTTTCATAAAGCTGTTCCTGTCAGCATTTATCAAAAACTGTTTAGATCAAGCTCTTCTCGATATTATTTCGAGCCGATTTCTTGCAGGTACCCTTAAAAACATGTTTTAAACATAACGAACGGTTCAGATCATCAAAATAAAGGATCCCTCATTAGAAGCGCGGACTATATATGTATGAGTGAGCTTCTAATAAGGGATCCCCTATTTTGCTACGGTGTGGACCTCCTACTTCTTGATCAAATTATGATGATCTGAACCGTTCAATGTGTTTAAAACGTGTTTTTAAGGGTACCCGTAAGAGATCGGCTCAAAATAATATCCGGAAAGTCTTTGATCCGTTCAATTTTTCATAAAGCTGTTCCTGTCAGCATTTATCAAAAACTGTTTAGATCAAGCTCTTCTCGATATTATTTCGAGCCGATTTCTTGCAGGTACCCTTAAAAACATGTTTTAAACATAATGAACGGTTCAGATCATCAAAATAAAGGATCCCTCATTAGAAGCGCGGACTATATATGTATGAGTGAGCTTCTAATAAGGGATCCCCTATTTTGCTACGGTGTGGACCTCCTACTTCTTGATCAAATTATGATGATCTGAACCGTTCAATGTGTTTAAAACGTGTTTTTAAGGGTACCCGTAAGAGATCGGCTCAAAATAATATCCGGAAAGTCTTTGATCCGTTCAATTTTTCATAAAGCTGTTCCTGTCAGCATTTATCAAAAACTGTTTAGATCAAGCTCTTCTCGATATTATTTCGAGCCGATTTCTTGCAGGTACCCTTAAAAACATGTTTTAAACATAATGAACGGTTCAGATCATCAAAATAAAGGATCCCTCATTAGAAGCGCGGACTATATATGTATGAGTGAGCTTCTAATAAGGGATCCCCTATTTTGCTACGGTGTGGACCTCCTACTTCTTGATCAAATTATGATGATCTGAACCGTTCAATGTGTTTAAAACGTGTTTTTAAGGGTACCCGTAAGAGATCGGCTCAAAATAATATCCGGAAAGTCTTTGATCCGTTCAATTTTTCATAAAGCTGTTCCTGTCAGCATTTATCAAAAACTGTTTAGATCAAGCTCTTCTCGATATTATTTCGAGCCGATTTCTTGCAGGTACCCTTAAAAACATGTTTTAAACATAACGAACGGTTCAGATCATCAAAATAAAGGATCCCTCATTAGAAGCGCGGACTATATATGTATGAGTGAGCTTCTAATAAGGGATCCCCTATTTTGCTACGGTGTGGACCTCCTACTTCTTGATCAAATTATGATGATCTGAACCGTTCAATGTGTTTAAAACGTGTTTTTAAGGGTACCCGTAAGAGATCGGCTCAAAATAATATCCGGAAAGTCTTTGATCCGTTCAATTTTTCATAAAGCTGTTCCTGTCAGCATTTATCAAAAACTGTTTAGATCAAGCTCTTCTCGATATTATTTCGAGCCGATTTCTTGCAGGTACCCTTAAAAACATGTTTTAAACATAACGAACGGTTCAGATCATCAAAATAAAGGATCCCTCATTAGAAGCGCGGACTATATATGTATGAGTGAGCTTCTAATAAGGGATCCCCTATTTTGCTACGGTGTGGACCTCCTACTTCTTGATCAAATTATGATGATCTGAACCGTTCAATGTGTTTAAAACGTGTTTTTAAGGGTACCCGTAAGAGATCGGCTCAAAATAATATCCGGAAAGTCTTTGATCCGTTCAATTTTTCATAAAGCTGTTCCTGTCAGCATTTATCAAAAACTGTTTAGATCAAGCTCTTCTCGATATTATTTCGGGCCGATTTCTTGCAGGTACCCTTAAAAACATGTTTTAAACATAACGAACGGTTCAGATCATCAAAATAAAGGATCCCTCATTAGAAGCGCGGACTATATATGTATGAGTGAGCTTCTAATAAGGGATCCCTTATTTTGCTACGGTGTGGACCTCCTACTTCTTGATCAAATTATGATGATCTGAACCGTTCAATGTGTTTAAAACGTGTTTTTAAGGGTACCCGTAAGAGATCGGCTCAAAATAATATCCGGAAAGTCTTTGATCCGTTCAATTTTTCATAAAGCTGTTCCTGTCAGCATTTATCAAAAACTGTTTAGATCAAGCTCTTCTCGATATTATTTCGAGCCGATTTCTTGCAGGTACCCTTAAAAACATGTTTTAAACATAATGAACGGTTCAGATCATCAAAATAAAGGATCCCTCATTAGAAGCGCGGACTATATATGTATGAGTGAGCTTCTAATAAGGGATCCCCTATTTTGCTACGGTGTGGACCTCCTACTTCTTGATCAAATTATGATGATCTGAACCGTTCAATGTGTTTAAAACGTGTTTTTAAGGGTACCCGTAAGAGATCGGCTCAAAATAATATCCGGAAAGTCTTTGATCCGTTCAATTTTTCATAAAGCTGTTCCTGTCAGCATTTATCAAAAACTGTTTAGATCAAGCTCTTCTCGATATTATTTCGGGCCGATTTCTTGCAGGTACCCTTAAAAACATGTTTTAAACATAACGAACGGTTCAGATCATCAAAATAAAGGATCCCTCATTAGAAGCGCGGACTATATATGTATGAGTGAGCTTCTAATAAGGGATCCCCTATTTTGCTACGGTGTGGACCTCCTACTTCTTGATCAAATTATGATGGTCTGAACCGTTCAATGTGTTTAAAACGTGTTTTTAAGGGTACCCGTAAGAGATCGGCTCAAAATAATATCCGGAAAGTCTTTGATCCGTTCAATTTTTCATAAAGCTGTTCCTGTCAGCATTTATCAAAAACTGTTTAGATCAAGCTCTTCTCGATATTATTTCGAGCCGATTTCTTGCAGGTACCCTTAAAAACATGTTTTAAACATAATGAACGGTTCAGATCATCAAAATAAAGGATCCCTCATTAGAAGCGCGGACTATATATGTATGAGTGAGCTTCTAATAAGGGATCCCCTATTTTGCTACGGTGTGGACCTCCTACTTCTTGATCAAATTATGATGATCTGAACCGTTCAATGTGTTTAAAACGTGTTTTTAAGGGTACCCGTAAGAGATCGGCTCAAAATAATATCCGGAAAGTCTTTGATCCGTTCAATTTTTCATAAAGCTGTTCCTGTCAGCATTTATCAAAAACTGTTTAGATCAAACTCTTCTCGATATTATTTCGAGCCGATTTCTTGCAGGTAGCCTTAAAAACATGTTTTAAACATAACGAACGGTTCAGATCATCAAAATAAGGGATCCCTCATTAGAAGCGCGGACTATATATGTATGAGTGAGCTTCTAATAAGGGATCCCCTATTTTGCTACGGTGTGGACCTCCTACTTCTTGATCAAATTATGATGATCTGAACCGTTCAATGTGTTTAAAACGTGTTTTTAAGGGTACCCGTAAGAGATCGGCTCAAAATAATATCCGGAAAGTCTTTGATCCGTTCAATTTTTCATAAAGCTGTTCCTGTCAGCATTTATCAAAAACTGTTTAGATCAAGCTCTTCTCGATATTATTTCGAGCCGATTTCTTGCAGGTACCCTTAAAAACATGTTTTAAACATAACGAACGGTTCAGATCATCAAAATAAAGGATCCCTCATTAGAAGCGCGGACTATATATGTATGAGTGAGCTTCTAATAAGGGATCCCCTATTTTGCTACGGTGTGGACCTCCTACTTCTTGATCAAATTATGATGATCTGAACCGTTCAATGTGTTTAAAACGTGTTTTTAAGGGTACCCGTAAGAGATCGGCTCAAAATAATATCCGGAAAGTCTTTGATCCGTTCAATTTTTCATAAAGCTGTTCCTGTCAGCATTTATCAAAAACTGTTTAGATCAAGCTCTTCTCGATATTATTTCGAGCCGATTTCTTGCAGGTACCCTTAAAAACATGTTTTAAACATAACGAACGGTTCAGATCATCAAAATAAAGGATCCCTCATTAGAAGCGCGGACTATATATGTATGAGTGAGCTTCTAATAAGGGATCCCCTATTTTGCTACGGTGTGGACCTCCTACTTCTTGATCAAATTATGATGATCTGAACCGTTCAATGTGTTTAAAACGTGTTTTTAAGGGTACCCGTAAGAGATCGGCTCAAAATAATATCCGGAAAGTCTTTGATCCGTTCAATTTTTCATAAAGCTGTTCCTGTCAGCATTTATCAAAAACTGTTTAGATCAAGCTCTTCTCGATATTATTTCGAGCCGATTTCTTGCAGGTACCCTTAAAAACATGTTTTAAACATAACGAACGGTTCAGATCATCAAAATAAAGGATCCCTCATTAGAAGCGCGGACTATATATCTATGAGTGAGCTTCTAATAAGGGATCCCCTATTTTGCTACGGTGTGGACCTCCTACTTCTTGATCAAATTATGATGATCTGAACCGTTCAATGTGTTTAAAACGTGTTTTTAAGAGTACCCGTAAGAGATCGGCTCAAAATAATATCCGGAAAGTCTTTGATCCGTTCAATTTTTCATAAAGCTGTTCCTGTCAGCATTTATCAAAAACTGTTTAGATCAAGCTCTTCTCGATATTATTTCGAGCCGATTTCTTGCAGGTACCCTTAAAAACATGTTTTAAACATAACGAACGGTTCAGATCATCAAAATAAAGGATCCCTCATTAGAAGCGCGGACTATATATGTATGAGTGAGCTTCTAATAAGGGATCCCCTATTTTGCTACGGTGTGGACCTCCTACTTCTTGATCAAATTATGATGATCTGAACCGTTCAATGTGTTTAAAACGTGTTTTTAAGGGTACCCGTAAGAGATCGGCTCAAAATAATATCCGGAAAGTCTTTGATCCGTTCAATTTTTCATAAAGCTGTTCCTGTCAGCATTTATCAAAAACTGTTTAGATCAAGCTCTTCTCGATATTATTTCGAGCCGATTTCTTGCAGGTACCCTTAAAAACATGTTTTAAACATAATGAACGGTTCAGATCATCAAAATAAAGGATCCCTCATTAGAAGCGCGGACTATATATGTATGAGTGAGCTTCTAATAAGGGATCCCCTATTTTGCTACGGTGTGGACCTCCTACTTCTTGATCAAATTATGATGATCTGAACCGTTCAATGTGTTTAAAACGTGTTTTTAAGGGTACCCGTAAGAGATCGGCTCAAAATAATATCCGGAAAGTCTTTGATCCGTTCAATTTTTCATAAAGCTGTTCCTGTCAGCATTTATCAAAAACTGTTTAGATCAAGCTCTTCTCGATATTATTTCGAGCCGATTTCTTGCAGGTACCCTTAAAAACATGTTTTAAACATAACGAACGGTTCAGATCATCAAAATAAAGGATCCCTCATTAGAAGCGCGGACTATATATGTATGAGTGAGCTTCTAATAAGGGATCCCCTATTTTGCTACGGTGTGGACCTCCTACTTCTTGATCAAATTATGATGATCTGAACCGTTCAATGTGTTTAAAACGTGTTTTTAAGGGTACCCGTAAGAGATCGGCTCAAAATAATATCCGGAAAGTCTTTGATCCGTTCAATTTTTCATAAAGCTGTTCCTGTCAGCATTTATCAAAAACTGTTTAGATCAAGCTCTTCTCGATATTATTTCGAGCCGATTTCTTGCAGGTACCCTTAAAAACATGTTTTAAACATAATGAACGGTTCAGATCATCAAAATAAAGGATCCCTCATTAGAAGCGCGGACTATATATGTATGAGTGAGCTTCTAATAAGGGATCCCCTATTTTGCTACGGTGTGGACCTCCTACTTCTTGATCAAATTATGATGATCTGAACCGTTCAATGTGTTTAAAACGTGTTTTTAAGGGTACCCGTAAGAGATCGGCTCAAAATAATATCCGGAAAGTCTTTGATCCGTTCAATTTTTCATAAAGCTGTTCCTGTCAGCATTTATCAAAAACTGTTTAGATCAAGCTCTTCTCGATATTATTTCGAGCCGATTTCTTGCAGGTACCCTTAAAAACATGTTTTAAACATAATGAACGGTTCAGATCATCAAAATAAAGGATCCCTCATTAGAAGCGCGGACTATATATGTATGAGTGAGCTTCTAATAAGGGATCCCCTATTTTGCTACGGTGTGGACCTCCTACTTCTTGATCAAATTATGATGATCTGAACCGTTCAATGTGTTTAAAACGTGTTTTTAAGGGTACCCGTAAGAGATCGGCTCAAAATAATATCCGGAAAGTCTTTGATCCGTTCAATTTTTCATAAAGCTGTTCCTGTCAGCATTTATCAAAAACTGTTTAGATCAAGCTCTTCTCGATATTATTTCGAGCCGATTTCTTGCAGGTACCCTTAAAAACATGTTTTAAACATAACGAACGGTTCAGATCATCAAAATAAAGGATCCCTCATTAGAAGCGCGGACTATATATGTATGAGTGAGCTTCTAATAAGGGATCCCCTATTTTGCTACGGTGTGGACCTCCTACTTCTTGATCAAATTATGATGATCTGAACCGTTCAATGTGTTTAAAACGTGTTTTTAAGGGTACCCGTAAGAGATCGGCTCAAAATAATATCCGGAAAGTCTTTGATCCGTTCAATTTTTCATAAAGCTGTTCCTGTCAGCATTTATCAAAAACTGTTTAGATCAAGCTCTTCTCGATATTATTTCGAGCCGATTTCTTGCAGGTACCCTTAAAAACATGTTTTAAACATAATGAACGGTTCAGATCATCAAAATAAAGGATCCCTCATTAGAAGCGCGGACTATATATGTATGAGTGAGCTTCTAATAAGGGATCCCCTATTTTGCTACGGTGTGGACCTCCTACTTCTTGATCAAATTATGATGATCTGAACCGTTCAATGTGTTTAAAACGTGTTTTTAAGGGTACCCGTAAGAGATCGGCTCAAAATAATATCCGGAAAGTCTTTGATCCGTTCAATTTTTCATAAAGCTGTTCCTGTCAGCATTTATCAAAAACTGTTTAGATCAAGCTCTTCTCGATATTATTTCGAGCCGATTTCTTGCAGGTACCCTTAAAAACATGTTTTAAACATAACGAACGGTTCAGATCATCAAAATAAAGGATCCCTCATTAGAAGCGCGGACTATATATGTATGAGTGAGCTTCTAATAAGGGATCCCCTATTTTGCTACGGTGTGGACCTCCTACTTCTTGATCAAATTATGATGATCTGAACCGTTCAATGTGTTTAAAACGTGTTTTTAAGGGTACCCGTAAGAGATCGGCTCAAAATAATATCCGGAAAGTCTTTGATCCGTTCAATTTTTCATAAAGCTGTTCCTGTCAGCATTTATCAAAAACTGTTTAGATCAAGCTCTTCTCGATATTATTTCGAGCCGATTTCTTGCAGGTACCCTTAAAAACATGTTTTAAACATAACGAACGGTTCAGATCATCAAAATAAAGGATCCCTCATTAGAAGCGCGGACTATATATGTATGAGTGAGCTTCTAATAAGGGATCCCCTATTTTGCTACGGTGTGGACCTCCTACTTCTTGATCAAATTATGATGATCTGAACCGTTCAATGTGTTTAAAACGTGTTTTTAAGGGTACCCGTAAGAGATCGGCTCAAAATAATATCCGGAAAGTCTTTGATCCGTTCAATTTTTCATAAAGCTGTTCCTGTCAGCATTTATCAAAAACTGTTTAGATCAAGCTCTTCTCGATATTATTTCGGGCCGATTTCTTGCAGGTACCCTTAAAAACATGTTTTAAACATAACGAACGGTTCAGATCATCAAAATAAAGGATCCCTCATTAGAAGCGCGGACTATATATGTATGAGTGAGCTTCTAATAAGGGATCCCCTATTTTGCTACGGTGTGGACCTCCTACTTCTTGATCAAATTATGATGATCTGAACCGTTCAATGTGTTTAAAACGTGTTTTTAAGGGTACCCGTAAGAGATCGGCTCAAAATAATATCCGGAAAGTCTTTGATCCGTTCAATTTTTCATAAAGCTGTTCCTGTCAGCATTTATCAAAAACTGTTTAGATCAAGCTCTTCTCGATATTATTTCGAGCCGATTTCTTGCAGGTACCCTTAAAAACATGTTTTAAACATAATGAACGGTTCAGATCATCAAAATAAAGGATCCCTCATTAGAAGCGCGGACTATATATGTATGAGTGAGCTTCTAATAAGGGATCCCCTATTTTGCTACGGTGTGGACCTCCTACTTCTTGATCAAATTATGATGATCTGAACCGTTCAATGTGTTTAAAACGTGTTTTTAAGGGTACCCGTAAGAGATCGGCTCAAAATAATATCCGGAAAGTCTTTGATCCGTTCAATTTTTCATAAAGCTGTTCCTGTCAGCATTTATCAAAAACTGTTTAGATCAAGCTCTTCTCGATATTATTTCGGGCCGATTTCTTGCAGGTACCCTTAAAAACATGTTTTAAACATAACGAACGGTTCAGATCATCAAAATAAAGGATCCCTCATTAGAAGCGCGGACTATATATGTATGAGTGAGCTTCTAATAAGGGATCCCCTATTTTGCTACGGTGTGGACCTCCTACTTCTTGATCAAATTATGATGGTCTGAACCGTTCAATGTGTTTAAAACGTGTTTTTAAGGGTACCCGTAAGAGATCGGCTCAAAATAATATCCGGAAAGTCTTTGATCCGTTCAATTTTTCATAAAGCTGTTCCTGTCAGCATTTATCAAAAACTGTTTAGATCAAGCTCTTCTCGATATTATTTCGAGCCGATTTCTTGCAGGTACCCTTAAAAACATGTTTTAAACATAATGAACGGTTCAGATCATCAAAATAAAGGATCCCTCATTAGAAGCGCGGACTATATATGTATGAGTGAGCTTCTAATAAGGGATCCCCTATTTTGCTACGGTGTGGACCTCCTACTTCTTGATCAAATTATGATGATCTGAACCGTTCAATGTGTTTAAAACGTGTTTTTAAGGGTACCCGTAAGAGATCGGCTCAAAATAATATCCGGAAAGTCTTTGATCCGTTCAATTTTTCATAAAGCTGTTCCTGTCAGCATTTATCAAAAACTGTTTAGATCAAACTCTTCTCGATATTATTTCGAGCCGATTTCTTGCAGGTAGCCTTAAAAACATGTTTTAAACATAACGAACGGTTCAGATCATCAAAATAAGGGATCCCTCATTAGAAGCGCGGACTATATATGTATGAGTGAGCTTCTAATAAGGGATCCCCTATTTTGCTACGGTGTGGACCTCCTACTTCTTGATCAAATTATGATGATCTGAACCGTTCAATGTGTTTAAAACGTGTTTTTAAGGGTACCCGTAAGAGATCGGCTCAAAATAATATCCGGAAAGTCTTTGATCCGTTCAATTTTTCATAAAGCTGTTCCTGTCAGCATTTATCAAAAACTGTTTAGATCAAGCTCTTCTCGATATTATTTCGAGCCGATTTCTTGCAGGTACCCTTAAAAACATGTTTTAAACATAACGAACGGTTCAGATCATCAAAATAAAGGATCCCTCATTAGAAGCGCGGACTATATATGTATGAGTGAGCTTCTAATAAGGGATCCCCTATTTTGCTACGGTGTGGACCTCCTACTTCTTGATCAAATTATGATGATCTGAACCGTTCAATGTGTTTAAAACGTGTTTTTAAGGGTACCCGTAAGAGATCGGCTCAAAATAATATCCGGAAAGTCTTTGATCCGTTCAATTTTTCATAAAGCTGTTCCTGTCAGCATTTATCAAAAACTGTTTAGATCAAGCTCTTCTCGATATTATTTCGAGCCGATTTCTTGCAGGTACCCTTAAAAACATGTTTTAAACATAACGAACGGTTCAGATCATCAAAATAAAGGATCCCTCATTAGAAGCGCGGACTATATATGTATGAGTGAGCTTCTAATAAGGGATCCCCTATTTTGCTACGGTGTGGACCTCCTACTTCTTGATCAAATTATGATGATCTGAACCGTTCAATGTGTTTAAAACGTGTTTTTAAGGGTACCCGTAAGAGATCGGCTCAAAATAATATCCGGAAAGTCTTTGATCCGTTCAATTTTTCATAAAGCTGTTCCTGTCAGCATTTATCAAAAACTGTTTAGATCAAGCTCTTCTCGATATTATTTCGAGCCGATTTCTTGCAGGTACCCTTAAAAACATGTTTTAAACATAACGAACGGTTCAGATCATCAAAATAAAGGATCCCTCATTAGAAGCGCGGACTATATATCTATGAGTGAGCTTCTAATAAGGGATCCCCTATTTTGCTACGGTGTGGACCTCCTACTTCTTGATCAAATTATGATGATCTGAACCGTTCAATGTGTTTAAAACGTGTTTTTAAGAGTACCCGTAAGAGATCGGCTCAAAATAATATCCGGAAAGTCTTTGATCCGTTCAATTTTTCATAAAGCTGTTCCTGTCAGCATTTATCAAAAACTGTTTAGATCAAGCTCTTCTCGATATTATTTCGAGCCGATTTCTTGCAGGTACCCTTAAAAACATGTTTTAAACATAACGAACGGTTCAGATCATCAAAATAAAGGATCCCTCATTAGAAGCGCGGACTATATATGTATGAGTGAGCTTCTAATAAGGGATCCCCTATTTTGCTACGGTGTGGACCTCCTACTTCTTGATCAAATTATGATGATCTGAACCGTTCAATGTGTTTAAAACGTGTTTTTAAGGGTACCCGTAAGAGATCGGCTCAAAATAATATCCGGAAAGTCTTTGATCCGTTCAATTTTTCATAAAGCTGTTCCTGTCAGCATTTATCAAAAACTGTTTAGATCAAGCTCTTCTCGATATTATTTCGAGCCGATTTCTTGCAGGTACCCTTAAAAACATGTTTTAAACATAATGAACGGTTCAGATCATCAAAATAAAGGATCCCTCATTAGAAGCGCGGACTATATATGTATGAGTGAGCTTCTAATAAGGGATCCCCTATTTTGCTACGGTGTGGACCTCCTACTTCTTGATCAAATTATGATGATCTGAACCGTTCAATGTGTTTAAAACGTGTTTTTAAGGGTACCCGTAAGAGATCGGCTCAAAATAATATCCGGAAAGTCTTTGATCCGTTCAATTTTTCATAAAGCTGTTCCTGTCAGCATTTATCAAAAACTGTTTAGATCAAGCTCTTCTCGATATTATTTCGAGCCGATTTCTTGCAGGTACCCTTAAAAACATGTTTTAAACATAATGAACGGTTCAGATCATCAAAATAAAGGATCCCTCATTAGAAGCGCGGACTATATATGTATGAGTGAGCTTCTAATAAGGGATCCCCTATTTTGCTACGGTGTGGACCTCCTACTTCTTGATCAAATTATGATGATCTGAACCGTTCAATGTGTTTAAAACGTGTTTTTAAGGGTACCCGTAAGAGATCGGCTCAAAATAATATCCGGAAAGTCTTTGATCCGTTCAATTTTTCATAAAGCTGTTCCTGTCAGCATTTATCAAAAACTGTTTAGATCAAGCTCTTCTCGATATTATTTCGAGCCGATTTCTTGCAGGTACCCTTAAAAACATGTTTTAAACATAACGAACGGTTCAGATCATCAAAATAAAGGATCCCTCATTAGAAGCGCGGACTATATATGTATGAGTGAGCTTCTAATAAGGGATCCCCTATTTTGCTACGGTGTGGACCTCCTACTTCTTGATCAAATTATGATGATCTGAACCGTTCAATGTGTTTAAAACGTGTTTTTAAGGGTACCCGTAAGAGATCGGCTCAAAATAATATCCGGAAAGTCTTTGATCCGTTCAATTTTTCATAAATCTGTTCCTGTCAGCATTTATCAAAAACTGTTTAGATCAAGCTCTTCTCGATATTATTTCGAGCCGATTTCTTGCAGGTACCCTTAAAAACATGTTTTAAACATAACGAACGGTTCAGATCATCAAAATAAAGGATCCCTCATTAGAAGCGCGGACTATATATGTATGAGTGAGCTTCTAATAAGGGATCCCCTATTTTGCTACGGTGTGGACCTCCTACTTCTTGATCAAATTATGATGATCTGAACCGTTCAATGTGTTTAAAACGTGTTTTTAAGGGTACCCGTAAGAGATCGGCTCAAAATAATATCCGGAAAGTCTTTGATCCGTTCAATTTTTCATAAAGCTGTTCCTGTCAGCATTTATCAAAAACTGTTTAGATCAAGCTCTTCTCGATATTATTTCGAGCCGATTTCTTGCAGG
The DNA here is from genome assembly GCA_019985065.2 of Arctostaphylos glauca. NCBI lineage: Eukaryota > Viridiplantae > Streptophyta > Magnoliopsida > Ericales > Ericaceae > Arctostaphylos > Arctostaphylos glauca. The sequence continues at coordinate 253,202 of JAHSPW020000023.1, forward strand.
TACCCTTAAAAACATGTTTTAAACATAAGGAACGGTTCAGATCATCAAAATAAAGGATCCCTCATTAGAAGCGCGGACTATATATGTATGAGTGAGCTTCTAATAAGGGATCCCCTATTTTGCTACGGTGTGGACCTCCTACTTCTTGATCAAATTATGATGATCTGAACCGTTCAATGTGTTTAAAACGTGTTTTTAAGGGTACCCGTAAGAGATCGGCTCAAAATAATATCCGGAAAGTCTTTGATCCGTTCAATTTTTCATAAAGCTGTTCCTGTCAGCATTTATCAAAAACTGTTTAGATCAAGCTCTTCTCGATATTATTTCGAGCCGATTTCTTGCAGGTACCCTTAAAAACATGTTTTAAACATAACGAACGGTTCAGATCATCAAAATAAAGGATCCCTCATTAGAAGCGCGGACTATATATGTATGAGTGAGCTTCTAATAAGGGATCCCCTATTTTGCTACGGTGTGGACCTCCTACTTCTTGATCAAATTATGATGATCTGAATCGTTCAATGTGTTTAAAACCTGTTTTTAAGGGTACCCGTAAGAGATCGGCTCAAAATAATATCCGGAAAGTCTTTGATCCGTTCAATTTTTCATAAAGCTGTTCCTGTCAGCATTTATCAAAAACTGTTTAGATCAAGCTCTTCTCGATATTATTTCGAGCCGATTTCTTGCAGGTACCCTTAAAAACATGTTTTAAACATAATGAACGGTTCAGATCATCAAAATAAAGGATCCCTCATTAGAAGCGCGGACTATATATGTATGAGTGAGCTTCTAATAAGGGATCCCCTATTTTGCTACGGTGTGGACCTCCTACTTCTTGATCAAATTATGATGATCTGAACCGTTCAATGTGTTTAAAACGTGTTTTTAAGGGTACCCGTAAGAGATCGGCTCAAAATAATATCCGGAAAGTCTTTGATCCGTTCAATTTTTCATAAAGCTGTTCCTGTCAGCATTTATCAAAAACTGTTTAGATCAAGCTCTTCTCGATATTATTTCGAGCCGATTTCTTGCAGGTACCCTTAAAAACATGTTTTAAACATAACGAACGGTTCAGATCATCAAAATAAAGGATCCCTCATTAGAAGCGCGGACTATATATGTATGAGTGAGCTTCTAATAAGGGATCCCCTATTTTGCTACGGTGTGGACCTCCTACTTCTTGATCAAATTATGATGATCTGAACCGTTCAATGTGTTTAAAACGTGTTTTTAAGGGTACCCGTAAGAGATCGGCTCAAAATAATATCCGGAAAGTCTTTGATCCGTTCAATTTTTCATAAAGCTGTTCCTGTCAGCATTTATCAAAAACTGTTTAGATCAAGCTCTTCTCGATATTATTTCGAGCCGATTTCTTGCAGGTACCCTTAAAAACATGTTTTAAACATAATGAACGGTTCAGATCATCAAAATAAAGGATCCCTCATTAGAAGCGCGGACTATATATGTATGAGTGAGCTTCTAATAAGGGATCCCCTATTTTGCTACGGTGTGGACCTCCTACTTCTTGATCAAATTATGATGATCTGAACCGTTCAATGTGTTTAAAACGTGTTTTTAAGGGTACCCGTAAGAGATCGGCTCAAAATAATATCCGGAAAGTCTTTGATCCGTTCAATTTTTCATAAAGCTGTTCCTGTCAGCATTTATCAAAAACTGTTTAGATCAAGCTCTTCTCGATATTATTTCGAGCCGATTTCTTGCAGGTACCCTTAAAAACATGTTTTAAACATAATGAACGGTTCAGATCATCAAAATAAAGGATCCCTCATTAGAAGCGCGGACTATATATGTATGAGTGAGCTTCTAATAAGGGATCCCCTATTTTGCTACGGTGTGGACCTCCTACTTCTTGATCAAATTATGATGATCTGAACCGTTCAATGTGTTTAAGACGTGTTTTTAAGGGTACCCGTAAGAGATCGGCTCAAAATAATATCCGGAAAGTCTTTGATCCGTTCAATTTTTCATAAAGCTGTTCCTGTCAGCATTTATCAAAAACTGTTTAGATCAAGCTCTTCTCGATATTATTTCGAGCCGATTTCTTGCAGGTACCCTTAAAAACATGTTTTAAACATAATGAACGGTTCAGATCATCAAAATAAAGGATCCCTCATTAGAAGCGCGGACTATATATGTATGAGTGAGCTTCTAATAAGGGATCCCCTATTTTGCTACGGTGTGGACCTCCTACTTCTTGATCAAATTATGATGATCTGAACCGTTCAATGTGTTTAAAACGTGTTTTTAAGGGTACCCGTAAGAGATCGGCTCAAAATAATATCCGGAAAGTCTTTGATCCGTTCAATTTTTCATAAAGCTGTTCCTGTCAGCATTTATCAAAAACTGTTTAGATCAAGCTCTTCTCGATATTATTTCGAGCCGATTTCTTGCAGGTACCCTTAAAAACATGTTTTAAACATAATGAACGGTTCAGATCATCAAAATAAAGGATCCCTCATTAGAAGCGCGGACTATATATGTATGAGTGAGCTTCTAATAAGGGATCCCCTATTTTGCTACGGTGTGGACCTCCTACTTCTTGATCAAATTATGATGATCTGAACCGTTCAATGTGTTTAAAACGTGTTTTTAAGGGTACCCGTAAGAGATCGGCTCAAAATAATATCCGGAAAGTCTTTGATCCGTTCAATTTTTCATAAAGCTGTTCCTGTCAGCATTTATCAAAAACTGTTTAGATCAAGCTCTTCTCGATATTATTTCGAGCCGATTTCTTGCAGGTACCCTTAAAAACATGTTTTAAACATAATGAACGGTTCAGATCATCAAAATAAAGGATCCCTCATTAGAAGCGCGGACTATATATGTATGAGTGAGCTTCTAATAAGGGATCCCCTATTTTGCTACGGTGTGGACCTCCTACTTCTTGATCAAATTATGATGATCTGAACCGTTCAATGTGTTTAAAACGTGTTTTTAAGGGTACCCGTAAGAGATCGGCTCAAAATAATATCCGGAAAGTCTTTGATCCGTTCAATTTTTCATAAAGCTGTTCCTGTCAGCATTTATCAAAAACTGTTTAGATCAAGCTCTTCTCGATATTATTTCGAGCCGATTTCTTGCAGGTACCCTTAAAAACATGTTTTAAACATAATGAACGGTTCAGATCATCAAAATAAAGGATCCCTCATTAGAAGCGCGGACTATATATGTATGAGTGAGCTTCTAATAAGGGATCCCCTATTTTGCTACGGTGTGGACCTCCTACTTCTTGATCAAATTATGATGATCTGAACCGTTCAATGTGTTTAAAACGTGTTTTTAAGGGTACCCGTAAGAGATCGGCTCAAAATAATATCCGTAAAGTCTTTGATCCGTTCAATTTTTCATAAAACTGTTCCTGTCAGCATTTATCAAAAACTGTTTAGATCAAGCTCTTCTCGATATTATTTCGAGCCGATTTCTTGCAGGTACCCTTAAAAACATGTTTTAAACATAATGAACGGTTCAGATCATCAAAATAAAGGATCCCTCATTAGAAGCGCGGACTATATATGTATGAGTGAGCTTTTAATAAGGGATCCCCTATTTTGCTACGGTGTGGACCTCCTACTTCTTGATCAAATTATGATGATCTGAACCGTTCAATGTGTTTAAAACGTGTTTTTAAGGGTACCCGTAAGAGATCGGCTCAAAATAATATCCGGAAAGTCTTTGATCCGTTCAATTTTTCATAAAGCTGTTCCTGTCAGCATTTATCAAAAACTGTTTAGATCAAGCTCTTCTCGATATTATTTCGAGCCGATTTCTTGCAGGTACCCTTAAAAACATGTTTTAAACATAATGAACGGTTCAGATCATCAAAATAAAGGATCCCTCATTAGAAGCGCGGACTATATATGTATGAGTGAGCTTCTAATAAGGGATCCCCTATTTTGCTACGGTGTGGACCTCCTACTTCTTGATCAAATTATGATGATCTGAACCGTTCAATGTGTTTAAAACGTGTTTTTAAGGGTACCCGTAAGAGATCGGCTCAAAATAATATCCGGAAAGTCTTTGATCCGTTCAATTTTTCATAAAGCTGTTCCTGTCAGCATTTATCAAAAACTGTTTAGATCAAGCTCTTCTCGATATTATTTCGAGCCGATTTCTTGCAGGTACCCTTAAAAACATGTTTTAAACATAATGAACGGTTCAGATCATCAAAATAAAGGATCCCTCATTAGAAGCGCGGACTATATATGTATGAGTGAGCTTCTAATAAGGGATCCCCTATTTTGCTACGGTGTGGACCTCCTACTTCTTGATCAAATTATGATGATCTGAACCGTTCAATGTGTTTAAAACGTGTTTTTAAGGGTACCCGTAAGAGATCGGCTCAAAATAATATCCGGAAAGTCTTTGATCTGTTCAATTTTTCATAAAGTTGTTCCTGTCAGCATTTATCAAAAACTGTTTAGATCAAGCTCTTCTCGATATTATTTCGAGCCGATTTCTTGCAGGTACCCTTAAAAACATGTTTTAAACATAATGAACGGTTCAGATCATCAAAATAAAGGATCCCTCATTAGAAGCGCGGACTATATATGTATGAGTGAGCTTCTAATAAGGGATCCCCTATTTTGCTACGGTGTGGACCTCCTACTTCTTGATCAAATTATGATGATCTGAACCGTTCAATGTGTTTAAAACGTGTTTTTAAGGGTACCCGTAAGAGATCGGCTCAAAATAATATCCGGAAAGTCTTTGATCCGTTCAATTTTTCATAAAGCTGTTCCTGTCAGCATTTATCAAAAACTGTTTAGATCAAGCTCTTCTCGATATTATTTCGAGCCGATTTCTTGCAGGTACCCTTAAAAACATGTTTTAAACATAATGAACGGTTCAGATCATCAAAATAAAGGATCCCTCATTAGAAGCGCGGACTATATATGTATGAGTGAGCTTCTAATAAGGGATCCCCTATTTTGCTACGGTGTGGACCTCCTACTTCTTGATCAAATTATGATGATCTGAACCGTTCAATGTGTTTAAAACGTGTTTTTAAGGGTACCCGTAAGAGATCGGCTCAAAATAATATCCGGAAAGTCTTTGATCCGTTCAATTTTTCATAAAGCTGTTCCTGTCAGCATTTATCAAAAACTGTTTAGATCAATCTCTTCTCGATATTATTTCGAGCCGATTTCTTGCAGGTACCCTTAAAAACATGTTTTAAACATAATGAACGGTTCAGATCATCAAAATAAAGGATCCCTCATTAGAAGCGCGGACTATATATGTATGAGTGAGCTTCTAATAAGGGATCCCCTATTTTGCTACGGTGTGGACCTCCTACTTCTTGATCAAATTATGATGATCTGAACCGTTCAATGTGTTTAAAACGTGTTTTTAAGGGTACCCGTAAGAGATCGGCTCAAAATAATATCCGGAAAGTCTTTGATCCGTTCAATTTTTCATAAAGCTGTTCCTGTCAGCATTTATCAAAAACTGTTTAGATCAAGCTCTTCTCGATATTATTTCGAGCCGATTTCTTGCAGGTACCCTTAAAAACATGTTTTAAACATAATGAACGGTTCAGATCATCAAAATAAAGGATCCCTCATTAGAAGCGCGGACTATATATGTATGAGTGAGCTTCTAATAAGGGATCCCCTATTTTGCTACGGTGTGGACCTCCTACTTCTTGATCAAATTATGATGATCTGAACCGTTCAATGTGTTTAAAACGTGTTTTTAAGGGTACCCGTAAGAGATCGGCTCAAAATAATATCCGGAAAGTCTTTGATCCGTTCAATTTTTCATAAAGCTGTTCCTGTCAGCATTTATCAAAAACTGTTTAGATCAAGCTCTTCTCGATATTATTTCGAGCCGATTTCTTGCAGGTACCCTTAAAAACATGTTTTAAACATAATGAACGGTTCAGATCATCAAAATAAAGGATCCCTCATTAGAAGCGCGGACTATATATGTATGAGTGAGTTTCTAATAAGGGATCCCCTATTTTGCTACGGTGTGGACCTCCTACTTCTTGATCAAATTATGATGATCTGAACCGTTCAATGTGTTTAAAACGTGTTTTTAAGGGTACCCGTAAGAGATCGGCTCAAAATAATATCCGGAAAGTCTTTGATCCGTTCAATTTTTCATAAAGCTGTTCCTGTCAGCATTTATCAAAAACTGTTTAGATCAAGCTCTTCTCGATATTATTTCGAGCCGATTTCTTGCAGGTACCCTTAAAAACATGTTTTAAACATAATGAACGGTTCAGATCATCAAAATAAAGGATCCCTCATTAGAAGCGCGGACTATATATGTATGAGTGAGCTTCTAATAAGGGATCCCCTATTTTGCTACGGTGTGGACCTCCTACTTCTTGATCAAATTATGATGATCTGAACCGTTCAATGTGTTTAAAACGTGTTTTTAAGGGTACCCGTAAGAGATCGGCTCAAAATAATATCCGGAAAGTCTTTGATCCGTTCAATTTTTCATAAAGCTGTTCCTGTCAGCATTTATCAAAAACTGTTTAGATCAAGCTCTTCTCGATATTATTTCGAGCCGATTTCTTGCAGGTACCCTTAAAAACATGTTTTAAACATAATGAACGGTTCAGATCATCAAAATAAAGGATCCCTCATTAGAAGCGCGGACTATATATGTATGAGTGAGCTTCTAATAAGGGATCCCCTATTTTGCTACGGTGTGGATCTCCTACTTCTTGATCAAATTATGATGATCTGAACCGTTCAATGTGTTTAAAACGTGTTTTTAAGGGTACCCGTAAGAGATCGGCTCAAAATAATATCCGGAAAGTCTTTGATCCGTTCAATTTTTCATAAAGCTGTTCCTGTCAGCATTTATCAAAAACTGTTTAGATCAAGCTCTTCTCGATATTATTTCGAGCCGATTTCTTGCAGGTACCCTTAAAAACATGTTTTAAACATAATGAACGGTTCAGATCATCAAAATAAAGGATCCCTCATTAGAAGCGCGGACTATATATGTATGAGTGAGCTTCTAATAAGGGATCCCCTATTTTGCTACGGTGTGGATCTCCTACTTCTTGATCAAATTATGATGATCTGAACCGTTCAATGTGTTTAAAACGTGTTTTTAAGGGTACCCGTAAGAGATCGGCTCAAAATAATATCCGGAAAGTCTTTGATCCGTTCAATTTTTCATAAAGCTGTTCCTGTCAGCATTTATCAAAAACTGTTTAGATCAAGCTCTTCTCGATATTAATTCGAGCCGATTTCTTGCAGGTACCCTTAAAAACATGTTTTAAACATAATGAACGGTTCAGATCATCAAAATAAAGGATCCCTCATTAGAAGCGCGGACTATATATGTATGAGTGAGCTTCTAATAAGGGATCCCCTATTTTGCTACGGTGTGGACCTCCTACTTCTTGATCAAATTATGATGATCTGAACCGTTCAATGTGTTTAAAACGTGTTTTTAAGGGTACCCGTAAGAGATCGGCTCAAAATAATATCCGGAAAGTCTTTGATCCGTTCAATTTTTCATAAAGCTGTTCCTGTCAGCATTTATCAAAAACTGTTTAGATCAAGCTCTTCTCGATATTATTTCGAGCCGATTTCTTGCAGGTACCCTTAAAAACATGTTTTAAACATAATGAACGGTTCAGATCATCAAAATAAAGGATCCCTCATTAGAAGCGCGGACTATATATGTATGAGTGAGCTTCTAATAAGGGATCCCCTATTTTGCTACGGTGTGGACCTCCTACTTCTTGATCAAATTATGATGATCTGAACCGTTCAATGTGTTTAAAACGTGTTTTTAAGGGTACCCGTAAGAGATCGGCTCAAAATAATATCCGGAAAGTCTTTGATCCGTTCAATTTTTCATAAAGCTGTTCCTGTCAGCATTTATCAAAAACTGTTTAGATCAAGCTCTTCTCGATATTATTTCGAGCCGATTTCTTGCAGGTACCCTTAAAAACATGTTTTAAACATAATGAACGGTTCAGATCATCAAAATAAAGGATCCCTCATTAGAAGCGCGGACTATATATGTATGAGTGAGCTTCTAATAAGGGATCCCCTATTTTGCTACGGTGTGGACCTCCTACTTCTTGATCAAATTATGATGATCTGAACCGTTCAATGTGTTTAAAACGTGTTTTTAAGGGTACCCGTAAGAGATCGGCTCAAAATAATATCCGGAAAGTCTTTGATCCGTTCAATTTTTCATAAAGCTGTTCCTGTCAGCATTTATCAAAAACTGTTTAGATCAAGCTCTTCTCGATATTATTTCGAGCCGATTTCTTGCAGGTACCCTTAAAAACATGTTTTAAACATAATGAACGGTTCAGATCATCAAAATAAAGGATCCCTCATTAGAAGCGCGGACTATATATGTATGAGTGAGCTTCTAATAAGGGATCCCCTATTTTGCTACGGTGTGGACCTCCTACTTCTTGATCAAATTATGATGATCTGAACCGTTCAATGTGTTTAAAACGTGTTTTTAAGGGTACCCGTAAGAGATCGGCTCAAAATAATATCCGTAAAGTCTTTGATCCGTTCAATTTTTCATAAAACTGTTCCTGTCAGCATTTATCAAAAACTGTTTAGATCAAGCTCTTCTCGATATTATTTCGAGCCGATTTCTTGCAGGTACCCTTAAAAACATGTTTTAAACATAATGAACGGTTCAGATCATCAAAATAAAGGATCCCTCATTAGAAGCGCGGACTATATATGTATGAGTGAGCTTTTAATAAGGGATCCCCTATTTTGCTACGGTGTGGACCTCCTACTTCTTGATCAAATTATGATGATCTGAACCGTTCAATGTGTTTAAAACGTGTTTTTAAGGGTACCCGTAAGAGATCGGCTCAAAATAATATCCGGAAAGTCTTTGATCCGTTCAATTTTTCATAAAGCTGTTCCTGTCAGCATTTATCAAAAACTGTTTAGATCAATCTCTTCTCGATATTATTTCGAGCCGATTTCTTGCAGGTACCCTTAAAAACATGTTTTAAACATAATGAACGGTTCAGATCATCAAAATAAAGGATCCCTCATTAGAAGCGCGGACTATATATGTATGAGTGAGCTTCTAATAAGGGATCCCCTATTTTGCTACGGTGTGGACCTCCTACTTCTTGATCAAATTATGATGATCTGAACCGTTCAATGTGTTTAAAACGTGTTTTTAAGGGTACCCGTAAGAGATCGGCTCAAAATAATATCCGGAAAGTCTTTGATCCGTTCAATTTTTCATAAAGCTGTTCCTGTCAGCATTTATCAAAAACTGTTTAGATCAAGCTCTTCTCGATATTATTTCGAGCCGATTTCTTGCAGGTACCCTTAAAAACATGTTTTAAACATAATGAACGGTTCAGATCATCAAAATAAAGGATCCCTCATTAGAAGCGCGGACTATATATGTATGAGTGAGCTTCTAATAAGGGATCCCCTATTTTGCTACGGTGTGGACCTCCTACTTCTTGATCAAATTATGATGATCTGAACCGTTCAATGTGTTTAAAACGTGTTTTTAAGGGTACCCGTAAGAGATCGGCTCAAAATAATATCCGGAAAGTCTTTGATCCGTTCAATTTTTCATAAAGCTGTTCCTGTCAGCATTTATCAAAAACTGTTTAGATCAAGCTCTTCTCGATATTATTTCGAGCCGATTTCTTGCAGGTACCCTTAAAAACATGTTTTAAACATAATGAACGGTTCAGATCATCAAAATAAAGGATCCCTCATTAGAAGCGCGGACTATATATGTATGAGTGAGCTTCTAATAAGGGATCCCCTATTTTGCTACGGTGTGGACCTCCTACTTCTTGATCAAATTATGATGATCTGAACCGTTCAATGTGTTTAAAACGTGTTTTTAAGGGTACCCGTAAGAGATCGGCTCAAAATAATATCCGGAAAGTCTTTGATCCGTTCAATTTTTCATAAAGCTGTTCCTGTCAGCATTTATCAAAAACTGTTTAGATCAAGCTCTTCTCGATATTATTTCGAGCCGATTTCTTGCAGGTACCCTTAAAAACATGTTTTAAACATAATGAACGGTTCAGATCATCAAAATAAAGGATCCCCCATTAGAAGCGCGGACTATATATGTATGAGTGAGCTTCTAATAAGGGATCCCCTATTTTGCTACGGTGTGGACCTCCTACTTCTTGATCAAATTATGATGATCTGAACCGTTCAATGTGTTTAAAACGTGTTTTTAAGGGTACCCGTAAGAGATCGGCTCAAAATAATATCCGGAAAGTCTTTGATCTGTTCAATTTTTCATAAAGTTGTTCCTGTCAGCATTTATCAAAAACTGTTTAGATCAAGCTCTTCTCGATATTATTTCGAGCCGATTTCTTGCAGGTACCCTTAAAAACATGTTTTAAACATAATGAACGGTTCAGATCATCAAAATAAAGGATCCCTCATTAGAAGCGCGGACTATATATGTATGAGTGAGCTTCTAATAAGTGATCCCCTATTTTGCTACGGTGTGGACCTCCTACTTCTTGATCAAATTATGATGATCTGAACCGTTCAATGTGTTTAAAACGTGTTTTTAAGGGTACCCGTAAGAGATCGGCTCAAAATAATATCCGGAAAGTCTTTGATCCGTTCAATTTTTCATAAAGCTGTTCCTGTCAGCATTTATCAAAAACTGTTTAGATCAAGCTCTTCTCGATATTATTTCGAGCCGATTTCTTGCAGGTACCCTTAAAAACATGTTTTAAACATAATGAACGGTTCAGATCATCAAAATAAAGGATCCCTCATTAGAAGCGCGGACTATATATGTATGAGTGAGCTTCTAATAAGGGATCCCCTATTTTGCTACGGTGTGGACCTCCTACTTCTTGATCAAATTATGATGATCTGAACCGTTCAATGTGTTTAAAACGTGTTTTTAAGGGTACCCGTAAGAGATCGGCTCAAAATAATATCCGGAAAGTCTTTGATCCGTTCAATTTTTCATAAAGCTGTTCCTGTCAGCATTTATCAAAAACTGTTTAGATCAAGCTCTTCTCGATATTATTTCGAGCCGATTTCTTGCAGGTACCCTTAAAAACATGTTTTAAACATAATGAACGGTTCAGATCATCAAAATAAAGGATCCCTCATTAGAAGCGCGGACTATATATGTATGAGTGAGCTTCTAATAAGGGATCCCCTATTTTGCTACGGTGTGGACCTCCTACTTCTTGATCAAATTATGATGATCTGAACCGTTCAATGTGTTTAAAACGTGTTTTTAAGGGTACCCGTAAGAGATCGGCTCAAAATAATATCCGGAAAGTCTTTGATCCGTTCAATTTTTCATAAAGCTGTTCCTGTCAGCATTTATCAAAAACTGTTTAGATCAAGCTCTTCTCGATATTATTTCGAGCCGATTTCTTGCAGGTACCCTTAAAAACATGTTTTAAACATAATGAACGGTTCAGATCATCAAAATAAAGGATCCCTCATTAGAAGCGCGGACTATATATGTATGAGTGAGCTTCTAATAAGGGATCCCCTATTTTGCTACGGTGTGGACCTCCTACTTCTTGATCAAATTATGATGATCTGAACCGTTCAATGTGTTTAAAACGTGTTTTTAAGGGTACCCGTAAGAGATCGGCTCAAAATAATATCCGGAAAGTCTTTGATCCGTTCAATTTTTCATAAAGCTGTTCCTGTCAGCATTTATCAAAAACTGTTTAGATCAAGCTCTTCTCGATATTATTTCGAGCCGATTTCTTGCAGGTACCCTTAAAAACATGTTTTAAACATAATGAACGGTTCAGATCATCAAAATAAAGGATCCCTCATTAGAAGCGCGGACTATATATGTATGAGTGAGCTTCTAATAAGGGATCCCCTATTTTGCTACGGTGTGGACCTCCTACTTCTTGATCAAATTATGATGATCTGAACCGTTCAATGTGTTTAAAACGTGTTTTTAAGGGTACCCGTAAGAGATCGGCTCAAAATAATATCCGGAAAGTCTTTGATCCGTTCAATTTTTCATAAAGCTGTTCCTGTCAGCATTTATCAAAAACTGTTTAGATCAAGCTCTTCTCGATATTATTTCGAGCCGATTTCTTGCAGGTACCCTTAAAAACATGTTTTAAACATAATGAACGGTTCAGATCATCAAAATAAAGGATCCCGCATTAGAAGCGCGGACTATATATGTATGAGTGAGCTTCTAATAAGGGATCCCCTATTTTGCTACGGTGTGGACCTCCTACTTCTTGATCAAATTATGATGATCTGAACCGTTCAATGTGTTTAAAACGTGTTTTTAAGGGTACCCGTAAGAGATCGGCTCAAAATAATATCCGGAAAGTCTTTGATCCGTTCAATTTTTCATAAAGCTGTTCCTGTCAGCATTTATCAAAAACTGTTTAGATCAAGCTCTTCTCGATATTATTTCGAGCCGATTTCTTGCAGGTACCCTTAAAAACATGTTTTAAACATAATGAACGGTTCAGATCATCAAAATAAAGGATCCCTCATTAGAAGCGCGGACTATATATGTATGAGTGAGCTCCTAATAAGGGATCCCCTATTTTGCTACGGTGTGGACCTCCTACTTCTTGATCAAATTATGATGATCTGAACCGTTCAATGTGTTTAAAACGTGTTTTTAAGGGTACCCGTAAGAGATCGGCTCAAAATAATATCCAGAAAGTCTTTGATCCGTTCAATTTTTCATAAAGCTGTTCCTGTCAGCATTTATCAAAAACTGTTTAGATCAAGCTCTTCTCGATATTATTTCGAGCCGATTTCTTGCAGGTACCCTTAAAACCATGTTTTCAACATAATGAACGGTTCAGATCATCAAAATAAAGGATCCCTCATTAGAAGCGCGGACTATATATGTATGAGTGAGCTCCTAATAAGGGATCCCCTATTTTGCTACGGTGTGGACCTCCTACTTCTTGATCAAATTATGATGATCTGAACCGTTCAATGTGTTTAAAACGTGTTTTTAAGGGTACCCGTAAGAGATCGGCTCAAAATAATATCCGGAAAGTCTTTGATCCGTTCAATTTTTCATAAAGCTGTTCCTGTCAGCATTTATCAAAAACTGTTTAGATCAAGCTCTTCTCGATATTAATTCGAGCCGATTTCTTGCAGGTACCCTTAAAAACATGTTTTAAACATAATGAACGGTTCAGATCATCAAAATAAAGGATCCCTCATTAGAAGCGCGGACTATATATGTATGAGTGAGCTTCTAATAAGGGATCCCCTATTTTGCTACGGTGTGGACCTCCTACTTCTTGATCAAATTATGATGATCTGAACCGTTCAATGTGTTTAAAACGTATTTTTAAGGGTACCCGTAAGAGATCGGCTCAAAATAATATCCGGAAAGTCTTTGATCCGTTCAATTTTTCATAAAGCTGTTCCTGTCAGCATTTATCAAAAACTGTTTAGATCAAGCTCTTCTCGATATTATTTCGAGCCGATTTCTTGCAGGTACCCTTAAAAACATGTTTTAAACATAATGAACGGTTCAGATCATCAAAATAAAGGATCCCTCATTAGAAGCGCGGACTATATATGTATGAGTGAGCTTCTAATAAGGGATCCCCTATTTTGCTACGGTGTGGACCTCCTACTTCTTGATCAAATTATGATGATCTGAACCGTTCAATGTGTTTAAAACGTGTTTTTAAGGGTACCCGTAAGAGATCGGCTCAAAATAATATCCGGAAAGTCTTTGATCCGTTCAATTTTTCATAAAGCTGTTCCTGTCAGCATTTATCAAAAACTGTTTAGATCAAGCTCTTCTCGATATTATTTCGAGCCGATTTCTTGCAGGTACCCTTAAAAACATGTTTTAAACATAATGAACGGTTCAGATCATCAAAATAAAGGATCCCTCATTAGAAGCGCGGACTATATATGTATGAGTGAGCTTCTAATAAGGGATCCCCTATTTTGCTACGGTGTGGACCTCCTACTTCTTGATCAAATTATGATGATCTGAACCGTTCAATGTGTTTAAAACGTGTTTTTAAGGGTACCCGTAAGAGATCGGCTCAAAATAATATCCGGAAAGTCTTTGATCTGTTCAATTTTTCATAAAGCTGTTCCTGTCAGCATTTATCAAAAACTGTTTAGATCAAGCTCTTCTCGATATTAATTCGAGCCGATTTCTTGCAGGTACCCTTAAAAACATGTTTTAAACATAATGAACGGTTCAGATCATCAAAATAAAGGATCCCTCATTAGAAGCGCGGACTATATATGTATGAGTGAGCTCCTAATAAGGGATCCCCTATTTTGCTACGGTGTGGACCTCCTACTTCTTGATCAAATTATGATGATCTGAACCGTTCAATGTGTTTAAAACGTGTTTTTAAGGGTACCCGTAAGAGATCGGCTCAAAATAATATCCGGAAAGTCTTTGATCCGTTCAATTTTTCATAAAGCTGTTCCTGTCAGCATTTATCAAAAACTGTTTAGATCAAGCTCTTCTCGATATTATTTCGAGCCGATTTCTTGCAGGTACCCTTAAAAACATGTTTTAAACATAATGAACGGTTCAGATCATCAAAATAAAGGATCCCTCATTAGAAGCGCGGACTATATATGTATGAGTGAGCTTCTAATAAGGGATCCCCTATTTTGCTACGGTGTGGACCTCCTACTTCTTGATCAAATTATGATGATCTGAACCGTTCAATGTGTTTAAAACGTGTTTTTAAGGGTACCCGTAAGAGATCGGCTCAAAATAATATCCGGAAAGTCTTTGATCCGTTCAATTTTTCATAAAGCTGTTCCTGTCAGCATTTATCAAAAACTGTTTAGATCAAGCTCTTCTCGATATTATTTCGAGCCGATTTCTTGCAGGTACCCTTAAAAACATGTTTTAAACATAATGAACGGTTCAGATCATCAAAATAAAGGATCCCTCATTAGAAGCGCGGACTATATATGTATGAGTGAGCTTCTAATAAGGGATCCCCTATTTTGCTACGTTGTGGACCTCCTACTTCTTGATCAAATTATGATGATCTGAACCGTTCAATGTGTTTAAAACGTGTTTTTAAGGGTACCCGTAAGAGATCGGCTCAAAATAATATCCGGAAAGTCTTTGATCCGTTCAATTTTTCATAAAGCTGTTCCTGTCAGCATTTATCAAAAACTGTTTAGATCAAGCTCTTCTCGATATTATTTCGAGCCGATTTCTTGCAGGTACCCTTAAAAACATGTTTTAAACATAATGAACGGTTCAGATCATCAAAATAAAGGATCCCTCATTAGAAGCGCGGACTATATATGTATGAGTGAGCTTCTAATAAGGGATCCCCTATTTTGCTACGGTGTGGACCTCCTACTTCTTGATCAAATTATGATGATCTGAACCGTTCAATGTGTTTAAAACGTGTTTTTAAGGGTACCCGTAAGAGATCGGCTCAAAATAATATCCGGAAAGTATTTGATCCGTTCAATTTTTCATAAAGCTGTTCCTGTCAGCATTTATCAAAAACTGTTTAGATCAAGCTCTTCTCGATATTATTTCGAGCCGATTTCTTGCAGGTACCCTTAAAAACATGTTTTAAACATAATGAACGGTTCAGATCATCAAAATAAAGGATCCCTCATTAGAAGCGCGGACTATATATGTATGAGTGAGCTTCTAATAAGGGATCCCCTATTTTGCTACGGTGTGGACCTCCTACTTCTTGATCAAATTATGATGATCTGAACCGTTCAATGTGTTTAAAATGTGTTTTTAAGGGTACCCGTAAGAGATCGGCTCAAAATAATATCCGGAAAGTCTTTGATCCGTTCAATTTTTCATAAAGCTGTTCCTGTCAGCATTTATCAAAAACTGTTTAGATCAAGCTCTTCTCGATATTATTTCGAGCCGATTTCTTGCAGGTACCCTTAAAAACATGTTTTAAACATAATGAACGGTTCAGATCATCAAAATAAAGGATCCCTCATTAGAAGCGCGGACTATATATGTATGAGTGAGCTTCTAATAAGGGATCCCCTATTTTGCTACGGTGTGGACCTCCTACTTCTTGATCAAATTATGATGATCTGAACCGTTCAATGTGTTTAAAACGTGTTTTTAAGGGTACCCGTAAGAGATCGGCTCAAAATAATATCCGGAAAGTCTTTGATCCGTTCAATTTTTCATAAAGCTGTTCCTGTCAGCATTTATCAAAAACTGTTTAGATCAAGCTCTTCTCGATATTATTTCGAGCCGATTTCTTGCAGGTACCCTTAAAAACATGTTTTAAACATAATGAACGGTTCAGATCATCAAAATAAAGGATCCCTCATTAGAAGCGCGGACTATATATGTATGAGTGAGCTTCTAATAAGGGATCCCCTATTTTGCTACGGTGTGGACCTCCTACTTCTTGATCAAATTATGATGATCTGAACCGTTCAATGTGTTTAAAACGTGTTTTTAAGGGTACCCGTAAGAGATCGGCTCAAAATAATATCCGGAAAGTCTTTGATCCGTTCAATTTTTCATAAAGCTGTTCCTGTCAGCATTTATCAAAAACTGTTTAGATCAAGCTCTTCTCGATATTATTTCGAGCCGATTTCTTGCAGGTACCCTTAAAAACATGTTTTAAACATAATGAACGGTTCAGATCATCAAAATAAAGGATCCCTCATTAGAAGCGCGGACTATATATGTATGAGTGAGCTTCTAATAAGGGATCCCCTATTTTGCTACGGTGTGGACCTCCTACTTCTTGATCAAATTATGATGATCTGAACCGTTCAATGTGTTTAAAACGTGTTTTTAAGGGTACCCGTAAGAGATCGGCTCAAAATAATATCCGGAAAGTCTTTGATCCGTTCAATTTTTCATAAAGCTGTTCCTGTCAGCATTTATCAAAAACTGTTTAGATCAAGCTCTTCTCGATATTATTTCGAGCCGATTTCTTGCAGGTACCCTTAAAAACATGTTTTAAACATAATGAACGGTTCAGATCATCAAAATAAAGGATCCCTCATTAGAAGCGCGGACTATATATGTATGAGTGAGCTTCTAATAAGGGATCCCCTATTTTGCTACGGTGTGGACCTCCTACTTCTTGATCAAATTATGATGATCTGAACCGTTCAATGTGTTTAAAACGTGTTTTTAAGGGTACCCGTAAGAGATCGGCTCAAAATAATATCCGGAAAGTCTTTGATCCGTTCAATTTTTCATAAAGCTGTTCCTGTCAGCATTTATCAAAAACTGTTTAGATCAAGCTCTTCTCGATATTATTTCGAGCCGATTTCTTGCAGGTACCCTTAAAAACATGTTTTAAACATAATGAACGGTTCAGATCATCAAAATAAAGGATCCCTCATTAGAAGCGCGGACTATATATGTATGAGTGAGCTTCTAATAAGGGATCCCCTATTTTGCTACGGTGTGGACCTCCTACTTCTTGATCAAATTATGATGATCTGAACCGTTCAATGTGTTTAAAACGTGTTTTTAAGGGTACCCGTAAGAGATCGGCTCAAAATAATATCCGGAAAGTCTTTGATCCGTTCAATTTTTCATAAAGCTGTTCCTGTCAGCATTTATCAAAAACTGTTTAGATCAAGCTCTTCTCGATATTATTTCGAGCCGATTTCTTGCAGGTACCCTTAAAAACATGTTTTAAACATAATGAACGGTTCAGATCATCAAAATAAAGGATCCCTCATTAGAAGCGCGGACTATATATGTATGAGTGAGCTTCTAATAAGGGATCCCCTATTTGGCTACGGTGTGGACCTCCTACTTCTTGATCAAATTATGATGATCTGAACCGTTCAATGTGTTTAAAACGTGTTTTTAAGGGTACCCGTAAGAGATCGGCTCAAAATAATATCCGGAAAGTCTTTGATCCGTTCAATTTTTCATAAAGCTGTTCCTGTCAGCATTTATCAAAAACTGTTTAGATCAAGCTCTTCTCGATATTATTTCGAGCCGATTTCTTGCAGGTACCCTTAAAAACATGTTTTAAACATAATGAACGGTTCAGATCATCAAAATAAAGGATCCCTCATTAGAAGCGCGGACTATATATGTATGAGTGAGCTTCTAATAAGGGATCCCCTATTTTGCTACGGTGTGGACCTCCTACTTCTTGATCAAATTATGATGATCTGAACCGTTCAATGTGTTTAAAACGTGTTTTTAAGGGTACCCGTAAGAGATCGGCTCAAAATAATATCCGGAAAGTCTTTGATCCGTTCAATTTTTCATAAAGCTGTTCCTGTCAGCATTTATCAAAAACTGTTTAGATCAAGCTCTTCTCGATATTATTTCGAGCCGATTTCTTGCAGGTACCCTTAAAAACATGTTTTAAACATAATGAACGGTTCAGATCATCAAAATAAAGGATCCCGCATTAGAAGCGCGGACTATATATGTATGAGTGAGCTTCTAATAAGGGATCCCCTATTTTGCTACGGTGTGGACCTCCTACTTCTTGATCAAATTATGATGATCTGAACCGTTCAATGTGTTTAAAACGTGTTTTTAAGGGTACCCGTAAGAGATCGGCTCAAAATAATATCCGGAAAGTCTTTGATCCGTTCAATTTTTCATAAAGCTGTTCCTGTCAGCATTTATCAAAAACTGTTTAGATCAAGCTCTTCTCGATATTATTTCGAGCCGATTTCTTGCAGGTACCCTTAAAAACATGTTTTAAACATAATGAACGGTTCAGATCATCAAAATAAAGGATCCCTCATTAGAAGCGCGGACTATATATGTATGAGTGAGCTCCTAATAAGGGATCCCCTATTTTGCTACGGTGTGGACCTCCTACTTCTTGATCAAATTATGATGATCTGAACCGTTCAATGTGTTTAAAACGTGTTTTTAAGGGTACCCGTAAGAGATCGGCTCAAAATAATATCCAGAAAGTCTTTGATCCGTTCAATTTTTCATAAAGCTGTTCCTGTCAGCATTTATCAAAAACTGTTTAGATCAAGCTCTTCTCGATATTATTTCGAGCCGATTTCTTGCAGGTACCCTTAAAACCATGTTTTCAACATAATGAACGGTTCAGATCATCAAAATAAAGGATCCCTCATTAGAAGCGCGGACTATATATGTATGAGTGAGCTCCTAATAACGGATCCCCTATTTTGCTACGGTGTGGACCTCCTACTTCTTGATCAAATTATGATGATCTGAACCGTTCAATGTGTTTAAAACGTGTTTTTAAGGGTACCCGTAAGAGATCGGCTCAAAATAATATCCGGAAAGTCTTTGATCCGTTCAATTTTTCATAAAGCTGTTCCTGTCAGCATTTATCAAAAACTGTTTAGATCAAGCTCTTCTCGATATTATTTCGAGCCGATTTCTTGCAGGTACCCTTAAAAACATGTTTTAAACATAATGAACGGTTCAGATCATCAAAATAAAGGATCCCTCATTAGAAGCGCGGACTATATATGTATGAGTGAGCTTCTAATAAGGGATCCCCTATTTTGCTACGGTGTGGACCTCCTACTTCTTGATCAAATTATGATGATCTGAACCGTTCAATGTGTTTAAAACGTATTTTTAAGGGTACCCGTAAGAGATCGGCTCAAAATAATATCCGGAAAGTCTTTGATCCGTTCAATTTTTCATAAAGCTGTTCCTGTCAGCATTTATCAAAAACTGTTTAGATCAAGCTCTTCTCGATATTATTTCGAGCCGATTTCTTGCAGGTACCCTTAAAAACATGTTTTAAACATAATGAACGGTTCAGATCATCAAAATAAAGGATCCCTCATTAGAAGCGCGGACTATATATGTATGAGTGAGCTTCTAATAAGGGATCCCCTATTTTGCTACGGTGTGGACCTCCTACTTCTTGATCAAATTATGATGATCTGAACCGTTCAATGTGTTTAAAACGTGTTTTTAAGGGTACCCGTAAGAGATCGGCTCAAAATAATATCCGGAAAGTCTTTGATCCGTTCAATTTTTCATAAAGCTGTTCCTGTCAGCATTTATCAAAAACTGTTTAGATCAAGCTCTTCTCGATATTATTTCGAGCCGATTTCTTGCAGGTACCCTTAAAAACATGTTTTAAACATAATGAACGGTTCAGATCATCAAAATAAAGGATCCCTCATTAGAAGCGCGGACTATATATGTATGAGTGAGCTTCTAATAAGGGATCCCCTATTTTGCTACGGTGTGGACCTCCTACTTCTTGATCAAATTATGATGATCTGAACCGTTCAATGTGTTTAAAACGTGTTTTTAAGGGTACCCGTAAGAGATCGGCTCAAAATAATATCCGGAAAGTCTTTGATCCGTTCAATTTTTCATAAAGCTGTTCCTGTCAGCATTTATCAAAAACTGTTTAGATCAAGCTCTTCTCGATATTATTTCGAGCCGATTTCTTGCAGGTACCCTTAAAAACATGTTTTAAACATAATGAACGGTTCAGATCATCAAAATAAAGGATCCCTCATTAGAAGCGCGGACTATATATGTATGAGTGAGCTCCTAATAAGGGATCCCCTATTTTGCTACGGTGTGGACCTCCTACTTCTTGATCAAATTATGATGATCTGAACCGTTCAATGTGTTTAAAACGTGTTTTTAAGGGTACCCGTAAGAGATCGGCTCAAAATAATATCCGGAAAGTCTTTGATCCGTTCAATTTTTCATAAAGCTGTTCCTGTCAGCATTTATCAAAAACTGTTTAGATCAAGCTCTTCTCGATATTATTTCGAGCCGATTTCTTGCAGGTACCCTTAAAACCATGTTTTCAACATAATGAACGGTTCAGATCATCAAAATAAAGGATCCCTCATTAGAAGCGCGGACTATATATGTATGAGTGAGCTCCTAATAAGGGATCCCCTATTTTGCTACGGTGTGGACCTCCTACTTCTTGATCAAATTATGATGATCTGAACCATTCAATGTGTTTAAAACGTGTTTTTAAGGGTACCCGTAAGAGATCGGCTCAAAATAATATCCGGAAAGTCTTTGATCCGTTCAATTTTTCATAAAGCTGTTCCTGTCAGCATTTATCAAAAACTGTTTAGATCAAGCTCTTCTCGATATTATTTCGAGCCGATTTCTTGCAGGTACCCTTAAAAACATGTTTTCAACATAATGAACGGTTCAGATCATCAAAATAAAGGATCCCACATTAGAAGCGCGGACTATATATGTATGAGTGAGCTCCTAATAAGGGATCCCCTATTTTGCTACGGTGTGGACCTCCTACTTCTTGATCAAATTATGATGATCTGAACCGTTCAATGTGTTTAAAACGTGTTTTTAAGGGTACCCGTAAGAGATCGGCTCAAAATAATATCCGGAAAGTCTTTGATCCGTTCAATTTTTCATAAAGCTGTTCCTGTCAGCATTTATCAAAAACTGTTTAGATCAAGCTCTTCTCGATATTATTTCGAGCCGATTTCTTGCAGGTACCCTTAAAAACATGTTTTAAACATAATGAACGGTTCAGATCATCAAAATAAAGGATCCCTCATTAGAAGCGCGGACTATATATGTATGAGTGAGCTCCTAATAAGGGATCCCCTATTTTGCTACGGTGTGGACCTCCTACTTCTTGATCAAATTATGATGATCTGAACCGTTCAATGTGTTTAAAACGTGTTTTTAAGGGTACCCGTAAGAGATCGGCTCAAAATAATATCCGGAAAGTCTTTGATCCGTTCAATTTTTCATAAAGCTGTTCCTGTCAGCATTTATCAAAAACTGTTTAGATCAAGCTCTTCTCGATATTATTTCGAGCCGATTTCTTGCAGGTACCCTTAAAACCATGTTTTCAACATAATGAACGGTTCAGATCATCAAAATAAAGGATCCCTCATTAGAAGCGCGGACTATATATGTATGAGTGAGCTCCTAATAAGGGATCCCCTATTTTGCTACGGTGTGGACCTCCTACTTCTTGATCAAATTATGATGATCTGAACCGTTCAATGTGTTTAAAACGTGTTTTTAAGGGTACCCGTAAGAGATCGGCTCAAAATAATATCCGGAAAGTCTTTGATCCGTTCAATTTTTCATAAAGCTGTTCCTGTCAGCATTTATCAAAAACTGTTTAGATCAAGCTCTTCTCGATATTATTTCGAGCCGATTTCTTGCAGGTACCCTTAAAAACATGTTTTCAACATAATGAACGGTTCAGATCATCAAAATAAAGGATCCCACATTAGAAGCGCGGACTATATATGTATGAGTGAGCTTCTAATAAGGGATCCCCTATTTTGCTACGGTGTGGACCTCCTACTTCTTGATCAAATTATGATGATCTGAACCGTTCAATGTGTTTAAAACGTGTTTTTAAGGGTACCCGTACGAGATCGGCTCAAAATAATATCCGGAAAGTCTTTGATCCGTTCAATTTTTCATAAAGCTGTTCCTGTCAGCATTTATCAAAAACTGTTTAGATCAAGCTCTTCTCGATATTATTTCGAGCCGATTTCTTGCAGGTACCCTTAAAAACATGTTTTCAACATAATGAACGGTTCAGATCATCAAAATAAAGGATCCCTCATTAGAAACGCGGACTATATATGTATGAGTGAGCTTCTAATAAGGGATCCCCTATTTTGCTACGGTGTGGACCTCCTACTTCTTGATCAAATTATGATGATCTGAACCGTTCAATGTGTTTAAAACGTGTTTTTAAGGGTACCCGTAAGAGATCGGCTCAAAATAATATCCGAAAAGTCTTTGATCCGTTCAATTTTTCATAAAGCTGTTCCTGTCAGCATTTATCAAAAACTGTTTAGATCAAGCTCTTCTCGATATTATTTCGAGCCGATTTCTTGCAGGTACCCTTAAAAACATGTTTTAAACATAATGAACGGTTCAGATCATCAAAATAAAGGATCCCTCATTAGAAGCGCGGACTATATATGTATGAGTGAGCTTCTAATAAGGGATCCCCTATTTTGCTACGGAGTGGACCTCCTACTTCTTGATCAAATTATGATGATCTGAACCGTTCAATGTGTTTAAAACGTGTTTTTAAGGGTACCCGTACGAGATCGGCTTCAATTTTTCATAAAGCTGTTCCTGTCAGCATTTATCAAAAACTGTTTAGATCAAGCTCTTCTCGATATTATTTCGAGCCGATTTCTTGCAGGTACCCTTAAAAACATGTTTTCAACATAATGAACGGTTCAGATCATCAAAATAAAGGATCCCTCATTAGAAGCGCGGACTATATATGTATGAGTGAGCTTCTAATAAGGGATCCCCTATTTTGCTACGGTGTGGACCTCCTACTTCTTGATCAAATTATGATGATCTGAACCGTTCAATGTGTTTAAAACGTGTTTTTAAGGGTACCCGTAAGAGATCGGCTCAAAATAATATCCGGAAAGTCTTTGATCCGTTCAATTTTTCATAAAGCTGTTCCTGTCAGCATTTATCAAAAACTGTTTAGATCAAGCTCTTCTCGATATTATTTCGAGCCGATTTCTTGCAGGTACCCTTAAAAACATGTTTTAAACATAATGAACGGTTCAGATCATCAAAATAAAGGATCCCTCATTAGAAGCGCGGACTATATATGTATGAGTGAGCTTCTAATAAGGGATCCCCTATTTTGCTACGGTGTGGACCTCCTACTTCTTGATCAAATTATGATGATCTGAACCGTTCAATGTGTTTAAAACGTGTTTTTAAGGGTACCCGTAAGAGATCGGCTCAAAATAATATCCGGAAAGTCTTTGATCCGTTCAATTTTTCATAAAGCTGTTCCTGTCAGCATTTATCAAAAACTGTTTAGATCAACCTCTTCTCGATATTATTTCGAGCCGATTTCTTGCAGGTACCCTTAAAAACATGTTTTCAACATAATGAACGGTTCAGATCATCAAAATAAAGGATCCCTCATTAGAAGCGCGGACTATATATGTATGAGTGAGCTTCTAATAAGGGATCCCCTATTTTGCTACGGTGTGGACCTCCTACTTCTTGATCAAATTATGATGATCTGAACCGTTCAATGTGTTTAAAACGTGTTTTTAAGGGTACCCGTACGAGATCGGCTCAAAATAATATCCGGAAAGTCTTTGATCCGTTCAATTTTTCATAAAGCTGTTCCTGTCAGCATTTATCAAAAACTGTTTAGATCAAGCTCTTCTCGATATTATTTCGAGCCGATTTCTTGCAGGTACCCTTAAAAACATGTTTTAAACATAATGAACGGTTCAGATCATCAAAATAAAGGATCCCTCATTAGAAGCGCGGACTATATATGTATGAGTGAGCTTCTAATAAGGGATCCCCTATTTTGCTACGGTGTGGACCTCCTACTTCTTGGTCAAATTATGATGATCTGAACCGTTCAATGTGTTTAAAACGTGTTTTTAAGGGTACCCGTAAGAGATCGGCTCAAAATAATATCCGGAAAGTCTTTGATCCGTTCAATTTTTCATAAAGCTGTTCCTGTCAGCATTTATCAAAAACTGTTTAGATCAAGCTCTTCTCGATATTATTTCGAGCCGATTTCTTGCAGGTACCCTTAAAAACATGTTTTCAACATAATGAACGGTTCAGATCATCAAAATAAAGGATCCCTCATTAGAAGCGCGGACTATATATGTATGAGTGAGCTTCTAATAAGGGATCCCCTATTTTGCTACGGTGTGGACCTCCTACTTCTTGATCAAATTATGATGATCTGAACCGTTCAATGTGTTTAAAACGTGTTTTTAAGGGTACCCGTAAGAGATCGGCTCAAAATAATATCCGGAAAGTCTTTGATCCGTTCAATTTTTCATAAAGCTGTTCCTGTCAGCATTTATCAAAAACTCTTTAGATCAAGCTCTTCTCAATATTATTTCGAGCCGATTTCTTGCAGGTACCCTTAAAAACATGTTTTAAACATAATGAACGGTTCAGATCATCAAAATAAAGGATCCCTCATTAGAAGCGCGGACTATATATGTATGAGTGAGCTTCTAATAAGGGATCCCCTATTTTGCTACGGTGTGGACCTCCTACTTCTTGATCAAATTATGATGATCTGAACCGTTCAATGTGTTTAAAACGTGTTTTTAAGGGTACCCGTAAGAGATCGGCTCAAAATAATATCCGGAAAGTCTTTGATCCGTTCAATTTTTCATAAAGCTGTTCCTGTCAGCATTTATCAAAAACTGTTTAGATCAAGCTCTTCTCGATATTATTTCGAGCCGATTTCTTGCAGGTACCCTTAAAAACATGTTTTAAACATAATGAACGGTTCAGATCATCAAAATAAAGGATCCCTCATTAGAAGCGCGGACTATATATGTATGAGTGAGCTTCTAATAAGGGATCCCCTATTTTGCTACGGTGTGGACCTCCTACTTCTTGATCAAATTATGATGATCTGAACCGTTCAATGTGTTTAAAACGTGTTTTTAAGGGTTCCCGTAAGAGATCGGCTCAAAATAATATCCGGAAATTCTTTGATCCGTTCAATTTTTCATAAAGCTGTTCCTGTCAGCATTTATCAAAAACTGTTTAGATCAAGCTCTTCTCGATATTATTTCGAGCCGATTTCTTGCAGGTACCCTTAAAAACATGTTTTAAACATAATGAACGGTTCAGATCATCAAAATAAAGGATCCCTCATTAGAAGCGCGGACTATATATGTATGAGTGAGCTTCTAATAAAGGATCCCCTATTTTGCTACGGTGTGGACCTCCTACTTCTTGATCAAATTATGATGATCTGAACCGTTCAATGTGTTTAAAACGTGTTTTTAAGGGTACCCGTAAGAGATCGGCTCAAAATAATATCCGGAAAGTCTTTGATCCGTTCAATTTTTCATAAAGCTGTTCCTGTCAGCATTTATCAAAAACTGTTTAGATCAAGCTCTTCTCGATATTATTTCGAGCCGATTTCTTGCAGGTACCCTTAAAAACATGTTTTAAACATAATGAACGGTTCAGATCATCAAAATAAAGGATCCCTCATTAGAAGCGCGGACTATATATGTATGAGTGAGCTTCTAATAAGGGATCCCCTATTTTGCTACGGTGTGGACCTCCTACTTCTTGATCAAATTATGATGATCTGAACCGTTCAATGTGTTTAAAACGTGTTTTTAAGGGTACCCGTAAGAGATCGGCTCAAAATAATATCCGGAAAGTCTTTGATCCGTTCAATTTTTCATAAAGCTGTTCCTGTCAGCATTTATCAAAAACTGTTTAGATCAAGCTCTTCTCGATATTATTTCGAGCCGATTTCTTGCAGGTACCCTTAAAAACATGTTTTAAACATAATGAACGGTTCAGATCATCAAAATAAAGGATCCCTCATTAGAAGCGCGGACTATATATGTATGAGTGAGCTTCTAATAAGGGATCCCCTATTTTGCTACGGTGTGGACCTCCTACTTCTTGATCAAATTATGATGATCTGAACCGTTCAATGTGTTTAAAACGTGTTTTTAAGGGTACCCGTAAGAGATCGGCTCAAAATAATATCCGGAAATTCTTTGATCCGTTCAATTTTTCATAAAGCTGTTCCTGTCAGCATTTATCAAAAACTGTTTAGATCAAGCTCTTCTCGATATTATTTCGAGCCGATTTCTTGCAGGTACCCTTAAAAACATGTTTTAAACATAATGAACGGTTCAGATCATCAAAATAAAGGATCCCTCATTAGAAGCGCGGACTATATATGTATGAGTGAGCTTCTAATAAGGGATCCCCTATTTTGCTACGGTGTGGACCTCCTACTTCTTGATCAAATTATGATGATCTGAACCGTTCAATGTGTTTAAAACGTGTTTTTAAGGGTACCCGTAAGAGATCGGCTCAAAATAATATCCGGAAAGTCTTTGATCCGTTCAATTTTTCATAAAGCTGTTCCTGTCAGCATTTATCAAAAACTGTTTAGATCAAGCTCTTCTCGATATTATTTCGAGCCGATTTCTTGCAGGTACCCTTAAAAACATGTTTTAAACATAATGAACGGTTCAGATCATCAAAATAAAGGATCCCTCATTAGAAGCGCGGACTATATATGTATGAGTGAGCTTCTAATAAGGGATCCCCTATTTTGCTACGGTGTGGACCTCCTACTTCTTGATCAAATTATGATGATCTGAACCGTTCAATGTGTTTAAAACGTGTTTTTAAGGGTACCCGTAAGAGATCGGCTCAAAATAATATCCGGAAAGTCTTTGATCCGTTCAATTTTTCATAAAGCTGTTCCTGTCAGCATTTATCAAAAACTGTTTAGATCAAGCTCTTCTCGATATTATTTCGAGCCGATTTCTTGTAGGTACCCTTAAAAACATGTTTTAAACATAATGAACGGTTCAGATCATCAAAATAAAGGATCCCTCATTAGAAGCGCGGACTATATATGTATGAGTGAGCTTCTAATAAGGGATCCCCTATTTTGCTACGGTGTGGACCTCCTACTTCTTGATCAAATTATGATGATCTGAACCGTTCAATGTGTTTAAAACGTGTTTTTAAGGGTACCCGTAAGAGATCGGCTCAAAATAATATCCGGAAAGTCTTTGATCCGTTCAATTTTTCATAAAGCTGTTCCTGTCAGCATTTATCAAAAACTGTTTAGATCAAGCTCTTCTCGATATTATTTCGAGCCGATTTCTTGCAGGTACCCTTAAAAACATGTTTTAAACATAATGAACGGTTCAGATCATCAAAATAAAGGATCCCTCATTAGAAGCGCGGACTATATATGTATGAGTGAGCTTCTAATAAGGGATCCCCTATTTTGCTACGGTGTGGACCTCCTACTTCTTGATCAAATTATGATGATCTGAACCGTTCAATGTGTTTAAAACGTGTTTTTAAGGGTACCCGTAAGAGATCGGCTCAAAATAATATCCGGAAAGTCTTTGATCCGTTCAATTTTTCATAAAACTGTTCCTGTCAGCATTTATCAAAAACTGTTTAGATCAAGCTCTTCTCGATATTATTTCGAGCCGATTTCTTGCAGGTACCCTTAAAAACATGTTTTAAACATAATGAACGGTTCAGATCATCAAAATAAAGGATCCCTCATTGGAAGCGCGGACTATATATGTATGAGTGAGCTTCTAATAAGGGATCCCCTATTTTGCTACGGTGTGGACCTCCTACTTCTTGATCAAATTATGATGATCTGAACCGTTCAATGTGTTTAAAACGTGTTTTTAAGGGTACCCGTAAGAGATCGGCTCAAAATAATATCCGGAAAGTCTTTGATCCGTTCAATTTTTCATAAAACTGTTCCTGTCAGCATTTATCAAAAACTGTTTAGATCAAGCTCTTCTCGATATTATTTCGAGCCGATTTCTTGCAGGTACCCTTAAAAACATGTTTTAAACATAATGAACGGTTCAGATCATCAAAATAAAGGATCCCTCATTAGAAGCGCGGACTATATATGTATGAGTGAGCTTCTAATAAGGGATCCCCTATTTTGCTACGGTGTGGACCTCCTACTTCTTGATCAAATTATGATGATCTGAACCGTTCAATGTGTTTAAAACGTGTTTTTAAGGGTACCCGTAAGAGATCGGCTCAAAATAATATCCGGAAAGTCTTTGATCCGTTCAATTTTTCATAAAACTGTTCCTGTCAGCATTTATCAAAAACTGTTTAGATCAAGCTCTTCTCGATATTATTTCGAGCCGATTTCTTGCAGGTACCCTTATAAACATGTTTTAAACATAATGAACGGTTCAGATCATCAAAATAAAGGATCCCTCATTGGAAGCGCGGACTATATATGTATGAGTGAGCTTCTAATAAGGGATCCCCTATTTTGCTACGGTGTGGACCTCCTACTTCTTGATCAAATTATGATGATCTGAACCGTTCAATGTGTTTAAAACGTGTTTTTAAGGGTACCCGTAAGAGATCTGATCCGTTCAATTTTTCATAAAACTGTTCCTGTCAGCATTTATCAAAAACTGTTTAGATCAAGCTCTTCTCGATATTATTTCGAGCCGATTTCTTGCAGGTACCCTTAAAAACATGTTTTAAACATAATGAACGGTTCAGATCATCAAAATAAAGGATCCCTCATTAGAAGCGCGGACTATATATGTATGAGTGAGCTTCTAATAAGGGATCCCCTATTTTGCTACGGTGTGGACCTCCTACTTCTTGATCAAATTATGATGATCTGAACCGTTCAATGTGTTTAAAACGTGTTTTTAAGGGTACCCGTAAGAGATCGGCTCAAAATAATATCCGGAAAGTCTTTGATCCGTTCAATTTTTCATAAAGCTGTTCCTGTCAGCATTTATCAAAAACTGTTTAGATCAAGCTCTTCTCGATATTATTTCGAGCCGATTTCTTGCAGGTACCCTTAAAAACATGTTTTAAACATAATGAACGGTTCAGATCATCAAAATAAAGGATCCCTCATTAGAAGCGCGGACTATATATGTATGAGTGAGCTTCTAATAAGGGATCCCCTATTTTGCTACGGTGTGGACCTCCTACTTCTTGATCAAATTATGATGATCTGAACCGTTCAATGTGTTTAAAACGTGTTTTTAAGGGTACCCGTAAGAGATCGGCTCAAAATAATATCCGGAAATTCTTTGATCCGTTCAATTTTTCATAAAGCTGTTCCTGTCAGCATTTATCAAAAACTGTTTAGATCAAGCTCTTCTCGATATTATTTCGAGCCGATTTCTTGCAGGTACCCTTAAAAACATGTTTTAAACATAATGAACGGTTCAGATCATCAAAATAAAGGATCCCTCATTAGAAGCGCGGACTATATATGTATGAGTGAGCTTCTAATAAGGGATCCCCTATTTTGCTACGGTGTGGACCTCCTACTTCTTGATCAAATTATGATGATCTGAACCGTTCAATGTGTTTAAAACGTGTTTTTAAGGGTACCCGTAAGAGATCGGCTCAAAATAATATCCGGAAAGTCTTTGATCCGTTCAATTTTTCATAAAGCTGTTCCTGTCAGCATTTATCAAAAACTGTTTAGATCAAGCTCTTCTCGATATTATTTCGAGCCGATTTCTTGCAGGTACCCTTAAAAACATGTTTTAAACATAATGAACGGTTCAGATCATCAAAATAAAGGATCCCTCATTAGAAGCGCGGACTATATATGTATGAGTGAGCTTCTAATAAGGGATCCCCTATTTTGCTACGGTGTGGACCTCCTACTTCTTGATCAAATTATGATGATCTGAACCGTTCAATGTGTTTAAAACGTGTTTTTAAGGGTACCCGTAAGAGATCGGCTCAAAATAATATCCGGAAAGTCTTTGATCCGTTCAATTTTTCATAAAGCTGTTCCTGTCAGCATTTATCAAAAACTGTTTAGATCAAGCTCTTCTCGATATTATTTCGAGCCGATTTCTTGTAGGTACCCTTAAAAACATGTTTTAAACATAATGAACGGTTCAGATCATCAAAATAAAGGATCCCTCATTAGAAGCGCGGACTATATATGTATGAGTGAGCTTCTAATAAGGGATCCCCTATTTTGCTACGGTGTGGACCTCCTACTTCTTGATCAAATTATGATGATCTGAACCGTTCAATGTGTTTAAAACGTGTTTTTAAGGGTACCCGTAAGAGATCGGCTCAAAATAATATCCGGAAAGTCTTTGATCCGTTCAATTTTTCATAAAGCTGTTCCTGTCAGCATTTATCAAAAACTGTTTAGATCAAGCTCTTCTCGATATTATTTCGAGCCGATTTCTTGCAGGTACCCTTAAAAACATGTTTTAAACATAATGAACGGTTCAGATCATCAAAATAAAGGATCCCTCATTAGAAGCGCGGACTATATATGTATGAGTGAGCTTCTAATAAGGGATCCCCTATTTTGCTACGGTGTGGACCTCCTACTTCTTGATCAAATTATGATGATCTGAACCGTTCAATGTGTTTAAAACGTGTTTTTAAGGGTACCCGTAAGAGATCGGCTCAAAATAATATCCGGAAAGTCTTTGATACGTTCAATTTTTCATAAAACTGTTCCTGTCAGCATTTATCAAAAACTGTTTAGATCAAGCTCTTCTCGATATTATTTCGAGCCGATTTCTTGCAGGTACCCTTAAAAACATGTTTTAAACATAATGAACGGTTCAGATCATCAAAATAAAGGATCCCTCATTGGAAGCGCGGACTATATATGTATGAGTGAGCTTCTAATAAGGGATCCCCTATTTTGCTACGGTGTGGACCTCCTACTTCTTGATCAAATTATGATGATCTGAACCGTTCAATGTGTTTAAAACGTGTTTTTAAGGGTACCCGTAAGAGATCGGCTCAAAATAATATCCGGAAAGTCTTTGATCCGTTCAATTTTTCATAAAACTGTTCCTGTCAGCATTTATCAAAAACTGTTTAGATCAAGCTCTTCTCGATATTATTTCGAGCCGATTTCTTGCAGGTACCCTTAAAAACATGTTTTAAACATAATGAACGGTTCAGATCATCAAAATAAAGGATCCCTCATTAGAAGCGCGGACTATATATGTATGAGTGAGCTTCTAATAAGGGATCCCCTATTTTGCTACGGTGTGGACCTCCTACTTCTTGATCAAATTATGATGATCTGAACCGTTCAATGTGTTTAAAACGTGTTTTTAAGGGTACCCGTAAGAGATCGGCTCAAAATAATATCCGGAAAGTCTTTGATCCGTTCAATTTTTCATAAAACTGTTCCTGTCAGCATTTATCAAAAACTGTTTAGATCAAGCTCTTCTCGATATTATTTCGAGCCGATTTCTTGCAGGTACCCTTATAAACATGTTTTAAACATAATGAACGGTTCAGATCATCAAAATAAAGGATCCCTCATTGGAAGCGCGGACTATATATGTATGAGTGAGCTTCTAATAAGGGATCCCCTATTTTGCTACGGTGTGGACCTCCTACTTCTTGATCAAATTATGATGATCTGAACCGTTCAATGTGTTTAAAACGTGTTTTTAAGGGTACCCGTAAGAGATCTGATCCGTTCAATTTTTCATAAAACTGTTCCTGTCAGCATTTATCAAAAACTGTTTAGATCAAGCTCTTCTCGATATTATTTCGAGCCGATTTCTTGCAGGTACCCTTAAAAACATGTTTTAAACATAATGAACGGTTCAGAGCATCAAAATAAAGGATCCCTCATTAGAAGCGCGGACTATATATGTATGAGTGAGCTTCTAATAAGGGATCCCCTATTTTGCTACGGTGTGGACCTCCTACTTCTTGATCAAATTATGATGATCTGAACCGTTCAATGTGTTTAAAACGTGTTTTTAAGGGTACCCG
Organism: Arctostaphylos glauca; assembly: GCA_019985065.2. Lineage (NCBI taxonomy): Eukaryota > Viridiplantae > Streptophyta > Magnoliopsida > Ericales > Ericaceae > Arctostaphylos > Arctostaphylos glauca. The sequence continues at coordinate 285,410 of JAHSPW020000023.1, forward strand.
TAAGAGATCGGCTCAAAATAATATCCGGAAAGTCTTTGATCCGTTCAATTTTTCATAAAACTGTTCCTGTCAGCATTTATCAAAAACTGTTTAGATCAAGCTCTTCTCGATATTATTTCGAGCCGATTTCTTGCAGGTACCCTTATAAACATGTTTTAAACATAATGAACGGTTCAGATCATCAAAATAAAGGATCCCTCATTAGAAGCGCGGACTATATATGTATGAGTGAGCTTCTAATAAGGGATCCCCTATTTTGCTACGGTGTGGACCTCCTACTTCTTGATCAAATTATGATGATCTGAACCGTTCAATATGTTTAAAACGTGTTTTTAAGGGTACCCGTAAGAGATCGGCTCAAAATAATATACGGAATGTCTTTGATCCGTTCAATTTTTCATAAAACTGTTCCTGTCAGCATTTATCAAAAACTGTTTAGATCAAGCTCTTCTCGATATTATTTCGAGCCGATTTCTTGCAGGTACCCTTAAAAACATGTTTTAAACATAATGAACGGTTCAGATCATCAAAATAAAGGATCCCTCATTAGAAGCGCGGACTATATATGTATGAGTGAGCTTCTAATAAGGGATCCCCTATTTTGCTACGGTGTGGACCTCCTACTTCTTGATCAAATTATGATGATCTGAACCGTTCAATGTGTTTAAAACGTGTTTTTAAGGGTACCCGTAAGAGATCGGCTCAAAATAATATCCGGAAAGTCTTTGATCCGTTCAATTTTTCATAAAACTGTTCCTGTCAGCATTTATCAAAAACTGTTTAGATCAAGCTCTTCTCGATATTATTTCGAGCCGATTTCTTGCAGGTGCCCTTAAAAACATGTTTTAAACATAATGAACGGTTCAGATCATCAAAATAAAGGATCCCTCATTAGAAGCGCGGACTATATATGTATGAGTGAGCTTCTAATAAGGGATCCCCTATTTTGCTACGGTGTGGACCTCCTACTTCTTGATCAAATTATGATGATCTGAACCGTTCAATGTGTTTAAAACGTGTTTTTAAGTGTACCCGTAAGAGATCGGCTCAAAATAATATCCGGAAAGTCTTTGATCCGTTCAATTTTTCATAAAACTGTTCCTGTCAGCATTTATCAAAAACTGTTTAGATCAAGCTCTTCTCGATTTTATTTCGAGCCGATTTCTTGCAGGTGCCCTTAAAAACATGTTTTAAACATAATGAACGGTTCAGATCATCAAAATAAAGGATCCCTCATTAGAAGCGCGGACTATATATGTATGAGTGAGCTTCTAATAAGGGATCCCCTATTTTGCTACGGTGTGGACCTCCTACTTCTTGATCAAATTATGATGATCTGAACCGTTCAATGTGTTTAAAACGTGTTTTTAAGGGTACCCGTAAGAGATCGGCTCAAAATAATATCCGGAAAGTCTTTGATCCGTTCAATTTTTCATAAAACTGTTCCTGTCAGCATTTATCAAAAACTGTTTAGATCAAGCTCTTCTCGATATTATTTCGAGCCGATTTCTTGCAGGTACCCTTAAAAACATGTTTTAAACATAATGAACGGTTCAGATCATCAAAATAAAGGATCCCTCATTAGAAGCGCGGACTATATATGTATGAGTGAGCTTCTAATAAGGGATCCCCTATTTTGCTACGGTGTGGACCTCCTACTTCTTGATCAAATTATGATGATCTGAACCGTTCAATGTGTTTAAAACGTGTTTTTAAGGGTACCCGTAAGAGATCGGCTCAAAATAATATCCGGAAAGTCTTTGATCCGTTCAATTTTTCATAAAACTGTTCCTGTCAGCATTTATCAAAAACTGTTTAGATCAAGCTCTTCTCGATATTATTTCGAGCCGATTTCTTGCAGGTACCCTTAAAAACATGTTTTAAACATAATGAACGGTTCAGATCATCAAAATAAAGGATCCCTCATTAGAAGCGCGGACTATATATGTATGAGTGAGCTTCTAATAAGGGATCCCCTATTTTGCTACGGTGTGGACCTCCTACTTCTTGATCAAATTATGATGATCTGAACCGTTCAATGTGTTTAAAACGTGTTTTTAAGGGTACCCGTAAGAGATCGGCTCAAAATAATATCCGGAAAGTCTTTGATCCGTTCAATTTTTCATAAAACTGTTCCTGTCAGCATTTATCAAAAACTGTTTAGATCAAGCTCTTCTCGATATTATTTCGAGCCGATTTCTTGCAGGTACCCTTAAAAACATGTTTTAAACATAATGAACGGTTCAGATCATCAAAATAAAGGATCCCTCATTAGAAGCGCGGACTATATATGTATGAGTGAGCTTCTAATAAGGGATCCCCTATTTTGCTACGGTGTGGACCTCCTACTTCTTGATCAAATTATGATGATCTGAACCGTTCAATGTGTTTAAAACGTGTTTTTAAGGGTACCCGTAAGAGATCGGCTCAAAATAATATCCGGAAAGTCTTTGATCCGTTCAATTTTTCATAAAACTGTTCCTGTCAGCATTTATCAAAAACTGTTTAGATCAAGCTCTTCTCGATATTATTTCGAGCCGATTTCTTGCAGGTACCCTTAAAAACATGTTTTAAACATAATGAACGGTTCAGATCATCAAAATAAAGGATCCCTCATTAGAAGCGCGGACTATATATGTATGAGTGAGCTTCTAATAAGGGATCCCCTATTTTGCTACGGTGTGGACCTCCTACTTCTTGATCAAATTATGATGATCTGAACCGTTCAATGTGTTTAAAACGTGTTTTTAAGGGTACCCGTAAGAGATCGGCTCAAAATAATATCCGGAAAGTCTTTGATCCGTTCAATTTTTCATAAAACTGTTCCTGTCAGCATTTATCAAAAACTGTTTAGATCAAGCTCTTCTCGATATTATTTCGAGCCGATTTCTTGCAGGTACCCTGAAAAACATGTTTTAAACATAATGAACGGTTCAGATCATCAAAATAAAGGATCCCTCATTAGAAGCGCGGACTATATATGTATGAGTGAGCTTCTAATAAGGGATCCCCTATTTTGCTACGGTGTGGACCTCCTACTTCTTGATCAAATTATGATGATCTGAACCGTTCAATGTGTTTAAAACGTGTTTTTAAGGGTACCCGTAAGAGATCGGCTCAAAATAATATCCGGAAAGTCTTTGATCCGTTCAATTTTTCATAAAACTGTTCCTGTCAGCATTTATCAAAAACTGTTTAGATCAAGCTCTTCTCGATATTATTTCGAGCCGATTTCTTGCAGGTACCCTTAAAAACATGTTTTAAACATAATGAACGGTTCAGATCATCAAAATAAAGGATCTCTCATTAGAAGCGCGGACTATATATGTATGAGTGAGCTTCTAATAAGGGATCCCCTATTTTGCTACGGTGTGGACCTCCTACTTCTTGATCAAATTATGATGATCTGAACCGTTCAATGTGTTTAAAACGTGTTTTTAAGGGTACCCGTAAGAGATCGGCTCAAAATAATATCCGGAAAGTCTTTGATCCGTTCAATTTTTCATAAAACTGTTCCTGTCAGCATTTATCAAAAACTGTTTAGATCAAGCTCTTCTCGATATTATTTCGAGCCGATTTCTTGCAGGTACCCTTAAAAACATGTTTTAAACATAATGAACGGTTCAGATCATCAAAATAAAGGATCCCTCATTAGAAGCGCGGACTATATATGTATGGGTGAGCTTCTAATAAGGGATCCCCTATTTTGCTACGGTGTGGACCTCCTACTTCTTGATCAAATTATGATGATCTGAACCGTTCAATGTGTTTAAAACGTGTTTTTAAGGGTACCCGTAAGAGATCGGCTCAAAATAATATCCGGAAAGTCTTTGATCCGTTCAATTTTTCATAAAACTGTTCCTGTCAGCATTTATCAAAAACTGTTTAGATCAAGCTCTTCTCGATATTATTTCGAGCCGATTTCTTGCAGGTACCCTTAAAAACATGTTTTAAACATAATGAACGGTTCAGATCATCAAAATAAAGGATCCCTCATTAGAAGCGCGGACTATATATGTATGAGTGAGCTTCTAATAAGGGATCCCCTATTTTGCTACGGTGTGGACCTCCTACTTCTTGATCAAATTATGATGATCTGAACCGTTCAATGTGTTTAAAACGTGTTTTTAAGGGTACCCGTAAGAGATCGGCTCAAAATAATATCCGGAAAGTCTTTGATCCGTTCAATTTTTCATAAAACTGTTCCTGTCAGCATTTATCAAAAACTGTTTAGATCAAGCTCTTCTCGATATTATTTCGAGCCGATTTCTTGCAGGTACCCTGAAAAACATGTTTTAAACATAATGAACGGTTCAGATCATCAAAATAAAGGATCCCTCATTAGAAGCGCGGGCTATATATGTATGAGTGAGCTTCTAATAAGGGATCCCCTATTTTGCTACGGTGTGGACCTCCTACTTCTTGATCAAATTATGATGATCTGAACCGTTCAATGTGTTTAAAACGTGTTTTTAAGGGTACCCGTAAGAGATCGGCTCAAAATAATATCCGGAAAGTCTTTGATCCGTTCAATTTTTCATAAAACTGTTCCTGTCAGCATTTATCAAAAACTGTTTAGATCAAGCTCTTCTCGATATTATTTCGAGCCGATTTCTTGCAGGTACCCTTAAAAACATGTTTTAAACATAATGAACGGTTCAGATCATCAAAATAAAGGATCCCTCATTAGAAGCGCGGACTATATATGTATGAGTGAGCTTCTAATAAGGGATCCCCTATTTTGCTACGGTGTGGACCTCCTACTTCTTGATCAAATTATGATGATCTGAACCGTTCAATGTGTTTAAAACGTGTTTTTAAGGGTACCCGTAAGAGATCGGCTCAAAATAATATCCGGAAAGTCTTTGATCCGTTCAATTTTTCATAAAACTGTTCCTGTCAGCATTTATCAAAAACTGTTTAGATCAAGCTCTTCTCGATATTATTTCGAGCCGATTTCTTGCAGGTACCCTTAAAAACATGTTTTAAACATAATGAACGGTTCAGATCATCAAAATAAAGGATCTCTCATTAGAAGCGCGGACTATATATGTATGAGTGAGCTTCTAATAAGGGATCCCCTATTTTGCTACGGTGTGGACCTCCTACTTCTTGATCAAATTATGATGATCTGAACCGTTCAATGTGTTTAAAACGTGTTTTTAAGGGTACCCGTAAGAGATCGGCTCAAAATAATATCCGGAAAGTCTTTGATCCGTTCAATTTTTCATAAAACTGTTCCTGTCAGCATTTATCAAAAACTGTTTAGATCAAGCTCTTCTCGATATTATTTCGAGCCGATTTCTTGCAGGTACCCTTAAAAACATGTTTTAAACATAATGAACGGTTCAGATCATCAAAATAAAGGATCCCTCATTAGAAGCGCGGACTATATATGTATGGGTGAGCTTCTAATAAGGGATCCCCTATTTTGCTACGGTGTGGACCTCCTACTTCTTGATCAAATTATGATGATCTGAACCGTTCAATGTGTTTAAAACGTGTTTTTAAGGGTACCCGTAAGAGATCGGCTCAAAATAATATCCGGAAAGTCTTTGATCCGTTCAATTTTTCATAAAACTGTTCCTGTCAGCATTTATCAAAAACTGTTTAGATCAAGCTCTTCTCGATATTATTTCGAGCCGATTTCTCGCAGGTACCCTTAAAAACATGTTTTAAACATAATGAACGGTTCAGATCATCAAAATAAAGGATCCCTCATTAGAAGCGCGGACTATATATGTATGAGTGAGCTTCTAATAAGGGATCCCCTATTTTGCTACGGTGTGGACCTCCTACTTCTTGATCAAATTATGATGATCTGAACCGTTCAATGTGTTTAAAACGTGTTTTTAAGGGTACCCGTAAGAGATCGGCTCAAAATAATATCCGGAAAGTCTTTGATCCGTTCAATTTTTCATAAAACTGTTCCTGTCAGCACTTATCAAAAACTGTTTAGATCAAGCTCTTCTCGATATTATTTCGAGCCGATTTCTTGCAGGTACCCTTAAAAACATGTTTTAAACATAATGAACGGTTCAGATCATCAAAATAAAGGATCCCTCATTAGAAGCGCGGACTATATATGTATGAGTGAGCTTCTAATAAGGGATCCCCTATTTTGCTACGGTGTGGACCTCCTACTTCTTGATCAAATTATGATGATCTGAACCGTTCAATGTGTTTAAAACGTGTTTTTAAGGGTACCCGTAAGAGATCGGCTCAAAATAATATCCGGAAAGTCTTTGATCCGTTCAATTTTTCATAAAACTGTTCCTGTCAGCATTTATCAAAAACTGTTTAGATCAAGCTCTTCTCGATATTATTTCGAGCCGATTTCTTGCAGGTACCCTTAAAAACATGTTTTAAACATAATGAACGGTTCAGATCATCAAAATAAAGGATCCCTCATTAGAAGCGCGGACTATATATGTATGAGTGAGCTTCTAATAAGGGATCCCCTATTTTGCTACGGTGTGGACCTCCTACTTCTTGATCAAATTATGATGATCTGAACCGTTCAATGTGTTTAAAACGTGTTTTTAAGGGTACCCGTAAGAGATCGGCTCAAAATAATATCCGGAAAGTCTTTGATCCGTTCAATTTTTCATAAAACTGTTCCTGTCAGCATTTATCAAAAACTGTTTAGATCAAGCTCTTCTCGATATTATTTCGAGCCGATTTCTTGCAGGTACCCTTAAAAACATGTTTTAAACATAATGAACGGTTCAGATCATCAAAATAAAGGATCCCTCATTAGAAGCGCGGACTATATATGTATGAGTGAGCTTCTAATAAGGGATCCCCTATTTTGCTACGGTGTGGACCTCCTACTTCTTGATCAAATTATGATGATCTGAACCGTTCAATGTGTTTAAAACGTGTTTTTAAGGGTACCCGTAAGAGATCGGCTCAAAATAATATCCGGAAAGTCTTTGATCCGTTCAATTTTTCATAAAACTGTTCCTGTCAGCATTTATCAAAAACTGTTTAGATCAAGCTCTTCTCGATATTATTTCGAGCCGATTTCTTGCAGGTACCCTTAAAAACATGTTTTAAACATAATGAACGGTTCAGATCATCAAAATAAAGGATCCCTCATTAGAAGCGCGGACTATATATGTATGAGTGAGCTTCTAATAAGGGATCCCCTATTTTGCTACGGTGTGGACCTCCTACTTCTTGATCAAATTATGATGATCTGAACCGTTCAATGTGTTTAAAACGTGTTTTTAAGGGTACCCGTAAGAGATCGGCTCAAAATAATATCCGGAAAGTCTTTGATCCGTTCAATTTTTCATAAAACTGTTCCTGTCAGCATTTATCAAAAACTGTTTAGATCAAGCTCTTCTCGATATTATTTCGAGCCGATTTCTTGCAGGTACCCTTAAAAACATGTTTTAAACATAATGAACGGTTCAGATCATCAAAATAAAGGATCCCTCATTAGAAGCGCGGACTATATATGTATGAGTGAGCTTCTAATAAGGGATCCCCTATTTTGCTACGGTGTGGACCTCCTACTTCTTGATCAAATTATGATGATCTGAACCGTTCAATGTGTTTAAAACGTGTTTTTAAGGGTACCCGTAAGAGATCGGCTCAAAATAATATCCGGAAAGTCTTTGATCCGTTCAATTTTTCATAAAACTGTTCCTGTCAGCATTTATCAAAAACTGTTTAGATCAAGCTCTTCTCGATATTATTTCGAGCCGATTTCTTGCAGGTACCCTTAAAAACATGTTTTAAACATAATGAACGGTTCAGATCATCAAAATAAAGGATCCCTCATTAGAAGCGCGGACTATATATGTATGAGTGAGCTTCTAATAAGGGATCCCCTATTTTGCTACGGTGTGGACCTCCTACTTCTTGATCAAATTATGATGATCTGAACCGTTCAATGTGTTTAAAACGTGTTTTTAAGGGTACCCGTAAGAGATCGGCTCAAAATAATATCCGGAAAGTCTTTGATCCGTTCAATTTTTCATAAAACTGTTCCTGTCAGCATTTATCAAAAACTGTTTAGATCAAGCTCTTCTCGATATTATTTCGAGCCGATTTCTTGCAGGTACCCTTAAAAACATGTTTTAAACATAATGAACGGTTCAGATCATCAAAATAAAGGATCCCTCATTAGAAGCGCGGACTATATATGTATGAGTGAGCTTCTAATAAGGGATCCCCTATTTTGCTACGGTGTGGACCTCCTACTTCTTGATCAAATTATGATGATCTGAACCGTTCAATGTGTTTAAAACGTGTTTTTAAGGGTACCCGTAAGAGATCGGCTCAAAATAATATCCGGAAAGTCTTTGATCCGTTCAATTTTTCATAAAACTGTTCCTGTCAGCATTTATCAAAAACTGTTTAGATCAAGCTCTTCTCGATATTATTTCGAGCCGATTTCTCGCAGGTACCCTTAAAAACATGTTTTAAACATAATGAACGGTTCAGATCATCAAAATAAAGGATCCCTCATTAGAAGCGCGGACTATATATGTATGAGTGAGCTTCTAATAAGGGATCCCCTATTTTGCTACGGTGTGGACCTCCTACTTCTTGATCAAATTATGATGATCTGAACCGTTCAATGTGTTTAAAACGTGTTTTTAAGGGTACCCGTAAGAGATCGGCTCAAAATAATATCCGGAAAGTCTTTGATCCGTTCAATTTTTCATAAAACTGTTCCTGTCAGCATTTATCAAAAACTGTTTAGATCAAGCTCTTCTCGATATTATTTCGAGCCGATTTCTTGCAGGTACCCTTAAAAACATGTTTTAAACATAATGAACGGTTCAGATCATCAAAATAAAGGATCCCTCATTAGAAGCGCGGACTATATATGTATGAGTGAGCTTCTAATAAGGGATCCCCTATTTTGCTACGGTGTGGACCTCCTACTTCTTGATCAAATTATGATGATCTGAACCGTTCAATGTGTTTAAAACGTGTTTTTAAGGGTACCCGTAAGAGATCGGCTCAAAATAATATCCGGAAAGTCTTTGATCCGTTCAATTTTTCATAAAACTGTTCCTGTCAGCATTTATCAAAAACTGTTTAGATCAAGCTCTTCTCGATATTATTTCGAGCCGATTTCTTGCAGGTACCCTTAAAAACATGTTTTAAACATAATGAACGGTTCAGATCATCAAAATAAAGGATCCCTCATTAGAAGCGCGGACTATATATGTATGAGTGAGCTTCTAATAAGGGATCCCCTATTTTGCTACGGTGTGGACCTCCTACTTCTTGATCAAATTATGATGATCTGAACCGTTCAATGTGTTTAAAACGTGTTTTTAAGGGTACCCCTAAGAGATCGGCTCAAAATAATATCCGGAAAGTCTTTGATCCGTTCAATTTTTCATAAAACTGTTCCTGTCAGCATTTATCAAAAACTGTTTAGATCAAGCTCTTCTCGATATTATTTCGAGCCGATTTCTCGCAGGTACCCTTAAAAACATGTTTTAAACATAATGAACGGTTCAGATCATCAAAATAAAGGATCCCTCATTAGAAGCGCGGACTATATATGTATGAGTGAGCTTCTAATAAGGGATCCCCTATTTTGCTACGGTGTGGACCTCCTACTTCTTGATCAAATTATGATGATCTGAACCGTTCAATGTGTTTAAAACGTGTTTTTAAGGGTACCCGTAAGAGATCGGCTCAAAATAATATCCGGAAAGTCTTTGATCCGTTCAATTTTTCATAAAACTGTTCCTGTCAGCATTTATCAAAAACTGTTTAGATCAAGCTCTTCTCGATATTATTTCGAGCCGATTTCTCGCAGGTACCCTTAAAAACATGTTTTAAACATAATGAACGGTTCAGATCATCAAAATAAAGGATCCCTCATTAGAAGCGCGGACTATATATGTATGAGTGAGCTTCTAATAAGGGATCCCCTATTTTGCTACGGTGTGGACCTCCTACTTCTTGATCAAATTATGATGATCTGAACCGTTCAATGTGTTTAAAACGTGTTTTTAAGGGTACCCGTAAGAGATCGGCTCAAAATAATATCCGGAAAGTCTTTGATCCGTTCAATTTTTCATAAAACTGTTCCTGTCAGCATTTATCAAAAACTGTTTAGATCAAGCTCTTCTCGATATTATTTCGAGCCGATTTCTTGCAGGTACGCTTAAAAACATGTTTTAAACATAATGAACGGTTCAGATCATCAAAATAAAGGATCCCTCATTAGAAGCGCGGACTATATATGTATGAGTGAGCTTCTAATAAGGGATCCCCTATTTTGCTACGGTGTGGACCTCCTACTTCTTGATCAAATTATGATGATCTGAACCGTTCAATGTGTTTAAAACGTGTTTTTTAAGGGTACCCGTAAGAGATCGGCTCAAAATAATATCCGGAAAGTCTTTGATCCGTTCAATTTTTCATAAAACTGTTCCTGTCAGCATTTATCAAAAACTGTTTAGATCAAGCTCTTCTCGATATTATTTCGAGCCGATTTCTTGCAGGTACCCTTAAAAACATGTTTTAAACATAATGAACGGTTCAGATCATCAAAATAAAGGATCCCTCATTAGAAGCGCGGACTATATATGTATGAGTGAGCTTCTAATAAGGGATCCCCTATTTTGCTACGGTGTGGACCTCCTACTTCTTGATCAAATTATGATGATCTGAACCGTTCAATGTGTTTAAAACGTGTTTTTAAGGGTACCCGTAAGAGATCGGCTCAAAATAATATCCGGAAAGTCTTTGATCCGTTCAATTTTTCATAAAACTGTTCCTGTCAGCATTTATCAAAAACTGTTTAGATCAAGCTCTTCTCGATATTATTTCGAGCCGATTTCTTGCAGGTACCCTTAAAAACATGTTTTAAACATAATGAACGGTTCAGATCATCAAAATAAAGGATCCCTCATTAGAAGCGCGGACTATATATGTATGAGTGAGCTTCTAATAAGGGATCCCCTATTTTGCTACGGTGTGGACCTCCTACTTCTTGATCAAATTATGATGATCTGAACCGTTCAATGTGTTTAAAACGTGTTTTTAAGGGTACCCGTAAGAGATCGGCTCAAAATAATATCCGGAAAGTCTTTGATCCGTTCAATTTTTCATAAAACTGTTCCTGTCAGCATTTATCAAAAACTGTTTAGATCAAGCTCTTCTCGATATTATTTCGAGCCGATTTCTTGCAGGTACCCTTAAAAACATGTTTTAAACATAATGAACGGTTCAGATCATCAAAATAAAGGATCCCTCATTAGAAGCGCGGACTATATATGTATGAGTGAGCTTCTAATAAGGGATCCCCTATTTTGCTACGGTGTGGACCTCCTACTTCTTGATCAAATTATGATGATCTGAACCGTTCAATGTGTTTAAAACGTGTTTTTAAGGGTACCCGTAAGAGATCGGCTCAAAATAATATCCGGAAAGTCTTTGATCCGTTCAATTTTTCATAAAACTGTTCCTGTCAGCATTTATCAAAAACTGTTTAGATCAAGCTCTTCTCGATATTATTTCGAGCCGATTTCTTGCAGGTACCCTTAAAAACATGTTTTAAACATAATGAACGGTTCAGATCATCAAAATAAAGGATCTCTCATTAGAAGCGCGGACTATATATGTATGAGTGAGCTTCTAATAAGGGATCCTCTATTTTGCTACGGTGTGGACCTCCTACTTCTTGATCAAATTATGATGATCTGAACCGTTCAATGTGTTTAAAACGTGTTTTTAAGGGTACCCGTAAGAGATCGGCTCAAAATAATATCCGGAAAGTCTTTGATCCGTTCAATTTTTCATAAAACTGTTCCTGTCAGCATTTATCAAAAACTGTTTAGATCAAGCTCTTCTCGATATTATTTCGAGCCGATTTCTTGCAGGTACCCTTAAAAACATGTTTTAAACATAATGAACGGTTCAGATCATCAAAATAAAGGATCCCTCATTAGAAGCGCGGACTATATATGTATGAGTGAGCTTCTAATAAGGGATCCCCTATTTTGCTACGGTGTGGACCTCCTACTTCTTGATCAAATTATGATGATCTGAACCGTTCAATGTGTTTAAAACGTGTTTTTAAGGGTACCCGTAAGAGATCGGCTCAAAATAATATCCGGAAAGTCTTTGATCCGTTCAATTTTTCATAAAACTGTTCCTGTCAGCATTTATCAAAAACTGTTTAGATCAAGCTCTTCTCGATATTATTTCGAGCCGATTTCTTGCAGGTACCCTTAAAAACATGTTTTAAACATAATGAACGGTTCAGATCATCAAAATAAAGGATCCCTCATTAGAAGCGCGGACTATATATGTATGAGTGAGCTTCTAATAAGGGATCCCCTATTTTGCTACGGTGTGGACCTCCTACTTCTTGATCAAATTATGATGATCTGAACCGTTCAATGTGTTTAAAACGTGTTTTTAAGGGTACCCGTAAGAGATCGGCTCAAAATAATATCCGGAAAGTCTTTGATCCGTTCAATTTTTCATAAAACTGTTCCTGTCAGCATTTATCAAAAACTGTTTAGATCAAGCTCTTCTCGATATTATTTCGAGCCGATTTCTTGCAGGTACCCTTAAAAACATGTTTTAAACATAATGAACGGTTCAGATCATCAAAATAAAGGATCCCTCATTAGAAGCGCGGACTATATATGTATGAGTGAGCTTCTAATAAGGGATCCCCTATTTTGCTACGGTGTGGACCTCCTACTTCTTGATCAAATTATGATGATCTGAACCGTTCAGTGTGTTTAAAACGTGTTTTTAAGGGTACCCGTAAGAGATCAGCTCAAAATAATATCCGGAAAGTCTTTGATCCGTTCAATTTTTCATAAAACTGTTCCTGTCAGCATTTATCAAAAACTGTTTAGATCAAGCTCTTCTCGATATTATTTCGAGCCGATTTCTTGCAGGTACCCTTAAAAACATGTTTTAAACATAATGAACGGTTCAGATCATCAAAATAAAGGATCCCTCATTAGAAGCGCGGACTATATATGTATGAGTGAGCTTCTAATAAGGGATCCCCTATTTTGCTACGGTGTGGACCTCCTACTTCTTGATCAAATTATGATGATCTCAACCGTTCAGTGTGTTTAAAACGTGTTTTTAAGGGTACCCGTAAGAGATCGGCTCAAAATAATATCCGGAAAGTCTTTGATCCGTTCAATTTTTCATAAAACTGTTCCTGTCAGCATTTATCAAAAACTGTTTAGATCAAGCTCTTCTCGATATTATTTCGAGCCGATTTCTTGCAGGTACCCTTAAAAACATGTTTTAAACATAATGAACGGTTCAGATCATCAAAATAAAGGATCCCTCATTAGAAACGCGGACAATATATGTATGAGTGAGCTTCTAATAAGGGATCCCCTATTTTGCTACGGTGTGGACCTCCTACTTCTTGATCAAATTATGATGATCTGAACCGTTCAGTGTGTTTAAAACGTGTTTTTAAGGGTACCCGTAAGAGATCGGCTCAAAATAATATCCGGAAAGTCTTTGATCCGTTCAATTTTTCATAAAACTGTTCCTGTCAGCATTTATCAAAAACTGTTTAGATCAAGCTCTTCTCGATATTATTTCGAGCCGATTTCTTGCAGGTACCCTTAAAAACATGTTTTAAACATAATGAACGGTTCAGATCATCAAAATAAAGGATCCCTCATTAGAAGCGCGGACTATATATGTATGAGTGAGCTTCTAATAAGGGATCCCCTATTTTGCTACGGTGTGGACCTCCTACTTCTTGATCAAATTATGATGATCTGAACCGTTCAATGTGTTTAAAACGTGTTTTTAAGGGTACCCGTAAGAGATCGGCTCAAAATAATATCCGGAAAGTCTTTGATCCGTTCAATTTTTCATAAAACTGTTCCTGTCAGCATTTATCAAAAACTGTTTAGATCAAGCTATTCTCGATATTATTTCGAGCCGATTTCTTGCAGGTACCCTTAAAAACATGTTTTAAACATAATGAACGGTTCAGATCATCAAAATAAAGGATCCCTCATTAGAAGCGCGGACTATATATGTATGAGTGAGCTTCTAATAAGGGATCCCCTATTTTGCTACGGTGTGGACCTCCTACTTCTTGATCAAATTATGATGATCTGAACCGTTCAATGTGTTTAAAACGTGTTTTTAAGGGTACCCGTAAGAGATCGGCTCAAAATAATATCCGGAAAGTCTTTGATCCGTTCAATTTTTCATAAAACTGTTCCTATCAGCATTTATCAAAAACTGTTTAGATCAAGCTCTTCTCGATATTATTTCGAGCCGATTTCTTGCAGGTACCCTTAAAAACATGTTTTAAACATAATGAACGGTTCAGATCATCAAAATAAAGGATCCCTCATTAGAAGCGCGGACTATATATGTATGAGTGAGCTTCTAATAAGGGATCCCCTATTTTGCTACGGTGTGGACCTCCTACTTCTTGATCAAATTATGATGATCTGAACCGTTCAATGTGTTTAAAACGTGTTTTTAAGGGTACCCGTAAGAGATCGGCTCAAAATAATATCCGGAAAGTCTTTGATCCGTTCAATTTTTCATAAAACTGTTCCTGTCAGCATTTATCAAAAACTGTTTAGATCAAGCTCTTCTCGATATTATTTCGAGCCGATTTCTTGCAGGTACCCTTAAAAACATGTTTTAAACATAATGAACGGTTCAGATCATCAAAATAAAGGATCCCTCATTAGAAGCGCGGACTATATATGTATGAGTGAGCTTCTAATAAGGGATCCCCTATTTTGGTACGGTGTGGACCTCCTACTTCTTGATCAAATTATGATGATCTGAACCGTTCAATGTGTTTAAAACGTGTTTTTAAGGGTACCCGTAAGAGATCGGCTCAAAATAATATCCGGAAAGTCTTTGATCCGTTCAATTTTTCATAAAACTGTTCCTGTCAGCATTTATCAAAAACTGTTTAGATCAAGCTCTTCTCGATATTATTTCGAGCCGATTTCTTGCAGGTACCCTTAAAAACATGTTTTAAACATAATGAACGGTTCAGATCATCAAAATAAAGGATCCCTCATTAGAAGCGCGGACTATATATGTATGAGTGAGCTTCTAATAAGGGATCCCCTATTTTGCTACGGTGTGGACCTCCTACTTCTTGATCAAATTATGATGATCTGAACCGTTCAATGTGTTTAAAACGTGTTTTTAAGGGTACCCGTAAGAGATCGGCTCAAAATAATATCCGGAAAGTCTTTGATCCGTTCAATTTTTCATAAAACTGTTCCTGTCAGCATTTATCAAAAACTGTTTAGATCAAGCTCTTCTCGATATTATTTCGAGCCGATTTCTTGCAGGTACCCTTAAAAACATGTTTTAAACATAATGAACGGTTCAGATCATCAAAATAAAGGATCCCTCATTAGAAGCGCGGACTATATATGTATGAGTGAGCTTCTAATAAGGGATCCCCTATTTTGCTACGGTGTGGATCTCCTACTTCTTGATCAAATTATGATGATCTGAACCGTTCAATGTGTTTAAAACGTGTTTTTAAGGGTACCCGTAAGAGATCGGCTCAAAATAATATCCGGAAAGTCTTTGATCCGTTCAATTTTTCATAAAACTGTTCCTGTCAGCATTTATCAAAAACTGTTTAGATCAAGCTCTTCTCGATATTATTTCGAGCCGATTTCTTGCAGGTACCCTTAAAAACATGTTTTAAACATAATGAACGGTTCAGATCATCAAAATAAAGGATCCCTCATTAGAAGCGCGGACTATATATGTATGAGTGAGCTTCTAATAAGGGATCCCCTATTTTGCTACGGTGTGGACCTCCTACTTCTTGATCAAATTATGATGATCTGAACCGTTCAATGTGTTTAAAACGTGTTTTTAAGGGTACCCGTAAGAGATCGGCTCAAAATAATATCCGGAAAGTTTTTGATCCGTTCAATTTTTCATAAAACTGTTCCTGTCAGCATTTATCAAAAACTGTTTAGATCAAGCTCTTCTCGATATTATTTCGAGCCGATTTCTTGCAAGTACCCTTAAAAACATGTTTTAAACATAATGAACAGTTCAGATCATCAAAATAAAGGATCCCTCATTAGAAGCGCGGACTATATATGTATGAGTGAGCTTCTAATAAGGGATCCCCTATTTTGCTACGGTGTGGACCTCCTACTTCTTGATCAAATTATGATGATCTGAACCGTTCAATGTGTTTAAAACGTGTTTTTAAGGGTACCCGTAAGAGATCGGCTCAAAATAATATCCGGAAAGTCTTTGATCCGTTCAATTTTTCATAAAACTGTTCCTGTCAGCATTTATCAAAAACTGTTTAGATCAAGCTCTTCTCGATATTATTTCGAGCCGATTTCTTGCAGGTACCCTTAAAAACATGTTTTAAACATAATGAACGGTTCAGATCATCAAAATACAGGATCCCTCATTAGAAGCGCGGACTATATATGTATGAGTGAGCTTCTAATAAGGGATCCCCTATTTTGCTACGGTGTGGACCTCCTACTTCTTGATCAAATTATGATGATCTGAACCGTTCAATGTGTTTAAAACGTGTTTTTAAGGGTACCCGTAAGAGATCGGCTCAAAATAATATCCGGAAAGTCTTTGATCCGTTCAATTTTTCATAAAACTGTTCCTGTCAGCATTTATCAAAAACTGTTTAGATCAAGCTCTTCTCGATATTATTTCGAGCCGATTTCTTGCAGGTACCCTTAAAAACATGTTTTAAACATAATGAACGGTTCAGATCATCAAAATAAAGGATCCCTCATTAGAAGCGCGGACTATATATGTATGAGTGAGCTTCTAATAAGGGATCCCCTATTTTGCTACGGTGTGGACCTCCTACTTCTTGATCAAATTATGATGATCTGAACCGTTCAATGTGTTTAAAACGTGTTTTTAAGGGTACCCGTAAGAGATCGGCTCAAAATAATATCCGGAAAGTCTTTGATCCGTTCAATTTTTCATAAAACTGTTCCTGTCAGCATTTATCAAAAACTGTTTAGATCAAGCTCTTCTCGATATTATTTCGAGCCGATTTCTCGCAGGTACCCTTAAAACATGTTTTAAACATAATGAACGGTTCAGATCACCAAAATAAACGATCCCTCATTAGAAGCGCGGACTATATATGTATGAGTGAGCTTCTAATAAGGGATCCCCTATTTTGCTACGGTGTGGACCTCCTACTTCTTGATCAAATTATGATGATCTGAACCGTTCAATGTGTTTAAAACGTGTTTTTAAGGGTACCCGTAAGAGATCGGCTCAAAATAATATCCGGAAAGTCTTTGATCCGTTCAATTTTTCATAAAACTGTTCCTGTCAGCATTTATCAAAAACTGTTTAGATCAAGCTCTTCTCGATATTATTTCGAGCCGATTTCTTGCAGTACCCTTAAAAACATGTTTTAAACATAATGAACGGTTCAGATCATCAAAATAAAGGATCCCTCATTAGAAGCGCGGACTATATATGTATGAGTGAGCTTCTAATAAGGGATCCCCTATTTTGCTACGGTGTGGACCTCCTACTTCTTGATCAAATTATGATGATCTGAACCGTTCAATGTGTTTAAAACGTGTTTTTAAGGGTACCCGTAAGAGATCGGCTCAAAATAATATCCGGAAAGTCTTTGATCCGTTCAATTTTTCATAAAACTGTTCCTGTCAGCATTTATCAAAAACTGTTTAGATCAAGCTCTTCTCGATATTATTTCGAGCCGATTTCTCGCAGGTACCCTTAAAATATGTTTTAAACATAATGAACGGTTCAGATCATCAAAATAAAGGATCCCTCATTAGAAGCGCGGACTATATATGTATGAGTGAGCTTCTAATAAGGGATCCCCTATTTTGCTACGGTGTGGACCTCCTACTTCTTGATCAAATTATGATGATCTGAACCGTTCAATGTGTTTAAAACGTGTTTTTAAGGGTACCCGTAAGAGATCGGCTCAAAATAATATCCGGAAAGTCTTTGATCCGTTCAATTTTTCATAAAACTGTTCCTGTCAGCATTTATCAAAAACTGTTTAGATCAAGCTCTTCTCGATATTATTTCGAGCCGATTTCTCGCAGGTACCCTTAAAAAAATGTTTTAAACATAATGAACGGTTCAGATCATCAAAATAAAGGATCCCTCATTAGAAGCGCGGACTATATATGTATGAGTGAGCTTCTAATAAGGGATCCCCTATTTTGCTACGGTGTGGACCTCCTACTTCTTGATCAAATTATGATGATCTGAACCGTTCAATGTGTTTAAAACGTGTTTTTAAGGGTACCCGTAAGAGATCGGCTCAAAATAATATCCGGAAAGTCTTTGATCCGTTCAATTTTTCATAAAACTGTTCCTGTCAGCATTTATCAAAAACTGTTTAGATCAAGCTCTTCTCGATATTATTTCGAGCCGATTTCTCGCAGGTACCCTTAAAAACATGTTTTAAACATAATGAACGGTTCAGATCATCAAAATAAAGGATCCCTCATTAGAAGCGCGGACTATATATGTATGAGTGAGCTTCTAATAAGGGATCCCCTATTTTGCTACGGTGTGGACCTCCTACTTCTTGATCAAATTATGATGATCTGAACCGTTCAATGTGTTTAAAACGTGTTTTTAAGGGTACCCGTAAGAGATCGGCTCAAAATAATATCCGGAAAGTCTTTGATCCGTTCAATTTTTCATAAAACTGTTCCTGTCAGCATTTATCAAAAACTGTTTAGATCAAGCTCTTCTCGATATTATTTCGAGCCGATTTCTCGCAGGTACCCTTAAAAACATGTTTTAAACATAATGAACGGTTCAGATCATCAAAATAAAGGATCCCTCATTAGAAGCGCGGACTATATATGTATGAGTGAGCTTCTAATAAGGGATCCCCTATTTTGCTACGGTGTGGACCTCCTACTTCTTGATCAAATTATGATGATCTGAACCGTTCAATGTGTTTAAAACGTGTTTTTAAGGGTACCCGTAAGAGATCGGCTCAAAATAATATCCGGAAAGTCTTTGATCCGTTCAATTTTTCATAAAACTGTTCCTGTCAGCATTTATCAAAAACTGTTTAGATCAAGCTCTTCTCGATATTATTTCGAGCCGATTTCTCGCAGGTACCCTTAAAAACATGTTTTAAACATAATGAACGGTTCAGATCATCAAAATAAAGGATCCCTCATTAGAAGCGCGGACTATATATGTATGAGTGAGCTTCTAATAAGGGATCCCCTATTTTGCTACGGTGTGGACCTCCTACTTCTTGATCAAATTATGATGATCTGAACCGTTCAATGTGTTTAAAACGTGTTTTTAAGGGTACCCGTAAGAGATCGGCTCAAAATAATATCCGGAAAGTCTTTGATCCGTTCAATTTTTCATAAAACTGTTCCTGTCAGCATTTATCAAAAACTGTTTAGATCAAGCTCTTCTCGATATTATTTCGAGCCGATTTCTCGCAGGTACCCTTAAAAACATGTTTTAAACATAATGAACAGTTCAGATCATCAAAATAAAGGATCCCTCATTAGAAGCGCGGACTATATATGTATGAGTGAGCTTCTAATAAGGGATCTCCTATTTTGCTACGGTGTGGACCTCCTACTTCTTGATCAAATTATGATGATCTGAACCGTTCAATGTGTTTAAAACGTGTTTTTAAGGGTACCCGTAAGAGATCGGCTCAAAATAATATCCGGAAAGTCTTTGATCCGTTCAATTTTTCATAAAACTGTTCCTGTCAGCATTTATCAAAAACTGTTTAGATCAAGCTCTTCTCGATATTATTTCGAGCCGATTTCTCGCAGGTACCCTTAAAAACATGTTTTAAACATAATGAACGGTTCAGATCATCAAAATAAAGGATCCCTCATTAGAAGCGCGGACTATATATGTATGAGTGAGCTTCTAATAAGGGATCCCCTATTTTGCTACGGTGTGGACCTCCTACTTCTTGATCAAATTATGATGATCT
Source organism: Arctostaphylos glauca (assembly GCA_019985065.2). Lineage (NCBI taxonomy): Eukaryota > Viridiplantae > Streptophyta > Magnoliopsida > Ericales > Ericaceae > Arctostaphylos > Arctostaphylos glauca. The sequence continues at coordinate 305,376 of JAHSPW020000023.1, forward strand.
GAACCGTTCAATGTGTTTAAAACGTGTTTTTAAGGGTACCCGTAAGAGATCGGCTCAAAATAATATCCGGAAAGTCTTTGATCCGTTCAATTTTTCATAAAACTGTTCCTGTCAGCATTTATCAAAAACTGTTTAGATCAAGCTCTTCTCGATATTATTTCGAGCCGATTTCTCGCAGGTACCCTTAAAACATGTTTTAAACATAATGAACGGTTCAGATCACCAAAATAAACGATCCCTCATTAGAAGCGCGGACTATATATGTATGAGTGAGCTTCTAATAAGGGATCCCCTATTTTGCTACGGTGTGGACCTCCTACTTCTTGATCAAATTATGATGATCTGAACCGTTCAATGTGTTTAAAACGTGTTTTTAAGGGTACCCGTAAGAGATCGGCTCAAAATAATATCCGGAAAGTCTTTGATCCGTTCAATTTTTCATAAAACTGTTCCTGTCAGCATTTATCAAAAACTGTTTAGATCAAGCTCTTCTCGATATTATTTCGAGCCGATTTCTTGCAGTACCCTTAAAAACATGTTTTAAACATAATGAACGGTTCAGATCATCAAAATAAAGGATCCCTCATTAGAAGCGCGGACTATATATGTATGAGTGAGCTTCTAATAAGGGATCCCCTATTTTGCTACGGTGTGGACCTCCTACTTCTTGATCAAATTATGATGATCTGAACCGTTCAATGTGTTTAAAACGTGTTTTTAAGGGTACCCGTAAGAGATCGGCTCAAAATAATATCCGGAAAGTCTTTGATCCGTTCAATTTTTCATAAAACTGTTCCTGTCAGCATTTATCAAAAACTGTTTAGATCAAGCTCTTCTCGATATTATTTCGAGCCGATTTCTCGCAGGTACCCTTAAAATATGTTTTAAACATAATGAACGGTTCAGATCATCAAAATAAAGGATCCCTCATTAGAAGCGCGGACTATATATGTATGAGTGAGCTTCTAATAAGGGATCCCCTATTTTGCTACGGTGTGGACCTCCTACTTCTTGATCAAATTATGATGATCTGAACCGTTCAATGTGTTTAAAACGTGTTTTTAAGGGTACCCGTAAGAGATCGGCTCAAAATAATATCCGGAAAGTCTTTGATCCGTTCAATTTTTCATAAAACTGTTCCTGTCAGCATTTATCAAAAACTGTTTAGATCAAGCTCTTCTCGATATTATTTCGAGCCGATTTCTCGCAGGTACCCTTAAAAAAATGTTTTAAACATAATGAACGGTTCAGATCATCAAAATAAAGGATCCCTCATTAGAAGCGCGGACTATATATGTATGAGTGAGCTTCTAATAAGGGATCCCCTATTTTGCTACGGTGTGGACCTCCTACTTCTTGATCAAATTATGATGATCTGAACCGTTCAATGTGTTTAAAACGTGTTTTTAAGGGTACCCGTAAGAGATCGGCTCAAAATAATATCCGGAAAGTCTTTGATCCGTTCAATTTTTCATAAAACTGTTCCTGTCAGCATTTATCAAAAACTGTTTAGATCAAGCTCTTCTCGATATTATTTCGAGCCGATTTCTCGCAGGTACCCTTAAAAACATGTTTTAAACATAATGAACGGTTCAGATCATCAAAATAAAGGATCCCTCATTAGAAGCGCGGACTATATATGTATGAGTGAGCTTCTAATAAGGGATCCCCTATTTTGCTACGGTGTGGACCTCCTACTTCTTGATCAAATTATGATGATCTGAACCGTTCAATGTGTTTAAAACGTGTTTTTAAGGGTACCCGTAAGAGATCGGCTCAAAATAATATCCGGAAAGTCTTTGATCCGTTCAATTTTTCATAAAACTGTTCCTGTCAGCATTTATCAAAAACTGTTTAGATCAAGCTCTTCTCGATATTATTTCGAGCCGATTTCTCGCAGGTACCCTTAAAAACATGTTTTAAACATAATGAACGGTTCAGATCATCAAAATAAAGGATCCCTCATTAGAAGCGCGGACTATATATGTATGAGTGAGCTTCTAATAAGGGATCCCCTATTTTGCTACGGTGTGGACCTCCTACTTCTTGATCAAATTATGATGATCTGAACCGTTCAATGTGTTTAAAACGTGTTTTTAAGGGTACCCGTAAGAGATCGGCTCAAAATAATATCCGGAAAGTCTTTGATCCGTTCAATTTTTCATAAAACTGTTCCTGTCAGCATTTATCAAAAACTGTTTAGATCAAGCTCTTCTCGATATTATTTCGAGCCGATTTCTCGCAGGTACCCTTAAAAACATGTTTTAAACATAATGAACGGTTCAGATCATCAAAATAAAGGATCCCTCATTAGAAGCGCGGACTATATATGTATGAGTGAGCTTCTAATAAGGGATCCCCTATTTTGCTACGGTGTGGACCTCCTACTTCTTGATCAAATTATGATGATCTGAACCGTTCAATGTGTTTAAAACGTGTTTTTAAGGGTACCCGTAAGAGATCGGCTCAAAATAATATCCGGAAAGTCTTTGATCCGTTCAATTTTTCATAAAACTGTTCCTGTCAGCATTTATCAAAAACTGTTTAGATCAAGCTCTTCTCGATATTATTTCGAGCCGATTTCTCGCAGGTACCCTTAAAAACATGTTTTAAACATAATGAACAGTTCAGATCATCAAAATAAAGGATCCCTCATTAGAAGCGCGGACTATATATGTATGAGTGAGCTTCTAATAAGGGATCTCCTATTTTGCTACGGTGTGGACCTCCTACTTCTTGATCAAATTATGATGATCTGAACCGTTCAATGTGTTTAAAACGTGTTTTTAAGGGTACCCGTAAGAGATCGGCTCAAAATAATATCCGGAAAGTCTTTGATCCGTTCAATTTTTCATAAAACTGTTCCTGTCAGCATTTATCAAAAACTGTTTAGATCAAGCTCTTCTCGATATTATTTCGAGCCGATTTCTCGCAGGTACCCTTAAAAACATGTTTTAAACATAATGAACGGTTCAGATCATCAAAATAAAGGATCCCTCATTAGAAGCGCGGACTATATATGTATGAGTGAGCTTCTAATAAGGGATCCCCTATTTTGCTACGGTGTGGACCTCCTACTTCTTGATCAAATTATGATGATCTGAACCGTTCAATGTGTTTAAAACGTGTTTTTAAGGGTACCCGTAAGAGATCGGCTCAAAATAATATCCGGAAAGTCTTTGATCCGTTCAATTTTTCATAAAACTGTTCCTGTCAGCATTTATCAAAAACTGTTTAGATCAAGCTCTTCTCGATATTATTTCGAGCCGATTTCTCGCAGGTACCCTTAAAAACATGTTTTAAACATAATGAACGGTTCAGATCATCAAAATAAAGGATCCCTCATTAGAAGCGCGGACTATATATGTATGAGTGAGCTTCTAATAAGGGATCCCCTATTTTGCTACGGTGTGGACCTCCTACTTCTTGATCATATTATGATGATCTGAACCGTTCAATGTGTTTAAAACGTGTTTTTAAGGGTACCCGTAAGAGATCGGCTCAAAATAATATCCGGAAAGTCTTTGATCCGTTCAATTTTTCATAAAACTGTTCCTGTCAGCATTTATCAAAAACTGTTTAGATCAAGCTCTTCTCGATATTATTTCGAGCCGATTTCTTGCAGGTACGCTTAAAAACATGTTTTAAACATAATGAACGGTTCAGATCATCAAAATAAAGGATCCCTCATTAGAAGCGCGGACTATATATGTATGAGTGAGCTTCTAATAAGGGATCCCCTATTTTGCTACGGTGTGGACCTCCTACTTCTTGATCAAATTATGATGATCTGAACCGTTCAATGTGTTTAAAACGTGTTTTTAAGGGTACCCGTAAGAGATCGGCTCAAAATAATATCCGGAAAGTCTTTGATCCGTTCAATTTTTCATAAAACTGTTCCTGTCAGCATTTATCAAAAACTGTTTAGATCAAGCTCTTCTCGATATTATTTCGAGCCGATTTCTCGCAGGTACACTTAAAAACATGTTTTAAACATAATGAACGGTTCAGATCATCAAAATAAAGAATCCCTCATTAGAAGCGCGGACTATATATGTATGAGTGAGCTTCTAATAAGGGATCCCCTATTTTGCTACGGTGTGGACCTCCTACTTCTTGATCAAATTATGATGATCTGAACCGTTCAATGTGTTTAAAACGTGTTTTTAAGGGTACCCGTAAGAGATCGGCTCAAAATAATATCCGGAAAGTCTTTGATCCGTTCAATTTTTCATAAAACTGTTCCTGTCAGCATTTATCAAAAACTGTTTAGATCAAGCTCTTCTCGATATTATTTCGAGCCGATTTCTCGCAGGTACCCTTAAAAACATGTTTTAAACATAATGAACGGTTCAGATCATCAAAATAAAGGATCCCTCATTAGAAGCGCGGACTATATATGTATGAGTGAGCTTCTAATAAGGGATCCCCTATTTTGCTACGGTGTGGACCTCCTACTTCTTGATCAAATTATGATGATCTGAACCGTTCAATGTGTTTAAAACGTGTTTTTAAGGTTACCCGTAAGAGATCGGCTCAAAATAATATCCGGAAAGTCTTTGATCCGTTCAATTTTTCATAAAACTGTTCCTGTCAGCATTTATCAAAAACTGTTTACATCAAGCTCTTCTCGATATTATTTCGAGCCGATTTCTCGCAGGTACCCTTAAAAACATGTTTTAAACATAATGAACGGTTCAGATCATCAAAATAAAGGATCCCTCATTAGAAGCGCGGACTATATATGTATGAGTGAGCTTCTAATAAGGGATCCCCTATTTTGCTACGGTGTGGACCTCCTACTTCTTGATCAAATTATGATGATCTGAACCGTTCAATGTGTTTAAAATGTGTTTTTAAGGGTACCCGTAAGAGATCGGCTCAAAATAATATCCGGAAAGTCTTTGATCCGTTCAATTTTTCATAAAACTGTTCCTGTCAGCATTTATCAAAAACTGTTTAGATCAAGCTCTTCTCGATATTATTTCGAGCCGATTTCTCGCAGGTACCCTTAAAAACATGTTTTAAACATAATGAACGGTTCAGATCATCAAAATAAAGGATCCCTCATTAGAAGCGCGGACTATATATGTATGAGTGAGCTTCTAATAAGGGATCCCCTATTTTGCTACGGTGTGGACCTCCTACTTCTTGATCAAATTATGATGATCTGAACCGTTCAATGTGTTTAAAACGTGTTTTTAAGGGTACCCGTAAGAGATCGGCTCAAAATAATATCCGGAAAGTCTTTGATCCGTTCAATTTTTCATAAAACTGTTCCTGTCAGCATTTATCAAAAACTGTTTAGATCAAGCTCTTCTCGATATTATTTCGAGCCGATTTCTCGCAGGTACCCTTAAAAACATGTTTTAAACATAATGAACGGTTCAGATCATCAAAATAAAGGATCCCTCATTAGAAGCGCGGACTATATATGTATGAGTGAGCTTCTAATAAGGGATCCCCTATTTTGCTACGGTGTGGACCTCCTACTTCTTGATCAAATTATGATGATCTGAACCGTTCAATGTGTTTAAAACGTGTTTTTAAGGGTACCCGTAAGAGATCGGCTCAAAATAATATCCGGAAAGTCTTTGATCCGTCCAATTTTTCATAAAACTGTTCCTGTCAGCATTTATCAAAAACTGTTTAGATCAAGCTCTTCTCGATATTATTTCGAGCCGATTTCTCGCAGGTACCCTTAAAAACATGTTTTAAACATAATGAACGGTTCAGATCATCAAAATAAAGGATCCCTCATTAGAAGCGCGGACTATATATGTATGAGTGAGCTTCTAATAAGGGATCTCCTATTTTGCTACGGTGTGGACCTCCTACTTCTTGATCAAATTATGATGATCTGAACCGTTCAATGTGTTTAAAACGTGTTTTTAAGGGTACCCGTAAGAGATCGGCTCAAAATAATATCCGGAAAGTCTTTGATCCGTTCAATTTTTCATAAAACTGTTCCTGTCAGCATTTATCAAAAACTGTTTAGATCAAGCTCTTCTCGATATTATTTCGAGCCGATTTCTCGCAGGTACCCTTAAAAACATGTTTTAAACATAATGAACGGTTCAGATCATCAAAATAAAGGATCCCTCATTAGAAGCGCGGACTATATATGTATGAGTGAGCTTCTAATAAGGGATCCCCTATTTTGCTACGGTGTGGACCTCCTACTTCTTGATCAAATTATGATGATCTGAACCGTTCAATGTGTTTAAAACGTGTTTTTAAGGGTACCCGTAAGAGATCGGCTCAAAATAATATCCGGAAAGTCTTTGATCCGTTCAATTTTTCATAAAACTGTTCCTGTCAGCATTTATCAAAAACTGTTTAGATCAAGCTCTTCTCGATATTATTTCGAGCCGATTTCTCGCAGGTACCCTTAAAAACATGTTTTAAACATAATGAACGGTTCAGATCATCAAAATAAAGGATCCCTCATTAGAAGCGCGGACTATATATGTATGAGTGAGCTTCTAATAAGGGATCCCCTATTTTGCTACGGTGTGGACCTCCTACTTCTTGATCATATTATGATGATCTGAACCGTTCAATGTGTTTAAAACGTGTTTTTAAGGGTACCCGTAAGAGATCGGCTCAAAATAATATCCGGAAAGTCTTTGATCCGTTCAATTTTTCATAAAACTGTTCCTGTCAGCATTTATCAAAAACTGTTTAGATCAAGCTCTTCTCGATATTATTTCGAGCCGATTTCTTGCAGGTACGCTTAAAAACATGTTTTAAACATAATGAACGGTTCAGATCATCAAAATAAAGGATCCCTCATTAGAAGCGCGGACTATATATGTATGAGTGAGCTTCTAATAAGGGATCCCCTATTTTGCTACGGTGTGGACCTCCTACTTCTTGATCAAATTATGATGATCTGAACCGTTCAATGTGTTTAAAACGTGTTTTTAAGGGTACCCGTAAGAGATCGGCTCAAAATAATATCCGGAAAGTCTTTGATCCGTTCAATTTTTCATAAAACTGTTCCTGTCAGCATTTATCAAAAACTGTTTAGATCAAGCTCTTCTCGATATTATTTCGAGCCGATTTCTCGCAGGTACACTTAAAAACATGTTTTAAACATAATGAACGGTTCAGATCATCAAAATAAAGAATCCCTCATTAGAAGCGCGGACTATATATGTATGAGTGAGCTTCTAATAAGGGATCCCCTATTTTGCTACGGTGTGGACCTCCTACTTCTTGATCAAATTATGATGATCTGAACCGTTCAATGTGTTTAAAACGTGTTTTTAAGGGTACCCGTAAGAGATCGGCTCAAAATAATATCCGGAAAGTCTTTGATCCGTTCAATTTTTCATAAAACTGTTCCTGTCAGCATTTATCAAAAACTGTTTACATCAAGCTCTTCTCGATATTATTTCGAGCCGATTTCTCGCAGGTACCCTTAAAAACATGTTTTAAACATAATGAACGGTTCAGATCATCAAAATAAAGGATCCCTCATTAGAAGCGCGGACTATATATGTATGAGTGAGCTTCTAATAAGGGATCCCCTATTTTGCTACGGTGTGGACCTCCTACTTCTTGATCAAATTATGATGATCTGAACCGTTCAATGTGTTTAAAACGTGTTTTTAAGGGTACCCGTAAGAGATCGGCTCAAAATAATATCCGGAAAGTCTTTGATCCGTTCAATTTTTCATAAAACTGTTCCTGTCAGCATTTATCAAAAACTGTTTAGATCAAGCTCTTCTCGATATTATTTCGAGCCGATTTCTCGCAGGTACCCTTAAAAACATGTTTTAAACATAATGAACGGTTCAGATCATCAAAATAAAGGATCCCTCATTAGAAGCGCGGACTATATATGTATGAGTGAGCTTCTAATAAGGGATCCCCTATTTTGCTACGGTGTGGACCTCCTACTTCTTGATCAAATTATGATGATCTGAACCGTTCAATGTGTTTAAAACGTGTTTTTAAGGGTACCCGTAAGAGATCGGCTCAAAATAATATCCGGAAAGTCTTTGATCCGTTCAATTTTTCATAAAACTGTTCCTGTCAGCATTTATCAAAAACTGTTTAGATCAAGCTCTTCTCGATATTATTTCGAGCCGATTTCTTGCAGGTACCCTTAAAAACATGTTTTAAACATAATGAACGGTTCAGATCATCAAAATAAAGGATCCCTCATTAGAAGCGCGGACTATATATGTATGAGTGAGCTTCTAATAAGGGATCCCCTATTTTGCTACGGTGTGGACCTCCTACTTCTTGATCAAATTATGATGATCTGAACCGTTCAATGTGTTTAAAACGTGTTTTTAAGGGTACCCGTAAGAGATCGGCTCAAAATAATATCCGGAAAGTCTTTGATCCGTTCAATTTTTCATAAAACTGTTCCTGTCAGCATTTATCAAAAACTGTTTAGATCAAGCTCTTCTCGATATTATTTCGAGCCGATTTCTCGCAGGTACCCTTAAAAACATGTTTTAAACATAATGAACGGTTCAGATCATCAAAATAAAGGATCCCTCATTAGAAGCGCGGACTATATATGTATGAGTGAGCTTCTAATAAGGGATCCCCTATTTTGCTACGGTGTGGACCTCCTACTTCTTGATCAAATTATGATGATCTGAACCGTTCAATGTGTTTAAAACGTGTTTTTAAGGGTACCCGTAAGAGATCGGCTCAAAATAATATCCGGAAAGTCTTTGATCCGTTCAATTTTTCATAAAACTGTTCCTGTCAGCATTTATCAAAAACTGTTTAGATCAAGCTCTTCTCGATATTATTTCGAGCCGATTTCTTGCAGGTACCCTTAAAAACATGTTTTAAACATAATGAACGGTTCAGATCATCAAAATAAAGGATCCCTCATTAGAAGCGCGGACTATATATGTATGGGTGAGCTTCTAATAAGGGATCCCCTATTTTGCTACGGTGTGGACCTCCTACTTCTTGATCAAATTATGATGATCTGAACCGTTCAATGTGTTTAAAACGTGTTTTTAAGGGTACCCGTAGGAGATCGGCTCAAAATAATATCCGGAAAGTCTTTGATCCGTTCAATTTTTCATAAAACTGTTCCTGTCAGCATTTATCAAAAACTGTTTAGATCAAGCTCTTCTCGATATTATTTCGAGCCGATTTCTCGCAGGTACCCTTAAAAACATGTTTTAAACATAATGAACGGTTCAGATCATCAAAATAAAGGATCCCTCATTAGAAGCGCGGACTATATATGTATGAGTGAGCTTCTAATAAGGGATCCCCTATTTTGCTACGGTGTGGACCTCCTACTTCTTGATCAAATTATGATGATCTGAACCGTTCAATGTGTTTAAAACGTGTTTTTAAGGGTACCCGTAAGAGATCGGCTCAAAATAATATCCGAAAAGTCTTTGATCCGTTCAATTTTTCATAAAACTGTTCCTGTCAGCATTTATCAAAAACTGTTTAGATCAAGCTCTTCTCGATATTATTTCGAGCCGATTTCTCGCAGGTACCCTTAAAAACATGTTTTAAACATAATGAACGGTTCAGATCATCAAAATAAAGGATCCCTCATTAGAAGCGCGGACTATATATGTATGGGTGAGCTTCTAATAAGGGATCCCCTATTTTGCTACGGTGTGGACCTCCTACTTCTTGATCAAATTATGATGATCTGAACCGTTCAATGTGTTTAAAACGTGTTTTTAAGGGTACCCGTAAGAGATCGGCTCAAAATAATATCCGGAAAGTCTTTGATCCGTTCAATTTTTCATAAAACTGTTCCTGTCAGCATTTATCAAAAACTGTTTAGATCAAGCTCTTCTCGATATTATTTCGAGCCGATTTCTTGCAGGTACCCTTAAAAACATGTTTTAAACATAATGAACGGTTCAGATCATCAAAATAAAGGATCCCTCATTAGAAGCGCGGACTATATATGTATGAGTGAGCTTCTAATAAGGGATCCCCTATTTTGCTACGGTGTGGACCTCCTACTTCTTGATCAAATTATGATGATCTGAACCGTTCAATGTGTTTAAAACGTGTTTTTAAGGGTACCCGTAAGAGATCGGCTCAAAATAATATCCGGAAAGTCTTTGATCCGTTCAATTTTTCATAAAACTGTTCCTGTCAGCATTTATCAAAAACTGTTTAGATCAAGCTCTTCTCGATATTATTTCGAGCCGATTTCTTGCAGGTACCCTTAAAAACATGTTTTAAACATAATGAACGGTTCAGATCATCAAAATAAAGGATCCCTCATTAGAAGCGCGGACTATATATGTATGAGTGAGCTTCTAATAAGGGATCCCCTATTTTGCTACGGTGTGGACCTCCTACTTCTTGATCAAATTATGATGATCTGAACCGTTCAATGTGTTTAAAACGTGTTTTTAAGGGTACCCGTAAGAGATCGGCTCAAAATAATATCCGGAAAGTCTTTGATCCGTTCAATTTTTCATAAAACTGTTCCTGTCAGCATTTATCAAAAACTGTTTAGATCAAGCTCTTCTCGATATTATTTCGAGCCGATTTCTCGCAGGTACCCTTAAAAACATGTTTTAAACATAATGAACGGTTCAGATCATCAAAATAAAGGATCCCTCATTAGAAGCGCGGACTATATATGTATGAGTGAGCTTCTAATAAGGGATCCCCTATTTTGCTACGGTGTGGACCTCCTACTTCTTGATCAAATTATGATGATCTGAACCGTTCAATGTGTTTAAAACGTGTTTTTAAGGGTACCCGTAAGAGATCGGCTCAAAATAATATCCGGAAAGTCTTTGATCCGTTCAATTTTTCATAAAACTGTTCCTGTCAGCATTTATCAAAAACTGTTTAGATCAAGCTCTTCTCGATATTATTTCGAGCCGATTTCTTGCAGGTACCCTTAAAAACATGTTTTAAACATAATGAACGGTTCAGATCATCAAAATAAAGGATCCCTCATTAGAAGCGCGGACTATATATGTATGAGTGAGCTTCTAATAAGGGATCCCCTATTTTGCTACGGTGTGGACCTCCTACTTCTTGATCAAATTATGATGATCTGAACCGTTCAATGTGTTTAAAACGTGTTTTTAAGGGTACCCGTAAGAGATCGGCTCAAAATAATATCCGGAAAGTCTTTGATCCGTTCAATTTTTCATAAAACTGTTCCTGTCAGCATTTATCAAAAACTGTTTAGATCAAGCTCTTCTCGATATTATTTCGAGCCGATTTCTTGCAGGTACCCTTAAAAACATGTTTTAAACATAATGAACGGTTCAGATCATCAAAATAAAGGATCCCTCATTAGAAGCGCGGACTATATATGTATGAGTGAGCTTCTAATAAGGGATCCCCTATTTTGCTACGGTGTGGACCTCCTACTTCTTGATCAAATTATGATGATCTGAACCGTTCAATGTGTTTAAAACGTGTTTTTAAGGGTACCCCTAAGAGATCGGCTCAAAATAATATCCGGAAAGTCTTTGATCCGTTCAATTTTTCATAAAACTGTTCCTGTCAGCATTTATCAAAAACTGTTTAGATCAAGCTCTTCTCGATATTATTTCGAGCCGATTTCTCGCAGGTACCCTTAAAAACATGTTTTAAACATAATGAACGGTTCAGATCATCAAAATAAAGGATCCCTCATTAGAAGCGCGGACTATATATGTATGAGTGAGCTTCTAATAAGGGATCCCCTATTTTGCTACGGTGTGGACCTCCTACTTCTTGATCAAATTATGATGATCTGAACCGTTCAATGTGTTTAAAACGTGTTTTTAAGGGTACCCGTAAGAGATCGGCTCAAAATAATATCCGGAAAGTCTTTGATCCGTTCAATTTTTCATAAAACTGTTCCTGTCAGCATTTATCAAAAACTGTTTAGATCAAGCTCTTCTCGATATTATTTCGAGCCGATTTCTCGCAGGTACCCTTAAAAACATGTTTTAAACATAATGAACGGTTCAGATCATCAAAATAAAGGATCCCTCATTAGAAGCGCGGACTATATATGTATGAGTGAGCTTCTAATAAGGGATCCCCTATTTTGCTACGGTGTGGACCTCCTACTTCTTGATCAAATTATGATGATCTGAACCGTTCAATGTGTTTAAAACGTGTTTTTAAGGGTACCCGTAAGAGATCGGCTCAAAATAATATCCGGAAAGTCTTTGATCCGTTCAATTTTTCATAAAACTGTTCCTGTCAGCATTTATCAAAAACTGTTTAGATCAAGCTCTTCTCGATATTATTTCGAGCCGATTTCTTGCAGGTACGCTTAAAAACATGTTTTAAACATAATGAACGGTTCAGATCATCAAAATAAAGGATCCCTCATTAGAAGCGCGGACTATATATGTATGAGTGAGCTTCTAATAAGGGATCCCCTATTTTGCTACGGTGTGGACCTCCTACTTCTTGATCAAATTATGATGATCTGAACCGTTCAATGTGTTTAAAACGTGTTTTTTAAGGGTACCCGTAAGAGATCGGCTCAAAATAATATCCGGAAAGTCTTTGATCCGTTCAATTTTTCATAAAACTGTTCCTGTCAGCATTTATCAAAAACTGTTTAGATCAAGCTCTTCTCGATATTATTTCGAGCCGATTTCTTGCAGGTACCCTTAAAAACATGTTTTAAACATAATGAACGGTTCAGATCATCAAAATAAAGGATCCCTCATTAGAAGCGCGGACTATATATGTATGAGTGAGCTTCTAATAAGGGATCCCCTATTTTGCTACGGTGTGGACCTCCTACTTCTTGATCAAATTATGATGATCTGAACCGTTCAATGTGTTTAAAACGTGTTTTTAAGGGTACCCGTAAGAGATCGGCTCAAAATAATATCCGGAAAGTCTTTGATCCGTTCAATTTTTCATAAAACTGTTCCTATCAGCATTTATCAAAAACTGTTTAGATCAAGCTCTTCTCGATATTATTTCGAGCCGATTTCTTGCAGGTACCCTTAAAAACATGTTTTAAACATAATGAACGGTTCAGATCATCAAAATAAAGGATCCCTCATTAGAAGCGCGGACTATATATGTATGAGTGAGCTTCTAATAAGGGATCCCCTATTTTGCTACGGTGTGGACCTCCTACTTCTTGATCAAATTATGATGATCTGAACCGTTCAATGTGTTTAAAACGTGTTTTTAAGGGTACCCGTAAGAGATCGGCTCAAAATAATATCCGGAAAGTCTTTGATCCGTTCAATTTTTCATAAAACTGTTCCTGTCAGCATTTATCAAAAACTGTTTAGATCAAGCTCTTCTCGATATTATTTCGAGCCGATTTCTTGCAGGTACCCTTAAAAACATGTTTTAAACATAATGAACGGTTCAGATCATCAAAATAAAGGATCCCTCATTAGAAGCGCGGACTATATATGTATGAGTGAGCTTCTAATAAGGGATCCCCTATTTTGCTACGGTGTGGACCTCCTACTTCTTGATCAAATTATGATGATCTGAACCGTTCAATGTGTTTAAAACGTGTTTTTAAGGGTACCCGTAAGAGATCGGCTCAAAATAATATCCGGAAAGTCTTTGATCCGTTCAATTTTTCATAAAACTGTTCCTGTCAGCATTTATCAAAAACTGTTTAGATCAAGCTCTTCTCGATATTATTTCGAGCCGATTTCTTGCAGGTACCCTTAAAAACATGTTTTAAACATAATGAACGGTTCAGATCATCAAAATAAAGGATCTCTCATTAGAAGCGCGGACTATATATGTATGAGTGAGCTTCTAATAAGGGATCCTCTATTTTGCTACGGTGTGGACCTCCTACTTCTTGATCAAATTATGATGATCTGAACCGTTCAATGTGTTTAAAACGTGTTTTTAAGGGTACCCGTAAGAGATCGGCTCAAAATAATATCCGGAAAGTCTTTGATCCGTTCAATTTTTCATAAAACTGTTCCTGTCAGCATTTATCAAAAACTGTTTAGATCAAGCTCTTCTCGATATTATTTCGAGCCGATTTCTTGCAGGTACCCTTAAAAACATGTTTTAAACATAATGAACGGTTCAGATCATCAAAATAAAGGATCCCTCATTAGAAGCGCGGACTATATATGTATGAGTGAGCTTCTAATAAGGGATCCCCTATTTTGCTACGGTGTGGACCTCCTACTTCTTGATCAAATTATGATGATCTGAACCGTTCAATGTGTTTAAAACGTGTTTTTAAGGGTACCCGTAAGAGATCGGCTCAAAATAATATCCGGAAAGTCTTTGATCCGTTCAATTTTTCATAAAACTGTTCCTGTCAGCATTTATCAAAAACTGTTTAGATCAAGCTCTTCTCGATATTATTTCGAGCCGATTTCTTGCAGGTACCCTTAAAAACATGTTTTAAACATAATGAACGGTTCAGATCATCAAAATAAAGGATCCCTCATTAGAAGCGCGGACTATATATGTATGAGTGAGCTTCTAATAAGGGATCCCCTATTTTGCTACGGTGTGGACCTCCTACTTCTTGATCAAATTATGATGATCTGAACCGTTCAATGTGTTTAAAACGTGTTTTTAAGGGTACCCGTAAGAGATCGGCTCAAAATAATATCCGGAAAGTCTTTGATCCGTTCAATTTTTCATAAAACTGTTCCTGTCAGCATTTATCAAAAACTGTTTAGATCAAGCTCTTCTCGATATTATTTCGAGCCGATTTCTTGCAGGTACCCTTAAAAACATGTTTTAAACATAATGAACGGTTCAGATCATCAAAATAAAGGATCCCTCATTAGAAGCGCGGACTATATATGTATGAGTGAGCTTCTAATAAGGGATCCCCTATTTTGCTACGGTGTGGACCTCCTACTTCTTGATCAAATTATGATGATCTGAACCGTTCAATGTGTTTAAAACGTGTTTTTAAGGGTACCCGTAAGAGATCGGCTCAAAATAATATCCGGAAAGTCTTTGATCCGTTCAATTTTTCATAAAACTGTTCCTGTCAGCATTTATCAAAAACTGTTTAGATCAAGCTCTTCTCGATATTATTTCGAGCCGATTTCTTGCAGGTACCCTTAAAAACATGTTTTAAACATAATGAACGGTTCAGATCATCAAAATAAAGGATCCCTCATTAGAAGCGCGGACTATATATGTATGAGTGAGCTTCTAATAAGGGATCCCCTATTTTGCTACGGTGTGGACCTCCTACTTCTTGATCAAATTATGATGATCTGAACCGTTCAATGTGTTTAAAACGTGTTTTTAAGGGTACCCGTAAGAGATCGGCTCAAAATAATATCCGGAAAGTCTTTGATCCGTTCAATTTTTCATAAAACTGTTCCTGTCAGCATTTATCAAAAACTGTTTAGATCAAGCTCTTCTCGATATTATTTCGAGCCGATTTCTTGCAGGTACCCTTAAAAACATGTTTTAAACATAATGAACGGTTCAGATCATCAAAATAAAGGATCCCTCATTAGAAGCGCGGACTATATATGTATGAGTGAGCTTCTAATAAGGGATCCCCTATTTTGCTACGGTGTGGACCTCCTACTTCTTGATCAAATTATGATGATCTGAACCGTTCAGTGTGTTTAAAACGTGTTTTTAAGGGTACCCGTAAGAGATCAGCTCAAAATAATATCCGGAAAGTCTTTGATCCGTTCAATTTTTCATAAAACTGTTCCTGTCAGCATTTATCAAAAACTGTTTAGATCAAGCTCTTCTCGATATTATTTCGAGCCGATTTCTTGCAGGTACCCTTAAAAACATGTTTTAAACATAATGAACGGTTCAGATCATCAAAATAAAGGATCCCTCATTAGAAGCGCGGACTATATATGTATGAGTGAGCTTCTAATAAGGGATCCCCTATTTTGCTACGGTGTGGACCTCCTACTTCTTGATCAAATTATGATGATCTCAACCGTTCAGTGTGTTTAAAACGTGTTTTTAAGGGTACCCGTAAGAGATCGGCTCAAAATAATATCCGGAAAGTCTTTGATCCGTTCAATTTTTCATAAAACTGTTCCTGTCAGCATTTATCAAAAACTGTTTAGATCAAGCTCTTCTCGATATTATTTCGAGCCGATTTCTTGCAGGTACCCTTAAAAACATGTTTTAAACATAATGAACGGTTCAGATCATCAAAATAAAGGATCCCTCATTAGAAGCGCGGACAATATATGTATGAGTGAGCTTCTAATAAGGGATCCCCTATTTTGCTACGGTGTGGACCTCCTACTTCTTGATCAAATTATGATGATCTGAACCGTTCAGTGTGTTTAAAACGTGTTTTTAAGGGTACCCGTAAGAGATCGGCTCAAAATAATATCCGGAAAGTCTTTGATCCGTTCAATTTTTCATAAAACTGTTCCTGTCAGCATTTATCAAAAACTGTTTAGATCAAGCTCTTCTCGATATTATTTCGAGCCGATTTCTTGCAGGTACCCTTAAAAACATGTTTTAAACATAATGAACGGTTCAGATCATCAAAATAAAGGATCCCTCATTAGAAGCGCGGACTATATATGTATGAGTGAGCTTCTAATAAGGGATCCCCTATTTTGCTACGGTGTGGACCTCCTACTTCTTGATCAAATTATGATGATCTGAACCGTTCAATGTGTTTAAAACGTGTTTTTAAGGGTACCCGTAAGAGATCGGCTCAAAATAATATCCGGAAAGTCTTTGATCCGTTCAATTTTTCATAAAACTGTTCCTGTCAGCATTTATCAAAAACTGTTTAGATCAAGCTATTCTCGATATTATTTCGAGCCGATTTCTTGCAGGTACCCTTAAAAACATGTTTTAAACATAATGAACGGTTCAGATCATCAAAATAAAGGATCCCTCATTAGAAGCGCGGACTATATATGTATGAGTGAGCTTCTAATAAGGGATCCCCTATTTTGCTACGGTGTGGACCTCCTACTTCTTGATCAAATTATGATGATCTGAACCGTTCAATGTGTTTAAAACGTGTTTTTAAGGGTACCCGTAAGAGATCGGCTCAAAATAATATCCGGAAAGTCTTTGATCCGTTCAATTTTTCATAAAACTGTTCCTATCAGCATTTATCAAAAACTGTTTAGATCAAGCTCTTCTCGATATTATTTCGAGCCGATTTCTTGCAGGTACCCTTAAAAACATGTTTTAAACATAATGAACGGTTCAGATCATCAAAATAAAGGATCCCTCATTAGAAGCGCGGACTATATATGTATGAGTGAGCTTCTAATAAGGGATCCCCTATTTTGCTACGGTGTGGACCTCCTACTTCTTGATCAAATTATGATGATCTGAACCGTTCAATGTGTTTAAAACGTGTTTTTAAGGGTACCCGTAAGAGATCGGCTCAAAATAATATCCGGAAAGTCTTTGATCCGTTCAATTTTTCATAAAACTGTTCCTGTCAGCATTTATCAAAAACTGTTTAGATCAAGCTCTTCTCGATATTATTTCGAGCCGATTTCTTGCAGGTACCCTTAAAAACATGTTTTAAACATAATGAACGGTTCAGATCATCAAAATAAAGGATCCCTCATTAGAAGCGCGGACTATATATGTATGAGTGAGCTTCTAATAAGGGATCCCCTATTTTGGTACGGTGTGGACCTCCTACTTCTTGATCAAATTATGATGATCTGAACCGTTCAATGTGTTTAAAACGTGTTTTTAAGGGTACCCGTAAGAGATCGGCTCAAAATAATATCCGGAAAGTCTTTGATCCGTTCAATTTTTCATAAAACTGTTCCTGTCAGCATTTATCAAAAACTGTTTAGATCAAGCTCTTCTCGATATTATTTCGAGCCGATTTCTTGCAGGTACCCTTAAAAACATGTTTTAAACATAATGAACGGTTCAGATCATCAAAATAAAGGATCCCTCATTAGAAGCGCGGACTATATATGTATGAGTGAGCTTCTAATAAGGGATCCCCTATTTTGCTACGGTGTGGACCTCCTACTTCTTGATCAAATTATGATGATCTGAACCGTTCAATGTGTTTAAAACGTGTTTTTAAGGGTACCCGTAAGAGATCGGCTCAAAATAATATCCGGAAAGTCTTTGATCCGTTCAATTTTTCATAAAACTGTTCCTGTCAGCATTTATCAAAAACTGTTTAGATCAAGCTCTTCTCGATATTATTTCGAGCCGATTTCTTGCAGGTACCCTTAAAAACATGTTTTAAACATAATGAACGGTTCAGATCATCAAAATAAAGGATCCCTCATTAGAAGCGCGGACTATATATGTATGAGTGAGCTTCTAATAAGGGATCCCCTATTTTGCTACGGTGTGGATCTCCTACTTCTTGATCAAATTATGATGATCTGAACCGTTCAATGTGTTTAAAACGTGTTTTTAAGGGTACCCGTAAGAGATCGGCTCAAAATAATATCCGGAAAGTCTTTGATCCGTTCAATTTTTCATAAAACTGTTCCTGTCAGCATTTATCAAAAACTGTTTAGATCAAGCTCTTCTCGATATTATTTCGAGCCGATTTCTTGCAGGTACCCTTAAAAACATGTTTTAAACATAATGAACGGTTCAGATCATCAAAATAAAGGATCCCTCATTAGAAGCGCGGACTATATATGTATGAGTGAGCTTCTAATAAGGGATCCCCTATTTTGCTACGGTGTGGACCTCCTACTTCTTGATCAAATTATGATGATCTGAACCGTTCAATGTGTTTAAAACGTGTTTTTAAGGGTACCCGTAAGAGATCGGCTCAAAATAATATCCGGAAAGTTTTTGATCCGTTCAATTTTTCATAAAACTGTTCCTGTCAGCATTTATCAAAAACTGTTTAGATCAAGCTCTTCTCGATATTATTTCGAGCCGATTTCTTGCAAGTACCCTTAAAAACATGTTTTAAACATAATGAACAGTTCAGATCATCAAAATAAAGGATCCCTCATTAGAAGCGCGGACTATATATGTATGAGTGAGCTTCTAATAAGGGATCCCCTATTTTGCTACGGTGTGGACCTCCTACTTCTTGATCAAATTATGATGATCTGAACCGTTCAATGTGTTTAAAACGTGTTTTTAAGGGTACCCGTAAGAGATCGGCTCAAAATAATATCCGGAAAGTCTTTGATCCGTTCAATTTTTCATAAAACTGTTCCTGTCAGCATTTATCAAAAACTGTTTAGATCAAGCTCTTCTCGATATTATTTCGAGCCGATTTCTTGCAGGTACCCTTAAAAACATGTTTTAAACATAATGAACGGTTCAGATCATCAAAATACAGGATCCCTCATTAGAAGCGCGGACTATATATGTATGAGTGAGCTTCTAATAAGGGATCCCCTATTTTGCTACGGTGTGGACCTCCTACTTCTTGATCAAATTATGATGATCTGAACCGTTCAATGTGTTTAAAACGTGTTTTTAAGGGTACCCGTAAGAGATCGGCTCAAAATAATATCCGGAAAGTCTTTGATCCGTTCAATTTTTCATAAAACTGTTCCTGTCAGCATTTATCAAAAACTGTTTAGATCAAGCTCTTCTCGATATTATTTCGAGCCGATTTCTTGCAGGTACCCTTAAAAACATGTTTTAAACATAATGAACGGTTCAGATCATCAAAATAAAGGATCCCTCATTAGAAGCGCGGACTATATATGTATGAGTGAGCTTCTAATAAGGGATCCCCTATTTTGCTACGGTGTGGACCTCCTACTTCTTGATCAAATTATGATGATCTGAACCGTTCAATGTGTTTAAAACGTGTTTTTAAGGGTACCCGTAAGAGATCGGCTCAAAATAATATCCGGAAAGTCTTTGATCCGTTCAATTTTTCATAAAACTGTTCCTGTCAGCATTTATCAAAAACTGTTTAGATCAAGCTCTTCTCGATATTATTTCGAGCCGATTTCTCGCAGGTACCCTTAAAACATGTTTTAAACATAATGAACGGTTCAGATCACCAAAATAAACGATCCCTCATTAGAAGCGCGGACTATATATGTATGAGTGAGCTTCTAATAAGGGATCCCCTATTTTGCTACGGTGTGGACCTCCTACTTCTTGATCAAATTATGATGATCTGAACCGTTCAATGTGTTTAAAACGTGTTTTTAAGGGTACCCGTAAGAGATCGGCTCAAAATAATATCCGGAAAGTCTTTGATCCGTTCAATTTTTCATAAAACTGTTCCTGTCAGCATTTATCAAAAACTGTTTAGATCAAGCTCTTCTCGATATTATTTCGAGCCGATTTCTCGCAGGTACACTTAAAAACATGTTTTAAACATAATGAACGGTTCAGATCATCAAAATAAAGAATCCCTCATTAGAAGCGCGGACTATATATGTATGAGTGAGCTTCTAATAAGGGATCCCCTATTTTGCTACGGTGTGGACCTCCTACTTCTTGATCAAATTATGATGATCTGAACCGTTCAATGTGTTTAAAACGTGTTTTTAAGGGTACCCGTAAGAGATCGGCTCAAAATAATATCCGGAAAGTCTTTGATCCGTTCAATTTTTCATAAAACTGTTCCTGTCAGCATTTATCAAAAACTGTTTAGATCAAGCTCTTCTCGATATTATTTCGAGCCGATTTCTCGCAGGTACCCTTAAAATATGTTTTAAACATAATGAACGGTTCAGATCATCAAAATAAAGGATCCCTCATTAGAAGCGCGGACTATATATGTATGAGTGAGCTTCTAATAAGGGATCCCCTATTTTGCTACGGTGTGGACCTCCTACTTCTTGATCAAATTATGATGATCTGAACCGTTCAATGTGTTTAAAACGTGTTTTTAAGGGTACCCGTAAGAGATCGGCTCAAAATAATATCCGGAAAGTCTTTGATCCGTTCAATTTTTCATAAAACTGTTCCTGTCAGCATTTATCAAAAACTGTTTAGATCAAGCTCTTCTCGATATTATTTCGAGCCGATTTCTCGCAGGTACCCTTAAAAAAATGTTTTAAACATAATGAACGGTTCAGATCATCAAAATAAAGGATCCCTCATTAGAAGCGCGGACTATATATGTATGAGTGAGCTTCTAATAAGGGATCCCCTATTTTGCTACGGTGTGGACCTCCTACTTCTTGATCAAATTATGATGATCTGAACCGTTCAATGTGTTTAAAACGTGTTTTTAAGGGTACCCGTAAGAGATCGGCTCAAAATAATATCCGGAAAGTCTTTGATCCGTTCAATTTTTCATAAAACTGTTCCTGTCAGCATTTATCAAAAACTGTTTAGATCAAGCTCTTCTCGATATTATTTCGAGCCGATTTCTCGCAGGTACCCTTAAAAACATGTTTTAAACATAATGAACGGTTCAGATCATCAAAATAAAGGATCCCTCATTAGAAGCGCGGACTATATATGTATGAGTGAGCTTCTAATAAGGGATCCCCTATTTTGCTACGGTGTGGACCTCCTACTTCTTGATCAAATTATGATGATCTGAACCGTTCAATGTGTTTAAAACGTGTTTTTAAGGGTACCCGTAAGAGATCGGCTCAAAATAATATCCGGAAAGTCTTTGATCCGTTCAATATTTCATAAAACTGTTCCTGTCAGCATTTATCAAAAACTGTTTAGATCAAGCTCTTCTCGATATTATTTCGAGCCGATTTCTCGCAGGTACCCTTAAAAACATGTTTTAAACATAATGAACGGTTCAGATCATCAAAATAAAGGATCCCTCATTAGAAGCGCGCACTATATATGTATGAGTGAGCTTCTAATAAGGGATCCCCTATTTTGCTACGGTGTGGACCTCCTACTTCTTGATCAAATTATGATGATCTGAACCGTTCAATGTGTTTAAAATGTGTTTTTAAGGGTACCCGTAAGAGATCGGCTCAAAATAATATCCGGAAAGTCTTTGATCCGTTCAATTTTTCATAAAACTGTTCCTGTCAGCATTTATCAAAAACTGTTTAGATCAAGCTCTTCTCGATATTATTTCGAGCCGATTTCTCGCAGGTACCCTTAAAAACATGTTTTAAACATAATGAACGGTTCAGATCATCAAAATAAAGGATCCCTCATTAGAAGCGCGGACTATATATGTATGAGTGAGCTTCTAATAAGGGATCCCCTATTTTGCTACGGTGTGGACCTCCTACTTCTTGATCAAATTATGATGATCTGAACCGTTCAATGTGTTTAAAACGTGTTTTTAAGGGTACCCGTAAGAGATCGGCTCAAAATAATATCCGGAAAGTCTTTGATCCGTTCAATTTTTCATAAAACTGTTCCTGTCAGCATTTATCAAAAACTGTTTAGATCAAGCTCTTCTCGATATTATTTCGAGCCGATTTCTCGCAGGTACCCTTAAAAACATGTTTTAAACATAATGAACGGTTCAGATCATCAAAATAAAGGATCCCTCATTAGAAGCGCGGACTATATATGTATGAGTGAGCTTCTAATAAGGGATCCCCTATTTTGCTACGGTGTGGACCTCCTACTTCTTGATCAAATTATGATGATCTGAACCGTTCAATGTGTTTAAAACGTGTTTTTAAGGGTACCCGTAAGAGATCGGCTCAAAATAATATCCGGAAAGTCTTTGATCCGTTCAATTTTTCATAAAACTGTTCCTGTCAGCATTTATCAAAAACTGTTTAGATCAAGCTCTTCTCGATATTATTTCGAGCCGATTTCTCGCAGGTACCCTTAAAAACATGTTTTAAACATAATGAACGGTTCAGATCATCAAAATAAAGGATCCCTCATTAGAAGCGCGGACTATATATGTATGAGTGAGCTTCTAATAAGGGATCCCCTATTTTGCTACGGTGTGGACCTCCTACTTCTTGATCAAATTATGATGATCTGAACCGTTCAATGTGTTTAAAACGTGTTTTTAAGGGTACCCGTAAGAGATCGGCTCAAAATAATATCCGGAAAGTCTTTGATCCGTTCAATTTTTCATAAAACTGTTCCTGTCAGCATTTATCAAAAACTGTTTAGATCAAGCTCTTCTCGATATTATTTCGAGCCGATTTCTCGCAGGTACCCTTAAAAACATGTTTTAAACATAATGAACAGTTCAGATCATCAAAATAAAGGATCCCTCATTAGAAGCGCGGACTATATATGTATGAGTGAGCTTCTAATAAGGGATCTCCTATTTTGCTACGGTGTGGACCTCCTACTTCTTGATCAAATTATGATGATCTGAACCGTTCAATGTGTTTAAAACGTGTTTTTAAGGGTACCCGTAAGAGATCGGCTCAAAATAATATCCGGAAAGTCTTTGATCCGTTCAATTTTTCATAAAACTGTTCCTGTCAGCATTTATCAAAAACTGTTTAGATCAAGCTCTTCTCGATATTATTTCGAGCCGATTTCTCGCAGGTACCCTTAAAAACATGTTTTAAACATAATGAACGGTTCAGATCATCAAAATAAAGGATCCCTCATTAGAAGCGCGGACTATATATGTATGAGTGAGCTTCTAATAAGGGATCCCCTATTTTGCTACGGTGTGGACCTCCTACTTCTTGATCAAATTATGATGATCTGAACCGTTCAATGTGTTTAAAACGTGTTTTTAAGGGTACCCGTAAGAGATCGGCTCAAAATAATATCCGGAAAGTCTTTGATCCGTTCAATTTTTCATAAAACTGTTCCTGTCAGCATTTATCAAAAACTGTTTAGATCAAGCTCTTCTCGATATTATTTCGAGCCGATTTCTCGCAGGTACCCTTAAAAACATGTTTTAAACATAATGAACGGTTCAGATCATCAAAATAAAGGATCCCTCATTAGAAGCGCGGACTATATATGTATGAGTGAGCTTCTAATAAGGGATCCCCTATTTTGCTACGGTGTGGACCTCCTACTTCTTGATCATATTATGATGATCTGAACCGTTCAATGTGTTTAAAACGTGTTTTTAAGGGTACCCGTAAGAGATCGGCTCAAAATAATATCCGGAAAGTCTTTGATCCGTTCAATTTTTCATAAAACTGTTCCTGTCAGCATTTATCAAAAACTGTTTAGATCAAGCTCTTCTCGATATTATTTCGAGCCGATTTCTTGCAGGTACGCTTAAAAACATGTTTTAAACATAATGAACGGTTCAGATCATCAAAATAAAGGATCCCTCATTAGAAGCGCGGACTATATATGTATGAGTGAGCTTCTAATAAGGGATCCCCTATTTTGCTACGGTGTGGACCTCCTACTTCTTGATCAAATTATGATGATCTGAACCGTTCAATGTGTTTAAAACGTGTTTTTAAGGGTACCCGTAAGAGATCGGCTCAAAATAATATCCGGAAAGTCTTTGATCCGTTCAATTTTTCATAAAACTGTTCCTGTCAGCATTTATCAAAAACTGTTTAGATCAAGCTCTTCTCGATATTATTTCGAGCCGATTTCTCGCAGGTACACTTAAAAACATGTTTTAAACATAATGAACGGTTCAGATCATCAAAATAAAGAATCCCTCATTAGAAGCGCGGACTATATATGTATGAGTGAGCTTCTAATAAGGGATCCCCTATTTTGCTACGGTGTGGACCTCCTACTTCTTGATCAAATTATGATGATCTGAACCGTTCAATGTGTTTAAAACGTGTTTTTAAGGGTACCCGTAAGAGATCGGCTCAAAATAATATCCGGAAAGTCTTTGATCCGTTCAATTTTTCATAAAACTGTTCCTGTCAGCATTTATCAAAAACTGTTTAGATCAAGCTCTTCTCGATATTATTTCGAGCCGATTTCTCGCAGGTACCCTTAAAAACATGTTTTAAACATAATGAACGGTTCAGATCATCAAAATAAAGGATCCCTCATTAGAAGCGCGGACTATATATGTATGAGTGAGCTTCTAATAAGGGATCCCCTATTTTGCTACGGTGTGGACCTCCTACTTCTTGATCAAATTATGATGATCTGAACCGTTCAATGTGTTTAAAACGTGTTTTTAAGGTTACCCGTAAGAGATCGGCTCAAAATAATATCCGGAAAGTCTTTGATCCGTTCAATTTTTCATAAAACTGTTCCTGTCAGCATTTATCAAAAACTGTTTACATCAAGCTCTTCTCGATATTATTTCGAGCCGATTTCTCGCAGGTACCCTTAAAAACATGTTTTAAACATAATGAACGGTTCAGATCATCAAAATAAAGGATCCCTCATTAGAAGCGCGGACTATATATGTATGAGTGAGCTTCTAATAAGGGATCCCCTATTTTGCTACGGTGTGGACCTCCTACTTCTTGATCAAATTATGATGATCTGAACCGTTCAATGTGTTTAAAATGTGTTTTTAAGGGTACCCGTAAGAGATCGGCTCAAAATAATATCCGGAAAGTCTTTGATCCGTTCAATTTTTCATAAAACTGTTCCTGTCAGCATTTATCAAAAACTGTTTAGATCAAGCTCTTCTCGATATTATTTCGAGCCGATTTCTCGCAGGTACCCTTAAAAACATGTTTTAAACATAATGAACGGTTCAGATCATCAAAATAAAGGATCCCTCATTAGAAGCGCGGACTATATATGTATGAGTGAGCTTCTAATAAGGGATCCCCTATTTTGCTACGGTGTGGACCTCCTACTTCTTGATCAAATTATGATGATCTGAACCGTTCAATGTGTTTAAAACGTGTTTTTAAGGGTACCCGTAAGAGATCGGCTCAAAATAATATCCGGAAAGTCTTTGATCCGTTCAATTTTTCATAAAACTGTTCCTGTCAGCATTTATCAAAAACTGTTTAGATCAAGCTCTTCTCGATATTATTTCGAGCCGATTTCTCGCAGGTACCCTTAAAAACATGTTTTAAACATAATGAACGGTTCAGATCATCAAAATAAAGGATCCCTCATTAGAAGCGCGGACTATATATGTATGAGTGAGCTTCTAATAAGGGATCCCCTATTTTGCTACGGTGTGGACCTCCTACTTCTTGATCAAATTATGATGATCTGAACCGTTCAATGTGTTTAAAACGTGTTTTTAAGGGTACCCGTAAGAGATCGGCTCAAAATAATATCCGGAAAGTCTTTGATCCGTTCAATTTTTCATAAAACTGTTCCTGTCAGCATTTATCAAAAACTGTTTAGATCAAGCTCTTCTCGATATTATTTCGAGCCGATTTCTCGCAGGTACACTTAAAAACATGTTTTAAACATAATGAACGGTTCAGATCATCAAAATAAAGAATCCCTCATTAGAAGCGCGGACTATATATGTATGAGTGAGCTTCTAATAAGGGATCCCCTATTTTGCTACGGTGTGGACCTCCTACTTCTTGATCAAATTATGATGATCTGAACCGTTCAATGTGTTTAAAACGTGTTTTTAAGGGTACCCGTAAGAGATCGGCTCAAAATAATATCCGGAAAGTCTTTGATCCGTTCAATTTTTCATAAAACTGTTCCTGTCAGCATTTATCAAAAACTGTTTACATCAAGCTCTTCTCGATATTATTTCGAGCCGATTTCTCGCAGGTACCCTTAAAAACATGTTTTAAACATAATGAACGGTTCAGATCATCAAAATAAAGGATCCCTCATTAGAAGCGCGGACTATATATGTATGAGTGAGCTTCTAATAAGGGATCCCCTATTTTGCTACGGTGTGGACCTCCTACTTCTTGATCAAATTATGATGATCTGAACCGTTCAATGTGTTTAAAACGTGTTTTTAAGGGTACCCGTAAGAGATCGGCTCAAAATAATATCCGGAAAGTCTTTGATCCGTTCAATTTTTCATAAAACTGTTCCTGTCAGCATTTATCAAAAACTGTTTAGATCAAGCTCTTCTCGATATTATTTCGAGCCGATTTCTCGCAGGTACCCTTAAAAACATGTTTTAAACATAATGAACGGTTCAGATCATCAAAATAAAGGATCCCTCATTAGAAGCGCGGACTATATATGTATGAGTGAGCTTCTAATAAGGGATCCCCTATTTTGCTACGGTGTGGACCTCCTACTTCTTGATCAAATTATGATGATCTGAACCGTTCAATGTGTTTAAAACGTGTTTTTAAGGGTACCCGTAAGAGATCGGCTCAAAATAATATCCGGAAAGTCTTTGATCCGTTCAATTTTTCATAAAACTGTTCCTGTCAGCATTTATCAAAAACTGTTTAGATCAAGCTCTTCTCGATATTATTTCGAGCCGATTTCTTGCAGGTACCCTTAAAAACATGTTTTAAACATAATGAACGGTTCAGATCATCAAAATAAAGGATCCCTCATTAGAAGCGCGGACTATATATGTATGAGTGAGCTTCTAATAAGGGATCCCCTATTTTGCTACGGTGTGGACCTCCTACTTCTTGATCAAATTATGATGATCTGAACCGTTCAATGTGTTTAAAACGTGTTTTTAAGGGTACCCGTAAGAGATCGGCTCAAAATAATATCCGGAAAGTCTTTGATCCGTTCAATTTTTCATAAAACTGTTCCTGTCAGCATTTATCAAAAACTGTTTAGATCAAGCTCTTCTCGATATTATTTCGAGCCGATTTCTCGCAGGTACCCTTAAAAACATGTTTTAAACATAATGAACGGTTCAGATCATCAAAATAAAGGATCCCTCATTAGAAGCGCGGACTATATATGTATGAGTGAGCTTCTAATAAGGGATCCCCTATTTTGCTACGGTGTGGACCTCCTACTTCTTGATCAAATTATGATGATCTGAACCGTTCAATGTGTTTAAAACGTGTTTTTAAGGGTACCCGTAAGAGATCGGCTCAAAATAATATCCGGAAAGTCTTTGATCCGTTCAATTTTTCATAAAACTGTTCCTGTCAGCATTTATCAAAAACTGTTTAGATCAAGCTCTTCTCGATATTATTTCGAGCCGATTTCTTGCAGGTACCCTTAAAAACATGTTTTAAACATAATGAACGGTTCAGATCATCAAAATAAAGGATCCCTCATTAGAAGCGCGGACTATATATGTATGGGTGAGCTTCTAATAAGGGATCCCCTATTTTGCTACGGTGTGGACCTCCTACTTCTTGATCAAATTATGATGATCTGAACCGTTCAATGTGTTTAAAACGTGTTTTTAAGGGTACCCGTAGGAGATCGGCTCAAAATAATATCCGGAAAGTCTTTGATCCGTTCAATTTTTCATAAAACTGTTCCTGTCAGCATTTATCAAAAACTGTTTAGATCAAGCTCTTCTCGATATTATTTCGAGCCGATTTCTCGCAGGTACCCTTAAAAACATGTTTTAAACATAATGAACGGTTCAGATCATCAAAATAAAGGATCCCTCATTAGAAGCGCGGACTATATATGTATGAGTGAGCTTCTAATAAGGGATCCCCTATTTTGCTACGGTGTGGACCTCCTACTTCTTGATCAAATTATGATGATCTGAACCGTTCAATGTGTTTAAAACGTGTTTTTAAGGGTACCCGTAAGAGATCGGCTCAAAATAATATCCGAAAAGTCTTTGATCCGTTCAATTTTTCATAAAACTGTTCCTGTCAGCATTTATCAAAAACTGTTTAGATCAAGCTCTTCTCGATATTATTTCGAGCCGATTTCTCGCAGGTACCCTTAAAAACATGTTTTAAACATAATGAACGGTTCAGATCATCAAAATAAAGGATCCCTCATTAGAAGCGCGGACTATATATGTATGGGTGAGCTTCTAATAAGTGATCCCCTATTTTGCTACGGTGTGGACCTCCTACTTCTTGATCAAATTATGATGATCTGAACCGTTCAATGTGTTTAAAACGTGTTTTTAAGGGTACCCGTAAGAGATCGGCTCAAAATAATATCCGGAAAGTCTTTGATCCGTTCAATTTTTCATAAAACTGTTCCTGTCAGCATTTATCAAAAACTGTTTAGATCCAGCTCTTCTCGATATTATTTCGAGCCGATTTCTTGCAGGTACCCTTAAAAACATGTTTTAAACATAATGAACGGTTCAGATCATCAAAATAAAGGATCCCTCATTAGAAGCGCGGACTATATATGTATGAGTGAGCTTCTAATAAGGGATCCCCTATTTTGCTACGGTGTGGACCTCCTACTTCTTGATCAAATTATGATGATCTGAACCGTTCAATGTGTTTAAAACGTGTTTTTAAGGGTACCCGTAAGAGATCGGCTCAAAATAATATCCGGAAAGTCTTTGATCCGTTCAATTTTTCATAAAACTGTTCCTGTCAGCATTTATCAAAAACTGTTTAGATCAAGCTCTTCTCGATATTATTTCGAGCCGATTTCTTGCAGGTACCCTTAAAAACATGTTTTAAACATAATGAACGGTTCAGATCATCAAAATAAAGGATCCCTCATTAGAAGCGCGGACTATATATGTATGAGTGAGCTTCTAATAAGAGATCCCCTATTTTGCTACGGTGTGGACCTCCTACTTCTTGATCAAATTATGATGATCTGAACCGTTCAATGTGTTTAAAACGTGTTTTTAAGGGTACCCGTAAGAGATCGGCTCAAAATAATATCCGGAAAGTCTTTGATCCGTTCAATTTTTCATAAAACTGTTCTTGTCAGCATTTATCAAAAACTGTTTAGATCAAGCTCTTCTCGATATTATTTCGAGCCGATTTCTCGCAGGTACCCTTAAAAACATGTTTTAAACATAATGAACGGTTCAGATCATCAAAATAAAGGATCCCTCATTAGAAGCGCGGACTATATATGTATGAGTGAGCTTCTAATAAGGGATCCCCTATTTTGCTACGGTGTGGACCTCCTACTTCTTGATCAAATTATGATGATCTGAACCGTTCAATGTGTTTAAAACGTGTTTTTAAGGGTA
This sequence comes from Arctostaphylos glauca, assembly GCA_019985065.2. Lineage (NCBI taxonomy): Eukaryota > Viridiplantae > Streptophyta > Magnoliopsida > Ericales > Ericaceae > Arctostaphylos > Arctostaphylos glauca. Next base: position 335,080 of record JAHSPW020000023.1, read on the forward strand.
CCCGTAAGAGATCGGCTCAAAATAATATCCGGAAAGTCTTTGATCCGTTCAATTTTTCATAAAACTGTTCCTGTCAGCATTTATCAAAAACTGTTTAGATCAAGCTCTTCTCGATATTATTTCGAGCCGATTTCTCGCAGGTACCCTTAAAAACATGTTTTAAACATAATGAACGGTTCAGATCATCAAAATAAAGGATCCCTCATTAGAAGCGCGGACTATATATGTATGGGTGAGCTTCTAATAAGGGATCCCCTATTTTGCTACGGTGTGGACCTCCTACTTCTTGATCAAATTATGATGATCTGAACCGTTCAATGTGTTTAAAACGTGTTTTTAAGGGTACCCGTAAGAGATCGGCTCAAAATAATATCCGGAAAGTCTTTGATCCGTTCAATTTTTCATAAAACTGTTCCTGTCAGCATTTATCAAAAACTGTTTAGATCAAGCTCTTCTCGATATTATTTCGAGCCGATTTCTTGCAGGTACCCTTAAAAACATGTTTTAAACATAATGAACGGTTCAGATCATCAAAATAAAGGATCCCTCATTAGAAGCGCGGACTATATATGTATGAGTGAGCTTCTAATAAGGGATCCCCTATTTTGCTACGGTGTGGACCTCCTACTTCTTGATCAAATTATGATGATCTGAACCGTTCAATGTGTTTAAAACGTGTTTTTAAGGGTACCCGTAAGAGATCGGCTCAAAATAATATCCGGAAAGTCTTTGATCCGTTCAATTTTTCATAAAACTGTTCCTGTCAGCATTTATCAAAAACTGTTTAGATCAAGCTCTTCTCGATATTATTTCGAGCCGATTTCTTGCAGGTACCCTTAAAAACATGTTTTAAACATAATGAACGGTTCAGATCATCAAAATAAAGGATCCCTCATTAGAAGCGCGGACTATATATGTATGAGTGAGCTTCTAATAAGGGATCCCCTATTTTGCTACGGTGTGGACCTCCTACTTCTTGATCAAATTATGATGATCTGAACCGTTCAATGTGTTTAAAACGTGTTTTTAAGGGTACCCGTAAGAGATCGGCTCAAAATAATATCCGGAAAGTCTTTGATCCGTTCAATTTTTCATAAAACTGTTCCTGTCAGCATTTATCAAAAACTGTTTAGATCAAGCTCTTCTCGATATTATTTCGAGCCGATTTCTTGCAGGTACCCTTAAAAACATGTTTTAAACATAATGAACGGTTCAGATCATCAAAATAAAGGATCCCTCATTAGAAGCGCGGACTATATATGTATGAGTGAGCTTCTAATAAGGGATCCCCTATTTTGCTACGGTGTGGACCTCCTACTTCTTGATCAAATTATGATGATCTGAACCGTTCAATGTGTTTAAAACGTGTTTTTAAGGGTACCCGTAAGAGATCGGCTCAAAATAATATCCGGAAAGTCTTTGATCCGTTCAATTTTTCATAAAGCTGTTCCTGTCAGCATTTATCAAAAACTGTTTAGATCAAGCTCTTCTCGATATTATTTCGAGCCGATTTTTATTGCAGGTACCCTTAAAAACATGTTTTAAACATAATGAACGGTTCAGATCATCAAAATAAAGGATCCCTCATTAGAAGCGCGGACTATATATGTATGAGTGAGCTTCTAATAAGGGATCCCCTATTTTGCTACGGTGTGGACCTCCTACTTCTTGATCAAATTATGATGATCTGAACCGTTCAATGTGTTTAAAACGTGTTTTTAAGGGTACCCGTAAGAGATCGGCTCAAAATAATATCCGGAAAGTCTTTGATCCGTTCAATTTTTCATAAAGCTGTTCCTGTCAGCATTTATCAAAAACTGTTTAGATCAAGCTCTTCTCGATATTATTTCGAGCCGATTTCTTGCAGGTACCCTTAAAAACATGTTTTAAACATAATGAACGGTTCAGATCATCAAAATAAAGGATCCCTCATTAGAAGCGCGGACTATATATGTATGAGTGAGCTTCTAATAAGGGATCCCCTATTTTGCTACGGTGTGGACCTCCTACTTCTTGATCAAATTATGATGATCTGAACCGTTCAATGTGTTTAAAACGTGTTTTTAAGGGTACCCGTAAGAGATCGGATCAAAATAATATCCGGAAAGTCTTTGATCCGTTCAATTTTTCATAAAGCTGTTCCTGTCAGCATTTATCAAAAATTGTTTAGATCAAGCTCTTCTCGATATTATTTCGAGCCGATTTCTTGCAGGTACCCTTAAAAACATGTTTTAAACATAATGAACGGTTCAGATCATCAAAATAAAGGATCCCTCATTAGAAGCGCGGACTATATATGTATGAGTGAGCTTCTAATAAGGGATCCCCTATTTTGCTACGGTGTGGACCTCCTACTTCTTGATCAAATTATGATGATCTGAACCGTTCAATGTGTTTAAAACGTGTTTTTAAGGGTACCCGTAAGAGATCGGCTCAAAATGATATCCGGAAAGTCTTTGATCCGTTCAATTTTTCATAAAGCTGTTCCTGTCAGCATTTATCAAAAACTGTTTAGATCAAGCTCTTCTCGATATTATTTCGAGCCGATTTTTTGCAGGTACCCTTAAAAACATGTTTTAAACATAATGAACGGTTCAGATCATCAAAATAAAGGATCCCTCATTAGAAGCGCGGACTATATATGTATGAGTGAGCTTCTAATAAGGGATCCCCTATTTTGCTACGGTGTGGACCTCCTACTTCTTGATCAAATTATGATGATCTGAACCGTTCAATGTGTTTAAAACGTGTTTTTAAGGGTACCCGTAAGAGATCGGCTCAAAATAATATCCGGAAAGTCTTTGATCCGTTCAATTTTTCATAAAGCTGTTCCTGTCAGCATTTATCAAAAACTGTTTAGATCAAGCTCTTCTCGATATTATTTCGAGCCGATTTCTTGCAGGTACCCTTAAAAACATGTTTTAAACATAATGAACGGTTCAGATCATCAAAATAAAGGATCCCTCATTAGAAGCGCGGACTATATATGTATGAGTGAGCTTCTAATAAGGGATCCCCTATTTTGCTACGGTGTGGACCTCCTACTTCTTGATCAAATTATGATGATCTGAACCGTTCAATGTGTTTAAAACGTGTTTTTAAGGGTACCCGTAAGAGATCGGCTCAAAATGATATCCGGAAAGTCTTTGATCCGTTCAATTTTTCATAAAGCTGTTCCTGTCAGCATTTATCAAAAACTGTTTAGATCAATCTCTTCTCGATATTATTTCGAGCCGATTTCTTGCAGGTACCCTTAAAAACATGTTTTAAACATAATGAATGGTTCAGATCATCAAAATAAAGGATCCCTCATTAGAAGCGCGGACTATATATGTATGAGTGAGCTTCTAATAAGGGATCCCCTATTTTGCTACGGTGTGGACCTCCTACTTCTTGATCAAATTATGATGATCTGAACCGTTCAATGTGTTTAAAACGTGTTTTTAAGGGTACCCGTAAGAGATCGGCTCAAAATGATATCCGGAAAGTCTTTGATCCGTTCAATTTTTCATAAAACTGTTCCTGTCAGCATTTATCAAAAACTGTTTAGATCAAACTCTTCTCGATATTATTTCGAGCCGATTTCTTGCAGGTACCCTTGAAAACATGTTTTAAACATAATGAACGGTTCAGATCATCAAAATAAAGGATCCCTCATTAGAAGCGCGGACTATATATGTATGAGTGAGCTTCTAATAAGGGATCCCCTATTTTGCTACGGTGTGGACCTCCTACTTCTTGATCAAATTATGATGATCTGAACCGTTCAATGTGTTTAAAACGTGTTTTTAAGGGTACCCGTAAGAGATCGGCTCAAAATAATATCCGGAAAGTCTTTGATCCGTTCAATTTTTCATAAAGCTGTTCCTGTCAGCATTTATCAAAAACTGTTTAGATCAAGCTCTTCTCGATATTATTTCGAGCCGATTTCTTGCAGGTACCCTTAAAAACATGTTTTAAACATAATGAACGGTTCAGATCATCAAAATAAAGGATCCCTCATTAGAAGCGCGGACTATATATGTATGAGTGAGCTTCTAATAAGGGATCCCCTATTTTTGCTACGGTGTGGACCTCCTACTTCTTGATCAAATTATGATGATCTGAACCGTTCAATGTGTTTAAAACGTGTTTTTAAGGGTACCCGTAAGAGATCGGCTCAAAATAATATCCGGAAAGTCTTTGATCCGTTCAATTTTTCATAAAACTGTTCCTGTCAGCATTTATCAAAAACTGTTTAGATCAAGCTCTTCTCGATATTATTTCGAGCCGATTTCTTGCAGGTACCCTTAAAAACATGTTTTAAACATAATGAACGGTTCAGATCATCAAAATAAAGGATCCCTCATTAGAAGCGCGGACTATATATGTATGAGTGAGCTTCTAATAAGGGATCCCCTATTTTGCTACGGTGTGGACCTCCTACTTCTTGATCAAATTATGATGATCTGAACCGTTCAATGTGTTTAAAACGTGTTTTTAAGGGTACCCGTAAGAGATCGGCTCAAAATGATATCCGGAAAGTATTTGATCCGTTCAATTTTTCATAAAGCTGTTCTTGTCAGCATTTATCAAAAACTGTTTAGATCAAGCTCTTCTCGATATTATTTCGAGCCGATTTCTTGCAGGTACCCTTAAAAACATGTTTTAAACATAATGAATGGTTCAGATCATCAAAATAAAGGATCCCTCATTAGAAGCGCGGACTATATATGTATGAGTGAGCTTCTAATAAGGGATCCCCTATTTTGCTACGGTGTGGACCTCCTACTTCTTGATCAAATTATGATGATCTGAACCGTTCAATGTGTTTAAAACGTGTTTTTAAGGGTACCCGTAAGAGATCGGCTCAAAATGATATCCGGAAAGTCTTTGATCCGTTCAATTTTTCATAAAGCTGTTCCTGTCAGCATTTATCAAAAACTGTTTAGATCAAGCTCTTCTCGATATTATTTCGAGCCGATTTCTTGCAGGTACCCTTAAAAACATGTTTTAAACATAATGAACGGTTCAGATCATCAAAATAAAGGATCCCTCATTAGAAGCGCGGACTATATATGTATGAGTGAGCTTCTAATAAGGGATCCCCTATTTTGCTACGGTGTGGACCTCCTACTTCTTGATCAAATTATGATGATCTGAACCGTTCAATGTGTTTAAAACGTGTTTTTAAGGGTACCCGTAAGAGATCAGCTCAAAATGATATCCGGAAAGTCTTTGATCCGTTCAATTTTTCATAAAGCTGTTCCTGTCAGCATTTATCAAAAACTGTTTAGATCAAGCTCTTCTCGATATTATTTCGAGCCCATTTCTTGCAGGTACCCTTAAAAACATGTTTTAAATATAATGAACGGTTCAGATCATCAAAATAAAGGATCGCTCATTAGAAGCGCGGACTATATATGTATGAGTGAGCTTCTAATAAGGGATCCCCTATTTTGCTACGGTGTGGACCTCCTACTTCTTGATCAAATTATGATGATCTGAACCGTTCAATGTGTTTAAAACGTGTTTTTAAGGGTACCCGTAAGAGATCGGCTCAAAATGATATCCGGAAAGTCTTTGATCCGTTCAATTTTTCATAAAACTGTTCCTGTCAGCATTAATCAAAAACTGTTTAGATCAAGCTCTTCTCGATATTATTTCGAGCCGATTTCTTGCAGGTACCCTTAAAAACATGTTTTAAACATAATGAACGGTTCAGATCATCAAAATAAAGGATCCCTCATTAGAAGCGCGGACTATATATGTATGAGTGAGCTTCTAATAAGGGATCCCCTATTTTGCTACGGTGTGGACCTCCTACTTCTTGATCAAATTATAATGATCTGAACCGTTCAATGTGTTTAAAACGTGTTTTTAAGGGTACCCGTAAGAGATCGGCTCAAAATAATATCCGGAAAGTCTTTGATCCGTTCAATTTTTCATAAAGCTGTTCCTGTCAGCATTTATCAAAAACTGTTTAGATCAAGCTCTTCTCGATATTATTTCGAGCCGATTTCTTGCAGGTACCCTTAAAAACATGTTTTAAACATAATGAACGGTTCAGATCATCAAAATAAAGGATCCCTCATTAGAAGCGCGGACTATATATGTATGAGTGAGCTTCTAATAAGGGATCCCCTATTTTGCTACGGTGTGGACCTCCTACTTCTTGATCAAATTATGATGATCTGAACCGTTCAATGTGTTTAAAACGTGTTTTTAAGGGTACCCGTAAGAGATCGGCTCAAAATAATATCCGGAAAGTCTTTGATCCGTTCAATTTTTCATAAAGCTGTTCCTGTCAGCATTTATCAAAAACTGTTTAGATCAAGCTCTTCTCGATATTATTTCGAGCCGATTTCTTGCAGGTACCCTTAAAAACATGTTTTAAACATAATGAACGGTTCAGATCATCAAAATAAAGGATCCCTCATTAGAAGCGCGGACTATATATGTATGAGTGAGCTTCTAATAAGGGATCCCCTATTTTGCTACGGTGTGGACCTCCTACTTCTTGATCAAATTATGATGATCTGAACCGTTCAATGTGTTTAAAACGTGTTTTTAAGGGTACCCGTAAGAGATCGGCTCAAAATAATATCCGGAAAGTCTTTGATCCGTTCAATTTTTCATAAAGCTGTTCCTGTCAGCATTTATCAAAAACTGTTTAGATCAAGCTCTTCTCGATATTATTTCGAGCCGATTTCTTGCAGGTACCCTTAAAAACATGTTTTAAACATAATGAACGGTTCAGATCATCAAAATAAAGGATCCCTCATTAGAAGCGCGGACTATATATGTATGAGTGAGCTTCTAATAAGGGATCCCCTATTTTGCTACGGTGTGGACCTCCTACTTCTTGATCAAATTATGATGATCTGAACCGTTCAATGTGTTTAAAACGTGTTTTTAAGGGTACCCGTAAGAGATCGGCTCAAAATAATATCCGGAAAGTCTTTGATCCGTTCAATTTTTCATAAAGCTGTTCCTGTCAGCATTTATCAAAAACTGTTTAGATCAAGCTCTTCTCGATATTATTTCGAGCCGATTTCTTGCAGGTACCCTTAAAAACATGTTTTAAACATAATGAACGGTTCAGATCATCAAAATAAAGGATCCCTCATTAGAAGCGCGGACTATATATGTATGAGTGAGCTTCTAATAAGGGATACCCTATTTTGCTACGGTGTGGACCTCCTACTTCTTGATCAAATTATGATGATCTGAACCGTTCAATGTGTTTAAAACGTGTTTTTAAGGGTACCCGTAAGAGATCGGCTCAAAATAATATCCGGAAAGTCTTTGATCCGTTCAATTTTTCATAAAGCTGTTCCTGTCAGCATTTATCAAAAACTGTTTAGATCAAGCTCTTCTCGATATTATTTCGAGCCGATTTCTTGCAGGTACCCTTAAAAACATGTTTTAAACATAATGAACGGTTCAGATCATCAAAATAAAGGATCCCTCATTAGAAGCGCGGACTATATATGTATGAGTGAGCTTCTAATAAGGGATCCCCTATTTTGCTACGGTGTGGACCTCCTACTTCTTGATCAAATTATGATGATCTGAACCGTTCAATGTGTTTAAAACGTGTTTTTAAGGGTACCCGTAAGAGATCGGCTCAAAATAATATCCGGAAAGTCTTTGATCCGTTCAATTTTTCATAAAGCTGTTCCTGTCAGCATTTATCAAAAACTGTTTAGATCAAGCTCTTCTCGATATTATTTCGAGCCGATTTCTTGCAGGTACCCTTAAAAACATGTTTTAAACATAATGAACGGTTCAGATCATCAAAATAAAGGATCCCTCATTAGAAGCGCGGACTATATATGTATGAGTGAGCTTCTAATAAGGGATCCCCTATTTTGCTACGGTGTGGACCTCCTACTTCTTGATCAAATTATGATGATCTGAACCGTTCAATGTGTTTAAAACGTGTTTTTAAGGGTACCCGTAAGAGATCGGCTCAAAATGATATCCGGAAAGTCTTTGATCCGTTCAATTTTTCATAAAACTGTTCCTGTCAGCATTTATCAAAAACTGTTTAGATCAAGCTCTTCTCGATATTATTTCGAGCCGATTTCTTGCAGGTATCCTTGAAAACATGTTTTAAACATAATGAACGGTTCAGATCATCAAAATAAAGGATCCCTCATTAGAAGCGCGGACTATATATGTATGAGTGAGCTTCTAATAAGGGATCCCCTATTTTGCTACGGTGTGGACCTCCTACTTCTTGATCAAATTATGATGATCTGAACCGTTCAATGTGTTTAAAACGTGTTTTTAAGGGTACCCGTAAGAGATCGGCTCAAAATAATATCCGGAAAGTCTTTGATCCGTTCAATTTTTCATAAAGCTGTTCCTGTCAGCATTTATCAAAAACTGTTTAGATCAAGCTCTTCTCGATATTATTTCGAGCCGATTTCTTGCAGGTACCCTTAAAAACATGTTTTAAACATAATGAACGGTTCAGATCATCAAAATAAAGGATCCCTCATTAGAAGCGCGGACTATATATGTATGAGTGAGCTTCTAATAAGGGATCCCCTATTTTGCTACGGTGTGGACCTCCTACTTCTTGATCAAATTATGATGATCTGAACCGTTCAATGTGTTTAAAACGTGTTTTTAAGGGTACCCGTAAGAGATCGGCTCAAAATAATATCCGGAAAGTCTTTGATCCGTTCAATTTTTGATAAAGCTGTTCCTGTCAGCATTTATCAAAAACTGTTTAGATCAAGCTCTTCTCGATATTATTTCGAGCCGATTTCTTGCAGGTACCCTTAAAAACATGTTTTAAACATAATGAACGGTTCAGATCATCAAAATAAAGGATCCCTCATTAGAAGCGCGGACTATATATGTATGAGTGAGCTTCTAATAAGGGATCCCCTATTTTGCTACGGTGTGGACCTCCTACTTCTTGATCAAATTATGATGATCTGAACCGTTCAATGTGTTTAAAACGTGTTTTTAAGGGTACCCGTAAGAGATCGGCTCAAAATAATATCCGGAAAGTCTTTGATCCGTTCAATTTTTCATAAAGCTGTTCCTGTCAGCATTTATCAAAAACTGTTTAGATCAAGCTCTTCTCGATATTATTTCGAGCCGATTTCTTGCAGGTACCCTTAAAAACATGTTTTAAACATAATGAACGGTTCAGATCATCAAAATAAAGGATCCCTCATTAGAAGCGCGGACTATATATGTATGAGTGAGCTTCTAATAAGGGATACCCTATTTTGCTACGGTGTGGACCTCCTACTTCTTGATCAAATTATGATGATCTGAACCGTTCAATGTGTTTAAAACGTGTTTTTAAGGGTACCCGTAAGAGATCGGCTCAAAATAATATCCGGAAAGTCTTTGATCCGTTCAATTTTTCATAAAGCTGTTCCTGTCAGCATTTATCAAAAACTGTTTAGATCAAGCTCTTCTCGATATTATTTCGAGCCGATTTCTTGCAGGTACCCTTAAAAACATGTTTTAAACATAATGAACGGTTCAGATCATCAAAATAAAGGATCCCTCATTAGAAGCGCGGACTATATATGTATGAGTGAGCTTCTAATAAGGGATCCCCTATTTTGCTACGGTGTGGACCTCCTACTTCTTGATCAAATTATGATGATCTGAACCGTTCAATGTGTTTAAAACGTGTTTTTAAGGGTACCCGTAAGAGATCGGCTCAAAATGATATCCGGAAAGTCTTTGATCCGTTCAATTTTTCATAAAACTGTTCCTGTCAGCATTTATCAAAAACTGTTTAGATCAAGCTCTTCTCGATATTATTTCGAGCCGATTTCTTGCAGGTATCCTTGAAAACATGTTTTAAACATAATGAACGGTTCAGATCATCAAAATAAAGGATCCCTCATTAGAAGCGCGGACTATATATGTATGAGTGAGCTTCTAATAAGGGATCCCCTATTTTGCTACGGTGTGGACCTCCTACTTCTTGATCAAATTATGATGATCTGAACCGTTCAATGTGTTTAAAACGTGTTTTTAAGGGTACCCGTAAGAGATCGGCTCAAAATAATATCCGGAAAGTCTTTGATCCGTTCAATTTTTCATAAAGCTGTTCCTGTCAGCATTTATCAGAAACTGTTTAGATCAAGCTCTTCTCGATATTATTTCGAGCCGATTTCTTGCAGGTACCCTTAAAAACATGTTTTAAACATAATGAACGGTTCAGATCATCAAAATAAAGGATCCCTCATTAGAAGCGCGGACTATATATGTATGAGTGAGCTTCTAATAAGGGATCCCCTATTTTGCTACGGTGTGGACCTCCTACTTCTTGATCAAATTATGATGATCTGAACCGTTCAATGTGTTTAAAACGTGTTTTTAAGGGTACCCGTAAGAGATCGGCTCAAAATAATATCCGGAAAGTCTTTGATCCGTTCAATTTTTCATAAAGCTGTTCCTGTCAGCATTTATCAAAAACTGTTTAGATCAAGCTCTTCTCGATATTATTTCGAGCCGATTTCTTGCAGGTACCCTTAAAAACATGTTTTAAACATAATGAACGGTTCAGATCATCAAAATAAAGGATCCCTCATTAGAAGCGCGGACTATATATGTATGAGTGAGCTTCTAATAAGGGATCCCCTATTTTGCTACGGTGTGGACCTCCTACTTCTTGATCAAATTATGATGATCTGAACCGTTCAATGTGTTTAAAACGTGTTTTTAAGGGTACCCGTAAGAGATCGGCTCAAAATAATATCCGGAAAGTCTTTGATCCGTTCAATTTTTCATAAAGCTGTTCCTGTCAGCATTTATCAAAAACTGTTTAGATCAAGCTCTTCTCGATATTATTTCGAGCCGATTTCTTGCAGGTACCCTTAAAAACATGTTTTAAACATAATGAACGGTTCAGATCATCAAAATAAAGGATCCCTCATTAGAAGCGCGGACTATATATGTATGAGTGAGCTTCTAATAAGGGATACCCTATTTTGCTACGGTGTGGACCTCCTACTTCTTGATCAAATTATGATGATCTGAACCGTTCAATGTGTTTAAAACGTGTTTTTAAGGGTACCCGTAAGAGATCGGCTCAAAATAATATCCGGAAAGTCTTTGATCCGTTCAATTTTTCATAAAGCTGTTCCTGTCAGCATTTATCAAAAACTGTTTAGATCAAGCTCTTCTCGATATTATTTCGAGCCGATTTCTTGCAGGTACCCTTAAAAACATGTTTTAAACATAATGAACGGTTCAGATCATCAAAATAAAGGATCCCTCATTAGAAGCGCGGACTATATATGTATGAGTGAGCTTCTAATAAGGGATCCCCTATTTTGCTACGGTGTGGACCTCCTACTTCTTGATCAAATTATGATGATCTGAACCGTTCAATGTGTTTAAAACGTGTTTTTAAGGGTACCCGTAAGAGATCGGCTCAAAATAATATCCGGAAAGTCTTTGATCCGTTCAATTTTTCATAAAGCTGTTCCTGTCAGCATTTATCAAAAACTGTTTAGATCAAGCTCTTCTCGATATTATTTCGAGCCGATTTCTTGCAGGTACCCTTAAAAACATGTTTTAAACATAATGAACGGTTCAGATCATCAAAATAAAGGATCCCTCATTAGAAGCGCGGACTATATATGTATGAGTGAGCTTCTAATAAGGGATCCCCTATTTTGCTACGGTGTGGACCTCCTACTTCTTGATCAAATTATGATGATCTGAACCGTTCAATGTGTTTAAAACGTGTTTTTAAGGGTACCCATAAGAGATCGGCTCAAAATAATATCCGGAAAGTCTTTGATCCGTTCAATTTTTCATAAAGCTGTTCCTGTCAGCATTTATCAAAAACTGTTTAGATCAAGCTCTTCTCGATATTATTTCGAGCCGATTTCTTGCAGGTACCCTTAAAAACATGTTTTAAACATAATGAACGGTTCAGATCATCAAAATAAAGGATCCCTCATTAGAAGCGCGGACTATATATGTATGAGTGAGCTTCTAATAAGGGATCCCCTATTTTGCTACGGTGTGGACCTCCTACTTCTTGATCAAATTATAATGATCTGAACCGTTCAATGTGTTTAAAACGTGTTTTTAAGGGTACCCGTAAGAGATCGGCTCAAAATAATATCCGGAAAGTCTTTGATCCGTTCAATTTTTCATAAAGCTGTTCCTGTCAGCATTTATCAAAAACTGTTTAGATCAAGCTCTTCTCGATATTATTTCGAGCCGATTTCTTGCAGGTACCCTTAAAAACATGTTTTAAACATAATGAACGGTTCAGATCATCAAAATAAAGGATCCCTCATTAGAAGCGCGGACTATATATGTATGAGTGAGCTTCTAATAAGGGATCCCCTATTTTGCTACGGTGTGGACCTCCTACTTCTTGATCAAATTATGATGATCTGAACCGTTCAATGTGTTTAAAACGTGTTTTTAAGGGTACCCGTAAGAGATCGGCTCAAAATAATATCCGGAAAGTCTTTGATCCGTTCAATTTTTCATAAAGCTGTTCCTGTCAGCATTTATCAAAAACTGTTTAGATCAAGCTCTTCTCGATATTATTTCGAGCCGATTTCTTGCAGGTACCCTTAAAAACATGTTTTAAACATAATGAACGGTTCAGATCATCAAAATAAAGGATCCCTCATTAGAAGCGCGGACTATATATGTATGAGTGAGCTTCTAATAAGGGATCCCCTATTTTGCTACGGTGTGGACCTCCTACTTCTTGATCAAATTATGATGATCTGAACCGTTCAATGTGTTTAAAACGTGTTTTTAAGGGTACCCGTAAGAGATCGGCTCAAAATAATATCCGGAAAGTCTTTGATCCGTTCAATTTTTCATAAAGCTGTTCCTGTCAGCATTTATCAAAAACTGTTTAGATCAAGCTCTTCTCGATATTATTTCGAGCCGATTTCTTGCAGGTACCCTTAAAAACATGTTTTAAACATAATGAACGGTTCAGATCATCAAAATAAAGGATCCCTCATTAGAAGCGCGGACTATATATGTATGAGTGAGCTTCTAATAAGGGATCCCCTATTTTGCTACGGTGTGGACCTCCTACTTCTTGATCAAATTATGATGATCTGAACCGTTCAATGTGTTTAAAACGTGTTTTTAAGGGTACCCGTAAGAGATCGGCTCAAAATAATATCCGGAAAGTCTTTGATCCGTTCAATTTTTGATAAAGCTGTTCCTGTCAGCATTTATCAAAAACTGTTTAGATCAAGCTCTTCTCGATATTATTTCGAGCCGATTTCTTGCAGGTACCCTTAAAAACATGTTTTAAACATAATGAACGGTTCAGATCATCAAAATAAAGGATCCCTCATTAGAAGCGCGGACTATATATGTATGAGTGAGCTTCTAATAAGGGATCCCCTATTTTGCTACGGTGTGGACCTCCTACTTCTTGATCAAATTATGATGATCTGAACCGTTCAATGTGTTTAAAACGTGTTTTTAAGGGTACCCGTAAGAGATCGGCTCAAAATAATATCCGGAAAGTCTTTGATCCGTTCAATTTTTCATAAAGCTGTTCCTGTCAGCATTTATCAAAAACTGTTTAGATCAAGCTCTTCTCGATATTATTTCGAGCCGATTTTTCTTGCAGGTACCCTTAAAAACATGTTTTAAACATAATGAACGGTTCAGATCATCAAAATAAAGGATCCCTCATTAGAAGCGCGGACTATATATGTATGAGTGAGCTTCTAATAAGGGATCCCCTATTTTGCTACGGTGTGGACCTCCTACTTCTTGATCAAATTATGATGATCTGAACCGTTCAATGTGTTTAAAACGTGTTTTTAAGGGTACCCGTACGAGATCGGCTCAAAATAATATCCGGAAAGTCTTTGATCCGTTCAATTTTTCATAAAGCTGTTCCTGTCAGCATTTATCAAAAACTGTTTAGATCAAGCTCTTCTCGATATTATTTCGAGCCGATTTTTATTGCAGGTACCCTTAAAAACATGTTTTAAACATAATGAACGGTTCAGATCATCAAAATAAAGGATCCCTCATTAGAAGCGCGGACTATATATGTATGAGTGAGCTTCTAATAAGGGATCCCCTATTTTGCTACGGTGTGGACCTCCTACTTCTTGATCAAATTATGATGATCTGAACCGTTCAATGTGTTTAAAACGTGTTTTTAAGGGTACCCGTAAGAGATCGGCTCAAAATAATATCCGGAAAGTCTTTGATCCGTTCAATTTTTCATAAAGCTGTTCCTGTCAGCATTTATCAAAAACTGTTTAGATCAAGCTCTTCTCGATATTATTTCGAGCCGATTTTTCTTGCAGGTACCCTTAAAAACATGTTTTAAACATAATGAACGGTTCAGATCATCAAAATAAAGGATCCCTCATTAGAAGCGCGGACTATATATGTATGAGTGAGCTTCTAATAAGGGATCCCCTATTTTGCTACGGTGTGGACCTCCTACTTCTTGATCAAATTATGATGATCTGAACCGTTCAATGTGTTTAAAACGTGTTTTTAAGGGTACCCGTAAGAGATCGGCTCAAAATAATATCCGGAAAGTCTTTGATCCGTTCAATTTTTCATAAAGCTGTTCCTGTCAGCATTTATCAAAAACTGTTTAGATCAAGCTCTTCTCGATATTATTTCGAGCCGATTTTTCTTGCAGGTACCCTTAAAAACATGTTTTAAACATAATGAACGGTTCAGATCATCAAAATAAAGGATCCCTCATTAGAAGCGCGGACTATATATGTATGAGTGAGCTTCTAATAAGGGATCCCCTATTTTGCTACGGTGTGGACCTCCTACTTCTTGATCAAATTATGATGATCTGAACCGTTCAATGTGTTTAAAACGTGTTTTTAAGGGTACCCGTAAGAGATCGGCTCAAAATAATATCCGGAAAGTCTTTGATCCGTTCAATTTTTCATAAAGCTGTTCCTGTCAGCATTTATCAAAAACTGTTTAGATCAAGCTCTTCTCAATATTATTTCGAGCCGATTTTTATTGCAGGTACCCTTAAAAACATGTTTTAAACATAATGAACGGTTCAGATCATCAAAATAAAGGATCCCTCATTAGAAGCGCGGACTATATATGTATGAGTGAGCTTCTAATAAGGGATCCCCTATTTTGCTACGGTGTGGACCTCCTACTTCTTGATCAAATTATGATGATCTGAACCGTTCAATGTGTTTAAAACGTGTTTTTAAGGGTACCCGTAAGAGATCGGCTCAAAATAATATCCGGAAAGTCTTTGATCCGTTCAATTTTTCATAAAGCTGTTCCTGTCAGCATTTACCAAAAACTGTTTAGATCAAGCTCTTCTCGATATTATTTCGAGCCGATTTTTATTGCAGGTACCCTTAAAAACATGTTTTAAACATAATGAACGGTTCAGATCATCAAAATAAAGGATCCCTCATTAGAAGCGCGGACTATATATGTATGAGTGAGCTTCTAATAAGGGATCCCCTATTTTGCTACGGTGTGGACCTCCTACTTCTTGATCAAATTATGATGATCTGAACCGTTCAATGTGTTTAAAACGTGTTTTTAAGGGTACCCGTAAGAGATCGGCTCAAAATAATATCCGGAAAGTCTTTGATCCGTTCAATTTTTCATAAAGCTGTTCCTGTCAGCATTTATCAAAAACTGTTTAGATCAAGCTCTTCTCGATATTATTTCGAGCCGATTTTTATTGCAGGTACCCTTAAAAACATGTTTTAAACATAATGAACGGTTCAGATCATCAAAATAAAGGATCCCTCATTAGAAGCGCGGACTATATATGTATGAGTGAGCTTCTAATAAGGGATCCCCTATTTTGCTACGGTGTGGACCTCCTACTTCTTGATCAAATTATGATGATCTGAACCGTTCAATGTGTTTAAAACGTGTTTTTAAGGGTACCCGTAAGAGATCGGCTCAAAATAATATCCGGAAAGTCTTTGATCCGTTCAATTTTTCATAAAGCTGTTCCTGTCAGCATTTATCAAAAACTGTTTAGATCAAGCTCTCTTCTCGATATTATTTCGAGCCGATTTTTATTGCAGGTACCCTTAAAAACATGTTTTAAACATAATGAACGGTTCAGATCATCAAAATAAAGGATCCCTCATTAGAAGCGCGGACTATATATGTATCAGTGAGCTTCTAATAAGGGATCCCCTATTTTTGCTACGGTGTGGACCTCCTACTTCTTGATCAAATTATGATGATCTGAACCGTTTAATGTGTTTAAAACGTGTTTTTAAGGGTACCCGTAAGAGATCGGCTCAAAAAAATATCCGGAAAGTCTTTGATCCGTTCAATTTTTCATAAAGCTGTTCCTGTCAGCATTTATCAAAAACTGTTTAGATCAAGCTCTTCTCGATATTATTTCGAGCCGATTTTTCTTGCAGGTACCCTTAAAAACATGTTTTAAACATAATGAACGGTTCAGATCATCAAAATAAAGGATCCCTCATTAGAAGCGCGGACTATATATGTATGAGTGAGCTTCTAATAAGGGATCCCCTATTTTGCTACGGTGTGGACCTCCTACTTCTTGATCAAATTATGATGATCTGAACCGTTCAATGTGTTTAAAACGTGTTTTTAAGGGTACCCGTAAGAGATCGGCTCAAAATAATATCCGGAAAGTCTTTGATCCGTTCAATTTTTCATAAAGCTGTTCCTGTCAGCATTTACCAAAAACTGTTTAGATCAAGCTCTTCTCGATATTATTTCGAGCCGATTTTTATTGCAGGTACCCTTAAAAACATGTTTTAAACATAATGAACGGTTCAGATCATCAAAATAAAGGATCCCTCATTAGAAGCGCGGACTATATATGTATGAGTGAGCTTCTAATAAGGGATCCCCTATTTTGCTACGGTGTGGACCTCCTACTTCTTGATCAAATTATGATGATCTGAACCGTTCAATGTGTTTAAAACGTGTTTTTAAGGGTACCCGTAAGAGATCGGCTCAAAATAATATCCGGAAAGTCTTTGATCCGTTCAATTTTTCATAAAGCTGTTCCTGTCAGCATTTATCAAAAACTGTTTAGATCAAGCTCTTCTCGATATTATTTCGAGCCGATTTTTATTGCAGGTACCCTTAAAAACATGTTTTAAACATAATGAACGGTTCAGATCATCAAAATAAAGGATCCCTCATTAGAAGCGCGGACTATATATGTATGAGTGAGCTTCTAATAAGGGATCCCCTATTTTGCTACGGTGTGGACCTCCTACTTCTTGATCAAATTATGATGATCTGAACCGTTCAATGTGTTTAAAACGTGTTTTTAAGGGTACCCGTAAGAGATCGGCTCAAAATAATATCCGGAAAGTCTTTGATCCGTTCAATTTTTCATAAAGCTGTTCCTGTCAGCATTTATCAAAAACTGTTTAGATCAAGCTCTTCTCGATATTATTTCGAGCCGATTTTTATTGCAGGTACCCTTAAAAACATGTTTTAAACATAATGAACGGTTCAGATCATCAAAATAAAGGATCCCTCATTAGAAGCGCGGACTATATATGTATGAGTGAGCTTCTAATAAGGGATCCCCTATTTTTGCTACGGTGTGGACCTCCTACTTCTTGATCAAATTATGATGATCTGAACCGTTCAATGTGTTTAAAACGTGTTTTTAAGGGTACCCGTAAGAGATCGGCTCAAAATAATATCCGGAAAGTCTTTGATCCGTTCAATTTTTCATAAAGCTGTTCCTGTCAGCATTTATCAAAAACTGTTTAGATCAAGCTCTTCTCGATATTATTTCGAGCCGATTTTTCTTGCAGGTACCCTTAAAAACATGTTTTAAACATAATGAACGGTTCAGATCATCAAAATAAAGGATCCCTCATTAGAAGCGCGGACTATATATGTATGAGTGAGCTTCTAATAAGGGATCCCCTATTTTGCTACGGTGTGGACCTCCTACTTCTTGATCAAATTATGATGATCTGAACCGTTCAATGTGTTTAAAACGTGTTTTTAAGGGTACCCGTAAGAGATCGGCTCAAAATAATATCCGGAAAGTCTTTGATCCGTTCAATTTTTCATAAAGCTGTTCCTGTCAGCATTTATCAAAAACTGTTTAGATCAAGCTCTTCTCGATATTATTTCGAGCCGATTTTTCTTGCAGGTACCCTTAAAAACATGTTTTAAACATAATGAACGGTTCAGATCATCAAAATAAAGGATCCCTCATTAGAAGCGCGGACTATATATGTATGAGTGAGCTTCTAATAAGGGATCCCCTATTTTGTTACGGTGTGGACCTCCTACTTCTTGATCAAATTATGATGATCTGAACCGTTCAATGTGTTTAAAACGTGTTTTTAAGGGTACCCGTAAGAGATCGGCTCAAAATAATATCCGGAAAGTCTTTGATCCGTTCAATTTTTCATAAAGCTGTTCCTGTCAGCATTTATCAAAAACTGTTTAGATCAAGCTCTTCTCGATATTATTTCGAGCCGATTTTTATTGCAGGTACCCTTAAAAACATGTTTTAAACATAATGAACGGTTCAGATCATCAAAATAAAGGATCCCTCATTAGAAGCGCGGACTATATATGTATGAGTGAGCTTCTAATAAGGGATCCCCTATTTTGCTACGGTGTGGACCTCCTACTTCTTGATCAAATTATGATGATCTGAACCGTTCAATGTGTTTAAAACGTGTTTTTAAGGGTACCCGTAAGAGATCGGCTCAAAATAATATCCGGAAAGTATTTGATCCGTTCAATTTTTCATAAAGCTGTTCCTGTCAGCATTTATCAAAAACTGTTTAGATCAAGCTCTTCTCGATATTATTTCGAGCCGATTTTTATTGCAGGTACCCTTAAAAACATGTTTTAAACATAATGAACGGTTCAGATCATCAAAATAAAGGATCCCTCATTAGAAGCGCGGACTATATATGTATGAGTGAGCTTCTAATAAGGGATCCCGTATTTTGCTACGGTGTGGACCTCCTACTTCTTGATCAAATTATGATGATCTGAACCGTTCAATGTGTTTAAAACGTGTTTTTAAGGGTACCCGTAAGAGATCGGCTCAAAATAATATCCGGAAAGTCTTTGATCCGTTCAATTTTTCATGAAGCTGTTCCTGTCAGCATTTATCAAAAACTGTTTAGATCAAGCTCTTCTCGATATTATTTCGAGCCGATTTTTATTGCAGGTACCCTTAAAAACATGTTTTAAACATAATGAACGGTTCAGATCATCAAAATAAAGGATCCCTCATTAGAAGCGCGGACTATATATGTATGAGTGAGCTTCTAATAAGGGATCCCCTATTTTGCTACGGTGTGGACCTCCTACTTCTTGATCAAATTATGATGATCTGAACCATTCAATGTGTTTAAAACGTGTTTTTAAGGGTACCCGTAAGAGATCGGCTCAAAATAATATCCGGAAAGTCTTTGATCCGTTCAATTTTTCATAAAGCTGTTCCTGTCAGCATTTATCAAAAACTGTTTAGATCAAGCTCTTCTCGATATTATTTCGAGCCGATTTTTATTGCAGGTACCCTTAAAAACATGTTTTAAACATAATGAACGGTTCAGATCATCAAAATAAAGGATCCCTCATTAGAAGCGCGGACTATATATGTATGAGTGAGCTTCTAATAAGGGATCCCCTATTTTTGCTACGGTGTGGACCTCCTACTTCTTGATCAAATTATGATGATCTGAACCGTTCAATGTGTTTAAAACGTGTTTTTAAGGGTACCCGTAAGAGATCGGCTCAAAAAAATATCCGGAAAGTCTTTGATCCGTTCAATTTTTCATAAAGCTGTTCCTGTCAGCATTTATCAAAAACTGTTTAGATCAAGCTCTTCTCGATATTATTTCGAGCCGATTTTTCTTGCAGGTACCCTTAAAAACATGTTTTAAACATAATGAACGGTTCAGATCATCAAAATAAAGGATCCCTCATTAGAAGCGCGGACTATATATGTATGAGTGAGCTTCTAATAAGGGATCCCCTATTTTGCTACGGTGTGGACCTCCTACTTCTTGATCAAATTATGATGATCTGAACCGTTCAATGTGTTTAAAACGTGTTTTTAAGGGTACCCGTAAGAGATCGGCTCAAAATAATATCCGGAAAGTCTTTGATCCGTTCAATTTTTCATAACGCTGTTCCTGTCAGCATTTATCAAAAACTGTTTAGATCAAGCTCTTCTCGATATTATTTCGAGCCGATTTTTCTTGCAGGTACCCTTAAAAACATGTTTTAAACATAATGAACGGTTCAGATCATCAAAATAAAGGATCCCTCATTAGAAGCGCGGACTATATATGTATGAGTGAGCTTCTAATAAGGGATCCCCTATTTTGCTACGGTGTGGACCTCCTACTTCTTGATCAAATTATGATGATCTGAACCGTTCAATGTGTTTAAAACGTGTTTTTAAGGGTACCCGTAAGAGATCGGCTCAAAATAATATCCGGAAAGTATTTGATCCGTTCAATTTTTCATAAAGCTGTTCCTGTCAGCATTTATCAAAAACTGTTTAGATCAAGCTCTTCTCGATATTATTTCGAGCCGATTTTTATTGCAGGTACCCTTAAAAACATGTTTTAAACATAATGAACGGTTCAGATCATCAAAATAAAGGATCCCTCATTAGAAGCGCGGACTATATATGTATGAGTGAGCTTCTAATAAGGGATCCCGTATTTTGCTACGGTGTGGACCTCCTACTTCTTGATCAAATTATGATGATCTGAACCGTTCAATGTGTTTAAAACGTGTTTTTAAGGGTACCCGTAAGAGATCGGCTCAAAATAATATCCGGAAAGTCTTTGATCCGTTCAATTTTTCATGAAGCTGTTCCTGTCAGCATTTATCAAAAACTGTTTAGATCAAGCTCTTCTCGATATTATTTCGAGCCGATTTTTATTGCAGGTACCCTTAAAAACATGTTTTAAACATAATGAACGGTTCAGATCATCAAAATAAAGGATCCCTCATTAGAAGCGCGGACTATATATGTATGAGTGAGCTTCTAATAAGGGATCCCCTATTTTGCTACGGTGTGGACCTCCTACTTCTTGATCAAATTATGATGATCTGAACCATTCAATGTGTTTAAAACGTGTTTTTAAGGGTACCCGTAAGAGATCGGCTCAAAATAATATCCGGAAAGTCTTTGATCCGTTCAATTTTTCATAAAGCTGTTCCTGTCAGCATTTATCAAAAACTGTTTAGATCAAGCTCTTCTCGATATTATTTCGAGCCGATTTTTATTGCAGGTACCCTTAAAAACATGTTTTAAACATAATGAACGGTTCAGATCATCAAAATAAAGGATCCCTCATTAGAAGCGCGGACTATATATGTATGAGTGAGCTTCTAATAAGGGATCCCCTATTTTTGCTACGGTGTGGACCTCCTACTTCTTGATCAAATTATGATGATCTGAACCGTTCAATGTGTTTAAAACGTGTTTTTAAGGGTACCCGTAAGAGATCGGCTCAAAAAAATATCCGGAAAGTCTTTGATCCGTTCAATTTTTCATAAAGCTGTTCCTGTCAGCATTTATCAAAAACTGTTTAGATCAAGCTCTTCTCGATATTATTTCGAGCCGATTTTTCTTGCAGGTACCCTTAAAAACATGTTTTAAACATAATGAACGGTTCAGATCATCAAAATAAAGGATCCCTCATTAGAAGCGCGGACTATATATGTATGAGTGAGCTTCTAATAAGGGATCCCCTATTTTGCTACGGTGTGGACCTCCTACTTCTTGATCAAATTATGATGATCTGAACCGTTCAATGTGTTTAAAACGTGTTTTTAAGGGTACCCGTAAGAGATCGGCTCAAAATAATATCCGGAAAGTCTTTGATCCGTTCAATTTTTCATAAAGCTGTTCCTGTCAGCATTTATCAAAAACTGTTTAGATCAAGCTCTTCTCGATATTATTTCGAGCCGATTTTTCTTGCAGGTACCCTTAAAAACATGTTTTAAACATAATGAACGGTTCAGATCATCAAAATAAAGGATCCCTCATTAGAAGCGCGGACTATATATGTATGAGTGAGCTTCTAATAAGGGATCCCCTATTTTGCTACGGTGTGGACCTCCTACTTCTTGATCAAATTATGATGATCTGAACCGTTCAATGTGTTTAAAACGTGTTTTTAAGGGTACCCGTAAGAGATCGGCTCAAAATAGTATCCGGAAAGTCTTTGATCCGTTCAATTTTTCATAAAGCTGTTCCTGTCAGCATTTATCAAAAACTGTTTAGATCAAGCTCTTCTCGATATTATTTCGAGCCGATTTTTATTGCAGGTACCCTTAAAAACATGTTTTAAACATAATGAACGGTTCAGATCATCAAAATAAAGGATCCCTCATTAGAAGCGCGGACTATATATGTATGAGTGAGCTTCTAATAAGGGATCCCCTATTTTGCTACGGTGTGGACCTCCTACTTCTTGATCAAATTATGATGATCTGAACCGTTCAATGTGTTTAAAACGTGTTTTTAAGGGTACCCGTAAGAGATCGGCTCAAAATAATATCCGGAAAGTCTTTGATCCGTTCAATTTTTCATAAAGCTGTTCCTGTCAGCATTTATCAAAAACTGTTTAGATCAAGCTATTCTCGATATTATTTCGAGCCGATTTTTATTGCAGGTACCCTTAAAAACATGTTTTAAACATAATGAACGATTCAGATCATCAAAATAAAGGATCCCTCATTAGAAGCGCGGACTATATATGTATGAGTGAGCTTCTAATAAGGGATCCCCTATTTTGCTACGGTGTGGACCTCCTACTTCTTGATCAAATTATGATGATCTGAACCGTTCAATGTGTTTAAAACGTGTTTTTAAGGGTACCCGTAAGAGATCGGCTCAAAATAATATCCGGAAAGTCTTTGATCCGTTCAATTTTTCATAAAGCTGTTCCTGTCAGCATTTATCAAAAACTGTTTAGATCAAGCTCTTCTCGATATTATTTCGAGCCGATTTTTATTGCAGGTACCCTTAAAAACATGTTTTAAACATAATGAACGGTTCAGATCATCAAAATAAAGGATCCCTCATTAGAAGCGCGGACTATATATGTATGAGTGAGCTTCTAATAAGGGATCCCCTATTTTGCTACGGTGTGGACCTCCTACTTCTTGATCAAATTATGATGATCTGAACCGTTCAATGTGTTTAAAACGTGTTTTTAAGGGTACCCGTAAGAGATCGGCTCAAAATAATATCCGGAAAGTCTTTGATCCGTTCAATTTTTCATAAAGCTGTTCCTGTCAGCATTTATCAAAAACTGTTTAGATCAAGCTTTTCTCGATATTATTTCGAGCCGATTTTTATTGCAGGTACCCTTAAAAACATGTTTTAAACATAATGAACGGTTCAGATCATCAAAATAAAGGATCCCTCATTAGAAGCGCGGACTATATATGTATGAGTGAGCTTCTAATAAGGGATCCCCTATTTTGCTACGGTGTGGACCTCCTACTTCTTGATCAAATTATGATGATCTGAACCGTTCAATGTGTTTAAAACGTGTTTTTAAGGGTACTCGTAAGAGATCGGCTCAAAATAGTATCCGGAAAGTCTTTGATCCGTTCAATTTTTCATAAAGCTGTTCCTGTCAGCATTTATCAAAAACTGTTTAGATCAAGCTCTTCTCGATATTATTTCGAGCCGATTTTTATTGCAGGTACCCTTAAAAACATGTTTTAAACATAATGAACGGTTCAGATCATCAAAATAAAGGATCCCTCATTAGAAGCGCGGACTATATATGTATGAGTGAGCTTCTAATAAGGGATCCCCTATTTTTGCTACGGTGTGGACCTCCTACTTCTTGATCAAATTATGATGATCTGAACCGTTCAATGTGTTTAAAACGTGTTTTTAAGGGTACCCGTAAGAGATCGGCTCAAAATAATATCCGGAAAGTCTTTGATCCGTTCAATTTTTCATAAAGCTGTTCCTGTCAGCATTTATCAAAAACTGTTTAGATCAAGCTCTTCTCGATATTATTTCGAGCCGATTTTTATTGCAGGTACCCTTAAAAACATGTTTTAAACATAATGAACGGTTCAGATCATCAAAATAAAGGATCCCTCATTAGAAGCGCGGACTATATATGTATGAGTGAGCTTCTAATAAGGGATCCCCTATTTTGCTACGGTGTGGACCTCCTACTTCTTGATCAAATTATGATGATCTGAACCGTTCAATGTGTTTAAAACGTGTTTTTAAGGGTACCCGTAAGAGATCGGCTCAAAATAGTATCCGGAAAGTCTTTGATCCGTTCAATTTTTCATAAAGCTGTTCCTGTCAGCATTTATCAAAAACTGTTTAGATCAAGCTCTTCTCGATATTATTTCGAGCCGATTTTTATTGCAGGTACCCTTAAAAACATGTTTTAAACATAATGAACGGTTCAGATCATCAAAATAAAGGATCCCTCATTAGAAGCGCGGACTATATATGTATGAGTGAGCTTCTAATAAGGGATCCCCTATTTTGCTACGGTGTGGACCTCCTACTTCTTGATCAAATTATGATGATCTGAACCGTTCAATGTGTTTAAAACGTGTTTTTAAGGGTACCCGTAAGAGATCGGCTCAAAATAATATCCGGAAAGTCTTTGATCCGTTCAATTTTTCATAAAGCTGTTCCTGTCAGCATTTATCAAAAACTGTTTAGATCAAGCTCTTCTCGATATTATTTCGAGCCGATTTTTATTGCAGGTACCCTTAAAAACATGTTTTAAACATAATGAACGGTTCAGATCATCAAAATAAAGGATCCCTCATTAGAAGCGCGGACTATATATGTATGAGTGAGCTTCTAATAAGGGATCCTCTATTTTGCTACGGTGTGGACCTCCTACTTCTTGATCAAATTATGATGATCTGAACCGTTCAATGTGTTTAAAACGTGTTTTTAAGGGTACCCGTAAGAGATCGGCTCAAAATAATATCCGGAAAGTCTTTGATCCGTTCAATTTTTCATAAAGCTGTTCCTGTCAGCATTTATCAAAAACTGTTTAGATCAAGCTCTTCTCGATATTATTTCGAGCCGATTTTTATTGCAGGTACCCTTAAAAACATGTTTTAAACATAATGAACGGTTCAGATCATCAAAATAAAGGATCCCTCATTAGAAGCGCGGACTATATATGTATGAGTGAGCTTCTAATAAGGGATCCCCTATTTTGCTACGGTGTGGACCTCCTACTTCTTGATCAAATTATGATGATCTGAACCGTTCAATGTGTTTATAACGTGTTTTTAAGGGTACCCGTAAGAGATCGGCTCAAAATAATATCCGGAAAGTCTTTGATCCGTTCAATTTTTCATAAAGCTGTTCCTGTCAGCATTTATCAAAAACTGTTTAGATCAAGCTCTTCTCGATATTATTTCGAGCCGATTTTTATTGCAGGTACCCTTAAAAACATGTTTTAAACATAATGAACGGTTCAGATCATCAAAATAAAGGATCCCTCATTAGAAGCGCGGACTATATATGTATGAGTGAGCTTCTAATAAGGGATCCCCTATTTTGCTACGGTGTGGACCTCCTACTTCTTGATCAAATTATGATGATCTGAACCGTTCAATGTGTTTAAAACGTGTTTTTAAGGGTACCCGTAAGAGATCGGCTCAAAATAATATCCGGAAAGTCTTTGATCCGTTCAATTTTTCATAAAGCTGTTCCTGTCAGCATTTATCAAAAACTGTTTAGATCAAGCTCTTCTCGATATTATTTCGAGCCGATTTTTATTGCAGGTACCCTTAAAAACATGTTTTAAACATAATGAACGGTTCAGATCATCAAAATAAAGGATCCCTCATTAGAAGCGCGGACTATATATATATGAGTGAGCTTCTAATAAGGGATCCCCTATTTTGCTACGGTGTGGACCTCCTACTTCTTGATCAAATTATGATGATCTGAACCGTTCAATGTGTTTAAAACGTGTTTTTAAGGGTACCCGTAAGAGATCGGCTCAAAATAATATCCGAAAAGTCTTTGATCCGTTCAATTTTTCATAAAGCTGTTCCTGTCAGCATTTATCAAAAACTGTTTAGATCAAGCTCTTCTCGATATTATTTCGAGCCGATTTCTTGCAGGTACCCTTAAAAACATGTTTTAAACATAATGAACGGTTCAGATCATCAAAATAAAGGATCCCTCATTAGAAGCGCGGACTATATATGTATGAGTGAGCTTCTAATAAGGGATCCCCTATTTTGCTACGGTGTGGACCTCCTACTTCTTGATCAAATTATGATGATCTGAACCGTTCAATGTGTTTAAAACGTGTTTTTAAGGGTACCCGTAAGAGATCGGCTCAAAATAATATCCGAAAAGTCTTTGATCCGTTCAATTTTTCATAAAGCTGTTCCTGTCAGCATTTATCAAAAACTGTTTAGATCAAGCTCTTCTCGATATTATTTCGAGCCGATTTTTATTGCAGGTACCCTTAAAAACATGTTTTAAACATAATGAACGGTTCAGATCATCAAAATAAAGGATCCCTCATTAGAAGCGCGGACTATATATGTATGAGTGAGCTTCTAATAAGGGATCCCCTATTTTGCTACGGTGTGGACCTCCTACTTCTTGATCAAATTATGATGATCTGAACCGTTCAATGTGTTTAAAACGTGTTTTTAAGGGTACCCGTAAGAGATCGGCTCAAAATAATATCCGGAAAGTCTTTGATCCGTTCAATTTTTCATAAAGCTGTTCCTGTCAGCATTTATCAAAAACTGTTTAGATCAAGCTCTTCTCGATATTATTTCGAGCCGATTTCTTGCAGGTACCCTTAAAAACATGTTTTAAACATAATGAACGGTTCAGATCATCAAAATAAAGGATCCCTCATTAGAAGCGCGGACTATATATGTATGAGTGAGCTTCTAATAAGGGATCCCCTATTTTGCTACGGTGTGGACCTCCTACTTCTTGATCAAATTATGATGATCTGAACCGTTCAATGTGTTTAAAACGTGTTTTTAAGGGTACCCGTAAGAGATCGGCTCAAAATAATATCCGGAAAGTCTTTGATCCGTTCAATTTTTCATAAAGCTGTTCCTGTCAGCATTTATCAAAAACTGTTTAGATCAAGCTCTTCTCGATATTATTTCGAGCCGATTTCTTGCAGGTACCCTTAAAAACATGCTTTAAACATAATGAACGGTTCAGATCATCAAAATAAAGGATCCCTCATTAGAAGCGCGGACTATATATGTATGAGTGAGCTTCTAATAAGGGATCCCCTATTTTGCTACGGTGTGGACCTCCTACTTCTTGATCAAATTATGATGATCTGAACCGTTCAATGTGTTTAAAACGTGTTTTTAAGGGTACCCGTAAGAGATCGGCTCAAAATAATATCCGGAAAGTCTTTGATCCGTTCAATTTTTCATAAAGCTGTTCCTGTCAGCATTTATCAAAAACTGTTTAGATCAAGCTCTTCTCGATATTATTTCGAGCCGATTTCTTGCAGGTACCCTTAAAAACATGTTTTAAACATAATGAACGGTTCAGATCATCAAAATAAAGGATCCCTCATTAGAAGCGCGGACTATATATGTATGAGTGAGCTTCTAATAAGGGATCCCCTATTTTGCTACGGTGTGGACCTCCTACTTCTTGATCAAATTATGATGATCTGAACCGTTCAATGTGTTTAAAACGTGTTTTTAAGGGTACCCGTAAGAGATCGGCTCAAAATAATATCCGGAAAGTCTTTGATCCGTTCAATTTTTCATAAAGCTGTTCCTGTCAGCATTTATCAAAAACTGTTTAGATCAAGCTCTTCTCGATATTATTTCGAGCCGATTTCTTGCAGGTACCCTTAAAAACATGCTTTAAACATAATGAACGGTTCAGATCATCAAAATAAAGGATCCCTCGTTAGAAGCGCGGACTATATATGTATGAGTGAGCTTCTAATAAGGGATCCCCTATTTTGCTACGGTGTGGACCTCCTACTTCTTGATCAAATTATGATGATCTGAACCGTTCAATGTGTTTAAAACGTGTTTTTAAGGGTACCCGTAAGAGATCGGCTCAAAATAATATCCGGAAAGTCTTTGATCCGTTCAATTTTTCATAAAGCTGTTCCTGTCAGCATTTATCAAAAACTGTTTAGATCAAGCTCTTCTCGATATTATTTCGAGCCGATTTCTTGCAGGTACCCTTAAAAACATGCTTTAAACATAATGAACGGTTCAGATCATCAAAATAAAGGATCCCTCATTAGAAGCGCGGACTATATATGTATGAGTGAGCTTCTAATAAGGGATCCCCTATTTTGCTACGGTGTGGACCTCCTACTTCTTGATCAAATTATGATGATCTGAACCGTTCAATGTGTTTAAAACGTGTTTTTAAGGGTACCCGTAAGAGATCGGCTCAAAATAATATCCGGAAAGTCTTTGATCCGTTCAATTTTTCATAAAGCTGTTCCTGTCAGCATTTATCAAAAACTGTTTAGATCAAGCTCTTCTCGATATTATTTCGAGCCGATTTCTTGCAGGTACCCTTAAAAACATGCTTTAAACATAATGAACGGTTCAGATCATCAAAATAAAGGATCCCTCATTAGAAGCGCGGACTATATATGTATGAGTGAGCTTCTAATAAGGGATCCCCTATTTTGCTACGATGTGGACCTCCTACTTCTTGATCAAATTATGATGATCTGAACCGTTCAATGTGTTTAAAACGTGTTTTTAAGGGTACCCGTAAGAGATCGGCTCAAAATAATATCCGGAAAGTCTTTGATCCGTTCAATTTTTCATAAAGCTGTTCCTGTCAGCATTTATCAAAAACTGTTTAGATCAAGCTCTTCTCGATATTATTTCGAGCCGATTTCTTGCAGGTACCCTTAAAAACATGCTTTAAACATAATGAACGGTTCAGATCATCAAAATAAAGGATCCCTCATTAGAAGCGCGGACTATATATGTATGAGTGAGCTTCTAATAAGGGATCCCCTATTTTGCTACGGTGTGGACCTCCTACTTCTTGATCAAATTATGATGATCTGAACCGTTCAATGTGTTTAAAACGTGTTTTTAAGGGTACCCGTAAGAGATCGGCTCAAAATAATATCCGGAAAGTCTTTGATCCGTTCAATTTTTCATAAAGCTGTTCCTGTCAGCATTTATCAAAAACTGTTTAGATCAAGCTCTTCTCGATATTATTTCGAGCCGATTTCTTGCAGGTACCCTTAAAAACATGCTTTAAAAATAATGAACGGTTCAGATCATCAAAATAAAGGATCCCTCATTAGAAGCGCGGACTATATATGTATGAGTGAGCTTCTAATAAGGGATCCCCTATTTTTGCTACGGTGTGGACCTCCTACTTCTTGATCAAATTATGATGATCTGAACCGTTCAATGTGTTTAAAACGTGTTTTTAAGGGTACCCGTAAGAGATCGGCTCAAAATAATATCCGGAAAGTCTTTGATCCGTTCAATTTTTCATAAAGCTGTTCCTGTCAGCATTTATCAAAAACTGTTTAGATCAAGCTCTTCTCGATATTATTTCGAGCCGATTTCTTGCAGGTACCCTTAAAAACATGCTTTAAACATAATGAACGGTTCAGATCATCAAAATAAAGGATCCCTCATTAGAAGCGCGGACTATATATGTATGAGTGAGCTTCTAATAAGGGATCCCCTATTTTGCTACGGTGTGGACCTCCTACTTCTTGATCAAATTATGATGATCTGAACCGTTCAATGTGTTTAAAACGTGTTTTTAAGGGTACCCGTAAGAGATCGGCTCAAAATAATATTCGGAAAGTCTTTGATCCGTTCAATTTTTCATAAAGCTTTTCCTGTCAGCATTTATCAAAAACTGTTTAGATCAAGCTCTTCTCGATATTATTTCGAGCCGATTTCTTGCAGGTACCCTTAAAAACATGCTTTAAACATAATGAACGGTTCAGATCATCAAAATAAAGGATCCCTCATTAGAAGCGCGGACTATATATGTATGAGTGAGCTTCTAATAAGGGATCCCCTATTTTGCTACGGTGTGGACCTCCTACTTCTTGATCAAATTATGATGATCTGAACCGTTCAATGTGTTTAAAACGTGTTTTTAAGGGTACCCGTAAGAGATCGGCTCAAAATAATATCCGGAAAGTCTTTGATCCGTTCAATTTTTCATAAAGCTGTTCCTGTCAGCATTTATCAAAAACTGTTTAGATCAAGCTCTTCTCGATATTATTTCGAGCCGATTTCTTGCAGGTACCCTTAAAAACATGCTTTAAACATAATGAACGGTTCAGATCATCAAAATAAAGGATCCCTCATTAGAAGCGCGGACTATATATGTATGAGTGAGCTTCTAATAAGGGATCCCCTATTTTGCTACGGTGTGGACCTCCTACTTCTTGATCAAATTATGATGATCTGAACCGTTCAATGTGTTTAAAACGTGTTTTTAAGGGTACCCGTAAGAGATCGGCTCAAAATAATATCCGGAAAGTCTTTGATCCGTTCAATTTTTCATAAAGCTGTTCCTGTCAGCATTTATCAAAAACTGTTTAGATCAAGCTCTTCTCGATATTATTTCGAGCCGATTTCTTGCAGGTACCCTTAAAAACATGCTTTAAACATAATGAACGGTTCAGATCATCAAAATAAAGGATCCCTCATTAGAAGCGCGGACTATATATGTATGAGTGAGCTTCTAATAAGGGATCCCCTATTTTGCTACGGTGTGGACCTCCTACTTCTTGATCAAATTATGATGATCTGAACCGTTCAATGTGTTTAAAACGTGTTTTTAAGGGTACCCGTAAGAGATCGGCTCAAAATAATATCCGGAAAGTCTTTGATCCGTTCAATTTTTCATAAAGCTGTTCCTGTCAGCATTTATCAAAAACTGTTTAGATCAAGCTCTTCTCGATATTATTTCGAGCTGATGTCTTGCAGGTACCCTTAAAAACATGCTTTAAACATAATGAACGGTTCAGATCATCAAAATAAAGGATCCCTCATTAGAAGCGCGGACTATATATGTATGAGTGAGCTTCTAATAAGGGATCCCCTATTTTGCTACGGTGTGGACCTCCTACTTCTTGATCAAATTATGATGATCTGAACCGTTCAATGTGTTTAAAACGTGTTTTTAAGGGTACCCGTAAGAGATCGGCTCAAAATAATATCCGGAAAGTCTTTGATCCGTTCAATTTTTCATAAAGCTGTTCCTGTCAGCATTTATCAAAAACTGTTTAGATCAAGCTCTTCTCGATATTATTTCGAGCCGATTTCTTGCAGGTACCCTTAAAAACATGCTTTAAACATAATGAACGGTTCAGATCATCAAAATAAAGGATCCCTCATTAGAAGCGCGGACTATATATGTATGAGTGAGCTTCTAATAAGGGATCCCCTATTTTGCTACGGTGTGGACCTCCTACTTCTTGATCAAATTATGATGATCTGAACCGTTCAATGTGTTTAAAACGTGTTTTTAAGGGTACCCGTAAGAGATCGGCTCAAAATAATATCCGGAAAGTCTTTGATCCGTTCAATTTTTCATAAAGCTGTTCCTGTCAGCATTTATCAAAAACTGTTTAGATCAAGCTCTTCTCGATATTATTTCGAGCCGATTTCTTGCAGGTACCCTTAAAAACATGCTTTAAACATAATGAACGGTTCAGATCATCAAAATAAAGGATCCCTCATTAGAAGCGCGGACTATATATGTATGAGTGAGCTTCTAATAAGGGATCCCCTATTTTGCTACGGTGTGGACCTCCTACTTCTTGATCAAATTATGATGATCTGAACCGTTCAATGTGTTTAAAACGTGTTTTTAAGGGTACCCGTAAGAGATCGGCTCAAAATAATATCCGGAAAGTCTTTGATCCGTTCAATTTTTCATAAAGCTGTTCCTGTCAGCATTTATCAAAAACTGTTTAGATCAAGCTCTTCTCGATATTATTTCGAGCCGATTTCTTGCAGGTACCCTTAAAAACATGCTTTAAACATAATGAACGGTTCAGATCATCAAAATAAAGGATCCCTCATTAGAAGCGCGGACTATATATGTATGCGTGAGCTTCTAATAAGGGATCCCCTATTTTGCTACGGTGTGGACCTCCTACTTCTTGATCAAATTATGATGATCTGAACCGTTCAATGTGTTTAAAACGTGTTTTTAAGGGTACCCGTAAGAGATCGGCTCAAAATAATATCCGGAAAGTCTTTGATCCGTTCAATTTTTCATAAAGCTGTTCCTGTCAGCATTTATCAAAAACTGTTTAGATCAAGCTCTTCTCGATATTATTTCGAGCCGATTTCTTGCAGGTACCCTTAAAAACATGCTTTAAACATAATGAACGGTTCAGATCATCAAAATAAAGGATCCCTCATTAGAAGCGCGGACTATATATGTATGAGTGAGCTTCGAATAAGGGATCCCCTATTTTGCTACGGTGTGGACCTCCTACTTCTTGATCAAATTATGATGATCTGAACCGTTCAATGTGTTTAAAACGTGTTTTTAAGGGTACCCGTAAGAGATCGGCTCAAAATAATATGCGGAAAGTCTTTGATCCGTTCAATTTTTCATAAAGCTGTTCCTGTCAGCATTTATCAAAAACTGTTTAGATCAAGCTCTTCTCGATATTATTTCGAGCCGATTTCTTGCAGGTACCCTTAAAAACATGCTTTAAACATAATGAACGGTTCAGATCATCAAAATAAAGGATCCCTCATTAGAAGCGCGGACTATATATGTATGAGTGAGCTTCTAATAAGGGATCCCCTATTTTGCTACGTTGTGGACCTCCTACTTCTTGATCAAATTATGATGATCTGAACCGTTCAATGTGTTTAAAACGTGTTTTTAAGGGTACCCGTAAGAGATCGGCTCAAAATAATATCCGGAAAGTCTTTGATCCGTTCAATTTTTCATAAAGCTGTTCCTGTCAGCATTTATCAAAAACTGTTTAGATCAAGCTCTTCTCGATATTATTTCGAGCCGATTTCTTGCAGGTACCCTTAAAAACATGCTTTAAACATAATGAACGGTTCAGATCATCAAAATAAAGGATCCCTCATTAGAAGCGCGGACTATATATGTATGAGTGAGCTTCTAATAAGGGATCCCCTATTTTGCTACGGTGTGGACCTCCTACTTCTTGATCAAATTATGATGATCTGAACCGTTCAATGTGTTTAAAACGTGTTTTTAAGGGTACCCGTAAGAGATCGGCTCAAAATAATATCCGGAAAGTCTTTGATCCGTTCAATTTTTCATAAAGCTGTTCCTGTCAGCATTTATCAAAAACTGTTTAGATCAAGCTCTTCTCGATATTATTTCGAGCCGATTTCTTGCAGGTACCCTTAAAAACATGCTTTAAACATAATGAACGCTTCAGATCATTAAAATAAAGGATCCCTCATTAGAAGCGCGGACTATATATGTATGAGTGAGCTTCTAATAAGGGATCCCCTATTTTGCTACGGTGTGGACCTCCTACTTCTTGATCAAATTATGATGATCTGAACCGTTCAATGTGTTTAAAACGTGTTTTTAAGGGTACCCGTAAGAGATCGGCTCAAAATAATATCCGGAAAGTCTTTGATCCGTTCAATTTTTCATAAAGCTGTTCCTGTCAGCATTTATCAAAAACTGTTTAGATCAAGCTCTTCTCGATATTATTTCGAGCCGATTTCTTGCAGGTACCCTTAAAAACATGCTTTAAACATAATGAACGGTTCAGATCATCAAAATAAAGGATCCCTCATTAGAAGCGCGGACTATATATGTATGAGTGAGCTTCTAATAAGGGATCGCCTATTTTGCTACGGTGTGGACCTCCTACTTCTTGATCAAATTATGATGATCTGAACCGTTCAATGTGTTTAAAACGTGTTTTTAAGGGTACCCGTAAGAGATCGGCTCAAAATAATATCCGGAAAGTCTTTGATCCGTTCAATTTTTCATAAAGCTGTTCCTGTCAGCATTTATCAAAAACTGTTTAGATCAAGCTCTTCTCGATATTATTTCGAGCCGATTTCTTGCAGGTACCCTTAAAAACATGCTTTAAACATAATGAACGGTTCAGATCATCAAAATAAAGGATCCCTCATTAGAAGCGCGGACTATATATGTATGCGTGAGCTTCTAATAAGGGATCCCCTATTTTGCTACGGTGTGGACCTCCTACTTCTTGATCAAATTATGATGATCTGAACCGTTCAATGTGTTTAAAACGTGTTTTTAAGGGTACCCGTAAGAGATCGGCTCAAAATAATATCCGGAAAGTCTTTGATCCGTTCAATTTTTCATAAAGCTGTTCCTGTCAGCATTTATCAAAAACTGTTTAGATCAAGCTCTTCTCGATATTATTTCGAGCCGATTTCTTGCAGGTACCCTTAAAAACATGCTTTAATCATAATGAACGGTTCAGATCATCAAAATAAAGGATCCCTCATTAGAAGCGCGGACTATATATGTATGAGTGAGCTTCTAATAAGGGATCCCCTATTTTGCTACAGTGTGGACCTCCTACTTCTTGATCAAATTATGATGATCTGAACCGTTCAATGTGTTTAAAACGTGTTTTTAAGGGTACCCGTAAGAGATCGGCTCAAAATAATATCCGGAAAGTCTTTGATCCGTTCAATTTTTCATAAAACTGTTCCTGTCAGCATTTATCAAAAACTGTTTAGATCAAGCTCTTCTCGATATTATTTCGAGCTGATTTCTTGCAGGTACCCTTAAAAACATGCTTTAAACATAATGAACGGTTCAGATCATCAAAATAAAGGATCCCTCATTAGAAGCGCGGACTATATATGTATGAGTGAGCTTCTAATAAGGGATCCCCTATTTTGCTACGGTGTGGACCTCCTACTTCTTGATCAAATTATGATGATCTGAACCGTTCAATGTGTTTAAAACGTGTTTTTAAGGGTACCCGTAAGAGATCGGCTCAAAATAATATCCGGAAAGTCTTTGATCCGTTCAATTTTTCATAAAGCTGTTCCTGTCAGCATTTATCAAAAACTGTTTAGATCAAGCTCTTCTCGATATTATTTCGAGCCGATTTCTTGCAGGTACCCTTAAAAACATGCTTTAAACATAATGAACGGTTCAGATCATCAAAATAAAGGATCCCTCATTAGAAGCGCGGACTATATATGTATGAGTGAGCTTCGAATAAGGGATCCCCTATTTTGCTACGGTGTGGACCTCCTACTTCTTGATCAAATTATGATGATCTGAACCGTTCAATGTGTTTAAAACGTGTTTTTAAGGGTACCCGTAAGAGATCGGCTCAAAATAATATGCGGAAAGTCTTTGATCCGTTCAATTTTTCATAAAGCTGTTCCTGTCAGCATTTATCAAAAACTGTTTAGATCAAGCTCTTCTCGATATTATTTCGAGCCGATTTCTTGCAGGTACCCTTAAAAACATGCTTTAAACATAATGAACGGTTCAGATCATCAAAATAAAGGATCCCTCATTAGAAGCGCGGACTATATATGTATGAGTGAGCTTCTAATAAGGGATCCCCTATTTTGCTACGTTGTGGACCTCCTACTTCTTGATCAAATTATGATGATCTGAACCGTTCAATGTGTTTAAAACGTGTTTTTAAGGGTACCCGTAAGAGATCGGCTCAAAATAATATCCGGAAAGTCTTTGATCCGTTCAATTTTTCATAAAGCTGTTCCTGTCAGCATTTATCAAAAACTGTTTAGATCAAGCTCTTCTCGATATTATTTCGAGCCGATTTCTTGCAGGTACCCTTAAAAACATGCTTTAAACATAATGAACGGTTCAGATCATCAAAATAAAGGATCCCTCATTAGAAGCGCGGACTATATATGTATGAGTGAGCTTCTAATAAGGGATCCCCTATTTTGCTACGGTGTGGACCTCCTACTTCTTGATCAAATTATGATGATCTGAACCGTTCAATGTGTTTAAAACGTGTTTTTAAGGGTACCCGTAAGAGATCGGCTCAAAATAATATCCGGAAAGTCTTTGATCCGTTCAATTTTTCATAAAGCTGTTCCTGTCAGCATTTATCAAAAACTGTTTAGATCAAGCTCTTCTCGATATTATTTCGAGCCGATTTCTTGCAGGTACCCTTAAAAACATGCTTTAAACATAATGAACGGTTCAGATCATCAAAATAAAGGATCCCTCATTAGAAGCGCGGACTATATATGTATGCGTGAGCTTCTAATAAGGGATCCCCTATTTTGCTACGGTGTGGACCTCCTACTTCTTGATCAAATTATGATGATTTGAACCGTTCAATGTGTTTAAAACGTGTTTTTAAGGGTACCCGTAAGAGATCGGCTCAAAATAATATCCGGAAAGTCTTTGATCCGTTCAATTTTTCATAAAGCTGTTCCTGTCAGCATTTATCAAAAACTGTTTAGATCAAGCTCTTCTCGATATTATTTCGAGCCGATTTCTTGCAGGTACCCTTAAAAACATGCTTTAAACATAATGAACGGTTCAGATCATCAAAATAAAGGATCCCTCATTAGAAGCGCGGACTATATATGTATGAGTGAGCTTCTAATAAGGGATCCCCTATTTTGCTACGGTGTGGACCTCCTACTTCTTGATCAAATTATGATGATCTGAACCGTTCAATGTGTTTAAAACGTGTTTTTAAGGGTACTCGTAAGAGATCGGCTCAAAATAATATGCGGAAAGTCTTTGATCCGTTCAATTTTTCATAAAGCTGTTCCTGTCAGCATTTATCAAAAACTGTTTAGATCAAGCTCTTCTCGATATTATTTCGAGCCGATTTCTTGCAGGTACCCTTAAAAACATGCTTTAAACATAATGAACGGTTCAGATCATCAAAATAAAGGATCCCTCATTAGAAGCGCGGACTATATATGTATGAGTGAGCTTCTAATAAGGGATCCCCTATTTTGCTACGTTGTGGACCTCCTACTTCTTGATCAAATTATGATGATCTGAACCGTTCAATGTGTTTAAAACGTGTTTTTAAGGGTACCCGTAAGAGATCGGCTCAAAATAATATCCGGAAAGTCTTTGATCCGTTCAATTTTTCATAAAGCTGTTCCTGTCAGCATTTATCAAAAACTGTTTAGATCAAGCTCTTCTCGATATTATTTCGAGCCGATTTCTTGCAGGTACCCTTAAAAACATGCTTTAAACATAATGAACGGTTCAGATCATCAAAATAAAGGATCCCTCATTAGAAGCGCGGACTATATATGTATGAGTGAGCTTCGAATAAGGGATCCCCTATTTTGCTACGGTGTGGACCTCCTACTTCTTGATCAAATTATGATGATCTGAACCGTTCAATGTGTTTAAAACGTGTTTTTAAGGGTACCCGTAAGAGATCGGCTCAAAATAATATGCGGAAAGTCTTTGATCCGTTCAATTTTTCATAAAGCTGTTCCTGTCAGCATTTATCAAAAACTGTTTAGATCAAGCTCTTCTCGATATTATTTCGAGCCGATTTCTTGCAGGTACCCTTAAAAACATGCTTTAAACATAATGAACGGTTCAGATCATCAAAATAAAGGATCCCTCATTAGAAGCGCGGACTATATATGTATGAGTGAGCTTCTAATAAGGGATCCCCTATTTTGCTACGTTGTGGACCTCCTACTTCTTGATCAAATTATGATGATCTGAACCGTTCAATGTGTTTAAAACGTGTTTTTAAGGGTACCCGTAAGAGATCGGCTCAAAATAA
Organism: Arctostaphylos glauca; assembly: GCA_019985065.2. Lineage (NCBI taxonomy): Eukaryota > Viridiplantae > Streptophyta > Magnoliopsida > Ericales > Ericaceae > Arctostaphylos > Arctostaphylos glauca. Next base: position 372,795 of record JAHSPW020000023.1, read on the forward strand.
TATCCGGAAAGTCTTTGATCCGTTCAATTTTTCATAAAGCTGTTCCTGTCAGCATTTATCAAAAACTGTTTAGATCAAGCTCTTCTCGATATTATTTCGAGCCGATTTCTTGCAGGTACCCTTAAAAACATGCTTTAAACATAATGAACGGTTCAGATCATCAAAATAAAGGATCCCTCATTAGAAGCGCGGACTATATATGTATGAGTGAGCTTCTAATAAGGGATCCCCTATTTTGCTACGGTGTGGACCTCCTACTTCTTGATCAAATTATGATGATCTGAACCGTTCAATGTGTTTAAAACGTGTTTTTAAGGGTACCCGTAAGAGATCGGCTCAAAATAATATCCGGAAAGTCTTTGATCCGTTCAATTTTTCATAAAGCTGTTCCTGTCAGCATTTATCAAAAACTGTTTAGATCAAGCTCTTCTCGATATTATTTCGAGCCGATTTCTTGCAGGTACCCTTAAAAACATGCTTTAAACATAATGAACGGTTCAGATCATCAAAATAAAGGATCCCTCATTAGAAGCGCGGACTATATATGTATGCGTGAGCTTCTAATAAGGGATCCTCTATTTTGCTACGGTGTGGACCTCCTACTTCTTGATCAAATTATGATGATCTGAACCGTTCAATGTGTTTAAAACGTGTTTTTAAGGGTACCCGTAAGAGATCGGCTCAAAATAATATCCGGAAAGTCTTTGATCCGTTCAATTTTTCATAAAGCTGTTCCTGTCAGCATTTATCAAAAACTGTTTAGATCAAGCTCTTCTCGATATTATTTCGAGCCGATTTCTTGCAGGTACCCTTAAAAACATGCTTTAAACATAATGAACGGTTTAGATCATCAAAATAAAGGATCCCTCATTAGAAGCGCGGACTATATATGTATGAGTGAGCTTCTAATAAGGGATCCCCTATTTTGCTACGGTGTGGACCTCCTACTTCTTGATCAAATTATGATGATCTGAACCGTTCAATGTGTTTAAAACGTGTTTTTAAGGGTACCCGTAAGAGATCGGCTCAAAATAATATCCGGAAAGTCTTTGATCCGTTCAATTTTTCATAAAACTGTTCCTATCAGCATTTATCAAAAACTGTTTAGATCAAGCTCTTCTCGATATTATTTCGAGCCGATTTCTTGCAGGTACCCTTAAAAACATGCTTTAAACATAATGAACGGTTCAGATCATCAAAATAAAGGATCCCTCATTAGAAGCGCGGACTATATATGTATGAGTGAGCTTCTAATAAGGGATCCCCTATTTTGCTACGGTGTGGACCTCCTACTTCTTGATCAAATTATGATGATCTGAACCGTTCAATGTGTTTAAAACGTGTTTTTAAGGGTACCCGTAAGAGATCGGCTCAAAATAATATCCGGAAAGTCTTTGATCCGTTCAATTTTTCATAAAGCTGTTCCTGTCAGCATTTATCAAAAACTGTTTAGATCAAGCTCTTCTCGATATTATTTCGAGCCGATTTCTTGCAGGTACCCTTAAAAACATGCTTTAAACATAATGAACGGTTCAGATCATCAAAATAAAGGATCCCTCATTAGAAGCGCGGACTATATATGTATGAGTGAGCTTCTAATAAGGGATCCCCTATTTTGCTACGGTGTGGACCTCCTACTTCTTGATCAAATTATGATGATCTGAACCGTTCAATGTGTTTAAAACGTGTTTTTAAGGGTACTCGTAAGAGATCGGCTCAAAATAATATGCGGAAAGTCTTTGATCCGTTCAATTTTTCATAAAGCTGTTCCTGTCAGCATTTATCAAAAACTGTTTAGATCAAGCTCTTCTCGATATTATTTCGAGCCGATTTCTTGCAGGTACCCTTAAAAACATGCTTTAAACATAATGAACGGTTCAGATCATCAAAATAAAGGATCCCTCATTAGAAGCGCGGACTATATATGTATGAGTGAGCTTCTAATAAGGGATCCCCTATTTTGCTACGTTGTGGACCTCCTACTTCTTGATCAAATTATGATGATCTGAACCGTTCAATGTGTTTAAAACGTGTTTTTAAGGGTACCCGTAAGAGATCGGCTCAAAATAATATCCGGAAAGTCTTTGATCCGTTCAATTTTTCATAAAGCTGTTCCTGTCAGCATTTATCAAAAACTGTTTAGATCAAGCTCTTCTCGATATTATTTCGAGCCGATTTCTTGCAGGTACCCTTAAAAACATGCTTTAAACATAATGAACGGTTCAGATCATCAAAATAAAGGATCCCTCATTAGAAGCGCGGACTATATATGTATGAGTGAGCTTCGAATAAGGGATCCCCTATTTTGCTACGGTGTGGACCTCCTACTTCTTGATCAAATTATGATGATCTGAACCGTTCAATGTGTTTAAAACGTGTTTTTAAGGGTACCCGTAAGAGATCGGCTCAAAATAATATCCGGAAAGTCTTTGATCCGTTCAATTTTTCATAAAGCTGTTCCTGTCAGCATTTATCAAAAACTGTTTAGATCAAGCTCTTCTCGATATTATTTCGAGCCGATTTCTTGCAGGTACCCTTAAAAACATGCTTTAAACATAATGAACGGTTCAGATCATCAAAATAAAGGATCCCTCATTAGAAGCGCGGACTATATATGTATGAGTGAGCTTCGAATAAGGGATCCCCTATTTTGCTACGGTGTGGACCTCCTACTTCTTGATCAAATTATGATGATCTGAACCGTTCAATGTGTTTAAAACGTGTTTTTAAGGGTACCCGTAAGAGATCGGCTCAAAATAATATCCGGAAAGTCTTTGATCCGTTCAATTTTTCATAAAGCTGTTCCTGTCAGCATTTATCAAAAACTGTTTAGATCAAGCTCTTCTCGATATTATTTCGAGCCGATTTCTTGCAGGTACCCTTAAAAACATGCTTTAAACATAATGAACGGTTCAGATCATCAAAATAAAGGATCCCTCATTAGAAGCGCGGACTATATATGTATGCGTGAGCTTCTAATAAGGGATCCTCTATTTTGCTACGGTGTGGACCTCCTACTTCTTGATCAAATTATGATGATCTGAACCGTTCAATGTGTTTAAAACGTGTTTTTAAGGGTACCCGTAAGAGATCGGCTCAAAATAATATCCGGAAAGTCTTTGATCCGTTCAATTTTTCATAAAGCTGTTCCTGTCAGCATTTATCAAAAACTGTTTAGATCAAGCTCTTCTCGATATTATTTCGAGCCGATTTCTTGCAGGTACCCTTAAAAACATGCTTTAAACATAATGAACGGTTCAGATCATCAAAATAAAGGATCCCTCATTAGAAGCGCGGACTATATATGTATGAGTGAGCTTCTAATAAGGGATCCCCTATTTTGCTACGGTGTGGACCTCCTACTTCTTGATCAAATTATGATGATCTGAACCGTTCAATGTGTTTAAAACGTGTTTTTAAGGGTACCCGTAAGAGATCGGCTCAAAATAATATCCGGAAAGTCTTTGATCCGTTCAATTTTTCATAAAACTGTTCCTATCAGCATTTATCAAAAACTGTTTAGATCAAGCTCTTCTCGATATTATTTCGAGCCGATTTCTTGCAGGTACCCTTAAAAACATGCTTTAAACATAATGAACGGTTCAGATCATCAAAATAAAGGATCCCTCATTAGAAGCGCGGACTATATATGTATGAGTGAGCTTCTAATAAGGGATCCCCTATTTTGCTACGGTGTGGACCTCCTACTTCTTGATCAAATTATGATGATCTGAACCGTTCAATGTGTTTAAAACGTGTTTTTAAGGGTACCCGTAAGAGATCGGCTCAAAATAATATCCGGAAAGTCTTTGATCCGTTCAATTTTTCATAAAACTGTTCCTGTCAGCATTTATCAAAAACTGTTTAGATCAAGCTCTTCTCGATATTATTTCGAGCCGATTTCTTGCAGGTACCCTTAAAAACATGCTTTAAACATAATGAACGGTTCAGATCATCAAAATAAAGGATCCCTCATTAGAAGCGCGGACTATATATGTATGAGTGAGCTTCTAATAAGGGATCCCCTATTTTGCTACGGTGTGGACCTCCTACTTCTTGATCAAATTATGATGATCTGAACCGTTCAATGTGTTTAAAACGTGTTTTTAAGGGTACTCGTAAGAGATCGGCTCAAAATAATATGCGGAAAGTCTTTGATCCGTTCAATTTTTCATAAAGCTGTTCCTGTCAGCATTTATCAAAAACTGTTTAGATCAAGCTCTTCTCGATATTATTTCGAGCCGATTTCTTGCAGGTACCCTTAAAAACATGCTTTAAACATAATGAACGGTTCAGATCATCAAAATAAAGGATCCCTCATTAGAAGCGCGGACTATATATGTATGAGTGAGCTTCTAATAAGGGATCCCCTATTTTGCTACGTTGTGGACCTCCTACTTCTTGATCAAATTATGATGATCTGAACCGTTCAATGTGTTTAAAACGTGTTTTTAAGGGTACCCGTAAGAGATCGGCTCAAAATAATATCCGGAAAGTCTTTGATCCGTTCAATTTTTCATAAAGCTGTTCCTGTCAGCATTTATCAAAAACTGTTTAGATCAAGCTCTTCTCGATATTATTTCGAGCCGATTTCTTGCAGGTACCCTTAAAAACATGCTTTAAACATAATGAACGGTTCAGATCATCAAAATAAAGGATCCCTCATTAGAAGCGCGGACTATATATGTATGAGTGAGCTTCGAATAAGGGATCCCCTATTTTGCTACGGTGTGGACCTCCTACTTCTTGATCAAATTATGATGATCTGAACCGTTCAATGTGTTTAAAACGTGTTTTTAAGGGTACCCGTAAGAGATCGGCTCAAAATAATATGCGGAAAGTCTTTGATCCGTTCAATTTTTCATAAAGCTGTTCCTGTCAGCATTTATCAAAAACTGTTTAGATCAAGCTCTTCTCGATATTATTTCGAGCCGATTTCTTGCAGGTACCCTTAAAAACATGCTTTAAACATAATGAACGGTTCAGATCATCAAAATAAAGGATCCCTCATTAGAAGCGCGGACTATATATGTATGAGTGAGCTTCTAATAAGGGATCCCCTATTTTGCTACGGTGTGGACCTCCTACTTCTTGATCAAATTATGATGATCTGAACCGTTCAATGTGTTTAAAACGTGTTTTTAAGGGTACCCGTAAGAGATCGGCTCAAAATAATATCCGGAAAGTCTTTGATCCGTTCAATTTTTCATAAAGCTGTTCCTGTCAGCATTTATCAAAAACTGTTTAGATCAAGCTCTTCTCGATATTATTTCGAGCCGATTTCTTGCAGGTACCCTTAAAAACATGCTTTAAACATAATGAACGGTTCAGATCATCAAAATAAAGGATCCCTCATTAGAAGCGCGGACTATATATGTATGAGTGAGCTTCTAATAAGGGATCCCCTATTTTGCTACGGTGTGGACCTCCTACTTCTTGATCAAATTATGATGATCTGAACCGTTCAATGTGTTTAAAACGTGTTTTTAAGGGTACCCGTAAGAGATCGGCTCAAAATAATATCCGGAAAGTCTTTGATCCGTTCAATTTTTCATAAAGCTGTTCCTGTCAGCATTTATCAAAAACTGTTTAGATCAAGCTCTTCTCGATATTATTTCGAGCCGATTTCTTGCAGGTACCCTTAAAAACATGCTTTAAACATAATGAACGGTTCAGATCATCAAAATAAAGGATCCCTCATTAGAAGCGCGGACTATATATGTATGCGTGAGCTTCTAATAAGGGATCCTCTATTTTGCTACGGTGTGGACCTCCTACTTCTTGATCAAATTATGATGATCTGAACCGTTCAATGTGTTTAAAACGTGTTTTTAAGGGTACCCGTAAGAGATCGGCTCAAAATAATATCCGGAAAGTCTTTGATCCGTTCAATTTTTCATAAAGCTGTTCCTGTCAGCATTTATCAAAAACTGTTTAGATCAAGCTCTTCTCGATATTATTTCGAGCCGATTTCTTGCAGGTACCCTTAAAAACATGCTTTAAACATAATGAACGGTTCAGATCATCAAAATAAAGGATCCCTCATTAGAAGCGCGGACTATATATGTATGAGTAAGCTTCTAATAAGGGATCCCCTATTTTGCTACGGTGTGGACCTCCTACTTCTTGATCAAATTATGATGATCTGAACCGTTCAATGTGTTTAAAACGTGTTTTTAAGGGTACCCGTAAGAGATCGGCTCAAAATAATATCCGGAAAGTCTTTGATCCGTTCAATTTTTCATAAAACTGTTCCTATCAGCATTTATCAAAAACTGTTTAGATCAAGCTCTTCTCGATATTATTTCGAGCCGATTTCTTGCAGGTACCCTTAAAAACATGCTTTAAACATAATGAACGGTTCAGATCATCAAAATAAAGGATCCCTCATTAGAAGCGCGGACTATATATGTATGAGTGAGCTTCTAATAAGGGATCCCCTATTTTGCTACGGTGTGGACCTCCTACTTCTTGATCAAATTATGATGATCTGAACCGTTCAATGTGTTTAAAACGTGTTTTTAATGGTACCCGTAAGAGATCGGCTCAAAATAATATCCGGAAAGTCTTTGATCCGTTCAATTTTTCATAAAGCTGTTCCTGTCAGCATTTATCAAAAACTGCTTAGATCAAGCTCTTCTCGATATTATTTCGAGCCGATTTCTTGCAGGTACCCTTAAAAACATGCTTTAAACATAATGAACGGTTCAGATCATCAAAATAAAGGATCCCTCATTAGAAGCGCGGACTATATATGTATGAGTGAGCTTCTAATAAGGGATCCCCTATTTTGCTACGGTGTGGACCTCCTACTTCTTGATCAAATTATGATGATCTGAACCGTTCAATGTGTTTAAAACGTGTTTTTAAGGGTACCCGTAAGAGATCGGCTCAAAATAATATCCGGAAAGTCTTTGATCCGTTCAATTTTTCATAAAGCTGTTCCTGTCAGCATTTATCAAAAACTGTTTAGATCAAGCTCTTCTCGATATTATTTCGAGCCGATTTCTTGTAGGTACCCTTAAAAACATGCTTTAAACATAATGAACGGTTCAGATCATCAAAATAAAGGATCCCTCATTAGAAGCGCGGACTATATATGTATGAGTGAGCTTCTAATAAGGGATCCCCTATTTTGCTACGGTGTGGACCTCCTACTTCTTGATCAAATTATGATGATCTGAACCGTTCAATGTGTTTAAAACGTGTTTTTAAGGGTACCCGTAAGAGATCGGCTCAAAATAATATCCGGAAAGTCTTTGATCCGTTCAATTTTTCATAAAGCTGTTCCTGTCAGCATTTATCAAAAACTGTTTAGATCAAGCTCTTCTCGATATTATTTCGAGCCGATTTCTTGCAGGTACCCTTAAAAACATGCTTTAAACATAATGAACGGTTCAGATCATCAAAATAAAGGATCCCTCATTAGAAGCGCGGACTATATATGTATGAGTGAGCTTCTAATAAGGGATCCCCTATTTTGCTACGGTGTGGACCTCCTACTTCTTGATCAAATTATGATGATCTGAACCGTTCAATGTGTTTAAAACGTGTTTTTAAGGGTACCCGTAAGAGATCGGCTCAAAATAATATCCGGAAAGTCTTTGATCCGTTCAATTTTTCATAAAGCTGTTCCTGTCAGCATTTATCAAAAACTGTTTAGATCAAGCTCTTCTCGATATTATTTCGAGCCGATTTCTTGCAGGTACCCTTAAAAACATGCTTTAAACATAATGAACGGTTCAGATCATCAAAATAAAGGATCCCTCATTAGAAGCGCGGACTATATATGTATGAGTGAGCTTCTAATAAGGGATCCCCTATTTTGCTACGGTGTGGACCTCCTACTTCTTGATCAAATTATGATGATCTGAACCGTTCAATGTGTTTAAAACGTGTTTTTAAGGGTACCCGTAAGAGATCGGCTCAAAATAATATCCGGAAAGTCTTTGATCCGTTCAATTTTTCATAAAGCTGTTCCTGTCAGCATTTATCAAAAACTGTTTAGATCAAGCTCTTCTCGATATTATTTCGAGCCGATTTCTTGCAGGTACCCTTAAAAACATGCTTTAAACATAATGAACGGTTCAGATCATCAAAATAAAGGATCCCTCATTAGAAGCGCGGACTATATATGTATGAGTGAGCTTCTAATAAGGGATCCCCTATTTTGCTACGGTGTGGACCTCCTACTTCTTGATCAAATTATGATGATCTGAACCGTTCAATGTGTTTAAAACGTGTTTTTAAGGGTACCCGTAAGAGATCGGCTCAAAATAATATCCGGAAAGTCTTTGATCCGTTCAATTTTTCATAAAGCTGTTCCTGTCAGCATTTATCAAAAACTGTTTAGATCAAGCTCTTCTCGATATTATTTCGAGCCGATTTCTTGCAGGTACCCTTAAAAACATGTTTTAAACATAATGAACGGTTCAGATCATCAAAATAAAGGATCCCTCATTAGAAGCGCGGACTATATATGTATGAGTGAGCTTCTAATAAGGGATCCCCTATTTTGCTACGGTGTGGACCTCCTACTTCTTGATCAAATTATGATGATCTGAACCGTTCAATGTGTTTAAAACGTGTTTTTAAGGGTACCCGTAAGAGATCGGCTCAAAATAATATCCGGAAAGTCTTTGATCCGTTCAATTTTTCATAAAGCTGTTCCTGTCAGCATTTATCAAAAACTGTTTAGATCAAGCTCTCTTCTCGATATTATTTCGAGCCGATTTCTTGCAGGTACCCTTAAAAACATGTTTTCAACATAATGAACGGTTCAGATCATCAAAATAAAGGATCCCTCATTAGAAGCGCGGACTATATATGTATGAGTGAGCTTCTAATAAGGGATCCCCTATTTTGCTACGATGTGGACCTCCTACTTCTTGATCAAATTATGATGATCTGAACCGTTCAATGTGTTTAAAACGTGTTTTTAAGGGTACCCGTAAGAGATCGGCTCAAAATAATATCCGGAAAGTCTTTGATCCGTTCAATTTTTCATAAAGCTGTTCCTGTCAGCATTTATCAAAAACTGTTTAGATCAAGCTCTCTTCTCGATATTATTTCGAGCCGATTTCTTGCAGGTACCCTTAAAAACATGGTTTAAACATAATGAACGGTTCAGATCATCAAAATAAAGGATCCCTCATTAGAAGCGCGGACTATATATGTATGAGTGAGCTTCTAATAAGGGATCCCCTATTTTGCTACGGTGTGGACCTCCTACTTCTTGATCAAATTATGATGATCTGAACCGTTCAATGTGTTTAAAACGTGTTTTTAAGGGTACCCGTAAGAGATCGGCTCAAAATAATATGCGGAAAGTCTTTGATCCGTTCAATTTTTCATAAAGCTGTTCCTGTCAGCATTTATCAAAAACTGTTTAGATCAAGCTCTTCTCGATATTATTTCGAGCCGATTTCTTGCAGGTACCCTTAAAAACATGTTTTAAACATAATGAACGGTTCAGATCATCAAAATAAAGGATCCCTCATTAGAAGCGCGGACTATATATGTATGAGTGAGCTTCTAATAAGGGATCCCCTATTTTGCTACGGTGTGGACCTCCTACTTCTTGATCAAATTATGATGATCTGAACCGTTCAATGTGTTTAAAACGTGTTTTTAAGGGTACCCGTAAGAGATCGGCTCAAAATAACATCCGGAAAGTCTTTGATCCGTTCAATTTTTCATAAAGCTGTTCCTGTCAGCATTTATCAAAAACTGTTTAGATCAAGCTCTTCTCGATATTATTTCGAGCCGATTTGTTGCAGGTACCCTTAAAAACATGTTTTAAACATAATGAACGGTTCAGATCATCAAAATAAAGGATCCCTCATTAGAAGCGCGGACTATATATGTATGAGTGAGCTTCTAATAAGGGATCCCCTATTTTGCTACGGTGTGGACCTCCTACTTCTTGATCAAATTATGATGATCTGAACCGTTCAATGTGTTTAAAACGTGTTTTTAAGGGTACCCGTAAGAGATCGGCTCAAAATAACATCCGGAAAGTCTTTGATCCGTTCAATTTTTCATAAAGCTGTTCCTGTCAGCATTTATCAAAAACTGTTTAGATCAAGCTCTCTTCTCGATATTATTTCGAGCCGATTTCTTGCAGGTACCCTTAAAAACATGTTTTAAACATAATGAACGGTTCAGATCATCAAAATAAAGGATCCCTCATTAGAAGCGCGGACTATATATGTATGAGTGAGCTTCTAATAAGGGATCCCCTATTTTGCTACGGTGTGGACCTCCTACTTCTTGATCAAATTATGATGATCTGAACCGTTCAATGTGTTTAAAACGTGTTTTTAAGGGTACCCGTAAGAGATCGGCTCAAAATAATATCCGGAAAGCCTTTGATCCGTTCAATTTTTCATAAAGCTGTTCCTGTCAGCATTTATCAAAAACTGTTTAGATCAAGCTCTCTTCTCGATATTATTTCGAGCCGATTTCTTGCAGGTACCCTTAAAAACATGTTTTAAACATAATGAACGGTTCAGATCATCAAAATAAAGGATCCCTCATTAGAAGCGCGGACTATATATGTATGAGTGAGCTTCTAATAAGGGATCCCCTATTTTGCTACGGTGTGGACCTCCTACTTCTTGATCAAATTATGATGATCTGAACCGTTCAATGTGTTTAAAACGTGTTTTTAAGGGTACCCGTAAGAGATCGGCTCAAAATAATATCCGGAAAGTCTTTGATCCGTTCAATTTTTCATAAAGCTGTTCCTGTCAGCATTTATCAAAAACTGTTTAGATCAAGCTCTTCTCGATATTATTTCGAGCCGATTTCTTGCAGGTACCCTTAAAAACATGTTTTAAACATAATGAACGGTTCAGATCATCAAAATAAAGGATCCCTCATTAGAAGCGCGGACTATATATGTATGAGTGAGCTTCTAATAAGGGATCCCCTATTTTGCTACGGTGTGGACCTCCTACTTCTTGATCAAATTATGATGATCTGAACCGTTCAATGTGTTTAAAACGTGTTTTTAAGGGTACCCGTAAGATATCGGCTCAAAATAACATCCGGAAAGTCTTTGATCCGTTCAATTTTTCATAAAGCTGTTCCTGTCAGCATTTATCAAAAACTGTTTAGATCAAGCTCTTCTCGATATTATTTCGAGCCGATTTCTTGCAGGTACCCTTAAAAACATGTTTTAAACATAATGAACGGTTCAGATCATCAAAATAAAGGATCCCTCATTAGAAGCGCGGACTATATATGTATGAGTGAGCTTCTAATAAGGGATCCCCTATTTTGCTACGGTGTGGACCTCCTACTTCTTGATCAAATTATGATGATCTGAACCGTTCAATGTGTTTAAAACGTGTTTTTAAGGGTACCCGTAAGAGATCGGCTCAAAATAATATCCGGAAAGTCTTTGATCCGTTCAATTTTTCATAAAGCTGTTCCTGTCAGCATTTATCAAAAACTGTTTAGATCAAGCTCTTCTCGATATTATTTCGAGCCGATTTCTTGCAGGTACCCTTAAAAACATGTTTTAAACATAATGAACGGTTCAGATCATCAAAATAAAGGATCCCTCATTAGAAGCGCGGACTATATATGTATGAGTGAGCTTCTAATAAGGGATCCCCTATTTTGCTACGGTGTGGACCTCCTACTTCTTGATCAAATTATGATGATCTGAACCGTTCAATGTGTTTAAAACGTGTTTTTAAGGGTACCCGTAAGAGATCGGCTCAAAATAATATCCGGAAAGCCTTTGATCCGTTCAATTTTTCATAAAGCTGTTCCTGTCAGCATTTATCAAAAACTGTTTAGATCAAGCTCTTCTCGATATTATTTCGAGCCGATTTCTTCCAGGTACCCTTAAAAACATGTTTTAAACATAATGAACGGTTCAGATCATCAAAATAAAGGATCCCTCATTAGAAGCGCGGACTATATATGTATGAGTGAGCTTCTAATAAGGGATCCCCTATTTTGCTACGGTGTGGACCTCCTACTTCTTGATCAAATTATGATGATCTGAACCGTTCAATGTGTTTAAAACGTGTTTTTAAGGGTACCCGTAAGAGATCGGCTCAAAATAACATCCGGAAAGTCTTTGATCCGTTCAATTTTTCATAAAGCTGTTCCTGTCAGCATTTATCAAAAACTGTTTAGATCAAGCTCTTCTCGATATTATTTCGAGCCGATTTGTTGCAGGTACCCTTAAAAACATGTTTTAAACATAATGAACGGTTCAGATCATCAAAATAAAGGATCCCTCATTAGAAGCGCGGACTATATATGTATGAGTGAGCTTCTAATAAGGGATCCCCTATTTTGCTACGGTGTGGACCTCCTACTTCTTGATCAAATTATGATGATCTGAACCGTTCAATGTGTTTAAAACGTGTTTTTAAGGGTACCCGTAAGAGATCGGCTCAAAATAACATCCGGAAAGTCTTTGATCCGTTCAATTTTTCATAAAGCTGTTCCTGTCAGCATTTATCAAAAACTGTTTAGATCAAGCTCTTCTCGATATTATTTCGAGCCGATTTGTTGCAGGTACCCTTAAAAACATGTTTTAAACATAATGAACGGTTCAGATCATCAAAATAAAGGATCCCTCATTAGAAGCGCGGACTATATATGTATGAGTGAGCTTCTAATAAGGGATCCCCTATTTTGCTACGGTGTGGACCTCCTACTTCTTGATCAAATTATGATGATCTGAACCGTTCAATGTGTTTAAAACGTGTTTTTAAGGGTACCCGTAAGAGATCGGCTCAAAATAACATCCGGAAAGTCTTTGATCCGTTCAATTTTTCATAAAGCTGTTCCTGTCAGCATTTATCAAAAACTGTTTAGATCAAGCTCTCTTCTCGATATTATTTCGAGCCGATTTCTTGCAGGTACCCTTAAAAACATGTTTTAAACATAATGAACGGTTCAGATCATCAAAATAAAGGATCCCTCATTAGAAGCGCGGACTATATATGTATGAGTGAGCTTCTAATAAGGGATCCCCTATTTTGCTACGGTGTGGACCTCCTACTTCTTGATCAAATTATGATGATCTGAACCGTTCAATGTGTTTAAAACGTGTTTTTAAGGGTACCCGTAAGAGATCGGCTCAAAATAATATCCGGAAAGCCTTTGATCCGTTCAATTTTTCATAAAGCTGTTCCTGTCAGCATTTATCAAAAACTGTTTAGATCAAGCTCTCTTCTCGATATTATTTCGAGCCGATTTCTTGCAGGTACCCTTAAAAACATGTTTTAAACATAATGAACGGTTCAGATCATCAAAATAAAGGATCCCTCATTAGAAGCGCGGACTATATATGTATGAGTGAGCTTCTAATAAGGGATCCCCTATTTTGCTACGGTGTGGACCTCCTACTTCTTGATCAAATTATGATGATCTGAACCGTTCAATGTGTTTAAAACGTGTTTTTAAGGGTACCCGTAAGAGATCGGCTCAAAATAATATCCGGAAAGTCTTTGATCCGTTCAATTTTTCATAAAGCTGTTCCTGTCAGCATTTATCAAAAACTGTTTAGATCAAGCTCTTCTCGATATTATTTCGAGCCGATTTCTTGCAGGTACCCTTAAAAACATGTTTTAAACATAATGAACGGTTCAGATCATCAAAATAAAGGATCCCTCATTAGAAGCGCGGACTATATATGTATGAGTGAGCTTCTAATAAGGGATCCCCTATTTTGCTACGGTGTGGACCTCCTACTTCTTGATCAAATTATGATGATCTGAACCGTTCAATGTGTTTAAAACGTGTTTTTAAGGGTACCCGTAAGAGATCGGCTCAAAATAATATCCGGAAAGCCTTTGATCCGTTCAATTTTTCATAAAGCTGTTCCTGTCAGCATTTATCAAAAACTGTTTAGATCAAGCTCTTCTCGATATTATTTCGAGCCGATTTCTTCCAGGTACCCTTAAAAACATGTTTTAAACATAATGAACGGTTCAGATCATCAAAATAAAGGATCCCTCATTAGAAGCGCGGACTATATATGTATGAGTGAGCTTCTAATAAGGGATCCCCTATTTTGCTACGGTGTGGACCTCCTACTTCTTGATCAAATTATGATGATCTGAACCGTTCAATGTGTTTAAAACGTGTTTTTAAGGGTACCCGTAAGAGATCGGCTCAAAATAATATCCGGAAAGTCTTTGATCCGTTCAATTTTTCATAAAGCTGTTCCTGTCAGCATTTATCAAAAACTGTTTAGATCAAGCTCTTCTCGATATTATTTCGAGCCGATTTCTTGCAGGTACCCTTAAAAACATGTTTTAAACATAATGAACGGTTCAGATCATCAAAATAAAGGATCCCTCATTAGAAGCGCGGACTATATATGTATGAGTGAGCTTCTAATAAGGGATCCCCTATTTTGCTACGGTGTGGACCTCCTACTTCTTGATCAAATTATGATGATCTGAACCGTTCAATGTGTTTAAAACGTGTTTTTAAGGGTACCCGTAAGAGATCGGCTCAAAATAACATACGGAAAGTCTTTGATCCGTTCAATTTTTCATAAAGCTGTTCCTGTCAGCATTTATCAAAAACTGTTTAGATCAAGCTCTTCTCGATATTATTTCGAGCCGATTTTTGCAGGTACCCTTAAAAACATGTTTTAAACATAATGAACGGTTCAGATCATCAAAATAAAGGATCCCTCATTAGAAGCGCGGACTATATATGTATGAGTGAGCTTCTAATAAGGGATCCCCTATTTTGCTACGGTGTGGACCTCCTACTTCTTGATCAAATTATGATGATCTGAACCGTTCAATGTGTTTAAAACGTGTTTTTAAGGGTACCCGTAAGAGATCGGCTCAAAATAACATCCGGAAAGTCTTTGATCCGTTCAATTTTTCATAAAGCTGTTCCTGTCAGCATTTATCAAAAACTGTTTAGATCAAGCTCTTCTCGATATTATTTCGAGCCGATTTCTTGCAGGTACCCTTAAAAACATGTTTTAAACATAATGAACGGTTCAGATCATCAAAATAAAGGATCCCTCATTAGAAGCGCGGACTATATATGTATGAGTGAGCTTCTAATAAGGGATCCCCTATTTTGCTACGGTGTGGACCTCCTACTTCTTGATCAAATTATGATGATCTGAACCGTTCAATGTGTTTAAAACGTGTTTTTAAGGGTACCCGTAAGAGATCGGCTCAAAATAATATCCGGAAAGCCTTTGATCCGTTCAATTTTTCATAAAGCTGTTCCTGTCAGCATTTATCAAAAACTGTTTAGATCAAGCTCTTCTCGATATTATTTCGAGCCGATTTCTTGCAGGTACCCTTAAAAACATGTTTTAAACATAATGAACGGTTCAGATCATCAAAATAAAGGATCCCTCATTAGAAGCGCGGACTATATATGTATGAGTGAGCTTCTAATAAGGGATCCCCTATTTTGCTACGGTGTGGACCTCCTACTTCTTGATCAAATTATGATGATCTGAACCGTTCAATGTGTTTAAAACGTGTTTTTAAGGGTACCCGTAAGAGATCGGCTCAAAATAACATCCGGAAAGTCTTTGATCCGTTCAATTTTTCATAAAGCTGTTCCTGTCAGCATTTATCAAAAACTGTTTAGATCAAGCTCTTCTCGATATTATTTCGAGCCGATTTCTTGCAGGTACCCTTAAAAACATGTTTTAAACATAATGAACGGTTCAGATCATCAAAATAAAGGATCCCTCATTAGAAGCGCGGACTATATATGTATGAGTGAGCTTCTAATAAGGGATCCCCTATTTTGCTACGGTGTGGACCTCCTACTTCTTGATCAAATTATGATGATCTGAACCGTTCAATGTGTTTAAAACGTGTTTTTAAGGGTACCCGTAAGAGATCGGCTCAAAATAACATCCGGAAAGCCTTTGATCCGTTCAATTTTTCATAAAGCTGTTCCTGTCAGCATTTATCAAAAACTGTTTAGATCAAGCTCTTCTCGATATTATTTCGAGCCGATTTCTTCCAGGTACCCTTAAAAACATGTTTTAAACATAATGAACGGTTCAGATCATCAAAATAAAGGATCCCTCATTAGAAGCGCGGACTATATATGTATGAGTGAGCTTCTAATAAGGGATCCCCTATTTTGCTACGGTGTGGACCTCCTACTTCTTGATCAAATTATGATGATCTGAACCGTTCAATGTGTTTAAAACGTGTTTTTAAGGGTACCCGTAAGAGATCGGCTCAAAATAACATCCGGAAAGTCTTTGATCCGTTCAATTTTTCATAAAGCTGTTCCTGTCAGCATTTATCAAAAACTGTTTAGATCAAGCTCTTCTCGATATTATTTCGAGCCGATTTCTTGCAGGTACCCTTAAAAACATGTTTTAAACATAATGAACGGTTCAGATCATCAAAATAAAGGATCCCTCATTAGAAGCGCGGACTATATATGTATGAGTGAGCTTCTAATAAGGGATCCCCTATTTTGCTACGGTGTGGACCTCCTACTTCTTGATCAAATTATGATGATCTGAACCGTTCAATGTGTTTAAAACGTGTTTTTAAGGGTACCCGTAAGAGATCGGCTCAAAATAATATCCGGAAAGCCTTTGATCCGTTCAATTTTTCATAAAGCTGTTCCTGTCAGCATTTATCAAAAATTGTTTAGATCAAGCTCTTCTCGATATTATTTCGAGCCGATTTCTTGCAGGTACCCTTAAAAACATGTTTTAAACATAATGAACGGTTCAGATCATCAAAATAAAGGATCCCTCATTAGAAGCGCGGACTATATATGTATGAGTGAGCTTCTAATAAGGGATCCCCTATTTTGCTACGGTGTGGACCTCCTACTTCTTGATCAAATTATGATGATCTGAACCGTTCAATGTGTTTAAAACGTGTTTTTAAGGGTACCCGTAAGAGATCGGCTCAAAATAACATCCGGAAAGTCTTTGATCCGTTCAATTTTTCATAAAGCTGTTCCTGTCAGCATTTATCAAAAACTGTTTAGATCAAGCTCTTCTCGATATTATTTCGAGCCGATTTCTTGCAGGTACCCTTAAAAACATGTTTTAAACATAATGAACGGTTCAGATCATCAAAATAAAGGATCCCTCATTAGAAGCGCGGACTATATATGTATGAGTGAGCTTCTAATAAGGGATCCCCTATTTTGCTACGGTGTGGACCTCCTACTTCTTGATCAAATTATGATGATCTGAACCGTTCAATGTGTTTAAAACGTGTTTTTAAGGGTACCCGTAAGAGATCGGCTCAAAATAATATCCGGAAAGCCTTTGATCCGTTCAATTTTTCATAAAGCTGTTCCTGTCAGCATTTATCAAAAACTGTTTAGATCAAGCTCTTCTCGATATTATTTCGAGCCGATTTCTTCCAGGTACCCTTAAAAACATGTTTTAAACATAATGAACGGTTCAGATCATCAAAATAAAGGATCCCTCATTAGAAGCGCGGACTATATATGTATGAGTGAGCTTCTAATAAGGGATCCCCTATTTTGCTACGGTGTGGACCTCCTACTTCTTGATCAAATTATGATGATCTGAACCGTTCAATGTGTTTAAAACGTGTTTTTAAGGGTACCCGTAAGAGATCGGCTCAAAATAACATCCGGAAAGTCTTTGATCCGTTCAATTTTTCATAAAGCTGTTCCTGTCAGCATTTATCAAAAACTGTTTAGATCAAGCTCTTCTCGATATTATTTCGAGCCGATTTCTTGCAGGTACCCTTAAAAACATGTTTTAAACATAATGAACGGTTCAGATCATCAAAATAAAGGATCCCTCATTAGAAGCGCGGACTATATATGTATGAGTGAGCTTCTAATAAGGGATCCCCTATTTTGCTACGGTGTGGACCTCCTACTTCTTGATCAAATTATGATGATCTGAACCGTTCAATGTGTTTAAAACGTGTTTTTAAGGGTACCCGTAAGAGATCGGCTCAAAATAATATCCGGAAAGCCTTTGATCCGTTCAATTTTTCATAAAGCTGTTCCTGTCAGCATTTATCAAAAACTGTTTAGATCAAGCTCTTCTCGATATTATTTCGAGCCGATTTCTTGCAGGTACCCTTAAAAACATGTTTTAAACATAATGAACGGTTCAGATCATCAAAATAAAGGATCCCTCATTAGAAGCGCGGACTATATATGTATGAGTGAGCTTCTAATAAGGGATCCCCTATTTTGCTACGGTGTGGACCTCCTACTTCTTGATCAAATTATGATGATCTGAACCGTTCAATGTGTTTAAAACGTGTTTTTAAGGGTACCCGTAAGAGATCGGCTCAAAATAACATCCGGAAAGTCTTTGATCCGTTCAATTTTTCATAAAGCTGTTCCTGTCAGCATTTATCAAAAACTGTTTAGATCAAGCTCTTCTCGATATTATTTCGAGCCGATTTCTTGCAGGTACCCTTAAAAACATGTTTTAAACATAATGAACGGTTCAGATCATCAAAATAAAGGATCCCTCATTAGAAGCGCGGACTATATATGTATGAGTGAGCTTCTAATAAGGGATCCCCTATTTTGCTACGGTGTGGACCTCCTACTTCTTGATCAAATTATGATGATCTGAACCGTTCAATGTGTTTAAAACGTGTTTTTAAGGGTACCCGTAAGAGATCGGCTCAAAATAACATCCGGAAAGCCTTTGATCCGTTCAATTTTTCATAAAGCTGTTCCTGTCAGCATTTATCAAAAACTGTTTAGATCAAGCTCTTCTCGATATTATTTCGAGCCGATTTCTTGCAGGTACCCTTAAAAACATGTTTTAAACATAATGAACGGTTCAGATCATCAAAATAAAGGATCCCTCATTAGAAGCGCGGACTATATATGTATGAGTGAGCTTCTAATAAGGGATCCCCTATTTTGCTACGGTGTGGACCTCCTACTTCTTGATCAAATTATGATGATCTGAACCGTTCAATGTGTTTAAAACGTGTTTTTAAGGGTACCCGTAAGAGATCGGCTCAAAATAACATCCGGAAAGTCTTTGATCCGTTCAATTTTTCATAAAGCTGTTCCTGTCAGCATTTATCAAAAACTGTTTAGATCAAGCTCTTCTCGATATTATTTCGAGCCGATTTCTTGCAGGTACCCTTAAAAACATGTTTTAAACATAATGAACGGTTCAGATCATCAAAATAAAGGATCCCTCATTAGAAGCGCGGACTATATATGTATGAGTGAGCTTCTAATAAGGGATCCCCTATTTTGCTACGGTGTGGACCTCCTACTTCTTGATCAAATTATGATGATCTGAACCGTTCAATGTGTTTAAAACGTGTTTTTAAGGGTACCCGTAAGAGATCGGCTCAAAATAATATCCGGAAAGCCTTTGATCCGTTCAATTTTTCATAAAGCTGTTCCTGTCAGCATTTATCAAAAACTGTTTAGATCAAGCTCTTCTCGATATTATTTCGAGCCGATTTCTTGCAGGTACCCTTAAAAACATGTTTTAAACATAATGAACGGTTCAGATCATCAAAATAAAGGATCCCTCATTAGAAGCGCGGACTATATATGTATGAGTGAGCTTCTAATAAGGGATCCCCTATTTTGCTACGGTGTGGACCTCCTACTTCTTGATCAAATTATGATGATCTGAACCGTTCAATGTGTTTAAAACGTGTTTTTAAGGGTACCCGTAAGAGATCGGCTCAAAATAACATCCGGAAAGTCTTTGATCCGTTCAATTTTTCATAAAGCTGTTCCTGTCAGCATTTATCAAAAACTGTTTAGATCAAGCTCTTCTCGATATTATTTCGAGCCGATTTCTTGCAGGTACCCTTAAAAACATGTTTTAAACATAATGAACGGTTCAGATCATCAAAATAAAGGATCCCTCATTAGAAGCGCGGACTATATATGTATGAGTGAGCTTCTAATAAGGGATCCCCTATTTTGCTACGGTGTGGACCTCCTACTTCTTGATCAAATTATGATGATCTGAACCGTTCAATGTGTTTAAAACGTGTTTTTAAGGGTACCCGTAAGAGATCGGCTCAAAATAATATCCGGAAAGCCTTTGATCCGTTCAATTTTTCATAAAGCTGTTCCTGTCAGCATTTATCAAAAACTGTTTAGATCAAGCTCTTCTCGATATTATTTCGAGCCGATTTCTTGCAGGTACCCTTAAAAACATGTTTTAAACATAATGAACGGTTCAGATCATCAAAATAAAGGATCCCTCATTAGAAGCGCGGACTATATATGTATGAGTGAGCTTCTAATAAGGGATCCCCTATTTTGCTACGGTGTGGACCTCCTACTTCTTGATCAAATTATGATGATCTGAACCGTTCAATGTGTTTAAAACGTGT
The DNA here is from genome assembly GCA_019985065.2 of Arctostaphylos glauca. NCBI lineage: Eukaryota > Viridiplantae > Streptophyta > Magnoliopsida > Ericales > Ericaceae > Arctostaphylos > Arctostaphylos glauca. Next base: position 393,125 of record JAHSPW020000023.1, read on the forward strand.
TTTTAAGGGTACCCGTAAGAGATCGGCTCAAAATAACATCCGGAAAGTCTTTGATCCGTTCAATTTTTCATAAAGCTGTTCCTGTCAGCATTTATCAAAAACTGTTTAGATCAAGCTCTTCTCGATATTATTTCGAGCCGATTTCTTGCAGGTACCCTTAAAAACATGTTTTAAACATAATGAACGGTTCAGATCATCAAAATAAAGGATCCCTCATTAGAAGCGCGGACTATATATGTATGAGTGAGCTTCTAATAAGGGATCCCCTATTTTGCTACGGTGTGGACCTCCTACTTCTTGATCAAATTATGATGATCTGAACCGTTCAATGTGTTTAAAACGTGTTTTTAAGGGTACCCGTAAGAGATCGGCTCAAAATAACATCCGGAAAGTCTTTGATCCGTTCAATTTTTCATAAAGCTGTTCCTGTCAGCATTTATCAAAAACTGTTTAGATCAAGCTCTTCTCGATATTATTTCGAGCCGATTTCTTGCAGGTACCCTTAAAAACATGTTTTAAACATAATGAACGGTTCAGATCATCAAAATAAAGGATCCCTCATTAGAAGCGCGGACTATATATGTATGAGTGAGCTTCTAATAAGGGATCCCCTATTTTTGCTACGGTGTGGACCTCCTACTTCTTGATCAAATTATGATGATCTGAACCGTTCAATGTGTTTAAAACGTGTTTTTAAGGGTACCCGTAAGAGATCGGCTCAAAATAATATCCGGAAAGCCTTTGATCCGTTCAATTTTTCATAAATCTGTTCCTGTCAGCATTTATCAAAAACTGTTTAGATCAAGCTCTTCTCGATATTATTTCGAGCCGATTTCTTGCAGGTACCCTTAAAAACATGTTTTAAACATAATGAACGGTTCAGATCATCAAAATAAAGGATCCCTCATTAGAAGCGCGGACTATATATGTATGAGTGAGCTTCTAATAAGGGATCCCCAATTTTTGCTACGGTGTGGACCTCCTACTTCTTGATCAAATTATGATGATCTGAACCGTTCAATGTGTTTAAAACGTGTTTTTAAGGGTACCCGTAAGAGATCGGCTCAAAATAATATCCGGAAAGTCTTTGATCCGTTCAATTTTTCATAAAGCTGTTCCTGTCAGCATTTATCAAAAACTGTTTAGATCAAGCTCTTCTCGATATTATTTCGAGCCGATTTCTTGCAGGTACCCTTAAAAACATGTTTTAAACATAATGAACGGTTCAGATCATCAAAATAAAGGATCCCTCATTAGAAGCGCGGACTATATATGTATGAGTGAGCTTCTAATAAGGGATCCCCTATTTTGCTACGGTGTGGACCTCCTACTTCTTGATCAAATTATGATGATCTGAACCGTTCAATGTGTTTAAAACGTGTTTTTAAGGGTACCCGTAAGAGATCGGCTCAAAATAATATCCGGAAAGCCTTTGATCCGTTCAATTTTTCATAAAGCTGTTCCTGTCAGCATTTATCAAAAACTGTTTAGATCAAGCTCTTCTCGATATTATTTCGAGCCGATTTCTTGCAGGTACCCTTAAAAACATGTTTTAAACATAATGAACGGTTCAGATCATCAAAATAAAGGATCCCTCATTAGAAGCGCGGACTATATATGTATGAGTGAGCTTCTAATAAGGGATCCCCTATTTTGCTACGGTGTGGACCTCCTACTTCTTGATCAAATTATGATGATCTGAACCGTTCAATGTGTTTAAAACGTGTTTTTAAGGGTACCCCTAAGAGATCGGCTCAAAATAATATCCGGAAAGCCTTTGATCCGTTCAATTTTTCATAAAGCTGTTCCTGTCAGCATTTATCAAAAACTGTTTAGATCAAGCTCTTCTCGATATTATTTCGAGCCGATTTCTTGCAGGTACCCTTAAAAACATGTTTTAAACATAATGAACGGTTCAGATCATCAAAATAAAGGATCCCTCATTAGAAGCGCGGACTATATATGTATGAGTGAGCTTCTAATAAGGGATCCCCTATTTTTGCTACGGTGTGGACCTCCTACTTCTTGATCAAATTATGATGATCTGAACCGTTCAATGTGTTTAAAACGTGTTTTTAAGGGTACCCGTAAGAGATCGGCTCAAAATAATATCCGGAAAGCCTTTGATCCGTTCAATTTTTCATAAAGCTGTTCCTGTCAGCATTTATCAAAAACTGTTTAGATCAAGCTCTTCTCGATATTATTTCGAGCCGATTTCTTGCAGGTACCCTTAAAAACATGTTTTAAACATAATGAACGGTTCAGATCATCAAAATAAAGGATCCCTCATTAGAAGCGCGGACTATATATGTATGAGTGAGCTTCTAATAAGGGATCCCCTATTTTGCTACGGTGTGGACCTCCTACTTCTTGATCAAATTATGATGATCTGAACCGTTCAATGTGTTTAAAACGTGTTTTTAAGGGTACCCGTAAGAGATCGGCTCAAAATAATATCCGGAAAGCCTTTGATCCGTTCAATTTTTCATAAAGCTGTTCCTGTCAGCATTTATCAAAAACTGTTTAGATCAAGCTCTTCTCGATATTATTTCGAGCCGATTTCTTGCAGGTACCCTTAAAAACATGTTTTAAACATAATGAACGGTTCAGATCATCAAAATAAAGGATCCCTCATTAGAAGCGCGGACTATATATGTATGAGTGAGCTTCTAATAAGGGATCCCCTATTTTGCTACGGTGTGGACCTCCTACTTCTTGATCAAATTATGATGATCTGAACCGTTCAATGTGTTTAAAACGTGTTTTTAAGGGTACCCGTAAGAGATCGGCTCAAAATAACATCCGGAAAGTCTTTGATCCGTTCAATTTTTCATAAAGCTGTTCCTGTCAGCATTTATCAAAAACTGTTTAGATCAAGCTCTTCTCGATATTATTTCGAGCCGATTTCTTGCAGGTACCCTTAAAAACATGTTTTAAACATAATGAACGGTTCAGATCATCAAAATAAAGGATCCCTCATTAGAAGCGCGGACTATATATGTATGAGTGAGCTTCTAATAAGGGATCCCCTATTTTGCTACGGTGTGGACCTCCTACTTCTTGATCAAATTATGATGATCTGAACCGTTCAATGTGTTTAAAACGTGTTTTTAAGGGTACCCGTAAGAGATCGGCTCAAAATAACATCCGGAAAGTCTTTGATCCGTTCAATTTTTCATAAAGCTGTTCCTGTCAGCATTTATCAAAAACTGTTTAGATCAAGCTCTTCTCGATATTATTTCGAGCCGATTTCTTGCAGGTACCCTTAAAAACATGTTTTAAACATAATGAACGGTTCAGATCATCAAAATAAAGGATCCCTCATTAGAAGCGCGGACTATATATGTATGAGTGAGCTTCTAATAAGGGATCCCCTATTTTTGCTACGGTGTGGACCTCCTACTTCTTGATCAAATTATGATGATCTGAACCGTTCAATGTGTTTAAAACGTGTTTTTAAGGGTACCCGTAAGAGATCGGCTCAAAATAATATCCGGAAAGCCTTTGATCCGTTCAATTTTTCATAAATCTGTTCCTGTCAGCATTTATCAAAAACTGTTTAGATCAAGCTCTTCTCGATATTATTTCGAGCCGATTTCTTGCAGGTACCCTTAAAAACATGTTTTAAACATAATGAACGGTTCAGATCATCAAAATAAAGGATCCCTCATTAGAAGCGCGGACTATATATGTATGAGTGAGCTTCTAATAAGGGATCCCCAATTTTTGCTACGGTGTGGACCTCCTACTTCTTGATCAAATTATGATGATCTGAACCGTTCAATGTGTTTAAAACGTGTTTTTAAGGGTACCCGTAAGAGATCGGCTCAAAATAATATCCGGAAAGTCTTTGATCCGTTCAATTTTTCATAAAGCTGTTCCTGTCAGCATTTATCAAAAACTGTTTAGATCAAGCTCTTCTCGATATTATTTCGAGCCGATTTCTTGCAGGTACCCTTAAAAACATGTTTTAAACATAATGAACGGTTCAGATCATCAAAATAAAGGATCCCTCATTAGAAGCGCGGACTATATATGTATGAGTGAGCTTCTAATAAGGGATCCCCTATTTTGCTACGGTGTGGACCTCCTACTTCTTGATCAAATTATGATGATCTGAACCGTTCAATGTGTTTAAAACGTGTTTTTAAGGGTACCCGTAAGAGATCGGCTCAAAATAATATCCGGAAAGCCTTTGATCCGTTCAATTTTTCATAAAGCTGTTCCTGTCAGCATTTATCAAAAACTGTTTAGATCAAGCTCTTCTCGATATTATTTCGAGCCGATTTCTTGCAGGTACCCTTAAAAACATGTTTTAAACATAATGAACGGTTCAGATCATCAAAATAAAGGATCCCTCATTAGAAGCGCGGACTATATATGTATGAGTGAGCTTCTAATAAGGGATCCCCTATTTTGCTACGGTGTGGACCTCCTACTTCTTGATCAAATTATGATGATCTGAACCGTTCAATGTGTTTAAAACGTGTTTTTAAGGGTACCCCTAAGAGATCGGCTCAAAATAATATCCGGAAAGCCTTTGATCCGTTCAATTTTTCATAAAGCTGTTCCTGTCAGCATTTATCAAAAACTGTTTAGATCAAGCTCTTCTCGATATTATTTCGAGCCGATTTCTTGCAGGTACCCTTAAAAACATGTTTTAAACATAATGAACGGTTCAGATCATCAAAATAAAGGATCCCTCATTAGAAGCGCGGACTATATATGTATGAGTGAGCTTCTAATAAGGGATCCCCTATTTTTGCTACGGTGTGGACCTCCTACTTCTTGATCAAATTATGATGATCTGAACCGTTCAATGTGTTTAAAACGTGTTTTTAAGGGTACCCGTAAGAGATCGGCTCAAAATAATATCCGGAAAGCCTTTGATCCGTTCAATTTTTCATAAAGCTGTTCCTGTCAGCATTTATCAAAAACTGTTTAGATCAAGCTATTCTCGATATTATTTCGAGCCGATTTCTTGCAGGTACCCTTAAAAACATGTTTTAAACATAATGAACGGTTCAGATCATCAAAATAAAGGATCCCTCATTAGAAGCGCGGACTATATATGTATGAGTGAGCTTCTAATAAGGGATCCCCTATTTTTGCTACGGTGTGGACCTCCTACTTCTTGATCAAATTATGATGATCTGAACCGTTCAATGTGTTTAAAACGTGTTTTAAGGGTACCCGTAAGAGATCGGCTCAAAATAATATCCGGAAAGTCTTTGATCCGTTCAATTTTTCATAAAGCTGTTCCTGTCAGCATTTATCAAAAACTGTTTAGATCAAGCTCTTCTCGATATTATTTCGAGCCGATTTCTTGCAGGTACCCTTAAAAAGATGTTTTAAACATAATGAACGGTTCAGATCATCAAAATAAAGGATCCCTCATTAGAAGCGCGGACTATATATGTATGAGTGAGCTTCTAATAAGGGATCCCCTATTTTGCTACGGTGTGGACCTCCTACTTCTTGATCAAATTATGATGATCTGAACCGTTCAATGTGTTTAAAACGTGTTTTTAAGGGTACCCGTAAGAGATCGGCTCAAAATAATATCCGGAAAGTCTTTGATCCGTTCAATTTTTCATAAAGCTGTTCCTGTCAGCATTTATCAAAAACTGTTTAGATCAAGCTCTTCTCGATATTATTTCGAGCCGATTTCTAGCAGGTACCCTTAAAAACATGTTTTAAACATAATGAACGGTTCAGATCATCAAAATAAAGGATCCCTCATTAGAAGCGCGGACTATATATGTATGAGTGAGCTTCTAATAAGGGATCCCCTGTTTTGCTACGGTGTGGACCTCCTACTTCTTGATCAAATTATGATGATCTGAACCGTTCAATGTGTTTAAAACGTGTTTTTAAGGGTACCCGTAAGAGATCGGCTCAAAATAATATCCGGAAAGCCTTTGATCCGTTCAATTTTTCATAAAGCTGTTCCTGTCAGCATTTATCAAAAACTGTTTAGATCAAGCTCTTCTCGATATTATTTCGAGCCGATTTCTTGCAGGTACCCTTAAAAACATGTTTTAAACATAATGAACGGTTCAGATCATCAAAATAAAGGATCCCTCATTAGAAGCGCGGACTATATATGTATGAGTGAGCTTCTAATAAGGGATCCCCTATTTTTGCTACGGTGTGGACCTCCTACTTCTTGATCAAATTATGATGATCTGAACCGTTCAATGTGTTTAAAACGTGTTTTTAAGGGTACCCGTAAGAGATCGGCTCAAAATAATATCCGGAAAGTCTTTGATCCGTTCAATTTTTCATAAAGCTGTTCCTGTCAGCATTTATCAAAAACTGTTTAGATCAAGCTATTCTCGATATTATTTCGAGCCGATTTCTTGCAGGTACCCTTAAAAACATGTTTTAAACATAATGAACGGTTCAGATCATCAAAATAAAGGATCCCTCATTAGAAGCGCGGACTATATATGTATGAGTGAGCTTCTAATAAGGGATCCCCTATTTTTGCTACGGTGTGGACCTCCTACTTCTTGATCAAATTATGATGATCTGAACCGTTCAATGTGTTTAAAACGTGTTTTTAAGGGTACCCGTAAGAGATCGGCTCAAAATAATATCCGGAAAGTCTTTGATCCGTTCAATTTTTCATAAAGCTGTTCCTGTCAGCATTTATCAAAAACTGTTTAGATCAAGCTCTTCTCGATATTATTTCGAGCCGATTTCTTGCAGGTACCCTTAAAAACATGTTTTAAACATAATGAATGGTTCAGATCATCAAAATAAAGGATCCCTCATTAGAAGCGCGGACTATATATGTATGAGTGAGCTTCTAATAAGGGATCCCCTATTTTTGCTACGGTGTGGACCTCCTACTTCTTGATCAAATTATGATGATCTGAACCGTTCAATGTGTTTAAAACGTGTTTTTAAGGGTACCCGTAAGAGATCGGCTCAAAATAATATCCGGAAAGTCTTTGATCCGTTCAATTTTTCATAAAGCTGTTCCTGTCAGCATTTATCAAAAACTGTTTAGATCAAGCTCTTCTCGATATTATTTCGAGCCGATTTCTTGCAGGTACCCTTAAAAACATGATTTAAACATAATGAACGGTTCAGATCATCAAAATAAAGGATCCCTCATTAGAAGCGCGGACTATATATGTATGAGTGAGCTTCTAATAAGGGATCCCCTATTTTTGCTACGGTGTGGACCTCCTACTTCTTGATCAAATTATGATGATCTGAACCGTTCAATGTGTTTAAAACGTGTTTTTAAGGGTACCCGTAAGAGATCGGCTCAAAATAATATCCGGAAAGTCTTTGATCCGTTCAATTTTTCATAAAGCTGTTCCTGTCAGCATTTATCAAAAACTGTTTAGATCAAGCTGTTCTCGATATTATTTCGAGCCGATTTCTTGCAGGTACCCTTAAAAACATGTTTTAAACATAATGAACGGTTCAGATCATCAAAATAAAGGATCCCTCCTTAGAAGCGCGGACTATATATGTATGAGTGAGCTTCTAATAAGGGATCCCCTATTTTTGCTACGGTGTGGACCTCCTACTTCTTGATCAAATTATGATGATCTGAACCGTTCAATGTGTTTAAAACGTGTTTTTAAGGGTACCCGTAAGAGATCGGCTCAAAATAATATCCGGAAAGTCTTTGATCCGTTCAATTTTTCATAAAGCTGTTCCTGTCAGCATTTATCAAAAACTGTTTAGATCAAGCTCTTCTCGATATTATTTCGAGCCGATTTCTTGCAGGTACCCTTAAAAACATGTTTTAAACATAATGAACGGTTCAGATCATCAAAATAAAGGATCCCTCATTAGAAGCGCGGACTATATATGTATGAGTGAGCTTCTAATAAGGGATCCCCTATTTTTGCTACGGTGTGGACCTCCTACTTCTTGATCAAATTATGATGATCTGAACCGTTCAATGTGTTTAAAACGTGTTTTTAAGGGTACCCGTAAGAGATCGGCTCAAAATAATATCCGGAAAGTCTTTGATCCGTTCAATTTTTCATAAAGCTGTTCCTGTCAGCATTTATCAAAAACTGTTTAGATCAAGCTCTTCTCGATATTATTTCGAGCCGATTTCTTGCAGGTACCCTTAAAAACATGATTTAAACATAATGAACGGTTCAGATCATCAAAATAAAGGATCCCTCATTAGAAGCGCGGACTATATATGTATGAGTGAGCTTCTAATAAGGCATCCCCTATTTTTGCTACGGTGTGGACCTCCTACTTCTTGATCAAATTATGATGATCTGAACCGTTCAATGTGTTTAAAACGTGTTTTTAAGGGTACCCGTAAGAGATCGGCTCAAAATAATATCCGGAAAGTCTTTGATCCGTTCAATTTTTCATAAAACTGTTCCTGTCAGCATTTATCAAAAACTGTTTAGATCAAGCTCTTCTCGATATTATTTCGAGCCGATTTCTTGCAGGTACCCTTAAAAACATGTTTTAAACATAATGAACGGTTCAGATCATCAAAATAAAGGATCCCTCGTTAGAAGCGCGGACTATATATGTATGAGTGAGCTTCTAATAAGGGATCCCCTATTTTGCTACGGTGTGGACCTCCTACTTCTTGATCAAATTATGATGATCTGGACCGTTCAATGTGTTTAAAACGTGTTTTTAAGGGTACCCGTAAGAGATCGGCTCAAAATAATATCCGGAAAGTCTTTGATCCGTTCAATTTTTCATAAAACTGTTCCTGTCAGCATTTATCAAAAACTGTTTAGATCAAGCTCTTCTCGATATTATTTCGAGCCGATTTCTTGCAGGTACCCTTAAAAACATGTTTTAAACATAATGAACGGTTCAGATCATCAAAATAAAGGATCCCTCATTAGAAGCGCGGACTATATATGTATGAGTGAGCTTCGAATAAGGCATCCCCTATTTTGCTGCGGTGTGGACCTCCTACTTCTTGATCAAATTATGATGATCTGAACCGTTCAATGTGTTTAAAACGTGTTTTTAAGGGTACCCGTAAGAGATCGGCTCAAAATAATATCCGGAAAGTCTTTGATCCGTTCAATTTTTCATAAAGCTGTTCCTGTCAGCATTTATCAAAAACTGTTTAGATCAAGCTCTTCTCGATATTATTTCGAGCCGATTTCTTGCAGGTACCCTTAAAAACATGTTTTAAACATAATGAACGGTTCAGATCATCAAAATAAAGGATCCCTCATTAGAAGCGCGGACTATATATGTATGAGTGAGCTTCGAATAAGGGATCCCCTATTTTGCTGCGGTGTGGACCTCCTACTTCTTGATCAAATTATGATGATCTGAACCGTTCAATGTGTTTAAAACGTGTTTTTAAGGGTACCCGTAAGAGATCGGCTCAAAATAATATCCGGAAAGTCTTTGATCCGTTCAATTTTTCATAAAACTGTTCCTGTCAGCATTTATCAAAAACTGTTTAGATCAAGCTCTTCTCGATATTATTTCGAGCCGATTTCTTGCAGGTACCCTTAAAAACATGTTTTAAACATAATGAACGGTTCAGATCATCAAAATAAAGGATCACTCATTAGAAGCGCGGACTATATATGTATGAGTGAGCTTCTAATAAGGGATCCCCTATTTTGCTACGGTGTGGACCTCCTACTTCTTGATCAAATTATGATGATCTGAACCGTTCAATGTGTTTAAAACGTGTTTTTAAGGGTACCCGTAAGAGATCGGCTCAAAATAATATCCGGAAAGTCTTTGATCCGTTCAATTTTTCATAAAACTGTTCCTGTCAGCATTTATCAAAAACTGTTTAGATCAAGCTCTTCTCGATATTATTTCGAGCCGATTTCTTGCAGGTACCCTTAAAAACATGTTTTAAACATAATGAACGGTTCAGATCATCAAAATAAAGGATCCCTCATTAGAAGCGCGGACTATATATGTATGAGTGAGCTTCTAATAAGGGATCCCCTATTTTGCTACGGTGTGGACCTCCTACTTCTTGATCAAATTATGATGATCTGAACCGTTCAATGTGTTTAAAACGTGTTTTTAAGGGTACCCGTAAGAGATCGGCTCAAAATAATATCCGGAAAGTCTTTGATCCGTTCAATTTTTCATAAAACTGTTCCTGTCAGCATTTATCAAAAACTGTTTAGATCAAGCTCTTCTCGATATTATTTCGAGCCGATTTCTTGCAGGTACCCTTAAAAACATGTTTTAAACATAATGAACGGTTCAGATCATCAAAATAAAGGATCCCTCATTAGAAGCGCGGACTATATATGTATGAGTGAGCTTCTAATAAGGGATCCCCTATTTTGCTACGGTGTGGACCTCCTACTTCTTGATCAAATTATGATGATCTGAACCGTTCAATGTGTTTAAAACGTGTTTTTTAAGGGTACCCGTAAGAGATCGGCTCAAAATAATATCCGGAAAGTCTTTGATCCGTTCAATTTTTCATAAAACTGTTCCTGTCAGCATTTATCAAAAACTGTTTAGATCAAGCTCTTCTCGATATTATTTCGAGCCGATTTCTTGCAGGTACCCTTAAAAACATGTTTTAAACATAATGAACGGTTCAGATCATCAAAATAAAGGATCCCTCATTAGAAGCGCGGACTATATATGTATGAGTGAGCTTCTAATAAGGGATCCCCTATTTTGCTACGGTGTGGACCTCCTACTTCTTGATCAAATTATGATGATCTGAACCGTTCAATGTGTTTAAAACGTGTTTTTTAAGGGTACCCGTAAGAGATCGGCTCAAAATAATATCCGGAAAGTCTTTGATCCGTTCAATTTTTCATAAAACTGTTCCTGTCAGCATTTATCAAAAACTGTTTAGATCAAGCTCTTCTCGATATTATTTCGAGCCGATTTCTTGCAGGTACCCTTAAAAACATGTTTTAAACATAATGAACGGTTCAGATCATCAAAATAAAGGATCCCTCATTAGAAGCGCGGACTATATATGTATGAGTGAGCTTCTAATAAGGGATCCCCTATTTTGCTACGGTGTGGACCTCCTACTTCTTGATCAAATTATGATGATCTGAACCGTTCAATGTGTTTAAAACGTGTTTTTAAGGGTACCCGTAAGAGATCGGCTCAAAATAATATCCGGAAAGTCTTTGATCCGTTCAATTTTTCATAAAACTGTTCCTGTCAGCATTTATCAAAAACTGTTTAGATCAAGCTCTTCTCGATATTATTTCGAGCCGATTTCTTGCAGGTACCCTTAAAAACATGTTTTAAACATAATCAACGGTTCAGATCATCAAAATAAAGGATCTCTCATTAGAAGCGCGGACTATATATGTATGAGTGAGCTTCTAATAAGGGATCCCCTATTTTGCTACGGTGTGGACCTCCTACTTCTTGATCAAATTATGATGATCTAAACCGTTCAATGTGTTTAAAACGTGTTTTTAAGGGTACCCGTAAGAGATCGGCTCAAAATAATATCCGGAAAGTCTTTGATCCGTTCAATTTTTCATAAAACTGTTCCTGTCAGCATTTATCAAAAACTGTTTAGATCAAGCTCTTCTCGATATTATTTCGAGCCGATTTCTTGCAGGTACCCTTAAAAACATGTTTTAAACATAATGAACGGTTCAGATCATCAAAATAAAGGATCCCTCATTAGAAGCGCGGACTATATATGTATGAGTGAGCTTCTAATAAGGGATCCCCTGTTTTGCTACGGTGTGGACCTCCTACTTCTTGATCAAATTATGATGATCTGAACCGTTCAATGTGTTTAAAACGTGTTTTTAAGGGTACCCGTAAGAGATCGGCTCAAAATAATATCCGGAAAGTCTTTGATCCGTTCAATTTTTCATAAAACTGTTCCTGTCAGCATTTATCAAAAACTGTTTAGATCAAGCTCTTCTCGATATTATTTCGAGCCGATTTCTTGCAGGTACCCTTAAAAACATGTTTTAAACATAATGAACGGTTCAGATCATCAAAATAAAGGATCCCTCATTAGAAGCGCGGACTATATATGTATGAGTGAGCTTCTAATAAGGGATCCCCTGTTTTGCTACGGTGTGGACCTCCTACTTCTTGATCAAATTATGATGATCTGAACCGTTCAATGTGTTTAAAACGTGTTTTTAAGGGTACCCGTAAGAGATCGGCTCAAAATAATATCCGGAAAGTCTTTGATCCGTTCAATTTTTCATAAAACTGTTCCTGTCAGCATTTATCAAAAACTGTTTAGATCAAGCTCTTCTCGATATTATTTCGAGCCGATTTCTTGCAGGTACCCTTAAAAACATGTTTTAAACATAATGAACGGTTCAGATCATCAAAATAAAGGATCCCTCATTAGAAGCGCGGACTATATATGTATGAGTGAGCTTCTAATAAGGGATCCCCTGTTTTGCTACGGTGTGGACCTCCTACTTCTTGATCAAATTATGATGATCTGAACCGTTCAATGTGTTTAAAACGTGTTTTTAAGGGTACCCGTAAGAGATCGGCTCAAAATAATATCCGGAAAGTCTTTGATCCGTTCAATTTTTCATAAAACTGTTCCTGTCAGCATTTATCAAAAACTGTTTAGATCAAGCTCTTCTCGATATTATTTCGAGCCGATTTCTTGCAGGTACCCTTAAAAACATGTTTTAAACATAATGAACGGTTCAGATCATCAAAATAAAGGATCCCTCATTAGAAGCGCGGACTATATATGTATGAGTGAGCTTCTAATAAGGGATCCCCTGTTTTGCTACGGTGTGGACCTCCTACTTCTTGATCAAATTATGATGATCTGAACCGTTCAATGTGTTTAAAACGTGTTTTTAAGGGTACCCGTAAGAGATCGGCTCAAAATAATATCCGGAAAGTCTTTGATCCGTTCAATTTTTCATAAAACTGTTCCTGTCAGCATTTATCAAAAACTGTTTAGATCAAGCTCTTCTCGATATTATTTCGAGCCGATTTCTTGCAGGTACCCTTAAAAACATGTTTTAAACATAATGAACGGTTCAGATCATCAAAATAAAGGATCCCTCATTAGAAGCGCGGACTATATATGTATGAGTGAGCTTCTAATAAGGGATCCCCTGTTTTGCTACGGTGTGGACCTCCTACTTCTTGATCAAATTATGATGATCTGAACCGTTCAATGTGTTTAAAACGTGTTTTTAAGGGTACCCGTAAGAGATCGGCTCAAAATAATATCCGGAAAGTCTTTGATCCGTTCAATTTTTCATAAAACTGTTCCTGTCAGCATTTATCAAAAACTGTTTAGATCAAGCTCTTCTCGATATTATTTCGAGCCGATTTCTTGCAGGTACCCTTAAAAACATGTTTTAAACATAATGAACGGTTCAGATCATCAAAATAAAGGATCCCTCATTAGAAGCGCGGACTATATATGTATGAGTGAGCTTCTAATAAGGGATCCCCTGTTTTGCTACGGTGTGGACCTCCTACTTCTTGATCAAATTATGATGATCTGAACCGTTCAATGTGTTTAAAACGTGTTTTTAAGGGTACCCGTAAGAGATCGGCTCAAAATAATATCCGGAAAGTCTTTGATCCGTTCAATTTTTCATAAAACTGTTCCTGTCAGCATTTATCAAAAACTGTTTAGATCAAGCTCTTCTCGATATTATTTCGAGCCGATTTCTTGCAGGTACCCTTAAAAACATGTTTTAAACATAATGAACGGTTCAGATCATCAAAATAAAGGATCCCTCATTAGAAGCGCGGACTATATATGTATGAGTGAGCTTATAATAAGGGATCCCCTGTTTTGCTACGGTGTGGACCTCCTACTTCTTGATCAAATTATGATGATCTGAACCGTTCAATGTGTTTAAAACGTGTTTTTAAGGGTACCCGTAAGAGATCGGCTCAAAATAATATCCGGAAAGTCTTTGATCCGTTCAATTTTTCATAAAACTGTTCCTGTCAGCATTTATCAAAAACTGTTTAGATCAAGCTCTTCTCGATATTATTTCGAGCCGATTTCTTGCAGGTACCCTTAAAAACATGTTTTAAACATAATGAACGGTTCAGATCATCAAAATAAAGGATCCCTCATTAGAAGCGCGGACTATATATGTATGAGTGAGCTTCTAATAAGGGATCCCCTGTTTTGCTACGGTGTGGACCTCCTACTTCTTGATCAAATTATGATGATCTGAACCGTTCAATGTGTTTAAAACGTGTTTTTAAGGGTACCCGTAAGAGATCGGCTCAAAATAATATCCGGAAAGTCTTTGATCCGTTCAATTTTTCATAAAACTGTTCCTGTCAGCATTTATCAAAAACTGTTTAGATCAAGCTCTTCTCGATATTATTTCGAGCCGATTTCTTGCAGGTACCCTTAAAAACATGTTTTAAACATAATGAACGGTTCAGATCATCAAAATAAAGGATCCCTCATTAGAAGCGCGGACTATATATGTATGAGTGAGCTTCTAATAAGGGATCCCCTGTTTTGCTACGGTGTGGACCTCCTACTTCTTGATCAAATTATGATGATCTGAACCGTTCAATGTGTTTAAAACGTGTTTTTAAGGGTACCCGTAAGAGATCGGCTCAAAATAATATCCGGAAAGTCTTTGATCCGTTCAATTTTTCATAAAACTGTTCCTGTCAGCATTTATCAAAAACTGTTTAGATCAAGCTCTTCTCGATATTATTTCGAGCCGATTTCTTGCAGGTACCCTTAAAAACATGTTTTAAACATAATGAACGGTTCAGATCATCAAAATAAAGGATCCCTCATTAGAAGCGCGGACTATATATGTATGAGTGAGCTTCTAATAAGGGATCCCCTGTTTTGCTACGGTGTGGACCTCCTACTTCTTGATCAAATTATGATGATCTGAACCGTTCAATGTGTTTAAAACGTGTTTTTAAGGGTACCCGTAAGAGATCGGCTCAAAATAATATCCGGAAAGTCTTTGATCCGTTCAATTTTTCATAAAACTGTTCCTGTCAGCATTTATCAAAAACTGTTTAGATCAAGCTCTTCTCGATATTATTTCGAGCCGATTTCTTGCAGGTACCCTTAAAAACATGTTTTAAACATAATGAACGGTTCAGATCATCAAAATAAAGGATCCCTCATTAGAAGCGCGGACTATATATGTATGAGTGAGCTTCTAATAAGGGATCCCCTGTTTTGCTACGGTGTGGACCTCCTACTTCTTGATCAAATTATGATGATCTGAACCGTTGAATGTGTTTAAAACGTGTTTTTAAGGGTACCCGTAAGAGATCGGCTCAAAATAATATCCGGAAAGTCTTTGATCCGTTCAATTTTTCATAAAACTGTTCCTGTCAGCATTTATCAAAAACTGTTTAGATCAAGCTCTTCTCGATATTATTTCGAGCCGATTTCTTGCAGGTACCCTTAAAAACATGTTTTAAACATAATGAACGGTTCAGATCATCAAAATAAAGGATCCCTCATTAGAAGCGCGGACTATATATGTATGAGTGAGCTTCTAATAAGGGATCCCCTGTTTTGCTACGGTGTGGACCTCCTACTTCTTGATCAAATTATGATGATCTGAACCGTTCAATGTGTTTAAAACGTGTTTTTAAGGGTACCCGTAAGAGATCGGCTCAAAATAATATCCGGAAAGTCTTTGATCCGTTCAATTTTTCATAAAACTGTTCCTGTCAGCATTTATCAAAAACTGTTTAGATCAAGCTCTTCTCGATATTATTTCGAGCCGATTTCTTGCAGGTACCCTTAAAAACATGTTTTAAACATAATGAACGGTTCAGATCATCAAAATAAAGGATCCCTCATTAGAAGCGCGGACTATATATGTATGAGTGAGCTTCTAATAAGGGATCCCCTGTTTTGCTACGGTGTGGACCTCCTACTTCTTGATCAAATTATGATGATCTGAACCGTTCAATGTGTTTAAAACGTGTTTTTAAGGGTACCCGTAAGAGATCGGCTCAAAATAATATCCGGAAAGTCTTTGATCCGTTCAATTTTTCATAAAACTGTTCCTGTCAGCATTTATCAAAAACTGTTTAGATCAAGCTCTTCTCGATATTATTTCGAGCCGATTTCTTGCAGGTACCCTTAAAAACATGTTTTAAACATAATGAACGGTTCAGATCATCAAAATAAAGGATCCCTCATTAGAAGCGCGGACTATATATGTATGAGTGAGCTTCTAATAAGGGATCCCCTGTTTTGCTACGGTGTGGACCTCCTACTTCTTGATCAAATTATGATGATCTGAACCGTTCAATGTGTTTAAAACGTGTTTTTAAGGGTACCCGTAAGAGATCGGCTCAAAATAATATCCGGAAAGTCTTTGATCCGTTCAATTTTTCATAAAACTGTTCCTGTCAGCATTTATCAAAAACTGTTTAGATCAAGCTCTTCTCGATATTATTTCGAGCCGATTTCTTGCAGGTACCCTTAAAAACATGTTTTAAACATAATGAACGGTTCAGATCATCAAAATAAAGGATCCCTCATTAGAAGCGCGGACTATATATGTATGAGTGAGCTTATAATAAGGGATCCCCTGTTTTGCTACGGTGTGGACCTCCTACTTCTTGATCAAATTATGATGATCTGAACCGTTCAATGTGTTTAAAACGTGTTTTTAAGGGTACCCGTAAGAGATCGGCTCAAAATAATATCCGGAAAGTCTTTGATCCGTTCAATTTTTCATAAAACTGTTCCTGTCAGCATTTATCAAAAACTGTTTAGATCAAGCTCTTCTCGATATTATTTCGAGCCGATTTCTTGCAGGTACCCTTAAAAACATGTTTTAAACATAATGAACGGTTCAGATCATCAAAATAAAGGATCCCTCATTAGAAGCGCGGACTATATATGTATGAGTGAGCTTCTAATAAGGGATCCCCTGTTTTGCTACGGTGTGGACCTCCTACTTCTTGATCAAATTATGATGATCTGAACCGTTCAATGTGTTTAAAACGTGTTTTTAAGGGTACCCGTAAGAGATCGGCTCAAAATAATATCCGGAAAGTCTTTGATCCGTTCAATTTTTCATAAAACTGTTCCTGTCAGCATTTATCAAAAACCGTTTAGATCAAGCTCTTCTCGATATTATTTCGAGCCGATTTCTTGCAGGTACCCTTAAAAACATGTTTTAAACATAATGAACGGTTCAGATCATCAAAATAAAGGATCCCTCATTAGAAGCGCGGACTATATATGTATGAGTGAGCTTCTAATAAGGGATCCCCTGTTTTGCTACGGTGTGGACCTCCTACTTCTTGATCAAATTATGATGATCTGAACCGTTCAATGTGTTTAAAACGTGTTTTTAAGGGTACCCGTAAGAGATCGGCTCAAAATAATATCCGGAAAGTCTTTGATCCGTTCAATTTTTCATAAAACTGTTCCTGTCAGCATTTATCAAAAACTGTTTAGATCAAGCTCTTCTCGATATTATTTCGAGCCGATTTCTTGCAGGTACCCTTAAAAACATGTTTTAAACATAATGAACGGTTCAGATCATCAAAATAAAGGATCCCTCATTAGAAGCGCGGACTATATATGTATGAGTGAGCTTCTAATAAGGGATCCCCTGTTTTGCTACGGTGTGGACCTCCTACTTCTTGATCAAATTATGATGATCTGAACCGTTCAATGTGTTTAAAACGTGTTTTTAAGGGTACCCGTAAGAGATCGGCTCAAAATAATATCCGGAAAGTCTTTGATCCGTTCAATTTTTCATAAAACTGTTCCTGTCAGCATTTATCAAAAACTGTTTAGATCAAGCTCTTCTCGATATTATTTCGAGCCGATTTCTTGCAGGTACCCTTAAAAACATGTTTTAAACATAATGAACGGTTCAGATCATCAAAATAAAGGATCCCTCATTAGAAGCGCGGACTATATATGTATGAGTGTGCTTCTAATAAGGGATCCCCTGTTTTGCTACGGTGTGGACCTCCTACTTCTTGATCAAATTATGATGATCTGAACCGTTCAATGTGTTTAAAACGTGTTTTTAAGGGTACCCGTAATGAGATCGGCTCAAAATAATATCCGGAAAGTCTTTGATCCGTTCAATTTTTCATAAAACTGTTCCTGTCAGCATTTATCAAAAACTGTTTAGATCAAGCTCTTCTCGATATTATTTCGAGCCGATTTCTTGCAGGTACCCTTAAAAACATGTTTTAAACATAATGAACGGTTCAGATCATCAAAATAAAGGATCCCTCATTAGAAGCGCGGACTATATATGTATGAGTGAGCTTCTAATAAGGGATCCCCTGTTTTGCTACGGTGTGGACCTCCTACTTCTTGATCAAATTATGATGATCTGAACCGTTCAATGTGTTTAAAACGTGTTTTTAAGGGTACCCGTAAGAGATCGGCTCAAAATAATATCCGGAAAGTCTTTGATCCGTTCAATTTTTCATAAAACTGTTCCTGTCAGCATTTATCAAAAACTGTTTAGATCAAGCTCTTCTCGATATTATTTCGAGCCGATTTCTTGCAGGTACCCTTAAAAACATGTTTTAAACATAATGAACGGTTCAGATCATCAAAATAAAGGATCCCTCATTAGAAGCGCGGACTATATATGTATGAGTGAGCTTCTAATAAGGGATCCCCTGTTTTGCTACGGTGTGGACCTCCTACTTCTTGATCAAATTATGATGATCTGAACCGTTCAATGTGTTTAAAACGTGTTTTTAAGGGTACCCGTAAGAGATCGGCTCAAAATAATATCCGGAAAGTCTTTGATCCGTTCAATTTTTCATAAAACTGTTCCTGTCAGCATTTATCAAAAACTGTTTAGATCAAGCTCTTCTCGATATTATTTCGAGCCGATTTCTTGCAGGTACCCTTAAAAACATGTTTTAAACATAATCAACGGTTCAGATCATCAAAATAAAGGATCCCTCATTAGAAGCGCGGACTATATATGTATGAGTGAGCTTCTAATAAGGGATCCCCTGTTTTGCTACGGTGTGGACCTCCTACTTCTTGATCAAATTATGATGATCTGAACCGTTCAATGTGTTTAAAACGTGTTTTTAAGGGTACCCGTAAGAGATCGGCTCAAAATAATATCCGGAAAGTCTTTGATCCGTTCAATTTTTCATAAAACTGTTCCTGTCAGCATTTATCAAAAACTGTTTAGATCAAGCTCTTCTCGATATTATTTCGAGCCGATTTCTTGCAGGTACCCTTAAAAACATGTTTTAAACATAATGAACGGTTCAGATCATCAAAATAAAGGATCCCTCATTAGAAGCGCGGACTATATATGTATGAGTGAGCTTCTAATAAGGGATCCCCTGTTTTGCTACGGTGTGGACCTCCTACTTCTTGATCAAATTATGATGATCTGAACCGTTCAATGTGTTTAAAACGTGTTTTTAAGGGTACCCGTAAGAGATCGGCTCAAAATAATATCCGGAAAGTCTTTGATCCGTTCAATTTTTCATAAAACTGTTCCTGTCAGCATTTATCAAAAACTGTTTAGATCAAGCTCTTCTCGATATTATTTCGAGCCGATTTCTTGCAGGTACCCTTAAAAACATGTTTTAAACATAATGAACGGTTCAGATCATCAAAATAAAGGATCCCTCATTAGAAGCGCGGACTATATATGTATGAGTGAGCTTCTAATAAGGGATCCCCTGTTTTGCTACGGTGTGGACCTCCTACTTCTTGATCAAATTATGATGATCTGAACCGTTCAATGTGTTTAAAACGTGTTTTTAAGGGTACCCGTAAGAGATCGGCTCAAAATAATATCCGGAAAGTCTTTGATCCGTTCAATTTTTCATAAAACTGTTCCTGTCAGCATTTATCAAAAACTGTTTAGATCAAGCTCTTCTCGATATTATTTCGAGCCGATTTCTTGCAGGTACCCTTAAAAACATGTTTTAAACATAATGAACGGTTCAGATCATCAAAATAAAGGATCCCTCATTAGAAGCGCGGACTATATATGTATGAGTGAGCTTCTAATAAGGGATCCCCTGTTTTGCTACGGTGTGGACCTCCTACTTCTTGATCAAATTATGATGATCTGAACCGTTCAATGTGTTTAAAACGTGTTTTTAAGGGTACCCGTAAGAGATCGGCTCAAAATAATATCCGGAAAGTCTTTGATCCGTTCAATTTTTCATAAAACTGTTCCTGTCAGCATTTATCAAAAACTGTTTAGATCAAGCTCTTCTCGATATTATTTCGAGCCGATTTCTTGCAGGTACCCTTAAAAACATGTTTTAAACATAATGAACGGTTCAGATCATCAAAATAAAGGATCCCTCATTAGAAGCGCGGACTATATATGTATGAGTGAGCTTCTAATAAGGGATCCCCTATTTTGCTACGGTGTGGACCTCCTACTTCTTGATCAAATTATGATGATCTGAACCGTTCAATGTGTTTAAAACGTGTTTTTAAGGGTACCCGTAAGAGATCGGCTCAAAATAATATCCGGAAAGTCTTTGATCCGTTCAATTTTTCATAAAACTGTTCCTGTCAGCATTTATCAAAAACTGTTTAGATCAAGCTCTTCTCGATATTATTTCGAGCCGATTTCTTGCAGGTACCCTTAAAAACATGTTTTAAACATAATGAACGGTTCAGATCATCAAAATAAAGGATCCCTCATTAGAAGCGCGGACTATATATGTATGAGTGAGCTTCTAATAAGGGATCCCCTATTTTGCTACGGTGTGGACCTCCTACTTCTTGATCAAATTATGATGATCTGAACCGTTCAATGTGTTTAAAACGTGTTTTTAAGGGTACCCGTAATGAGATCGGCTCAAAATAATATCCGGAAAGTCTTTGATCCGTTCAATTTTTCATAAAACTGTTCCTGTCAGCATTTATCAAAAACTGTTTAGATCAAGCTCTTCTCGATATTATTTCGAGCCGATTTCTTGCAGGTACCCTTAAAAACATGTTTTAAACATAATGAACGGTTCAGATCATCAAAATAAAGGATCCCTCATTAGAAGCGCGGACTATATATGTATGAGTGAGCTTCTAATAAGGGATCCCCTATTTTGCTACGGTGTGGACCTCCTACTTCTTGATCAAATTATGATGATCTGAACCGTTCAATGTGTTTAAAACGTGTTTTTCAGGGTACCCGTAAGAGATCGGCTCAAAATAATATCCGGAAAGTCTTTGATCCGTTCAATTTTTCATAAAACTGTTCCTGTCAGCATTTATCAAAAACTGTTTAGATCAAGCTCTTCTCGATATTATTTCGAGCCGATTTCTTGCAGGTACCCTTAAAAACATGTTTTAAACATAATGAACGGTTCAGATCATCAAAATAAAGGATCCCTCATTAGAAGCGCGGACTATATATGTATGAGTGAGCTTCTAATAAGGGATCCCCTGTTTTGCTACGGTGTGGACCTCCTACTTCTTGATCAAATTATGATGATCTGAACCGTTCAATGTGTTTAAAACGTGTTTTTAAGGGTACCCGTAATGAGATCGGCTCAAAATAATATCCGGAAAGTCTTTGATCCGTTCAATTTTTCATAAAACTGTTCCTGTCAGCATTTATCAAAAACTGTTTAGATCAAGCTCTTCTCGATATTATTTCGAGCCGATTTCTTGCAGGTACCCTTAAAAACATGTTTTAAACATAATGAACGGTTCAGATCATCAAAATAAAGGATCCCTCATTAGAAGCGCGGACTATATATGTATGAGTGAGCTTCTAATAAGGGATCCCCTGTTTTGCTACGGTGTGGACCTCCTACTTCTTGATCAAATTATGATGATCTGAACCGTTCAATGTGTTTAAAACGTGTTTTTAAGGGTACCCGTAAGAGATCGGCTCAAAATAATATCCGGAAAGTCTTTGATCCGTTCAATTTTTCATAAAACTGTTCCTGTCAGCATTTATCAAAAACTGTTTAGATCAAGCTCTTCTCGATATTATTTCGAGCCGATTTCTTGCAGGTACCCTTAAAAACATGTTTTAAACATAATCAACGGTTCAGATCATCAAAATAAAGGATCCCTCATTAGAAGCGCGGACTATATATGTATGAGTGAGCTTCTAATAAGGGATCCCCTGTTTTGCTACGGTGTGGACCTCCTACTTCTTGATCAAATTATGATGATCTGAACCGTTCAATGTGTTTAAAACGTGTTTTTAAGGGTACCCGTAAGAGATCGGCTCAAAATAATATCCGGAAAGTCTTTGATCCGTTCAATTTTTCATAAAACTGTTCCTGTCAGCATTTATCAAAAACTGTTTAGATCAAGCTCTTCTCGATATTATTTCGAGCCGATTTCTTGCAGGTACCCTTAAAAACATGTTTTAAACATAATGAACGGTTCAGATCATCAAAATAAAGGATCCCTCATTAGAAGCGCGGACTATATATGTATGAGTGAGCTTCTAATAAGGGATCCCCTGTTTTGCTACGGTGTGGACCTCCTACTTCTTGATCAAATTATGATGATCTGAACCGTTCAATGTGTTTAAAACGTGTTTTCAAGGGTACCCGTAAGAGATCGGCTCAAAATAATATCCGGAAAGTCTTTGATCCGTTCAATTTTTCATAAAACTGTTCCTGTCAGCATTTATCAAAAACTGTTTAGATCAAGCTCTTCTCGATATTATTTCGAGCCGATTTCTTGCAGGTACCCTTAAAAACATGTTTTAAACATAATGAACGGTTCAGATCATCAAAATAAAGGATCCCTCATTAGAAGCGCGGACTATATATGTATGAGTGAGCTTCTAATAAGGGATCCCCTGTTTTGCTACGGTGTGGACCTCCTACTTCTTGATCAAATTATGATGATCTCAACCGTTCAATGTGTTTAAAACGTGTTTTTAAGGGTACCCGTAAGAGATCGGCTCAAAATAATATCCGGAAAGTCTTTGATCCGTTCAATTTTTCATAAAACTGTTCATGTCAGCATTTATCAAAAACTGTTTAGATCAAGCTCTTCTCGATATTATTTCGAGCCGATTTCTTGCAGGTACCCTTAAAAACATGTTTTAAACATAATGAACGGTTCAGATCATCAAAATAAAGGATCCCTCATTAGAAGCGCGGACTATATATGTATGAGTGAGCTTCTAATAAGGGATCCCCTGTTTTGCTACGGTGTGGACCTCCTACTTCTTGATCAAATTATGATGATCTGAACCGTTCAATGTGTTTAAAACGTGTTTTCAAGGGTACCCGTAAGAGATCGGCTCAAAATAATATCCGGAAAGTCTTTGATCCGTTCAATTTTTCATAAAACTGTTCCTGTCAGCATTTATCAAAAACTGTTTAGATCAAGCTCTTCTCGATATTATTTCGAGCCGATTTCTTGCAGGTACCCTTAAAAACATGTTTTAAACATAATGAACGGTTCAGATCATCAAAATAAAGGATCCCTCATTAGAAGCGCGGACTATATATGTATGAGTGAGCTTCTAATAAGGGATCCCCTGTTTTGCTACGGTGTGGACCTCCTACTTCTTGATCAAATTATGATGATCTGAACCGTTCAATGTGTTTAAAACGTGTTTTTAAGGGTACCCGTAAGAGATCGGCTCAAAATAATATCCGGAAAGTCTTTGATCCGTTCAATTTTTCATAAAACTGTTCCTGTCAGCATTTATCAAAAACTGTTTAGATCAAGCTCTTCTCGATATTATTTCGAGCCGATTTCTTGCAGGTACCCTTAAAAACATGTTTTAAACATAATGAACGGTTCAGATCATCAAAATAAAGGATCCCTCATTAGAAGCGCGGACTATATATGTATGAGTGAGCTTCTAATAAGGGATCCCCTGTTTTGCTACGGTGTGGACCTCCTACTTCTTGATCAAATTATGATGATCTGAACCGTTCAATGTGTTTAAAACGTGTTTTCAAGGGTACCCGTAAGAGATCGGCTCAAAATAATATCCGGAAAGTCTTTGATCCGTTCAATTTTTCATAAAACTGTTCCTGTCAGCATTTATCAAAAACTGTTTAGATCAAGCTCTTCTCGATATTATTTCGAGCCGATTTCTTGCAGGTACCCTTAAAAACATGTTTTAAACATAATGAACGGTTCAGATCATCAAAATAAAGGATCCCTCATTAGAAGCGCGGACTATATATGTATGAGTGAGCTTCTAATAAGGGATCCCCTGTTTTGCTACGGTGTGGACCTCCTACTTCTTGATCAAATTATGATGATCTCAACCGTTCAATGTGTTTAAAACGTGTTTTTAAGGGTACCCGTAAGAGATCGGCTCAAAATAATATCCGGAAAGTCTTTGATCCGTTCAATTTTTCATAAAACTGTTCCTGTCAGCATTTATCAAAAACTGTTTAGATCAAGCTCTTCTCGATATTATTTCGAGCCGATTTCTTGCAGGTACCCTTAAAAACATGTTTTAAACATAATGAACGGTTCAGATCATCAAAATAAAGGATCCCTCATTAGAAGCGCGGACTATATATGTATGAGTGAGCTTCTAATAAGGGATCCCCTGTTTTGCTACGGTGTGGACCTCCTACTTCTTGATCAAATTATGATGATCTGAACCGTTCAATGTGTTTAAAACGTGTTTTCAAGGGTACCCGTAAGAGATCGGCTCAAAATAATATCCGGAAAGTCTTTGATCCGTTCAATTTTTCATAAAACTGTTCCTGTCAGCATTTATCAAAAACTGTTTAGATCAAGCTCTTCTCGATATTATTTCGAGCCGATTTCTTGCAGGTACCCTTAAAAACATGTTTTAAACATAATGAACGGTTCAGATCATCAAAATAAAGGATCCCTCATTAGAAGCGCGGACTATATATGTATGAGTGAGCTTCTAATAAGGGATCCCCTGTTTTGCTACGGTGTGGACCTCCTACTTCTTGATCAAATTATGATGATCTCAACCGTTCAATGTGTTTAAAATGTGTTTTTAAGGGTACCCGTAAGAGATCGGCTCAAAATAATATCCGGAAAGTCTTTGATCCGTTCAATTTTTCATAAAACTGTTCCTGTCAGCATTTATCAAAAACTGTTTAGATCAAGCTCTTCTCGATATTATTTCGAGCCGATTTCTTGCAGGTACCCTTAAAAACATGTTTTAAACATAATGAACGGTTCAGATCATCAAAATAAAGGATCCCTCATTAGAAGCGCGGACTATATATGTATGAGTGAGCTTCTAATAAGGGATCCCCTGTTTTGCTACGGTGTGGACCTCCTACTTCTTGATCAAATTATGATGATCTGAACCGTTCAATGTGTTTAAAACGTGTTTTTAAGGGTACCCGTAAGAGATCGGCTCAAAATAATATCCGGAAAGTCTTTGATCCGTTCAATTTTTCATAAAACTGTTCCTGTCAGCATTTATCAAAAACTGTTTAGATCAAGCTCTTCTCGATATTATTTCGAGCCGATTTCTTGCAGGTACCCTTAAAAACATGTTTTAAACATAATGAACGGTTCAGATCATCAAAATAAAGGATCCCTCATTAGAAGCGCGGACTATATATGTATGAGTGAGCTTCTAATAAGGGATCCCCTGTTTTGCTACGGTGTGGACCTCCTACTTCTTGATCAAATTATGATGATCTGAACCGTTCAATGTGTTTAAAACGTGTTTTTAAGGGTACCCGTAAGAGATCGGCTCAAAATAATATCCGGAAAGTCTTTGATCCGTTCAATTTTTCATAAAACTGTTCCTGTCAGCATTTATCAAAAACTGTTTAGATCAAGCTCTTCTCGATATTATTTCGAGCCGATTTCTTGCAGGTACCCTTAAAAACATGTTTTAAACATAATCAACGGTTCAGATCATCAAAATAAAGGATCCCTCATTAGAAGCGCGGACTATATATGTATGAGTGAGCTTCTAATAAGGGATCCCCTGTTTTGCTACGGTGTGGACCTCCTACTTCTTGATCAAATTATGATGATCTGAACCGTTCAATGTGTTTAAAACGTGTTTTTAAGGGTACCCGTAAGAGATCGGCTCAAAATAATATCCGGAAAGTCTTTGATCCGTTCAATTTTTCATAAAACTGTTCCTGTCAGCATTTATCAAAAACTGTTTAGATCAAGCTCTTCTCGATATTATTTCGAGCCGATTTCTTGCAGGTACCCTTAAAAACATGTTTTAAACATAATGAACGGTTCAGATCATCAAAATAAAGGATCCCTCATTAGAAGCGCGGACTATATATGTATGAGTGAGCTTCTAATAAGGGATCCCCTGTTTTGCTACGGTGTGGACCTCCTACTTCTTGATCAAATTATGATGATCTGAACCGTTCAATGTGTTTAAAACGTGTTTTCAAGGGTACCCGTAAGAGATCGGCTCAAAATAATATCCGGAAAGTCTTTGATCCGTTCAATTTTTCATAAAACTGTTCCTGTCAGCATTTATCAAAAACTGTTTAGATCAAGCTCTTCTCGATATTATTTCGAGCCGATTTCTTGCAGGTACCCTTAAAAACATGTTTTAAACATAATGAACGGTTCAGATCATCAAAATAAAGGATCCCTCATTAGAAGCGCGGACTATATATGTATGAGTGAGCTTCTAATAAGGGATCCCCTGTTTTGCTACGGTGTGGACCTCCTACTTCTTGATCAAATTATGATGATCTCAACCGTTCAATGTGTTTAAAACGTGTTTTTAAGGGTACCCGTAAGAGATCGGCTCAAAATAATATCCGGAAAGTCTTTGATCCGTTCAATTTTTCATAAAACTGTTCATGTCAGCATTTATCAAAAACTGTTTAGATCAAGCTCTTCTCGATATTATTTCGAGCCGATTTCTTGCAGGTACCCTTAAAAACATGTTTTAAAGATAATGAACGGTTCAGATCATCAAAATAAAGGATCTCTCATTAGAAGCGCGGACTATATATGTATGAGTGAGCTTCTAATAAGGGATCCCCTGTTTTGCTACGGTGTGGACCTCCTACTTCTTGATCAAATTATGATGATCTGAACCGTTCAATGTGTTTAAAACGTGTTTTCAAGGGTACCCGTAAGAGATCGGCTCAAAATAATATCCGGAAAGTCTTTGATCCGTTCAATTTTTCATAAAACTGTTCCTGTCAGCATTTATCAAAAACTGTTTAGATCAAGCTCTTCTCGATATTATTTCGAGCCGATTTCTTGCAGGTACCCTTAAAAACATGTTTTAAACATAATGAACGGTTCAGATCATCAAAATAAAGGATCCCTCATTAGAAGCGCGGACTATATATGTATGAGTGAGCTTCTAATAAGGGATCCCCTGTTTTGCTACGGTGTGGACCTCCTACTTCTTGATCAAATTATGATGATCTGAACCGTTCAATGTGTTTAAAACGTGTTTTTAAGGGTACCCGTAAGAGATCGGCTCAAAATAATATCCGGAAAGTCTTTGATCCGTTCAATTTTTCATAAAACTGTTCCTGTCAGCATTTATCAAAAACTGTTTAGATCAAGCTCTTCTCGATATTATTTCGAGCCGATTTCTTGCAGGTACCCTTAAAAACATGTTTTAAACATAATGAACGGTTCAGATCATCAAAATAAAGGATCCCTCATTAGAAGCGCGGACTATATATGTATGAGTGAGCTTCTAATAAGGGATCCCCTGTTTTGCTACGGTGTGGACCTCCTACTTCTTGATCAAATTATGATGATCTGAACCGTTCAATGTGTTTAAAACGTGTTTTCAAGGGTACCCGTAAGAGATCGGCTCAAAATAATATCCGGAAAGTCTTTGATCCGTTCAATTTTTCATAAAACTGTTCCTGTCAGCATTTATCAAAAACTGTTTAGATCAAGCTCTTCTCGATATTATTTCGAGCCGATTTCTTGCAGGTACCCTTAAAAACATGTTTTAAACATAATGAACGGTTCAGATCATCAAAATAAAGGATCCCTCATTAGAAGCGCGGACTATATATGTATGAGTGAGCTTCTAATAAGGGATCCCCTGTTTTGCTACGGTGTGGACCTCCTACTTCTTGATCAAATTATGATGATCTCAACCGTTCAATGTGTTTAAAACGTGTTTTTAAGGGTACCCGTAAGAGATCGGCTCAAAATAATATCCGGAAAGTCTTTGATCCGTTCAATTTTTCATAAAACTGTTCCTGTCAGCATTTATCAAAAACTGTTTAGATCAAGCTCTTCTCGATATTATTTCGAGCCGATTTCTTGCAGGTACCCTTAAAAACATGTTTTAAACATAATGAACGGTTCAGATCATCAAAATAAAGGATCCCTCATTAGAAGCGCGGACTATATATGTATGAGTGAGCTTCTAATAAGGGATCCCCTGTTTTGCTACGGTGTGGACCTCCTACTTCTTGATCAAATTATGATGATCTGAACCGTTCAATGTGTTTAAAACGTGTTTTCAAGGGTACCCGTAAGAGATCGGCTCAAAATAATATCCGGAAAGTCTTTGATCCGTTCAATTTTTCATAAAACTGTTCCTGTCAGCATTTATCAAAAACTGTTTAGATCAAGCTCTTCTCGATATTATTTCGAGCCGATTTCTTGCAGGTACCCTTAAAAACATGTTTTAAACATAATGAACGGTTCAGATCATCAAAATAAAGGATCCCTCATTAGAAGCGCGGACTATATATGTATGAGTGAGCTTCTAATAAGGGATCCCCTGTTTTGCTACGGTGTGGACCTCCTACTTCTTGATCAAATTATGATGATCTCAACCGTTCAATGTGTTTAAAATGTGTTTTTAAGGGTACCCGTAAGAGATCGGCTCAAAATAATATCCGGAAAGTCTTTGATCCGTTCAATTTTTCATAAAACTGTTCCTGTCAGCATTTATCAAAAACTGTTTAGATCAAGCTCTTCTCGATATTATTTCGAGCCGATTTCTTGCAGGTACCCTTAAAAACATGTTTTAAACATAATGAACGGTTCAGATCATCAAAATAAAGGATCCCTCATTAGAAGCGCGGACTATATATGTATGAGTGAGCTTCTAATAAGGGATCCCCTGTTTTGCTACGGTGTGGACCTCCTACTTCTTGATCAAATTATGATGATCTGAACCGTTCAATGTGTTTAAAACGTGTTTTTAAGGGTACCCGTAAGAGATCGGCTCAAAATAATATCCGGAAAGTCTTTGATCCGTTCAATTTTTCATAAAACTGTTCCTGTCAGCATTTATCAAAAACTGTTTAGATCAAGCTCTTCTCGATATTATTTCGAGCCGATTTCTTGCAGGTACCCTTAAAAACATGTTTTAAACATAATGAACGGTTCAGATCATCAAAATAAAGGATCCCTCATTAGAAGCGCGGACTATATATGTATGAGTGAGCTTCTAATAAGGGATCCCCTGTTTTGCTACGGTGTGGACCTCCTACTTCTTGATCAAATTATGATGATCTGAACCGTTCAATGTGTTTAAAACGTGTTTTTAAGGGTACCCGTAAGAGATCGGCTCAAAATAATATCCGGAAAGTCTTTGATCCGTTCAATTTTTCATAAAACTGTTCCTGTCAGCATTTATCAAAAACTGTTTAGATCAAGCTCTTCTCGATATTATTTCGAGCCGATTTCTTGCAGGTACCCTTAAAAACATGTTTTAAACATAATGAACGGTTCAGATCATCAAAATAAAGGATCCCTCATTAGAAGCGCGGACTATATATGTATGAGTGAGCTTCTAATAAGGGATCCCCTGTTTTGCTACGGTGTGGACCTCCTACTTCTTGATCAAATTATGATGATCTGAACCGTTCAATGTGTTTAAAACGTGTTTTTAAGGGTACCCGTAAGAGATCGGCTCAAAATAATATCCGGAAAGTCTTTGATCCGTTCAATTTTTCATAAAACTGTTCCTGTCAGCATTTATCAAAAACTGTTTAGATCAAGCTCTTCTCGATATTATTTCGAGCCGATTTCTTGCAGGTACCCTTAAAAACATGTTTTAAACATAATGAACGGTTCAGATCATCAAAATAAAGGATCCCTCATTAGAAGCGCGGACTATATATGTATGAGTGAGCTTCTAATAAGGGATCCCCTGTTTTGCTACGGTGTGGACCTCCTACTTCTTGATCAAATTATGATGATCTGAACCGTTCAATGTGTTTAAAACGTGTTTATAAGGGTACCCGTAAGAGATCGGCTCAAAATAATATCCGGAAAGTCTTTGATCCGTTCAATTTTTCATAAAACTGTTCCTGTCAGCATTTATCAAAAACTGTTTAGATCAAGCTCTTCTCGATATTATTTCGAGCCGATTTCTTGCAGGTACCCTTAAAAACATGTTTTAAACATAATGAACGGTTCAGATCATCAAAATAAAGGATCCCTCATTAGAAGCGCGGACTATATATGTATGAGTGAGCTTCTAATAAGGGATCCCCTGTTTTGCTACGGTGTGGACCTCCTACTTCTTGATCAAATTATGATGATCTGAACCGTTCAATGTGTTTAAAACGTGTTTTTAAGGGTACCCGTAAGAGATCGGCTCAAAATAATATCCGGAAAGTCTTTGATCCGTTCAATTTTTCATAAAACTGTTCCTGTCAGCATTTATCAAAAATTGTTTAGATCAAGCTCTTCTCGATATTATTTCGAGCCGATTTCTTGCAGGTACCCTTAAAAACATGTTTTAAACATAATGAACGGTTCAGATCATCAAAATAAAGGATCCCTCATTAGAAGCGCGGACTATATATGTATGAGTGAGCTTCTAATAAGGGATCCCCTGTTTTGCTACGGTGTGGACCTCCTACTTCTTGATCAAATTATGATGATCTGAACCGTTCAATGTGTTTAAAACGTGTTTTTAAGGGTACCCGTAAGAGATCGGCTCAAAATAATATCCGGAAAGTCTTTGATCCGTTCAATTTTTCATAAAACTGTTCCTGTCAGCATTTATCAAAAACTGTTTAGATCAAGCTCTTCTCGATATTATTTCGAGCCGATTTCTTGCAGGTACCCTTAAAAACATGTTTTAAACATAATGAACGGTTCAGATCATCAAAATAAAGGATCCCTCATTAGAAGCGCGGACTATATATGTATGAGTGAGCTTCTAATAAGGGATCCCCTGTTTTGCTACGGTGTGGACCTCCTACTTCTTGATCAAATTATGATGATCTGAACCGTTCAATGTGTTTAAAACGTGTTTTTAAGGGTACCCGTAAGAGATCGGCTCAAAATAATATCCGGAAAGTCTTTGATCCGTTCAATTTTTCATAAAACTGTTCCTGTCAGCATTTATCAAAAACTGTTTAGATCAAGCTCTTCTCGATATTATTTCGAGCCGATTTCTTGCAGGTACCCTTAAAAACATGTTTTAAACATAATGAACGGTTCAGATCATCAAAATAAAGGATCCCTCATTAGAAGCGCGGACTATATATGTATGAGTGAGCTTCTAATAAGGGATCCCCTGTTTTGCTACGGTGTGGACCTCCTACTTCTTGATCAAATTATGATGATCTGAACCGTTCAATGTGTTTAAAACGTGTTTTTAAGGGTACCCGTAAGAGATCGGCTCAAAATAATATCCGGAAAGTCTTTGATCCGTTCAATTTTTCATAAAACTGTTCCTGTCAGCATTTATCAAAAACTGTTTAGATCAAGCTCTTCTCGATATTATTTCGAGCCGATTTCTTGCAGGTACCCTTAAAAACATGTTTTAAACATAATGAACGGTTCAGATCATCAAAATAAAGGATCCCTCATTAGAAGCGCGGACTATATATGTATGAGTGAGCTTCTAATAAGGGATCCCCTGTTTTGCTACGGTGTGGACCTCCTACTTCTTGATCAAATTATGATGATCTGAACCGTTCAATGTGTTTAAAACGTGTTTTTAAGGGTACCCGTAAGAGATCGGCTCAAAATAATATCCGGAAAGTCTTTGATCCGTTCAATTTTTCATAAAACTGTTCCTGTCAGCATTTATCAAAAACTGTTTAGATCAAGCTCTTCTCGATATTATTTCGAGCCGATTTCTTGCAGGTACCCTTAAAAACATGTTTTAAACATAATGAACGGTTCAGATCATCAAAATAAAGGATCCCTCATTAGAAGCGCGGACTATATATGTATGAGTGAGCTTCTAATAAGGGATCCCCTGTTTTGCTACGGTGTGGACCTCCTACTTCTTGATCAAATTATGATGATCTGAACCGTTCAATGTGTTTAAAACGTGTTTTTAAGGGTACCCGTAAGAGATCGGCTCAAAATAATATCCGGAAAGTCTTTGATCCGTTCAATTTTTCATAAAACTGTTCCTGTCAGCATTTATCAAAAACTGTTTAGATCAAGCTCTTCTCGATATTATTTCGAGCCGATTTCTTGCAGGTACCCTTAAAAACATGTTTTAAACATAATGAACGGTTCAGATCATCAAAATAAAGGATCCCTCATTAGAAGCGCGGACTATATATGTATGAGTGAGCTTCTAATAAGGGATCCCCTGTTTTGCTACGGTGTGGACCTCCTACTTCTTGATCAAATTATGATGATCTGAACCGTTCAATGTGTTTAAAACGTGTTTTTAAGGGTACCCGTAAGAGATCGGCTCAAAATAATATCCGGAAAGTCTTTGATCCGTTCAATTTTTCATAAAACTGTTCCTGTCAGCATTTATCAAAAACTGTTTAGATCAAGCTCTTCTCGATATTATTTCGAGCCGATTTCTTGCAGGTACCCTTAAAAACATGTTTTAAACATAATGAACGGTTCAGATCATCAAAATAAAGGATCCCTCATTAGAAGCGCGGACTATATATGTATGAGTGAGCTTCTAATAAGGGATCCCCTGTTTTGCTACGGTGTGGACCTCCTACTTCTTGATCAAATTATGATGATCTGAACCGTTCAATGTGTTTAAAACGTGTTTTTAAGGGTACCCGTAAGAGATCGGCTCAAAATAATATCCGGAAAGTCTTTGATCCGTTCAATTTTTCATAAAACTGTTCCTGTCAGCATTTATCAAAAACTGTTTAGATCAAGCTCTTCTCGATATTATTTCGAGCCGATTTCTTGCAGGTACCCTTAAAAACATGTTTTAAACATAATGAACGGTTCAGATCATCAAAATAAAGGATCCCTCATTAGAAGCGCGGACTATATATGTATGAGTGAGCTTCTAATAAGGGATCCCCTGTTTTGCTACGGTGTGGACCTCCTACTTCTTGATCAAATTATGATGATCTGAACCGTTCAATGTGTTTAAAACGTGTTTTTAAGGGTACCCGTAAGAGATCGGCTCAAAATAATATCCGGAAAGTCTTTGATCCGTTCAATTTTTCATAAAACTGTTCCTGTCAGCATTTATCAAAAACTGTTTAGATCAAGCTCTTCTCGATATTATTTCGAGCCGATTTCTTGCAGGTACCCTTAAAAACATGTTTTAAACATAATGAACGGTTCAGATCATCAAAATAAAGGATCCCTCATTAGAAGCGCGGACTATATATGTATGAGTGAGCTTCTAATAAGGGATCCCCTGTTTTGCTACGGTGTGGACCTCCTACTTCTTGATCAAATTATGATGATCTGAACCGTTCAATGTGTTTAAAACGTGTTTTTAAGGGTACCCGTAAGAGATCGGCTCAAAATAATATCCGGAAAGTCTTTGATCCGTTCAATTTTTCATAAAACTGTTCCTGTCAGCATTTATCAAAAACT
Organism: Arctostaphylos glauca; assembly: GCA_019985065.2. Classification (NCBI taxonomy): domain Eukaryota; kingdom Viridiplantae; phylum Streptophyta; class Magnoliopsida; order Ericales; family Ericaceae; genus Arctostaphylos; species Arctostaphylos glauca. Next base: position 426,711 of record JAHSPW020000023.1, read on the forward strand.
GTTTAGATCAAGCTCTTCTCGATATTATTTCGAGCCGATTTCTTGCAGGTACCCTTAAAAACATGTTTTAAACATAATGAACGGTTCAGATCATCAAAATAAAGGATCCCTCATTAGAAGCGCGGACTATATATGTATGAGTGAGCTTCTAATAAGGGATCCCCTGTTTTGCTACGGTGTGGACCTCCTACTTCTTGATCAAATTATGATGATCTGAACCGTTCAATGTGTTTAAAACGTGTTTTTAAGGGTACCCGTAAGAGATCGGCTCAAAATAATATCCGGAAAGTCTTTGATCCGTTCAATTTTTCATAAAACTGTTCCTGTCAGCATTTATCAAAAACTGTTTAGATCAAGCTCTTCTCGATATTATTTCGAGCCGATTTCTTGCAGGTACCCTTAAAAACATGTTTTAAACATAATGAACGGTTCAGATCATCAAAATAAAGGATCCCTCATTAGAAGCGCGGACTATATATGTATGAGTGAGCTTCTAATAAGGGATCCCCTGTTTTGCTACGGTGTGGACCTCCTACTTCTTGATCAAATTATGATGATCTGAACCGTTCAATGTGTTTAAAACGTGTTTTTAAGGGTACCCGTAAGAGATCGGCTCAAAATAATATCCGGAAAGTCTTTGATCCGTTCAATTTTTCATAAAACTGTTCCTGTCAGCATTTATCAAAAACTGTTTAGATCAAGCTCTTCTCGATATTATTTCGAGCCGATTTCTTGCAGGTACCCTTAAAAACATGTTTTAAACATAATGAACGGTTCAGATCATCAAAATAAAGGATCCCTCATTAGAAGCGCGGACTATATATGTATGAGTGAGCTTCTAATAAGGGATCCCCTGTTTTGCTACGGTGTGGACCTCCTACTTCTTGATCAAATTATGATGATCTGAACCGTTCAATGTGTTTAAAACGTGTTTTTAAGGGTACCCGTAAGAGATCGGCTCAAAATAATATCCGGAAAGTCTTTGATCCGTTCAATTTTTCATAAAACTGTTCCTGTCAGCATTTATCAAAAACTGTTTAGATCAAGCTCTTCTCGATATTATTTCGAGCCGATTTCTTGCAGGTACCCTTAAAAACATGTTTTAAACATAATGAACGGTTCAGATCATCAAAATAAAGGATCCCTCATTAGAAGCGCGGACTATATATGTATGAGTGAGCTTCTAATAAGGGATCCCCTGTTTTGCTACGGTGTGGACCTCCTACTTCTTGATCAAATTATGATGATCTGAACCGTTCAATGTGTTTAAAACGTGTTTTTAAGGGTACCCGTAAGAGATCGGCTCAAAATAATATCCGGAAAGTCTTTGATCCGTTCAATTTTTCATAAAACTGTTCCTGTCAGCATTTATCAAAAACTGTTTAGATCAAGCTCTTCTCGATATTATTTCGAGCCGATTTCTTGCAGGTACCCTTAAAAACATGTTTTAAACATAATGAACGGTTCAGATCATCAAAATAAAGGATCCCTCATTAGAAGCGCGGACTATATATGTATGAGTGAGCTTCTAATAAGGGATCCCCTGTTTTGCTACGGTGTGGACCTCCTACTTCTTGATCAAATTATGATGATCTGAACCGTTCAATGTGTTTAAAACGTGTTTTTAAGGGTACCCGTAAGAGATCGGCTCAAAATAATATCCGGAAAGTCTTTGATCCGTTCAATTTTTCATAAAACTGTTCCTGTCAGCATTTATCAAAAACTGTTTAGATCAAGCTCTTCTCGATATTATTTCGAGCCGATTTCTTGCAGGTACCCTTAAAAACATGTTTTAAACATAATGAACGGTTCAGATCATCAAAATAAAGGATCCCTCATTAGAAGCGCGGACTATATATGTATGAGTGAGCTTCTAATAAGGGATCCCCTGTTTTGCTACGGTGTGGACCTCCTACTTCTTGATCAAATTATGATGATCTGAACCGTTCAATGTGTTTAAAACGTGTTTTTAAGGGTACCCGTAAGAGATCGGCTCAAAATAATATCCGGAAAGTCTTTGATCCGTTCAATTTTTCATAAAACTGTTCCTGTCAGCATTTATCAAAAACTGTTTAGATCAAGCTCTTCTCGATATTATTTCGAGCCGATTTCTTGCAGGTACCCTTAAAAACATGTTTTAAACATAATGAACGGTTCAGATCATCAAAATAAAGGATCCCTCATTAGAAGCGCGGACTATATATGTATGAGTGAGCTTCTAATAAGGGATCCCCTGTTTTGCTACGGTGTGGACCTCCTACTTCTTGATCAAATTATGATGATCTGAACCGTTCAATGTGTTTAAAACGTGTTTTTAAGGGTACCCGTAAGAGATCGGCTCAAAATAATATCCGGAAAGTCTTTGATCCGTTCAATTTTTCATAAAACTGTTCCTGTCAGCATTTATCAAAAACTGTTTAGATCAAGCTCTTCTCGATATTATTTCGAGCCGATTTCTTGCAGGTACCCTTAAAAACATGTTTTAAACATAATGAACGGTTCAGATCATCAAAATAAAGGATCCCTCATTAGAAGCGCGGACTATATATGTATGAGTGAGCTTCTAATAAGGGATCCCCTGTTTTGCTACGGTGTGGACCTCCTACTTCTTGATCAAATTATGATGATCTGAACCGTTCAATGTGTTTAAAACGTGTTTTTAAGGGTACCCGTAAGAGATCGGCCCAAAATAATATCCGGAAAGTCTTTGATCCGTTCAATTTTTCATAAAACTGTTCCTGTCAGCATTTATCAAAAACTGTTTAGATCAAGCTCTTCTCGATATTATTTCGAGCCGATTTCTTGCAGGTACCCTTAAAAACATGTTTTAAACATAATGAACGGTTCAGATCATCAAAATAAAGGATCCCTCATTAGAAGCGCGGACTATATATGTATGAGTGAGCTTCTAATAAGGGATCCCCTGTTTTGCTACGGTGTGGACCTCCTACTTCTTGATCAAATTATGATGATCTGAACCGTTCAATGTGTTTAAAACGTGTTTTTAAGGGTACCCGTAAGAGATCGGCTCAAAATAATATCCGGAAAGTCTTTGATCCGTTCAATTTTTCATAAAACTGTTCCTGTCAGCATTTATCAAAAACTGTTTAGATCAAGCTCTTCTCGATATTATTTCGAGCCGATTTCTTGCAGGTACCCTTAAAAACATGTTTTAAACATAATGAACGGTTCAGATCATCAAAATAAAGGATCCCTCATTAGAAGCGCGGACTATATATGTATGAGTGAGCTTCTAATAAGGGATCCCCTGTTTTGCTACGGTGTGGACCTCCTACTTCTTGATCAAATTATGATGATCTGAACCGTTCAATGTGTTTAAAACGTGTTTTTAAGGGTACCCGTAAGAGATCGGCCCAAAATAATATCCGGAAAGTCTTTGATCCGTTCAATTTTTCATAAAACTGTTCCTGTCAGCATTTATCAAAAACTGTTTAGATCAAGCTCTTCTCGATATTATTTCGAGCCGATTTCTTGCAGGTACCCTTAAAAACATGTTTTAAACATAATGAACGGTTCAGATCATCAAAATAAAGGATCCCTCATTAGAAGCGCGGACTATATATGTATGAGTGAGCTTCTAATAAGGGATCCCCTGTTTTGCTACGGTGTGGACCTCCTACTTCTTGATCAAATTATGATGATCTGAACCGTTCAATGTGTTTAAAACGTGTTTTTAAGGGTACCCGTAAGAGATCGGCTCAAAATAATATCCGGAAAGTCTTTGATCCGTTCAATTTTTCATAAAACTGTTCCTGTCAGCATTTATCAAAAACTGTTTAGATCAAGCTCTTCTCGATATTATTTCGAGCCGATTTCTTGCAGGTACCCTTAAAAACATGTTTTAAACATAATGAACGGTTCAGATCATCAAAATAAAGGATCCCTCATTAGAAGCGCGGACTATATATGTATGAGTGAGCTTCTAATAAGGGATCCCCTGTTTTGCTACGGTGTGGACCTCCTACTTCTTGATCAAATTATGATGATCTGAACCGTTCAATGTGTTTAAAACGTGTTTTTAAGGGTACCCGTAAGAGATCGGCTCAAAATAATATCCGGAAAGTCTTTGATCCGTTCAATTTTTCATAAAACTGTTCCTGTCAGCATTTATCAAAAACTGTTTAGATCAAGCTCTTCTCGATATTATTTCGAGCCGATTTCTTGCAGGTACCCTTAAAAACATGTTTTAAACATAATGAACGGTTCAGATCATCAAAATAAAGGATCCCTCATTAGAAGCGCGGACTATATATGTATGAGTGAGCTTCTAATAAGGGATCCCCTGTTTTGCTACGGTGTGGACCTCCTACTTCTTGATCAAATTATGATGATCTGAACCGTTCAATGTGTTTAAAACGTGTTTTTAAGGGTACCCGTAAGAGATCGGCTCAAAATAATATCCGGAAAGTCTTTGATCCGTTCAATTTTTCATAAAACTGTTCCTGTCAGCATTTATCAAAAACTGTTTAGATCAAGCTCTTCTCGATATTATTTCGAGCCGATTTCTTGCAGGTACCCTTAAAAACATGTTTTAAACATAATGAACGGTTCAGATCATCAAAATAAAGGATCCCTCATTAGAAGCGCGGACTATATATGTATGAGTGAGCTTCTAATAAGGGATCCCCTGTTTTGCTACGGTGTGGACCTCCTACTTCTTGATCAAATTATGATGATCTGAACCGTTCAATGTGTTTAAAACGTGTTTTTAAGGGTACCCGTAAGAGATCGGCTCAAAATAATATCCGGAAAGTCTTTGATCCGTTCAATTTTTCATAAAACTGTTCCTGTCAGCATTTATCAAAAACTGTTTAGATCAAGCTCTTCTCGATATTATTTCGAGCCGATTTCTTGCAGGTACCCTTAAAAACATGTTTTAAACATAATGAACGGTTCAGATCATCAAAATAAAGGATCCCTCATTAGAAGCGCGGACTATATATGTATGAGTGAGCTTCTAATAAGGGATCCCCTGTTTTGCTACGGTGTGGACCTCCTACTTCTTGATCAAATTATGATGATCTGAACCGTTCAATGTGTTTAAAACGTGTTTTTAAGGGTACCCGTAAGAGATCGGCTCAAAATAATATCCGGAAAGTCTTTGATCCGTTCAATTTTTCATAAAACTGTTCCTGTCAGCATTTATCAAAAACTGTTTAGATCAAGCTCTTCTCGATATTATTTCGAGCCGATTTCTTGCAGGTACCCTTAAAAACATGTTTTAAACATAATGAACGGTTCAGATCATCAAAATAAAGGATCCCTCATTAGAAGCGCGGACTATATATGTATGAGTGAGCTTCTAATAAGGGATCCCCTGTTTTGCTACGGTGTGGACCTCCTACTTCTTGATCAAATTATGATGATCTGAACCGTTCAATGTGTTTAAAACGTGTTTTTAAGGGTACCCGTAAGAGATCGGCTCAAAATAATATCCGGAAAGTCTTTGATCCGTTCAATTTTTCATAAAACTGTTCCTGTCAGCATTTATCAAAAACTGTTTAGATCAAGCTCTTCTCGATATTATTTCGAGCCGATTTCTTGCAGGTACCCTTAAAAACATGTTTTAAACATAATGAACGGTTCAGATCATCAAAATAAAGGATCCCTCATTAGAAGCGCGGACTATATATGTATGAGTGAGCTTCTAATAAGGGATCCCCTGTTTTGCTACGGTGTGGACCTCCTACTTCTTGATCAAATTATGATGATCTGAACCGTTCAATGTGTTTAAAACGTGTTTTTAAGGGTACCCGTAAGAGATCGGCCCAAAATAATATCCGGAAAGTCTTTGATCCGTTCAATTTTTCATAAAACTGTTCCTGTCAGCATTTATCAAAAACTGTTTAGATCAAGCTCTTCTCGATATTATTTCGAGCCGATTTCTTGCAGGTACCCTTAAAAACATGTTTTAAACATAATGAACGGTTCAGATCATCAAAATAAAGGATCCCTCATTAGAAGCGCGGACTATATATGTATGAGTGAGCTTCTAATAAGGGATCCCCTGTTTTGCTACGGTGTGGACCTCCTACTTCTTGATCAAATTATGATGATCTGAACCGTTCAATGTGTTTAAAACGTGTTTTTAAGGGTACCCGTAAGAGATCGGCCCAAAATAATATCCGGAAAGTCTTTGATCCGTTCAATTTTTCATAAAACTGTTCCTGTCAGCATTTATCAAAAACTGTTTAGATCAAGCTCTTCTCGATATTATTTCGAGCCGATTTCTTGCAGGTACCCTTAAAAACATGTTTTAAACATAATGAACGGTTCAGATCATCAAAATAAAGGATCCCTCATTAGAAGCGCGGACTATATATGTATGAGTGAGCTTCTAATAAGGGATCCCCTGTTTTGCTACGGTGTGGACCTCCTACTTCTTGATCAAATTATGATGATCTGAACCGTTCAATGTGTTTAAAACGTGTTTTTAAGGGTACCCGTAAGAGATCGGCCCAAAATAATATCCGGAAAGTCTTTGATCCGTTCAATTTTTCATAAAACTGTTCCTGTCAGCATTTATCAAAAACTGTTTAGATCAAGCTCTTCTCGATATTATTTCGAGCCGATTTCTTGCAGGTACCCTTAAAAACATGTTTTAAACATAATGAACGGTTCAGATCATCAAAATAAAGGATCCCTCATTAGAAGCGCGGACTATATATGTATGAGTGAGCTTCTAATAAGGGATCCCCTGTTTTGCTACGGTGTGGACCTCCTACTTCTTGATCAAATTATGATGATCTGAACCGTTCAATGTGTTTAAAACGTGTTTTTAAGGGTACCCGTAAGAGATCGGCTCAAAATAATATCCGGAAAGTCTTTGATCCGTTCAATTTTTCATAAAACTGTTCCTGTCAGCATTTATCAAAAACTGTTTAGATCAAGCTCTTCTCGATATTATTTCGAGCCGATTTCTTGCAGGTACCCTTAAAAACATGTTTTAAACATAATGAACGGTTCAGATCATCAAAATAAAGGATCCCTCATTAGAAGCGCGGACTATATATGTATGAGTGAGCTTCTAATAAGGGATCCCCTGTTTTGCTACGGTGTGGACCTCCTACTTCTTGATCAAATTATGATGATCTGAACCGTTCAATGTGTTTAAAACGTGTTTTTAAGGGTACCCGTAAGAGATCGGCTCAAAATAATATCCGGAAAGTCTTTGATCCGTTCAATTTTTCATAAAACTGTTCCTGTCAGCATTTATCAAAAACTGTTTAGATCAAGCTCTTCTCGATATTATTTCGAGCCGATTTCTTGCAGGTACCCTTAAAAACATGTTTTAAACATAATGAACGGTTCAGATCATCAAAATAAAGGATCCCTCATTAGAAGCGCGGACTATATATGTATGAGTGAGCTTCTAATAAGGGATCCCCTGTTTTGCTACGGTGTGGACCTCCTACTTCTTGATCAAATTATGATGATCTGAACCGTTCAATGTGTTTAAAACGTGTTTTTAAGGGTACCCGTAAGAGATCGGCTCAAAATAATATCCGGAAAGTCTTTGATCCGTTCAATTTTTCATAAAACTGTTCCTGTCAGCATTTATCAAAAACTGTTTAGATCAAGCTCTTCTCGATATTATTTCGAGCCGATTTCTTGCAGGTACCCTTAAAAACATGTTTTAAACATAATGAACGGTTCAGATCATCAAAATAAAGGATCCCTCATTAGAAGCGCGGACTATATATGTATGAGTGAGCTTCTAATAAGGGATCCCCTGTTTTGCTACGGTGTGGACCTCCTACTTCTTGATCAAATTATGATGATCTGAACCGTTCAATGTGTTTAAAACGTGTTTTTAAGGGTACCCGTAAGAGATCGGCCCAAAATAATATCCGGAAAGTTTTGATCCGTTCAATTTTTCATAAAACTGTTCCTGTCAGCATTTATCAAAAACTGTTTAGATCAAGCTCTTCTCGATATTATTTCGAGCCGATTTCTTGCAGGTACCCTTAAAAACATGTTTTAAACATAATGAACGGTTCAGATCATCAAAATAAAGGATCCCTCACTAGAAGCGCGGACTATATATGTATGAGTGAGCTTCTAATAAGGGATCCCCTGTTTTGCTACGGTGTGGACCTCCTACTTCTTGATCAAATTATGATGATCTGAACCGTTCAATGTGTTTAAAACGTGTTTTTAAGGGTACCCGTAAGAGATCGGCTCAAAATAATATCCGGAAAGTCTTTGATCCGTTCAATTTTTCATAAAACTGTTCCTGTCAGCATTTATCAAAAACTGTTTAGATCAAGCTCTTCTCGATATTATTTCGAGCCGATTTCTTGCAGGTACCCTTAAAAACATGTTTTAAACATAATGAACGGTTCAGATCATCAAAATAAAGGATCCCTCATTAGAAGCGCGGACTATATATGTATGAGTGAGCTTCTAATAAGGGATCCCCTGTTTTGCTACGGTGTGGACCTCCTACTTCTTGATCAAATTATGATGATCTGAACCGTTCAATGTGTTTAAAACGTGTTTTTAAGGGTACCCGTAAGAGATCGGCTCAAAATAATATCCGGAAAGTCTTTGATCCGTTCAATTTTTCATAAAACTGTTCCTGTCAGCATTTATCAAAAACTGTTGAGATCAAGCTCTTCTCGATATTATTTCGAGCCGATTTCTTGCAGGTACCCTTAAAAACATGTTTTAAACATAATGAACGGTTCAGATCATCAAAATAAAGGATCCCTCATTAGAAGCGCGGACTATATATGTATGAGTGAGCTTCTAATAAGGGATCCCCTGTTTTGCTACGGTGTGGACCTCCTACTTCTTGATCAAATTATGATGATCTGAACCGTTCAATGTGTTTAAAACGTGTTTTTAAGGGTACCCGTAAGAGATCGGCTCAAAATAATATCCGGAAAGTCTTTGATCCGTTCAATTTTTCATAAAACTGTTCCTGTCAGCATTTATCAAAAACTGTTTAGATCAAGCTCTTCTCGATATTATTTCGAGCCGATTTCTTGCAGGTACCCTTAAAAACATGTTTTAAACATAATGAACGGTTCAGATCATCAAAATAAAGGATCCCTCATTAGAAGCGCGGACTATATATGTATGAGTGAGCTTCTAATAAGGGATCCCCTGTTTTGCTACGGTGTGGACCTCCTACTTCTTGATCAAATTATGATGATCTGAACCGTTCAATGTGTTTAAAACGTGTTTTTAAGGGTACCCGTAAGAGATCGGCCCAAAATAATATCCGGAAAGTTTTGATCCGTTCAATTTTTCATAAAACTGTTCCTGTCAGCATTTATCAAAAACTGTTTAGATCAAGCTCTTCTCGATATTATTTCGAGCCGATTTCTTGCAGGTACCCTTAAAAACATGTTTTAAACATAATGAACGGTTCAGATCATCAAAATAAAGGATCCCTCATTAGAAGCGCGGACTATATATGTATGAGTGAGCTTCTAATAAGGGATCCCCTGTTTTGCTACGGTGTGGACCTCCTACTTCTTGATCAAATTATGATGATCTGAACCGTTCAATGTGTTTAAAACGTGTTTTTAAGGGTACCCGTAAGAGATCGGCTCAAAATAATATCCGGAAAGTCTTTGATCCGTTCAATTTTTCATAAAACTGTTCCTGTCAGCATTTATCAAAAACTGTTTAGATCAAGCTCTTCTCGATATTATTTCGAGCCGATTTCTTGCAGGTACCCTTAAAAACATGTTTTAAACATAATGAACGGTTCAGATCATCAAAATAAAGGATCCCTCATTAGAAGCGCGGACTATATATGTATGAGTGAGCTTCTAATAAGGGATCCCCTGTTTTGCTACGGTGTGGACCTCCTACTTCTTGATCAAATTATGATGATCTGAACCGTTCAATGTGTTTAAAACGTGTTTTTAAGGGTACCCGTAAGAGATCGGCTCAAAATAATATCCGGAAAGTCTTTGATCCGTTCAATTTTTCATAAAACTGTTCCTGTCAGCATTTATCAAAAACTGTTTAGATCAAGCTCTTCTCGATATTATTTCGAGCCGATTTCTTGCAGGTACCCTTAAAAACATGTTTTAAACATAATGAACGGTTCAGATCATCAAAATAAAGGATCCCTCATTAGAAGCGCGGACTATATATGTATGAGTGAGCTTCTAATAAGGGATCCCCTGTTTTGCTACGGTGTGGACCTCCTACTTCTTGATCAAATTATGATGATCTGAACCGTTCAATGTGTTTAAAACGTGTTTTTAAGGGTACCCGTAAGAGATCGGCTCAAAATAATATCCGGAAAGTCTTTGATCCGTTCAATTTTTCATAAAACTGTTCCTGTCAGCATTTATCAAAAACTGTTTAGATCAAGCTCTTCTCGATATTATTTCGAGCCGATTTCTTGCAGGTACCCTTAAAAACATGTTTTAAACATAATGAACGGTTCAGATCATCAAAATAAAGGATCCCTCATTAGAAGCGCGGACTATATATGTATGAGTGAGCTTCTAATAAGGGATCCCCTGTTTTGCTACGGTGTGGACCTCCTACTTCTTGATCAAATTATGATGATCTGAACCGTTCAATGTGTTTAAAACGTGTTTTTAAGGGTACCCGTAAGAGATCGGCTCAAAATAATATCCGGAAAGTCTTTGATCCGTTCAATTTTTCATAAAACTGTTCCTGTCAGCATTTATCAAAAACTGTTTAGATCAAGCTCTTCTCGATATTATTTCGAGCCGATTTCTTGCAGGTACCCTTAAAAACATGTTTTAAACATAATGAACGGTTCAGATCATCAAAATAAAGGATCCCTCATTAGAAGCGCGGACTATATATGTATGAGTGAGCTTCTAATAAGGGATCCCCTGTTTTGCTACGGTGTGGACCTCCTACTTCTTGATCAAATTATGATGATCTGAACCGTTCAATGTGTTTAAAACGTGTTTTTAAGGGTACCCGTAAGAGATCGGCTCAAAATAATATCCGGAAAGTCTTTGATCCGTTCAATTTTTCATAAAACTGTTCCTGTCAGCATTTATCAAAAACTGTTTAGATCAAGCTCTTCTCGATATTATTTCGAGCCGATTTCTTGCAGGTACCCTTAAAAACATGTTTTAAACATAATGAACGGTTCAGATCATCAAAATAAAGGATCCCTCATTAGAAGCGCGGACTATATATGTATGAGTGAGCTTCTAATAAGGGATCCCCTGTTTTGCTACGGTGTGGACCTCCTACTTCTTGATCAAATTATGATGATCTGAACCGTTCAATGTGTTTAAAACGTGTTTTTAAGGGTACCCGTAAGAGATCGGCTCAAAATAATATCCGGAAAGTCTTTGATCCGTTCAATTTTTCATAAAACTGTTCCTGTCAGCATTTATCAAAAACTGTTTAGATCAAGCTCTTCTCGATATTATTTCGAGCCGATTTCTTGCAGGTACCCTTAAAAACATGTTTTAAACATAATGAACGGTTCAGATCATCAAAATAAAGGATCCCTCATTAGAAGCGCGGACTATATATGTATGAGTGAGCTTCTAATAAGGGATCCCCTGTTTTGCTACGGTGTGGACCTCCTACTTCTTGATCAAATTATGATGATCTGAACCGTTCAATGTGTTTAAAACGTGTTTTTAAGGGTACCCGTAAGAGATCGGCTCAAAATAATATCCGGAAAGTCTTTGATCCGTTCAATTTTTCATAAAACTGTTCCTGTCAGCATTTATCAAAAACTGTTTAGATCAAGCTCTTCTCGATATTATTTCGAGCCGATTTCTTGCAGGTACCCTTAAAAACATGTTTTAAACATAATGAACGGTTCAGATCATCAAAATAAAGGATCCCTCATTAGAAGCGCGGACTATATATGTATGAGTGAGCTTCTAATAAGGGATCCCCTGTTTTGCTACGGTGTGGACCTCCTACTTCTTGATCAAATTATGATGATCTGAACCGTTCAATGTGTTTAAAACGTGTTTTTAAGGGTACCCGTAAGAGATCGGCTCAAAATAATATCCGGAAAGTCTTTGATCCGTTCAATTTTTCATAAAACTGTTCCTGTCAGCATTTATCAAAAACTGTTTAGATCAAGCTCTTCTCGATATTATTTCGAGCCGATTTCTTGCAGGTACCCTTAAAAACATGTTTTAAACATAATGAACGGTTCAGATCATCAAAATAAAGGATCCCTCATTAGAAGCGCGGACTATATATGTATGAGTGAGCTTCTAATAAGGGATCCCCTGTTTTGCTACGGTGTGGACCTCCTACTTCTTGATCAAATTATGATGATCTGAACCGTTCAATGTGTTTAAAACGTGTTTTTAAGGGTACCCGTAAGAGATCGGCTCAAAATAATATCCGGAAAGTCTTTGATCCGTTCAATTTTTCATAAAACTGTTCCTGTCAGCATTTATCAAAAACTGTTTAGATCAAGCTCTTCTCGATATTATTTCGAGCCGATTTCTTGCAGGTACCCTTAAAAACATGTTTTAAACATAATGAACGGTTCAGATCATCAAAATAAAGGATCCCTCATTAGAAGCGCGGACTATATATGTATGAGTGAGCTTCTAATAAGGGATCCCCTGTTTTGCTACGGTGTGGACCTCCTACTTCTTGATCAAATTATGATGATCTGAACCGTTCAATGTGTTTAAAACGTGTTTTTAAGGGTACCCGTAAGAGATCGGCTCAAAATAATATCCGGAAAGTCTTTGATCCGTTCAATTTTTCATAAAACTGTTCCTGTCAGCATTTATCAAAAACTGTTTAGATCAAGCTCTTCTCGATATTATTTCGAGCCGATTTCTTGCAGGTACCCTTAAAAACATGTTTTAAACATAATGAACGGTTCAGATCATCAAAATAAAGGATCCCTCATTAGAAGCGCGGACTATATATGTATGAGTGAGCTTCTAATAAGGGATCCCCTGTTTTGCTACGGTGTGGACCTCCTACTTCTTGATCAAATTATGATGATCTGAACCGTTCAATGTGTTTAAAACGTGTTTTTAAGGGTACCCGTAAGAGATCGGCTCAAAATAATATCCGGAAAGTCTTTGATCCGTTCAATTTTTCATAAAACTGTTCCTGTCAGCATTTATCAAAAACTGTTTAGATCAAGCTCTTCTCGATATTATTTCGAGCCGATTTCTTGCAGGTACCCTTAAAAACATGTTTTAAACATAATGAACGGTTCAGATCATCAAAATAAAGGATCCCTCATTAGAAGCGCGGACTATATATGTATGAGTGAGCTTCTAATAAGGGATCCCCTGTTTTGCTACGGTGTGGACCTCCTACTTCTTGATCAAATTATGATGATCTGAACCGTTCAATGTGTTTAAAACGTGTTTTTAAGGGTACCCGTAAGAGATCGGCCCAAAATAATATCCGGAAAGTTTTGATCCGTTCAATTTTTCATAAAACTGTTCCTGTCAGCATTTATCAAAAACTGTTTAGATCAAGCTCTTCTCGATATTATTTCGAGCCGATTTCTTGCAGGTACCCTTAAAAACATGTTTTAAACATAATGAACGGTTCAGATCATCAAAATAAAGGATCCCTCACTAGAAGCGCGGACTATATATGTATGAGTGAGCTTCTAATAAGGGATCCCCTGTTTTGCTACGGTGTGGACCTCCTACTTCTTGATCAAATTATGATGATCTGAACCGTTCAATGTGTTTAAAACGTGTTTTTAAGGGTACCCGTAAGAGATCGGCTCAAAATAATATCCGGAAAGTCTTTGATCCGTTCAATTTTTCATAAAACTGTTCCTGTCAGCATTTATCAAAAACTGTTTAGATCAAGCTCTTCTCGATATTATTTCGAGCCGATTTCTTGCAGGTACCCTTAAAAACATGTTTTAAACATAATGAACGGTTCAGATCATCAAAATAAAGGATCCCTCATTAGAAGCGCGGACTATATATGTATGAGTGAGCTTCTAATAAGGGATCCCCTGTTTTGCTACGGTGTGGACCTCCTACTTCTTGATCAAATTATGATGATCTGAACCGTTCAATGTGTTTAAAACGTGTTTTTAAGGGTACCCGTAAGAGATCGGCTCAAAATAATATCCGGAAAGTCTTTGATCCGTTCAATTTTTCATAAAACTGTTCCTGTCAGCATTTATCAAAAACTGTTGAGATCAAGCTCTTCTCGATATTATTTCGAGCCGATTTCTTGCAGGTACCCTTAAAAACATGTTTTAAACATAATGAACGGTTCAGATCATCAAAATAAAGGATCCCTCATTAGAAGCGCGGACTATATATGTATGAGTGAGCTTCTAATAAGGGATCCCCTGTTTTGCTACGGTGTGGACCTCCTACTTCTTGATCAAATTATGATGATCTGAACCGTTCAATGTGTTTAAAACGTGTTTTTAAGGGTACCCGTAAGAGATCGGCTCAAAATAATATCCGGAAAGTCTTTGATCCGTTCAATTTTTCATAAAACTGTTCCTGTCAGCATTTATCAAAAACTGTTTAGATCAAGCTCTTCTCGATATTATTTCGAGCCGATTTCTTGCAGGTACCCTTAAAAACATGTTTTAAACATAATGAACGGTTCAGATCATCAAAATAAAGGATCCCTCATTAGAAGCGCGGACTATATATGTATGAGTGAGCTTCTAATAAGGGATCCCCTGTTTTGCTACGGTGTGGACCTCCTACTTCTTGATCAAATTATGATGATCTGAACCGTTCAATGTGTTTAAAACGTGTTTTTAAGGGTACCCGTAAGAGATCGGCCCAAAATAATATCCGGAAAGTTTTGATCCGTTCAATTTTTCATAAAACTGTTCCTGTCAGCATTTATCAAAAACTGTTTAGATCAAGCTCTTCTCGATATTATTTCGAGCCGATTTCTTGCAGGTACCCTTAAAAACATGTTTTAAACATAATGAACGGTTCAGATCATCAAAATAAAGGATCCCTCATTAGAAGCGCGGACTATATATGTATGAGTGAGCTTCTAATAAGGGATCCCCTGTTTTGCTACGGTGTGGACCTCCTACTTCTTGATCAAATTATGATGATCTGAACCGTTCAATGTGTTTAAAACGTGTTTTTAAGGGTACCCGTAAGAGATCGGCTCAAAATAATATCCGGAAAGTCTTTGATCCGTTCAATTTTTCATAAAACTGTTCCTGTCAGCATTTATCAAAAACTGTTTAGATCAAGCTCTTCTCGATATTATTTCGAGCCGATTTCTTGCAGGTACCCTTAAAAACATGTTTTAAACATAATGAACGGTTCAGATCATCAAAATAAAGGATCCCTCATTAGAAGCGCGGACTATATATGTATGAGTGAGCTTCTAATAAGGGATCCCCTGTTTTGCTACGGTGTGGACCTCCTACTTCTTGATCAAATTATGATGATCTGAACCGTTCAATGTGTTTAAAACGTGTTTTTAAGGGTACCCGTAAGAGATCGGCTCAAAATAATATCCGGAAAGTCTTTGATCCGTTCAATTTTTCATAAAACTGTTCCTGTCAGCATTTATCAAAAACTGTTTAGATCAAGCTCTTCTCGATATTATTTCGAGCCGATTTCTTGCAGGTACCCTTAAAAACATGTTTTAAACATAATGAACGGTTCAGATCATCAAAATAAAGGATCCCTCATTAGAAGCGCGGACTATATATGTATGAGTGAGCTTCTAATAAGGGATCCCCTGTTTTGCTACGGTGTGGACCTCCTACTTCTTGATCAAATTATGATGATCTGAACCGTTCAATGTGTTTAAAACGTGTTTTTAAGGGTACCCGTAAGAGATCGGCTCAAAATAATATCCGGAAAGTCTTTGATCCGTTCAATTTTTCATAAAACTGTTCCTGTCAGCATTTATCAAAAACTGTTTAGATCAAGCTCTTCTCGATATTATTTCGAGCCGATTTCTTGCAGGTACCCTTAAAAACATGTTTTAAACATAATGAACGGTTCAGATCATCAAAATAAAGGATCCCTCATTAGAAGCGCGGACTATATATGTATGAGTGAGCTTCTAATAAGGGATCCCCTGTTTTGCTACGGTGTGGACCTCCTACTTCTTGATCAAATTATGATGATCTGAACCGTTCAATGTGTTTAAAACGTGTTTTTAAGGGTACCCGTAAGAGATCGGCTCAAAATAATATCCGGAAAGTCTTTGATCCGTTCAATTTTTCATAAAACTGTTCCTGTCAGCATTTATCAAAAACTGTTTAGATCAAGCTCTTCTCGATATTATTTCGAGCCGATTTCTTGCAGGTACCCTTAAAAACATGTTTTAAACATAATGAACGGTTCAGATCATCAAAATAAAGGATCCCTCATTAGAAGCGCGGACTATATATGTATGAGTGAGCTTCTAATAAGGGATCCCCTGTTTTGCTACGGTGTGGACCTCCTACTTCTTGATCAAATTATGATGATCTGAACCGTTCAATGTGTTTAAAACGTGTTTTTAAGGGTACCCGTAAGAGATCGGCTCAAAATAATATCCGGAAAGTCTTTGATCCGTTCAATTTTTCATAAAACTGTTCCTGTCAGCATTTATCAAAAACTGTTTAGATCAAGCTCTTCTCGATATTATTTCGAGCCGATTTCTTGCAGGTACCCTTAAAAACATGTTTTAAACATAATGAACGGTTCAGATCATCAAAATAAAGGATCCCTCATTAGAAGCGCGGACTATATATGTATGAGTGAGCTTCTAATAAGGGATCCCCTGTTTTGCTACGGTGTGGACCTCCTACTTCTTGATCAAATTATGATGATCTGAACCGTTCAATGTGTTTAAAACGTGTTTTTAAGGGTACCCGTAAGAGATCGGCTCAAAATAATATCCGGAAAGTCTTTGATCCGTTCAATTTTTCATAAAACTGTTCCTGTCAGCATTTATCAAAAACTGTTTAGATCAAGCTCTTCTCGATATTATTTCGAGCCGATTTCTTGCAGGTACCCTTAAAAACATGTTTTAAACATAATGAACGGTTCAGATCATCAAAATAAAGGATCCCTCATTAGAAGCGCGGACTATATATGTATGAGTGAGCTTCTAATAAGGGATCCCCTGTTTTGCTACGGTGTGGACCTCCTACTTCTTGATCAAATTATGATGATCTGAACCGTTCAATGTGTTTAAAACGTGTTTTTAAGGGTACCCGTAAGAGATCGGCTCAAAATAATATCCGGAAAGTCTTTGATCCGTTCAATTTTTCATAAAACTGTTCCTGTCAGCATTTATCAAAAACTGTTTAGATCAAGCTCTTCTCGATATTATTTCGAGCCGATTTCTTGCAGGTACCCTTAAAAACATGTTTTAAACATAATGAACGGTTCAGATCATCAAAATAAAGGATCCCTCATTAGAAGCGCGGACTATATATGTATGAGTGAGCTTCTAATAAGGGATCCCCTGTTTTGCTACGGTGTGGACCTCCTACTTCTTGATCAAATTATGATGATCTGAACCGTTCAATGTGTTTAAAACGTGTTTTTAAGGGTACCCGTAAGAGATCGGCTCAAAATAATATCCGGAAAGTCTTTGATCCGTTCAATTTTTCATAAAACTGTTCCTGTCAGCATTTATCAAAAACTGTTTAGATCAAGCTCTTCTCGATATTATTTCGAGCCGATTTCTTGCAGGTACCCTTAAAAACATGTTTTAAACATAATGAACGGTTCAGATCATCAAAATAAAGGATCCCTCATTAGAAGCGCGGACTATATATGTATGAGTGAGCTTCTAATAAGGGATCCCCTGTTTTGCTACGGTGTGGACCTCCTACTTCTTGATCAAATTATGATGATCTGAACCGTTCAATGTGTTTAAAACGTGTTTTTAAGGGTACCCGTAAGAGATCGGCTCAAAATAATATCCGGAAAGTCTTTGATCCGTTCAATTTTTCATAAAACTGTTCCTGTCAGCATTTATCAAAAACTGTTTAGATCAAGCTCTTCTCGATATTATTTCGAGCCGATTTCTTGCAGGTACCCTTAAAAACATGTTTTAAACATAATGAACGGTTCAGATCATCAAAATAAAGGATCCCTCATTAGAAGCGCGGACTATATATGTATGAGTGAGCTTCTAATATGGGATCCCCTCTTTTGCTACGGTGTGGACCTCCTACTTCTTGATCAAATTATGATGATCTGAACCGTTCAATGTGTTTAAAACGTGTTTTTAAGGGTACCCGTAAGAGATCGGCTCAAAATAATATCCGGAAAGTCTTTGATCCGTTCAATTTTTCATAAAACTGTTCCTGTCAGCATTTATCAAAAACTGTTTAGATCAAGCTCTTCTCGATATTATTTCGAGCCGATTTCTTGCAGGTACCCTTAAAAACATGTTTTAAACATAATGAACGGTTCAGATCATCAAAATAAAGGATCCCTCATTAGAAGCGCGGACTATATATGTATGAGTGAGCTTCTAATAAGGGATCCCCTGTTTTGCTACGGTGTGGACCTCCTACTTCTTGATCAAATTATGATGATCTGAACCGTTCAATGTGTTTAAAACGTGTTTTTAAGGGTACCCGTAAGAGATCGGCTCAAAATAATATCCGGAAAGTCTTTGATCCGTTCAATTTTTCATAAAACTGTTCCTGTCAGCATTTATCAAAAACTGTTTAGATCAAGCTCTTCTCGATATTATTTCGAGCCGATTTCTTGCAGGTACCCTTAAAAACATGTTTTAAACATAATGAACGGTTCAGATCATCAAAATAAAGGATCCCTCATTAGAAGCGCGGACTATATATGTATGAGTGAGCTTCTAATAAGGGATCCCCTGTTTTGCTACGGTGTGGACCTCCTACTTCTTGATCAAATTATGATGATCTGAACCGTTCAATGTGTTTAAAACGTGTTTTTAAGGGTACCCGTAAGAGATCGGCTCAAAATAATATCCGGAAAGTCTTTGATCCGTTCAATTTTTCATAAAACTGTTCCTGTCAGCATTTATCAAAAACTGTTTAGATCAAGCTCTTCTCGATATTATTTCGAGCCGATTTCTTGCAGGTACCCTTAAAAACATGTTTTAAACATAATGAACGGTTCAGATCATCAAAATAAAGGATCCCTGATTAGAAGCGCGGACTATATATGTATGAGTGAGCTTCTAATATGGGATCCCCTCTTTTGCTACGGTGTGGACCTCCTACTTCTTGATCAAATTATGATGATCTGAACCGTTCAATGTGTTTAAAACGTGTTTTTAAGGGTACCCGTAAGAGATCGGCTCAAAATAATATCCGGAAAGTCTTTGATCCGTTCAATTTTTCATAAAACTGTTCCTGTCAGCATTTATCAAAAACTGTTTAGATCAAGCTCTTCTCGATATTATTTCGAGCCGATTTCTTGCAGGTACCCTTAAAAACATGTTTTAAACATAATGAACGGTTCAGATCATCAAAATAAAGGATCCCTCATTAGAAGCGCGGACTATATATGTATGAGTGAGCTTCTAATAAGGGATCCCCTGTTTTGCTACGGTGTGGACCTCCTACTTCTTGATCAAATTATGATGATCTGAACCGTTCAATGTGTTTAAAACGTGTTTTTAAGGGTACCCGTAAGAGATCGGCTCAAAATAATATCCGGAAAGTCTTTGATCCGTTCAATTTTTCATAAAACTGTTCCTGTCAGCATTTATCAAAAACTGTTTAGATCAAGCTCTTCTCGATATTATTTCGAGCCGATTTCTTGCAGGTACCCTTAAAAACATGTTTTAAACATAATGAACGGTTCAGATCATCAAAATAAAGGATCCCTCATTAGAAGCGCGGACTATATATGTATGAGTGAGCTTCTAATAAGGGATCCCCTGTTTTGCTACGGTGTGGACCTCCTACTTCTTGATCAAATTATGATGATCTGAACCGTTCAATGTGTTTAAAACGTGTTTTTAAGGGTACCCGTAAGAGATCGGCTCAAAATAATATCCGGAAAGTCTTTGATCCGTTCAATTTTTCATAAAACTGTTCCTGTCAGCATTTATCAAAAACTGTTTAGATCAAGCTCTTCTCGATATTATTTCGAGCCGATTTCTTGCAGGTACCCTTAAAAACATGTTTTAAACATAATGAACGGTTCAGATCATCAAAATAAAGGATCCCTCATTAGAAGCGCGGACTATATATGTATGAGTGAGCTTCTAATAAGGGATCCCCTGTTTTGCTACGGTGTGGACCTCCTACTTCTTGATCAAATTATGATGATCTGAACCGTTCAATGTGTTTAAAACGTGTTTTTAAGGGTACCCGTAAGAGATCGGCTCAAAATAATATCCGGAAAGTCTTTGATCCGTTCAATTTTTCATAAAACTGTTCCTGTCAGCATTTATCAAAAACTGTTTAGATCAAGCTCTTCTCGATATTATTTCGAGCCGATTTCTTGCAGGTACCCTTAAAAACATGTTTTAAACATAATGAACGGTTCAGATCATCAAAATAAAGGATCCCTCATTAGAAGCGCGGACTATATATGTATGAGTGAGCTTCTAATAAGGGATCCCCTGTTTTGCTACGGTGTGGACCTCCTACTTCTTGATCAAATTATGATGATCTGAACCGTTCAATGTGTTTAAAACGTGTTTTTAAGGGTACCCGTAAGAGATCGGCTCAAAATAATATCCGGAAAGTCTTTGATCCGTTCAATTTTTCATAAAACTGTTCCTGTCAGCATTTATCAAAAACTGTTTAGATCAAGCTCTTCTCGATATTATTTCGAGCCGATTTCTTGCAGGTACCCTTAAAAACATGTTTTAAACATAATGAACGGTTCAGATCATCAAAATAAAGGATCCCTGATTAGAAGCGCGGACTATATATGTATGAGTGAGCTTCTAATATGGGATCCCCTCTTTTGCTACGGTGTGGACCTCCTACTTCTTGATCAAATTATGATGATCTGAACCGTTCAATGTGTTTAAAACGTGTTTTTAAGGGTACCCGTAAGAGATCGGCTCAAAATAATATCCGGAAAGTCTTTGATCCGTTCAATTTTTCATAAAACTGTTCCTGTCAGCATTTATCAAAAACTGTTTAGATCAAGCTCTTCTCGATATTATTTCGAGCCGATTTCTTGCAGGTACCCTTAAAAACATGTTTTAAACATAATGAACGGTTCAGATCATCAAAATAAAGGATCCCTCATTAGAAGCGCGGACTATATATGTATGAGTGAGCTTCTAATAAGGGATCCCCTGTTTTGCTACGGTGTGGACCTCCTACTTCTTGATCAAATTATGATGATCTGAACCGTTCAATGTGTTTAAAACGTGTTTTTAAGGGTACCCGTAAGAGATCGGCTCAAAATAATATCCGGAAAGTCTTTGATCCGTTCAATTTTTCATAAAACTGTTCCTGTCAGCATTTATCAAAAACTGTTTAGATCAAGCTCTTCTCGATATTATTTCGAGCCGATTTCTTGCAGGTACCCTTAAAAACATGTTTTAAACATAATGAACGGTTCAGATCATCAAAATAAAGGATCCCTCATTAGAAGCGCGGACTATATATGTATGAGTGAGCTTCTAATAAGGGATCCCCTGTTTTGCTACGGTGTGGACCTCCTACTTCTTGATCAAATTATGATGATCTGAACCGTTCAATGTGTTTAAAACGTGTTTTTAAGGGTACCCGTAAGAGATCGGCTCAAAATAATATCCGGAAAGTCTTTGATCCGTTCAATTTTTCATAAAACTGTTCCTGTCAGCATTTATCAAAAACTGTTTAGATCAAGCTCTTCTCGATATTATTTCGAGCCGATTTCTTGCAGGTACCCTTAAAAACATGTTTTAAACATAATGAACGGTTCAGATCATCAAAATAAAGGATCCCTCATTAGAAGCGCGGACTATATATGTATGAGTGAGCTTCTAATAAGGGATCCCCTGTTTTGCTACGGTGTGGACCTCCTACTTCTTGATCAAATTATGATGATCTGAACCGTTCAATGTGTTTAAAACGTGTTTTTAAGGGTACCCGTAAGAGATCGGCTCAAAATAATATCCGGAAAGTCTTTGATCCGTTCAATTTTTCATAAAACTGTTCCTGTCAGCATTTATCAAAAACTGTTTAGATCAAGCTCTTCTCGATATTATTTCGAGCCGATTTCTTGCAGGTACCCTTAAAAACATGTTTTAAACATAATGAACGGTTCAGATCATCAAAATAAAGGATCCCTCATTAGAAGCGCGGACTATATATGTATGAGTGAGCTTCTAATAAGGGATCCCCTGTTTTGCTACGGTGTGGACCTCCTACTTCTTGATCAAATTATGATGATCTGAACCGTTCAATGTGTTTAAAACGTGTTTTTAAGGGTACCCGTAAGAGATCGGCTCAAAATAATATCCGGAAAGTCTTTGATCCGTTCAATTTTTCATAAAACTGTTCCTGTCAGCATTTATCAAAAACTGTTTAGATCAAGCTCTTCTCGATATTATTTCGAGCCGATTTCTTGCAGGTACCCTTAAAAACATGTTTTAAACATAATGAACGGTTCAGATCATCAAAATAAAGGATCCCTCATTAGAAGCGCGGACTATATATGTATGAGTGAGCTTCTAATAAGGGATCCCCTGTTTTGCTACGGTGTGGACCTCCTACTTCTTGATCAAATTATGATGATCTGAACCGTTCAATGTGTTTAAAACGTGTTTTTAAGGGTACCCGTAAGAGATCGGCTCAAAATAATATCCGGAAAGTCTTTGATCCGTTCAATTTTTCATAAAACTGTTCCTGTCAGCATTTATCAAAAACTGTTTAGATCAAGCTCTTCTCGATATTATTTCGAGCCGATTTCTTGCAGGTACCCTTAAAAACATGTTTTAAACATAATGAACGGTTCAGATCATCAAAATAAAGGATCCCTCATTAGAAGCGCGGACTATATATGTATGAGTGAGCTTCTAATAAGGGATCCCCTGTTTTGCTACGGTGTGGACCTCCTACTTCTTGATCAAATTATGATGATCTGAACCGTTCAATGTGTTTAAAACGTGTTTTTAAGGGTACCCGTAAGAGATCGGCTCAAAATAATATCCGGAAAGTCTTTGATCCGTTCAATTTTTCATAAAACTGTTCCTGTCAGCATTTATCAAAAACTGTTTAGATCAAGCTCTTCTCGATATTATTTCGAGCCGATTTCTTGCAGGTACCCTTAAAAACATGTTTTAAACATAATGAACGGTTCAGATCATCAAAATAAAGGATCCCTCATTAGAAGCGCGGACTATATATGTATGAGTGAGCTTCTAATAAGGGATCCCCTGTTTTGCTACGGTGTGGACCTCCTACTTCTTGATCAAATTATGATGATCTGAACCGTTCAATGTGTTTAAAACGTGTTTTTAAGGGTACCCGTAAGAGATCGGCTCAAAATAATATCCGGAAAGTCTTTGATCCGTTCAATTTTTCATAAAACTGTTCCTGTCAGCATTTATCAAAAACTGTTTAGATCAAGCTCTTCTCGATATTATTTCGAGCCGATTTCTTGCAGGTACCCTTAAAAACATGTTTTAAACATAATGAACGGTTCAGATCATCAAAATAAAGGATCCCTCATTAGAAGCGCGGACTATATATGTATGAGTGAGCTTCTAATAAGGGATCCCCTGTTTTGCTACGGTGTGGACCTCCTACTTCTTGATCAAATTATGATGATCTGAACCGTTCAATGTGTTTAAAACGTGTTTTTAAGGGTACCCGTAAGAGATCGGCTCAAAATAATATCCGGAAAGTCTTTGATCCGTTCAATTTTTCATAAAACTGTTCCTGTCAGCATTTATCAAAAACTGTTTAGATCAAGCTCTTCTCGATATTATTTCGAGCCGATTTCTTGCAGGTACCCTTAAAAACATGTTTTAAACATAATGAACGGTTCAGATCATCAAAATAAAGGATCCCTCATTAGAAGCGCGGACTATATATGTATGAGTGAGCTTCTAATAAGGGATCCCCTGTTTTGCTACGGTGTGGACCTCCTACTTCTTGATCAAATTATGATGATCTGAACCGTTCAATGTGTTTAAAACGTGTTTTTAAGGGTACCCGTAAGAGATCGGCTCAAAATAATATCCGGAAAGTCTTTGATCCGTTCAATTTTTCATAAAACTGTTCCTGTCAGCATTTATCAAAAACTGTTTAGATCAAGCTCTTCTCGATATTATTTCGAGCCGATTTCTTGCAGGTACCCTTAAAAACATGTTTTAAACATAATGAACGGTTCAGATCATCAAAATAAAGGATCCCTCATTAGAAGCGCGGACTATATATGTATGAGTGAGCTTCTAATAAGGGATCCCCTGTTTTGCTACGGTGTGGACCTCCTACTTCTTGATCAAATTATGATGATCTGAACCGTTCAATGTGTTTAAAACGTGTTTTTAAGGGTACCCGTAAGAGATCGGCTCAAAATAATATCCGGAAAGTCTTTGATCCGTTCAATTTTTCATAAAACTGTTCCTGTCAGCATTTATCAAAAACTGTTTAGATCAAGCTCTTCTCGATATTATTTCGAGCCGATTTCTTGCAGGTACCCTTAAAAACATGTTTTAAACATAATGAACGGTTCAGATCATCAAAATAAAGGATCCCTCATTAGAAGCGCGGACTATATATGTATGAGTGAGCTTCTAATAAGGGATCCCCTGTTTTGCTACGGTGTGGACCTCCTACTTCTTGATCAAATTATGATGATCTGAACCGTTCAATGTGTTTAAAACGTGTTTTTAAGGGTACCCGTAAGAGATCGGCTCAAAATAATATCCGGAAAGTCTTTGATCCGTTCAATTTTTCATAAAACTGTTCCTGTCAGCATTTATCAAAAACTGTTTAGATCAAGCTCTTCTCGATATTATTTCGAGCCGATTTCTTGCAGGTACCCTTAAAAACATGTTTTAAACATAATGAACGGTTCAGATCATCAAAATAAAGGATCCCTCATTAGAAGCGCGGACTATATATGTATGAGTGAGCTTCTAATAAGGGATCCCCTGTTTTGCTACGGTGTGGACCTCCTACTTCTTGATCAAATTATGATGATCTGAACCGTTCAATGTGTTTAAAACGTGTTTTTAAGGGTACCCGTAAGAGATCGGCTCAAAATAATATCCGGAAAGTCTTTGATCCGTTCAATTTTTCATAAAACTGTTCCTGTCAGCATTTATCAAAAACTGTTTAGATCAAGCTCTTCTCGATATTATTTCGAGCCGATTTCTTGCAGGTACCCTTAAAAACATGTTTTAAACATAATGAACGGTTCAGATCATCAAAATAAAGGATCCCTCATTAGAAGCGCGGACTATATATGTATGAGTGAGCTTCTAATAAGGGATCCCCTGTTTTGCTACGGTGTGGACCTCCTACTTCTTGATCAAATTATGATGATCTGAACCGTTCAATGTGTTTAAAACGTGTTTTTAAGGGTACCCGTAAGAGATCGGCTCAAAATAATATCCGGAAAGTCTTTGATCCGTTCAATTTTTCATAAAACTGTTCCTGTCAGCATTTATCAAAAACTGTTTAGATCAAGCTCTTCTCGATATTATTTCGAGCCGATTTCTTGCAGGTACCCTTAAAAACATGTTTTAAACATAATGAACGGTTCAGATCATCAAAATAAAGGATCCCTGATTAGAAGCGCGGACTATATATGTATGAGTGAGCTTCTAATATGGGATCCCCTCTTTTGCTACGGTGTGGACCTCCTACTTCTTGATCAAATTATGATGATCTGAACCGTTCAATGTGTTTAAAACGTGTTTTTAAGGGTACCCGTAAGAGATCGGCTCAAAATAATATCCGGAAAGTCTTTGATCCGTTCAATTTTTCATAAAACTGTTCCTGTCAGCATTTATCAAAAACTGTTTAGATCAAGCTCTTCTCGATATTATTTCGAGCCGATTTCTTGCAGGTTCCCTTAAAAACATGTTTTAAACATAATGAACGGTTCAGATCATCAAAATAAAGGATCCCTCATTAGAAGCGCGGACTATATATGTATGAGTGAGCTTCTAATAAGGGATCCCCTGTTTTGCTACGGTGTGGACCTCCTACTTCTTGATCAAATTATGATGATCTGAACCGTTCAATGTGTTTAAAACGTGTTTTTAAGGGTACCCGTAAGAGATCGGCTCAAAATAATATCCGGAAAGTCTTTGATCCGTTCAATTTTTCATAAAACTGTTCCTGTCAGCATTTATCAAAAACTGTTTAGATCAAGCTCTTCTCGATATTATTTCGAGCCGATTTCTTGCAGGTACCCTTAAAAACATGTTTTAAACATAATGAACGGTTCAGATCATCAAAATAAAGGATCCCTCATTAGAAGCGCGGATTATATATGTATGAGTGAGCTTCTAATAAGGGATCCCCTGTTTTGCTACGGTGTGGACCTCCTACTTCTTGATCAAATTATGATGATCTGAACCGTTCAATGTGTTTAAAACGTGTTTTTAAGGGTACCCGTAAGAGATCGGCTCAAAATAATATCCGGAAAGTCTTTGATCCGTTCAATTTTTCATAAAACTGTTCCTGTCAGCATTTATCAAAAACTGTTTAGATCAAGCTCTTCTCGATATTATTTCGAGCCGATTTCTTGCAGGTACCCTTAAAAACATGTTTTAAACATAATGAACGGTTCAGATCATCAAAATAAAGGATCCCTCATTAGAAGCGCGGACTATATATGTATGAGTGAGCTTCTAATAAGGGATCCCCTGTTTTGCTACGGTGTGGACCTCCTACTTCTTGATCAAATTATGATGATCTGAACCGTTCAATGTGTTTAAAACGTGTTTTTAAGGGTACCCGTAAGAGATCGGCTCAAAATAATATCCGGAAAGTCTTTGATCCGTTCAATTTTTCATAAAACTGTTCCTGTCAGCATTTATCAAAAACTGTTTAGATCAAGCTCTTCTCGATATTATTTCGAGCCGATTTCTTGCAGGTACCCTTAAAAACATGTTTTAAACATAATGAACGGTTCAGATCATCAAAATAAAGGATCCCTCATTAGAAGCGCGGACTATATATGTATGAGTGAGCTTCTAATAAGGGATCCCCTGTTTTGCTACGGTGTGGACCTCCTACTTCTTGATCAAATTATGATGATCTGAACCGTTCAATGTGTTTAAAACGTGTTTTTAAGGGTACCCGTAAGAGATCGGCTCAAAATAATATCCGGAAAGTCTTTGATCCGTTCAATTTTTCATAAAACTGTTCCTGTCAGCATTTATCAAAAACTGTTTAGATCAAGCTCTTCTCGATATTATTTCGAGCCGATTTCTTGCAGGTACCCTTAAAAACATGTTTTAAACATAATGAACGGTTCAGATCATCAAAATAAAGGATCCCTCATTAGAAGCGCGGACTATATATGTATGAGTGAGCTTCTAATAAGGGATCCCCTGTTTTGCTACGGTGTGGACCTCCTACTTCTTGATCAAATTATGATGATCTGAACCGTTCAATGTGTTTAAAACGTGTTTTTAAGGGTACCCGTAAGAGATCGGCTCAAAATAATATCCGGAAAGTCTTTGATCCGTTCAATTTTTCATAAAACTGTTCCTGTCAGCATTTATCAAAAACTGTTTAGATCAAGCTCTTCTCGATATTATTTCGAGCCGATTTCTTGCAGGTACCCTTAAAAACATGTTTTAAACATAATGAACGGTTCAGATCATCAAAATAAAGGATCCCTCATTAGAAGCGCGGACTATATATGTATGAGTGAGCTTCTAATAAGGGATCCCCTGTTTTGCTACGGTGTGGACCTCCTACTTCTTGATCAAATTATGATGATCTGAACCGTTCAATGTGTTTAAAACGTGTTTTTAAGGGTACCCGTAAGAGATCGGCTCAAAATAATATCCGGAAAGTCTTTGATCCGTTCAATTTTTCATAAAACTGTTCCTGTCAGCATTTATCAAAAACTGTTTAGATCAAGCTCTTCTCGATATTATTTCGAGCCGATTTCTTGCAGGTACCCTTAAAAACATGTTTTAAACATAATGAACGGTTCAGATCATCAAAATAAAGGATCCCTCATTAGAAGCGCGGACTATATATGTATGAGTGAGCTTCTAATAAGGGATCCCCTGTTTTGCTACGGTGTGGACCTCCTACTTCTTGATCAAATTATGATGATCTGAACCGTTCAATGTGTTTAAAACGTGTTTTTAAGGGTACCCGTAAGAGATCGGCTCAAAATAATATCCGGAAAGTCTTTGATCCGTTCAATTTTTCATAAAACTGTTCCTGTCAGCATTTATCAAAAACTGTTTAGATCAAGCTCTTCTCGATATTATTTCGAGCCGATTTCTTGCAGGTACCCTTAAAAACATGTTTTAAACATAATGAACGGTTCAGATCATCAAAATAAAGGATCCCTCATTAGAAGCGCGGACTATATATGTATGAGTGAGCTTCTAATAAGGGATCCCCTGTTTTGCTACGGTGTGGACCTCCTACTTCTTGATCAAATTATGATGATCTGAACCGTTCAATGTGTTTAAAACGTGTTTTTAAGGGTACCCGTAAGAGATCGGCTCAAAATAATATCCGGAAAGTCTTTGATCCGTTCAATTTTTCATAAAACTGTTCCTGTCAGCATTTATCAAAAACTGTTTAGATCAAGCTCTTCTCGATATTATTTCGAGCCGATTTCTTGCAGGTACCCTTAAAAACATGTTTTAAACATAATGAACGGTTCAGATCATCAAAATAAAGGATCCCTCATTAGAAGCGCGGACTATATATGTATGAGTGAGCTTCTAATAAGGGATCCCCTGTTTTGCTACGGTGTGGACCTCCTACTTCTTGATCAAATTATGATGATCTGAACCGTTCAATGTGTTTAAAACGTGTTTTTAAGGGTACCCGTAAGAGATCGGCTCAAAATAATATCCGGAAAGTCTTTGATCCGTTCAATTTTTCATAAAACTGTTCCTGTCAGCATTTATCAAAAACTGTTTAGATCAAGCTCTTCTCGATATTATTTCGAGCCGATTTCTTGCAGGTACCCTTAAAAACATGTTTTAAACATAATGAACGGTTCAGATCATCAAAATAAAGGATCCCTCATTAGAAGCGCGGACTATATATGTATGAGTGAGCTTCTAATAAGGGATCCCCTGTTTTGCTACGGTGTGGACCTCCTACTTCTTGATCAAATTATGATGATCTGAACCGTTCAATGTGTTTAAAACGTGTTTTTAAGGGTACCCGTAAGAGATCGGCTCAAAATAATATCCGGAAAGTCTTTGATCCGTTCAATTTTTCATAAAACTGTTCCTGTCAGCATTTATCAAAAACTGTTTAGATCAAGCTCTTCTCGATATTATTTCGAGCCGATTTCTTGCAGGTACCCTTAAAAACATGTTTTAAACATAATGAACGGTTCAGATCATCAAAATAAAGGATCCCTCATTAGAAGCGCGGACTATATATGTATGAGTGAGCTTCTAATAAGGGATCCCCTGTTTTGCTACGGTGTGGACCTCCTACTTCTTGATCAAATTATGATGATCTGAACCGTTCAATGTGTTTAAAACGTGTTTTTAAGGGTACCCGTAAGAGATCGGCTCAAAATAATATCCGGAAAGTCTTTGATCCGTTCAATTTTTCATAAAACTGTTCCTGTCAGCATTTATCAAAAACTGTTTAGATCAAGCTCTTCTCGATATTATTTCGAGCCGATTTCTTGCAGGTACCCTTAAAAACATGTTTTAAACATAATGAACGGTTCAGATCATCAAAATAAAGGATCCCTCATTAGAAGCGCGGACTATATATGTATGAGTGAGCTTCTAATAAGGGATCCCCTGTTTTGCTACGGTGTGGACCTCCTACTTCTTGATCAAATTATGATGATCTGAACCGTTCAATGTGTTTAAAACGTGTTTTTAAGGGTACCCGTAAGAGATCGGCTCAAAATAATATCCGGAAAGTCTTTGATCCGTTCAATTTTTCATAAAACTGTTCCTGTCAGCATTTATCAAAAACTGTTTAGATCAAGCTCTTCTCGATATTATTTCGAGCCGATTTCTTGCAGGTACCCTTAAAAACATGTTTTAAACATAATGAACGGTTCAGATCATCAAAATAAAGGATCCCTCATTAGAAGCGCGGACTATATATGTATGAGTGAGCTTCTAATAAGGGATCCCCTGTTTTGCTACGGTGTGGACCTCCTACTTCTTGATCAAATTATGATGATCTGAACCGTTCAATGTGTTTAAAACGTGTTTTTAAGGGTACCCGTAAGAGATCGGCTCAAAATAATATCCGGAAAGTCTTTGATCCGTTCAATTTTTCATAAAACTGTTCCTGTCAGCATTTATCAAAAACTGTTTAGATCAAGCTCTTCTCGACATTATTTCGAGCCGATTTCTTGCAGGTACCCTTAAAAACATGTTTTAAACATAATGAACGGTTCAGATCATCAAAATAAAGGATCCCTCATTAGAAGCGCGGACTATATATGTATGAGTGAGCTTCTAATAAGGGATCCCCTGTTTTGCTACGGTGTGGACCTCCTACTTCTTGATCAAATTATGATGATCTGAACCGTTCAATGTGTTTAAAACGTGTTTTTAAGGGTACCCGTAAGAGATCGGCTCAAAATAATATCCGGAAAGTCTTTGATCCGTTCAATTTTTCATAAAACTGTTCCTGTCAGCATTTATCAAAAACTGTTTAGATCAAGCTCTTCTCGATATTATTTCGAGCCGATTTCTTGCAGGTACCCTTAAAAACATGTTTTAAACATAATGAACGGTTCAGATCATCAAAATAAAGGATCCCTCATTAGAAGCGCGGACTATATATGTATGAGTGAGCTTCTAATATGGGATCCCCTCTTTTGCTACGGTGTGGACCTCCTACTTCTTGATCAAATTATGATGATCTGAACCGTTCAATGTGTTTAAAACGTGTTTTTAAGGGTACCCGTAAGAGATCGGCTCAAAATAATATCCGAAAAGTCTTTGATCCGTTCAATTTTTCATAAAACTGTTCCTGTCAGCATTTATCAAAAACTGTTTAGATCAAGCTCTTCTCGATATCATTTCGAGCCGATTTCTTGCAGGTACCCTTAAAAACATGTTTTAAACATAATGAACGGTTCAGATCATCAAAATAAAGGATCCCTCATTAGAAGCGCGGACTATATATGTATGAGTGAGCTTCTAATAAGGGATCCCCTGTTTTGCTACGGTGTGGACCTCCTACTTCTTGATCAAATTATGATGATCTGAACCGTTCAATGTGTTTAAAACGTGTTTTTAAGGGTACCCGTAAGAGATCGGCTCAAAATAATATCCGGAAAGTCTTTGATCCGTTCAATTTTTCATAAAACTGTTCCTGTCAGCATTTATCAAAAACTGTTTAGATCAAGCTCTTCTCGATATTATTTCGAGCCGATTTCTTGCAGGTACCCTTAAAAACATGTTTTAAACATAATGAACGGTTCAGATCATCAAAATAAAGGATCCCTCATTAGAAGCGCGGACTATATATGTATGAGTGAGCTTCTAATAAGGGATCCCCTGTTTTGCTACGGTGTGGACCTCCTACTTCTTGATCAAATTATGATGATCTGAACCGTTCAATGTGTTTAAAACGTGTTTTTAAGGGTACCCGTAAGAGATCGGCTCAAAATAATATCCGGAAAGTCTTTGATCCGTTCAATTTTTCATAAAACTGTTCCTGTCAGCATTTATCAAAAACTGTTTAGATCAAGCTCTTCTCGATATTATTTCGAGCCGATTTCTTGCAGGTACCCTTAAAAACATGTTTTAAACATAATGAACGGTTCAGATCATCAAAATAAAGGATCCCTCATTAGAAGCGCGGACTATATATGTATGAGTGAGCTTCTAATAAGGGATCCCCTGTTTTGCTACGGTGTGGACCTCCTACTTCTTGATCAAATTATGATGATCTGAACCGTTCAATGTGTTTAAAACGTGTTTTTAAGGGTACCCGTAAGAGATCGGCTCAAAATAATATCCGGAAAGTCTTTGATCCGTTCAATTTTTCATAAAACTGTTCCTGTCAGCATTTATCAAAAACTGTTTAGATCAAGCTCTTCTCGATATTATTTCGAGCCGATTTCTTGCAGGTACCCTTAAAAACATGTTTTAAACATAATGAACGGTTCAGATCATCAAAATAAAGGATCCCTCATTAGAAGCGCGGACTATATATGTATGAGTGAGCTTCTAATAAGGGATCCCCTGTTTTGCTACGGTGTGGACCTCCTACTTCTTGATCAAATTATGATGATCTGAACCGTTCAATGTGTTTAAAACGTGTTTTTAAGGGTACCCGTAAGAGATCGGCTCAAAATAATATCCGGAAAGTCTTTGATCCGTTCAATTTTTCATAAAACTGTTCCTGTCAGCATTTATCAAAAACTGTTTAGATCAAGCTCTTCTCGATATTATTTCGAGCCGATTTCTTGCAGGTACCCTTAAAAACATGTTTTAAACATAATGAACGGTTCAGATCATCAAAATAAAGGATCCCTCATTAGAAGCGCGGACTATATATGTATGAGTGAGCTTCTAATAAGGGATCCCCTGTTTTGCTACGGTGTGGACCTCCTACTTCTTGATCAAATTATGATGATCTGAACCGTTCAATGTGTTTAAAACGTGTTTTTAAGGGTACCCGTAAGAGATCGGCTCAAAATAATATCCGGAAAGTCTTTGATCCGTTCAATTTTTCATAAAACTGTTCCTGTCAGCATTTATCAAAAACTGTTTAGATCAAGCTCTTCTCGATATTATTTCGAGCCGATTTCTTGCAGGTACCCTTAAAAACATGTTTTAAACATAATGAACGGTTCAGATCATCAAAATAAAGGATCCCTCATTAGAAGCGCGGACTATATATGTATGAGTGAGCTTCTAATAAGGGATCCCCTGTTTTGCTACGGTGTGGACCTCCTACTTCTTGATCAAATTATGATGATCTGAACCGTTCAATGTGTTTAAAACGTGTTTTTAAGGGTACCCGTAAGAGATCGGCTCAAAATAATATCCGGAAAGTCTTTGATCCGTTCAATTTTTCATAAAACTGTTCCTGTCAGCATTTATCAAAAACTGTTTAGATCAAGCTCTTCTCGATATTATTTCGAGCCGATTTCTTGCAGGTACCCTTAAAAACATGTTTTAAACATAATGAACGGTTCAGATCATCAAAATAAAGGATCCCTCATTAGAAGCGCGGACTATATATGTATGAGTGAGCTTCTAATAAGGGATCCCCTGTTTTGCTACGGTGTGGACCTCCTACTTCTTGATCAAATTATGATGATCTGAACCGTTCAATGTGTTTAAAACGTGTTTTTAAGGGTACCCGTAAGAGATCGGCTCAAAATAATATCCGGAAAGTCTTTGATCCGTTCAATTTTTCATAAAACTGTTCCTGTCAGCATTTATCAAAAACTGTTTAGATCAAGCTCTTCTCGATATTATTTCGAGCCGATTTCTTGCAGGTACCCTTAAAAACATGTTTTAAACATAATGAACGGTTCAGATCATCAAAATAAAGGATCCCTCATTAGAAGCGCGGACTATATATGTATGAGTGAGCTTCTAATAAGGGATCCCCTGTTTTGCTACGGTGTGGACCTCCTACTTCTTGATCAAATTATGATGATCTGAACCGTTCAATGTGTTTAAAACGTGTTTTTAAGGGTACCCGTAAGAGATCGGCTCAAAATAATATCCGGAAAGTCTTTGATCCGTTCAATTTTTCATAAAACTGTTCCTGTCAGCATTTATCAAAAACTGTTTAGATCAAGCTCTTCTCGATATTATTTCGAGCCGATTTCTTGCAGGTACCCTTAAAAACATGTTTTAAACATAATGAACGGTTCAGATCATCAAAATAAAGGATCCCTCATTAGAAGCGCGGACTATATATGTATGAGTGAGCTTCTAATAAGGGATCCCCTGTTTTGCTACGGTGTGGACCTCCTACTTCTTGATCAAATTATGATGATCTGAACCGTTCAATGTGTTTAAAACGTGTTTTTAAGGGTACCCGTAAGAGATCGGCTCAAAATAATATCCGGAAAGTCTTTGATCCGTTCAATTTTTCATAAAACTGTTCCTGTCAGCATTTATCAAAAACTGTTTAGATCAAGCTCTTCTCGATATTATTTCGAGCCGATTTCTTGCAGGTACCCTTAAAAACATGTTTTAAACATAATGAACGGTTCAGATCATCAAAATAAAGGATCCCTCATTAGAAGCGCGGACTATATATGTATGAGTGAGCTTCTAATAAGGGATCCCCTGTTTTGCTACGGTGTGGACCTCCTACTTCTTGATCAAATTATGATGATCTGAACCGTTCAATGTGTTTAAAACGTGTTTTTAAGGGTACCCGTAAGAGATCGGCTCAAAATAATATCCGGAAAGTCTTTGATCCGTTCAATTTTTCATAAAACTGTTCCTGTCAGCATTTATCAAAAACTGTTTAGATCAAGCTCTTCTCGATATTATTTCGAGCCGATTTCTTGCAGGTACCCTTAAAAACATGTTTTAAACATAATGAACGGTTCAGATCATCAAAATAAAGGATCCCTCATTAGAAGCGCGGACTATATATGTATGAGTGAGCTTCTAATAAGGGATCCCCTGTTTTGCTACGGTGTGGACCTCCTACTTCTTGATCAAATTATGATGATCTGAACCGTTCAATGTGTTTAAAACGTGTTTTTAAGGGTACCCGTAAGAGATCGGCTCAAAATAATATCCGGAAAGTCTTTGATCCGTTCAATTTTTCATAAAACTGTTCCTGTCAGCATTTATCAAAAACTGTTTAGATCAAGCTCTTCTCGATATTATTTCGAGCCGATTTCTTGCAGGTACCCTTAAAAACATGTTTTAAACATAATGAACGGTTCAGATCATCAAAATAAAGGATCCCTCATTAGAAGCGCGGACTATATATGTATGAGTGAGCTTCTAATAAGGGATCCCCTGTTTTGCTACGGTGTGGACCTCCTACTTCTTGATCAAATTATGATGATCTGAACCGTTCAATGTGTTTAAAACGTGTTTTTAAGGGTACCCGTAAGAGATCGGCTCAAAATAATATCCGGAAAGTCTTTGATCCGTTCAATTTTTCATAAAACTGTTCCTGTCAGCATTTATCAAAAACTGTTTAGATCAAGCTCTTCTCGATATTATTTCGAGCCGATTTCTTGCAGGTACCCTTAAAAACATGTTTTAAACATAATGAACGGTTCAGATCATCAAAATAAAGGATCCCTCATTAGAAGCGCGGACTATATATGTATGAGTGAGCTTCTAATAAGGGATCCCCTGTTTTGCTACGGTGTGGACCTCCTACTTCTTGATCAAATTATGATGATCTGAACCGTTCAATGTGTTTAAAACGTGTTTTTAAGGGTACCCGTAAGAGATCGGCTCAAAATAATATCCGGAAAGTCTTTGATCCGTTCAATTTTTCATAAAACTGTTCCTGTCAGCATTTATCAAAAACTGTTTAGATCAAGCTCTTCTCGATATTATTTCGAGCCGATTTCTTGCAGGTACCCTTAAAAACATGTTTTAAACATAATGAACGGTTCAGATCATCAAAATAAAGGATCCCTCATTAGAAGCGCGGACTATATATGTATGAGTGAGCTTCTAATAAGGGATCCCCTGTTTTGCTACGGTGTGGACCTCCTACTTCTTGATCAAATTATGATGATCTGAACCGTTCAATGTGTTTAAAACGTGTTTTTAAGGGTACCCGTAAGAGATCGGCTCAAAATAATATCCGGAAAGTCTTTGATCCGTTCAATTTTTCATAAAACTGTTCCTGTCAGCATTTATCAAAAACTGTTTAGATCAAGCTCTTCTCGATATTATTTCGAGCCGATTTCTTGCAGGTACCCTTAAAAACATGTTTTAAACATAATGAACGGTTCAGATCATCAAAATAAAGGATCCCTCATTAGAAGCGCGGACTATATATGTATGAGTGAGCTTCTAATAAGGGATCCCCTGTTTTGCTACGGTGTGGACCTCCTACTTCTTGATCAAATTATGATGATCTGAACCGTTCAATGTGTTTAAAACGTGTTTTTAAGGGTACCCGTAAGAGATCGGCTCAAAATAATATCCGGAAAGTCTTTGATCCGTTCAATTTTTCATAAAACTGTTCCTGTCAGCATTTATCAAAAACTGTTTAGATCAAGCTCTTCTCGATATTATTTCGAGCCGATTTCTTGCAGGTACCCTTAAAAACATGTTTTAAACATAATGAACGGTTCAGATCATCAAAATAAAGGATCCCTCATTAGAAGCGCGGACTATATATGTATGAGTGAGCTTCTAATAAGGGATCCCCTGTTTTGCTACGGTGTGGACCTCCTACTTCTTGATCAAATTATGATGATCTGAACCGTTCAATGTGTTTAAAACGTGTTTTTAAGGGTACCCGTAAGAGATCGGCTCAAAATAATATCCGGAAAGTCTTTGATCCGTTCAATTTTTCATAAAACTGTTCCTGTCAGCATTTATCAAAAACTGTTTAGATCAAGCTCTTCTCGATATTATTTCGAGCCGATTTCTTGCAGGTACCCTTAAAAACATGTTTTAAACATAATGAACGGTTCAGATCATCAAAATAAAGGATCCCTCATTAGAAGCGCGGACTATATATGTATGAGTGAGCTTCTAATAAGGGATCCCCTGTTTTGCTACGGTGTGGACCTCCTACTTCTTGATCAAATTATGATGATCTGAACCGTTCAATGTGTTTAAAACGTGTTTTTAAGGGTACCCGTAAGAGATCGGCTCAAAATAATATCCGGAAAGTCTTTGATCCGTTCAATTTTTCATAAAACTGTTCCTGTCAGCATTTATCAAAAACTGTTTAGATCAAGCTCTTCTCGATATTATTTCGAGCCGATTTCTTGCAGGTACCCTTAAAAACATGTTTTAAACATAATGAACGGTTCAGATCATCAAAATAAAGGATCCCCCATTAGAAGCGCGGACTATATATGTATGAGTGAGCTTCTAATAAGGGATCCCCTGTTTTGCTACGGTGTGGACCTCCTACTTCTTGATCAAATTATGATGATCTGAACCGTTCAATGTGTTTAAAACGTGTTTTTAAGGGTACCCGTAAGAGATCGGCTCAAAATAATATCCGGAAAGTCTTTGATCCGTTCAATTTTTCATAAAACTGTTCCTGTCAGCATTTATCAAAAACTGTTTAGATCAAGCTCTTCTCGATATTATTTCCAGCCGATTTCTTGCAGGTACCCTTAAAAACATGTTTTAAACATAATGAACGGTTCAGATCATCAAAATAAAGGATCCCTCATTAGAAGCGCGGACTATATATGTATGAGTGAGCTTCTAATAAGGGATCCCCTGTTTTGCTACGGTGTGGACCTCCTACTTCTTGATCAAATTATGATGATCTGAACCGTTCAATGTGTTTAAAACGTGTTTTTAAGGGTACCCGTAAGAGATCGGCTCAAAATAATATCCGGAAAGTCTTTGATCCGTTCAATTTTTCATAAAACTGTTCCTGTCAGCATTTATCAAAAACTGTTTAGATCAAGCTCTTCTCGATATTATTTCGAGCCGATTTCTTGCAGGTACCCTTAAAAACATGTTTTAAACATAATGAACGGTTCAGATCATCAAAATAAAGGATCCCTCATTAGAAGCGCGGACTATATATGTATGAGTGAGCTTCTAATAAGGGATCCCCTGTTTTGCTACGGTGTGGACCTCCTACTTCTTGATCAAATTATGATGATCTGAACCGTTCAATGTGTTTAAAACGTGTTTTTAAGGGTACCCGTAAGAGATCGGCTCAAAATAATATCCGGAAAGTCTTTGATCCGTTCAATTTTTCATAAAACTGTTCCTGTCAGCATTTATCAAAAACTGTTTAGATCAAGCTCTTCTCGATATTATTTCGAGCCGATTTCTTGCAGGTACCCTTAAAAACATGTTTTAAACATAATGAACGGTTCAGATCATCAAAATAAAGGATCCCTCATTAGAAGCGCGGACTATATATGTATGAGTGAGCTTCTAATAAGGGATCCCCTGTTTTGCTACGGTGTGGACCTCCTACTTCTTGATCAAATTATGATGATCTGAACCGTTCAATGTGTTTAAAACGTGTTTTTAAGGGTACCCGTAAGAGATCGGCTCAAAATAATATCCGGAAAGTCTTTGATCCGTTCAATTTTTCATAAAACTGTTCCTGTCAGCATTTATCAAAAACTGTTTAGATCAAGCTCTTCTCGATATTATTTCGAGCCGATTTCTTGCAGGTACCCTTAAAAACATGTTTTAAACATAATGAACGGTTCAGATCATCAAAATAAAGGATCCCTCATTAGAAGCGCGGACTATATATGTATGAGTGAGCTTCTAATAAGGGATCCCCTGTTTTGCTACGGTGTGGACCTCCTACTTCTTGATCAAATTATGATGATCTGAACCGTTCAATGTGTTTAAAACGTGTTTTTAAGGGTACCCGTAAGAGATCGGCTCAAAATAATATCCGGAAAGTCTTTGATCCGTTCAATTTTTCATAAAACTGTTCCTGTCAGCATTTATCAAAAACTGTTTAGATCAAGCTCTTCTCGATATTATTTCGAGCCGATTTCTTGCAGGTACCCTTAAAAACATGTTTTAAACATAATGAACGGTTCAGATCATCAAAATAAAGGATCCCTCATTAGAAGCGCGGACTATATATGTATGAGTGAGCTTCTAATAAGGGATCCCCTGTTTTGCTACGGTGTGGACCTCCTACTTCTTGATCAAATTATGATGATCTGAACCGTTCAATGTGTTTAAAACGTGTTTTTAAGGGTACCCGTAAGAGATCGGCTCAAAATAATATCCGGAAAGTCTTTGATCCGTTCAATTTTTCATAAAACTGTTCCTGTCAGCATTTATCAAAAACTGTTTAGATCAAGCTCTTCTCGATATTATTTCGAGCCGATTTCTTGCAGGTACCCTTAAAAACATGTTTTAAACATAATGAACGGTTCAGATCATCAAAATAAAGGATCCCTCATTAGAAGCGCGGACTATATATGTATGAGTGAGCTTCTAATAAGGGATCCCCTGTTTTGCTACGGTGTGGACCTCCTACTTCTTGATCAAATTATGATGATCTGAACCGTTCAATGTGTTTAAAACGTGTTTTTAAGGGTACCCGTAAGAGATCGGCTCAAAATAATATCCGGAAAGTCTTTGATCCGTTCAATTTTTCATAAAACTGTTCCTGTCAGCATTTATCAAAAACTGTTTAGATCAAGCTCTTCTCGATATTATTTCGAGCCGATTTCTTGCAGGTACCCTTAAAAACATGTTTTAAACATAATGAACGGTTCAGATCATCAAAATAAAGGATCCCTCATTAGAAGCGCGGACTATATATGTATGAGTGAGCTTCTAATAAGGGATCCCCTGTTTTGCTACGGTGTGGACCTCCTACTTCTTGATCAAATTATGATGATCTGAACCGTTCAATGTGTTTAAAACGTGTTTTTAAGGGTACCCGTAAGATATCGGCTCAAAATAATATCCGGAAAGTCTTTGATCCGTTCAATTTTTCATAAAACTGTTCCTGTCAGCATTTATCAAAAACTGTTTAGATCAAGCTCTTCTCGATATTATTTCGAGCCGATTTCTTGCAGGTACCCTTAAAAACATGTTTTAAACATAATGAACGGTTCAGATCATCAAAATAAAGGATCCCTCATTAGAAGCGCGGACTATATATGTATGAGTGAACTTCTAATAAGGGATCCCCTGTTTTGCTACGGTGTGGACCTCCTACTTCTTGATCAAATTATGATGATCTGAACCGTTCAATGTGTTTAAAACGTGTTTTTAAGGGTACCCGTAAGAGATCGGCTCAAAATAATATCCGGAAAGTCTTTGATCCGTTCAATTTTTCATAAAACTGTTCCTGTCAGCATTTATCAAAAACTGTTTAGATCAAGCTCTTCTCGATATTATTTCGAGCCGATTTCTTGCAGGTACCCTTAAAAACATGTTTTAAACATAATGAACGGTTCAGATCATCAAAATAAAGGATCCCTCATTAGAAGCGCGGACTATATATGTATGAGTGAGCTTCTAATAAGGGATCCCCTGTTTTGCTACGGTGTGGACCTCCTACTTCTTGATCAAATTATGATGATCTGAACCGTTCAATGTGTTTAAAACGTGTTTTTAAGGGTACCCGTAAGAGATCGGCTCAAAATAATATCCGGAAAGTCTTTGATCCGTTCAATTTTTCATAAAACTGTTCCTGTCAGCATTTATCAAAAACTGTTTAGATCAAGCTCTTCTCGATATTATTTCGAGCCGATTTCTTGCAGGTACCCTTAAAAACATGTTTTAAACATAATGAACGGTTCAGATCATCAAAATAAAGGATCCCTCATTAGAAGCGCGGACTATATATGTATGAGTGAGCTTCTAATAAGGGATCCCCTGTTTTGCTACGGTGTGGACCTCCTACTTCTTGATCAAATTATGATGATCTGAACCGTTCAATGTGTTTAAAACGTGTTTTTAAGGGTACCCGTAAGAGATCGGCTCAAAATAATATCCGGAAAGTCTTTGATCCGTTCAATTTTTCATAAAACTGTTCCTGTCAGCATTTATCAAAAACTGTTTAGATCAAGCTCTTCTCGATATTATTTCGAGCCGATTTCTTGCAGGTACCCTTAAAAACATGTTTTAAACATAATGAACGGTTCAGATCATCAAAATAAAGGATCCCTCATTAGAAGCGCGGACTATATATGTATGAGTGAGCTTCTAATAAGGGATCCCCTGTTTTGCTACGGTGTGGACCTCCTACTTCTTGATCAAATTATGATGATCTGAACCGTTCAATGTGTTTAAAACGTGTTTTTAAGGGTACCCGTAAGAGATCGGCTCAAAATAATATCCGGAAAGTCTTTGATCCGTTCAATTTTTCATAAAACTGTTCCTGTCAGCATTTATCAAAAACTGTTTAGATCAAGCTCTTCTCGATATTATTTCGAGCCGATTTCTTGCAGGTACCCTTAAAAACATGTTTTAAACATAATGAACGGTTCAGATCATCAAAATAAAGGATCCCTCATTAGAAGCGCGGACTATATATGTATGAGTGAGCTTCTAATAAGGGATCCCCTGTTTTGCTACGGTGTGGACCTCCTACTTCTTGATCAAATTATGATGATCTGAACCGTTCAATGTGTTTAAAACGTGTTTTTAAGGGTACCCGTAAGAGATCGGCTCAAAATAATATCCGGAAAGTCTTTGATCCGTTCAATTTTTCATAAAACTGTTCCTGTCAGCATTTATCAAAAACTGTTTAGATCAAGCTCTTCTCGATATTATTTCGAGCCGATTTCTTGCAGGTACCCTTAAAAACATGTTTTAAACATAATGAACGGTTCAGATCATCAAAATAAAGGATCCCTCATTAGAAGCGCGGACTATATATGTATGAGTGAGCTTCTAATAAGGGATCCCCTGTTTTGCTACGGTGTGGACCTCCTACTTCTTGATCAAATTATGATGATCTGAACCGTTCAATGTGTTTAAAACGTGTTTTTAAGGGTACCCGTAAGAGATCGGCTCAAAATAATATCCGGAAAGTCTTTGATCCGTTCAATTTTTCATAAAACTGTTCCTGTCAGCATTTATCAAAAACTGTTTAGATCAAGCTCTTCTCGATATTATTTCGAGCCGATTTCTTGCAGGTACCCTTAAAAACATGTTTTAAACATAATGAACGGTTCAGATCATCAAAATAAAGGATCCCTCATTAGAAGCGCGGACTATATATGTATGAGTGAGCTTCTAATAAGGGATCCCCTGTTTTGCTACGGTGTGGACCTCCTACTTCTTGATCAAATTATGATGATCTGAACCGTTCAATGTGTTTAAAACGTGTTTTTAAGGGTACCCGTAAGAGATCGGCTCAAAATAATATCCGGAAAGTCTTTGATCCGTTCAATTTTTCATAAAACTGTTCCTGTCAGCATTTATCAAAAACTGTTTAGATCAAGCTCTTCTCGATATTATTTCGAGCCGATTTCTTGCAGGTACCCTTAAAAACATGTTTTAAACATAATGAACGGTTCAGATCATCAAAATAAAGGATCCCTCATTAGAAGCGCGGACTATATATGTATGAGTGAGCTTCTAATAAGGGATCCCCTGTTTTGCTACGGTGTGGACCTCCTACTTCTTGATCAAATTATGATGATCTGAACCGTTCAATGTGTTTAAAACGTGTTTTTAAGGGTACCCGTAAGAGATCGGCTCAAAATAATATCCGGAAAGT
Source organism: Arctostaphylos glauca (assembly GCA_019985065.2). Classification (NCBI taxonomy): domain Eukaryota; kingdom Viridiplantae; phylum Streptophyta; class Magnoliopsida; order Ericales; family Ericaceae; genus Arctostaphylos; species Arctostaphylos glauca. The sequence continues at coordinate 469,087 of JAHSPW020000023.1, forward strand.
CTTTGATCCGTTCAATTTTTCATAAAACTGTTCCTGTCAGCATTTATCAAAAACTGTTTAGATCAAGCTCTTCTCGATATTATTTCGAGCCGATTTCTTGCAGGTACCCTTAAAAACATGTTTTAAACATAATGAACGGTTCAGATCATCAAAATAAAGGATCCCTCATTAGAAGCGCGGACTATATATGTATGAGTGAGCTTCTAATAAGGGATCCCCTGTTTTGCTACGGTGTGGACCTCCTACTTCTTGATCAAATTATGATGATCTGAACCGTTCAATGTGTTTAAAACGTGTTTTTAAGGGTACCCGTAAGAGATCGGCTCAAAATAATATCCGGAAAGTCTTTGATCCGTTCAATTTTTCATAAAACTGTTCCTGTCAGCATTTATCAAAAACTGTTTAGATCAAGCTCTTCTCGATATTATTTCGAGCCGATTTCTTGCAGGTACCCTTAAAAACATGTTTTAAACATAATGAACGGTTCAGATCATCAAAATAAAGGATCCCTCATTAGAAGCGCGGACTATATATGTATGAGTGAGCTTCTAATAAGGGATCCCCTGTTTTGCTACGGTGTGGACCTCCTACTTCTTGATCAAATTATGATGATCTGAACCGTTCAATGTGTTTAAAACGTGTTTTTAAGGGTACCCGTAAGAGATCGGCTCAAAATAATATCCGGAAAGTCTTTGATCCGTTCAATTTTTCATAAAACTGTTCCTGTCAGCATTTATCAAAAACTGTTTAGATCAAGCTCTTCTCGATATTATTTCGAGCCGATTTCTTGCAGGTACCCTTAAAAACATGTTTTAAACATAATGAACGGTTCAGATCATCAAAATAAAGGATCCCTCATTAGAAGCGCGGACTATATATGTATGAGTGAGCTTCTAATAAGGGATCCCCTGTTTTGCTACGGTGTGGACCTCCTACTTCTTGATCAAATTATGATGATCTGAACCGTTCAATGTGTTTAAAACGTGTTTTTAAGGGTACCCGTAAGAGATCGGCTCAAAATAATATCCGGAAAGTCTTTGATCCGTTCAATTTTTCATAAAACTGTTCCTGTCAGCATTTATCAAAAACTGTTTAGATCAAGCTCTTCTCGATATTATTTCGAGCCGATTTCTTGCAGGTACCCTTAAAAACATGTTTTAAACATAATGAACGGTTCAGATCATCAAAATAAAGGATCCCTCATTAGAAGCGCGGACTATATATGTATGAGTGAGCTTCTAATAAGGGATCCCCTGTTTTGCTACGGTGTGGACCTCCTACTTCTTGATCAAATTATGATGATCTGAACCGTTCAATGTGTTTAAAACGTGTTTTTAAGGGTACCCGTAAGAGATCGGCTCAAAATAATATCCGGAAAGTCTTTGATCCGTTCAATTTTTCATAAAACTGTTCCTGTCAGCATTTATCAAAAACTGTTTAGATCAAGCTCTTCTCGATATTATTTCGAGCCGATTTCTTGCAGGTACCCTTAAAAACATGTTTTAAACATAATGAACGGTTCAGATCATCAAAATAAAGGATCCCTCATTAGAAGCGCGGACTATATATGTATGAGTGAGCTTCTAATAAGGGATCCCCTGTTTTGCTACGGTGTGGACCTCCTACTTCTTGATCAAATTATGATGATCTGAACCGTTCAATGTGTTTAAAACGTGTTTTTAAGGGTACCCGTAAGAGATCGGCTCAAAATAATATCCGGAAAGTCTTTGATCCGTTCAATTTTTCATAAAACTGTTCCTGTCAGCATTTATCAAAAACTGTTTAGATCAAGCTCTTCTCGATATTATTTCGAGCCGATTTCTTGCAGGTACCCTTAAAAACATGTTTTAAACATAATGAACGGTTCAGATCATCAAAATAAAGGATCCCTCATTAGAAGCGCGGACTATATATGTATGAGTGAGCTTCTAATAAGGGATCCCCTGTTTTGCTACGGTGTGGACCTCCTACTTCTTGATCAAATTATGATGATCTGAACCGTTCAATGTGTTTAAAACGTGTTTTTAAGGGTACCCGTAAGAGATCGGCTCAAAATAATATCCGGAAAGTCTTTGATCCGTTCAATTTTTCATAAAACTGTTCCTGTCAGCATTTATCAAAAACTGTTTAGATCAAGCTCTTCTCGATATTATTTCGAGCCGATTTCTTGCAGGTACCCTTAAAAACATGTTTTAAACATAATGAACGGTTCAGATCATCAAAATAAAGGATCCCTCATTAGAAGCGCGGACTATATATGTATGAGTGAGCTTCTAATAAGGGATCCCCTGTTTTGCTACGGTGTGGACCTCCTACTTCTTGATCAAATTATGATGATCTGAACCGTTCAATGTGTTTAAAACGTGTTTTTAAGGGTACCCGTAAGAGATCGGCTCAAAATAATATCCGGAAAGTCTTTGATCCGTTCAATTTTTCATAAAACTGTTCCTGTCAGCATTTATCAAAAACTGTTTAGATCAAGCTCTTCTCGATATTATTTCGAGCCGATTTCTTGCAGGTACCCTTAAAAACATGTTTTAAACATAATGAACGGTTCAGATCATCAAAATAAAGGATCCCTCATTAGAAGCGCGGACTATATATGTATGAGTGAGCTTCTAATAAGGGATCCCCTGTTTTGCTACGGTGTGGACCTCCTACTTCTTGATCAAATTATGATGATCTGAACCGTTCAATGTGTTTAAAACGTGTTTTTAAGGGTACCCGTAAGATATCGGCTCAAAATAATATCCGGAAAGTCTTTGATCCGTTCAATTTTTCATAAAACTGTTCCTGTCAGCATTTATCAAAAACTGTTTAGATCAAGCTCTTCTCGATATTATTTCGAGCCGATTTCTTGCAGGTACCCTTAAAAACATGTTTTAAACATAATGAACGGTTCAGATCATCAAAATAAAGGATCCCTCATTAGAAGCGCGGACTATATATGTATGAGTGAGCTTCTAATAAGGGATCCCCTGTTTTGCTACGGTGTGGACCTCCTACTTCTTGATCAAATTATGATGATCTGAACCGTTCAATGTGTTTAAAACGTGTTTTTAAGGGTACCCGTAAGAGATCGGCTCAAAATAATATCCGGAAAGTCTTTGATCCGTTCAATTTTTCATAAAACTGTTCCTGTCAGCATTTATCAAAAACTGTTTAGATCAAGCTCTTCTCGATATTATTTCGAGCCGATTTCTTGCAGGTACCCTTAAAAACATGTTTTAAACATAATGAACGGTTCAGATCATCAAAATAAAGGATCCCTCATTAGAAGCGCGGACTATATATGTATGAGTGAGCTTCTAATAAGGGATCCCCTGTTTTGCTACGGTGTGGACCTCCTACTTCTTGATCAAATTATGATGATCTGAACCGTTCAATGTGTTTAAAACGTGTTTTTAAGGGTACCCGTAAGAGATCGGCTCAAAATAATATCCGGAAAGTCTTTGATCCGTTCAATTTTTCATAAAACTGTTCCTGTCAGCATTTATCAAAAACTGTTTAGATCAAGCTCTTCTCGATATTATTTCGAGCCGATTTCTTGCAGGTACCCTTAAAAACATGTTTTAAACATAATGAACGGTTCAGATCATCAAAATAAAGGATCCCTCATTAGAAGCGCGGACTATATATGTATGAGTGAGCTTCTAATAAGGAATCCCCTGTTTTGCTACGGTGTGGACCTCCTACTTCTTGATCAAATTATGATGATCTGAACCGTTCAATGTGTTTAAAACGTGTTTTTAAGGGTACCCGTAAGAGATCGGCTCAAAATAATATCCGGAAAGTCTTTGATCCGTTCAATTTTTCATAAAACTGTTCCTGTCAGCATTTATCAAAAACTGTTTAGATCAAGCTCTTCTCGATATTATTTCGAGCCGATTTCTTGCAGGTACCCTTAAAAACATGTTTTAAACATAATGAACGGTTCAGATCATCAAAATAAATGATCCCTCATTAGAAGCGCGGACTATATATGTATGAGTGAGCTTCTAATAAGGGATCCCCTGTTTTGCTACGGTGTGGACCTCCTACTTCTTGATCAAATTATGATGATCTGAACCGTTCAATGTGTTTAAAACGTGTTTTTAAGGGTACCCGTAAGAGATCGGCTCAAAATAATATCCGGAAAGTCTTTGATCCGTTCAATTTTTCATAAAACTGTTCCTGTCAGCATTTATCAAAAACTGTTTAGATCAAGCTCTTCTCGATATTATTTCGAGCCGATTTCTTGCAGGTACCCTTAAAAACATGTTTTAAACATAATGAACGGTTCAGATCATCAAAATAAAGGATCCCTCATTAGAAGCGCGGACTATATATGTATGAGTGAGCTTCTAATAAGGGATCCCCTGTTTTGCTACGGTGTGGACCTCCTACTTCTTGATCAAATTATGATGATCTGAACCGTTCAATGTGTTCAAAACGTGTTTTTAAGGGTACCCGTAAGAGATCGGCTCAAAATAATATCCAGAAAGTCTTTGATCCGTTCAATTTTTCATAAAACTGTTCCTGTCAGCATTTATCAAAAACTGTTTAGATCAAGCTCTTCTCGATATTATTTCGAGCCGATTTCTTGCAGGTACCCTTAAAAACATGTTTTAAACATAATGAACGGTTCAGATCATCAAAATAAAGGATCCCTCATTAGAAGCGCGGACTATATATGTATGAGTGAGCTTCTAATAAGGGATCCCCTGTTTTGCTACGGTGTGGACCTCCTACTTCTTGATCAAATTATGATGATCTGAACCGTTCAATGTGTTTAAAACGTGTTTTTAAGGGTACCCGTAAGAGATCGGCTCAAAATAATATCCGGAAAGTCTTTGATCCGTTCAATTTTTCATAAAACTGTTCCTGTCAGCATTTATCAAAAACTGTTTAGATCAAGCTCTTCTCGATATTATTTCGAGCCGATTTCTTGCAGGTACCCTTAAAAACATGTTTTAAACATAATGAACGGTTCAGATCATCAAAATAAAGGATCCCTCATTAGAAGCGCGGACTATATATGTATGAGTGAGCTTCTAATAAGGGATCCCCTGTTTTGCTACGGTGTGGATCTCCTACTTCTTGATCAAATTATGATGATCTGAACCGTTCAATGTGTTCAAAACGTGTTTTTAAGGGTACCCGTAAGAGATCGGCTCAAAATAATATCCGGAAAGTCTTTGATCCGTTCAATTTTTCATAAAACTGTTCCTGTCAGCATTTATCAAAAACTGTTTAGATCAAGCTCTTCTCGATATTATTTCGAGCCGATTTCTTGCAGGTACCCTTAAAAACATGTTTTAAACATAATGAACGGTTCAGATCATCAAAATAAAGGATCCCTCATTAGAAGCGCGGACTATATATGTATGAGTGAGCTTCTAATAAGGGATCCCCTGTTTTGCTACGGTGTGGACCTCCTACTTCTTGATCAAATTATGATGATCTGAACCGTTCAATGTGTTTAAAACGTGTTTTTAAGGGTACCCGTAAGAGATCGGCTCAAAATAATATCTGGAAAGTCTTTGATCCGTTCAATTTTTCATAAAACTGTTCCTGTCAGCATTTATCAAAAACTGTTTAGATCAAGCTCTTCTCGATATTATTTCGAGCCGATTTCTTGCAGGTACCCTTAAAAACATGTTTTAAACATAATGAACGGTTCAGATCATCAAAATAAAGGATCCCTCATTAGAAGCGCGGACTATATATGTATGAGTGAGCTTCTAATAAGGGATCCCCTGTTTTGCTACGGTGTGGACCTCCTACTTCTTGATCAAATTATGATGATCTGAACCGTTCAATGTGTTCAAAACGTGTTTTTAAGGGTACCCGTAAGAGATCGGCTCAAAATAATATCCGGAAAGTCTTTGATCCGTTCAATTTTTCATAAAACTGTTCCTGTCAGCATTTATCAAAAACTGTTTAGATCAAGCTCTTCTCGATATTATTTCGAGCCGATTTCTTGCAGGTACCCTTAAAAACATGTTTTAAACATAATGAACGGTTCAGATCATCAAAATAAAGGATCCCTCATTAGAAGCGCGGACTATATATGTATGAGTGAGCTTCTAATAAGGGATCCCCTGTTTTGCTACGGTGTGGACCTCCTACTTCTTGATCAAATTATGATGATCTGAACCGTTCAATGTGTTTAAAACGTGTTTTTAAGGGTACCCGTAAGAGATCGGCTCAAAATAATATCCGGAAAGTCTTTGATCCGTTCAATTTTTCATAAAACTGTTCCTGTCAGCATTTATCAAAAACTGTTTAGATCAAGCTCTTCTCGATATTATTTCGAGCCGATTTCTTGCAGGTACCCTTAAAAACATGTTTTAAACATAATGAACGGTTCAGATCATCAAAATAAAGGATCCCTCATTAGAAGCGCGGACTATATATGTATGAGTGAGCTTCTAATAAGGGATCCCCTGTTTTGCTACGGTGTGGACCTCCTACTTCTTGATCAAATTATGATGATCTGAACCGTTCAATGTGTTCAAAACGTGTTTTTAAGGGTACCCGTAAGAGATCGGCTCAAAATAATATCCGGAAAGTCTTTGATCCGTTCAATTTTCCATAAAACTGTTCCTGTCAGCATTTATCAAAAACTGTTTAGATCAAGCTCTTCTCGATATTATTTCGAGCCGATTTCTTGCAGGTACCCTTAAAAACATGTTTTAAACATAATGAACGGTTCAGATCATCAAAATAAAGGATCCCTCATTAGAAGCGCGGACTATATATGTATGAGTGAGCTTCTAATAAGGGATCCCCTGTTTTGCTACGGTGTGGACCTCCTACTTCTTGATCAAATTATGATGATCTGAACCGTTCAATGTGTTTAAAACGTGTTTTTAAGGGTACCCGTAAGAGATCGGCTCAAAATAATATCCGGAAAGTCTTTGATCCGTTCAATTTTTCATAAAACTGTTCCTGTCAGCATTTATCAAAAACTGTTTAGATCAAGCTCTTCTCGATATTATTTCGAGCCGATTTCTTGCAGGTACCCTTAAAAACATGTTTTAAACATAATGAACGGTTCAGATCATCAAAATAAAGGATCCCTCATTAGAAGCGCGGACTATATATGTATGAGTGAGCTTCTAATAAGGGATCCCCTGTTTTGCTACGGTGTGGACCTCCTACTTCTTGATCAAATTATGATGATCTGAACCGTTCAATGTGTTCAAAACGTGTTTTTAAGGGTACCCGTAAGAGATCGGCTCAAAATAATATCCGGAAAGTCTTTGATCCGTTCAATTTTTCATAAAACTGTTCCTGTCAGCATTTATCAAAAACTGTTTAGATCAAGCTCTTCTCGATATTATTTCGAGCCGATTTCTTGCAGGTACCCTTAAAAACATGTTTTAAACATAATGAACGGTTCAGATCATCAAAATAAAGGATCCCTCATTAGAAGCGCGGACTATATATGTATGAGTGAGCTTCTAATAAGGGATCCCCTGTTTTGCTACGGTGTGGACCTCCTACTTCTTGATCAAATTATGATGATCTGAACCGTTCAATGTGTTTAAAACGTGTTTTTAAGGGTACCCGTAAGAGATCGGCTCAAAATAATATCCGGAAAGTCTTTGATCCGTTCAATTTTTCATAAAACTGTTCCTGTCAACATTTATCAAAAACTGTTTAGATCAAGCTCTTCTCGATATTATTTCGAGCCGATTTCTTGCAGGTACCCTTAAAAACATGTTTTAAACATAATGAACGGTTCAGATCATCAAAATAAAGGATCCCTCATTAGAAGCGCGGACTATATATGTATGAGTGAGCTTCTAATAAGGGATCCCCTGTTTTGCTACGGTGTGGACCTCCTACTTCTTGATCAAATTATGATGATCTGAACCGTTCAATGTGTTCAAAACGTGTTTTTAAGGGTACCCGTAAGAGATCGGCTCAAAATAATATCCGGAAAGTCTTTGATCCGTTCAATTTTTCATAAAACTGTTCCTGTCAGCATTTATCAAAAACTGTTTAGATCAAGCTCTTCTCGATATTATTTCGAGCCGATTTCTTGCAGGTACCCTTAAAAACATGTTTTAAACATAATGAACGGTTCAGATCATCAAAATAAAGGATCCCTCATTAGAAGCGCGGACTATATATGTATGAGTGAGCTTCTAATAAGGGATCCCCTGTTTTGCTACGGTGTGGACCTCCTACTTCTTGATCAAATTATGATGATCTGAACCGTTCAATGTGTTTAAAACGTGTTTTTAAGGGTACCCGTAAGAGATCGGCTCAAAATAATATCCGGAAAGTCTTTGATCCGTTCAATTTTTCATAAAACTGTTCCTGTCAGCATTTATCAAAAACTGTTTAGATCAAGCTCTTCTCGATATTATTTCGAGCCGATTTCTTGCAGGTACCCTTAAAAACATGTTTTAAACATAATGAACGGTTCAGATCATCAAAATAAAGGATCCCTCATTAGAAGCGCGGACTATATATGTATGAGTGAGCTTCTAATAAGGGATCCCCTGTTTTGCTACGGTGTGGACCTCCTACTTCTTGATCAAATTATGATGATCTGAACCGTTCAATGTGTTTAAAACGTGTTTTTAAGGGTACCCGTAAGAGATCGGCTCAAAATAATATCCGGAAAGTCTTTGATCCGTTCAATTTTTCATAAAACTGTTCCTGTCAGCATTTATCAAAAACTGTTTAGATCAAGCTCTTCTCGATATTATTTCGAGCCGATTTCTTGCAGGTACCCTTAAAAACATGTTTTAAACATAATGAACGGTTCAGATCATCAAAATAAAGGATCCCTCATTAGAAGCGCGGACTATATATGTATGAGTGAGCTTCTAATAAGGGATCCCCTGTTTTGCTACGGTGTGGACCTCCTACTTCTTGATCAAATTATGATGATCTGAACCGTTCAATGTGTTTAAAACGTGTTTTTAAGGGTACCCGTAAGAGATCGGCTCAAAATAATATCCGGAAAGTCTTTGATCCGTTCAATTTTTCATAAAACTGTTCCTGTCAGCATTTATCAAAAACTGTTTAGATCAAGCTCTTCTCGATATTATTTCGAGCCGATTTCTTGCAGGTACCCTTAAAAACATGTTTTAAACATAATGAACGGTTCAGATCATCAAAATAAAGGATCCCTCATTAGAAGCGCGGACTATATATGTATGAGTGAGCTTCTAATAAGGGATCCCCTGTTTTGCTACGGTGTGGACCTCCTACTTCTTGATCAAATTATGATGATCTGAACCGTTCAATGTGTTTAAAACGTGTTTTTAAGGGTACCCGTAAGAGATCGGCTCAAAATAATATCCGGAAAGTCTTTGATCCGTTCAATTTTTCATAAAACTGTTCCTGTCAGCATTTATCAAAAACTGTTTAGATCAAGCTCTTCTCGATATTATTTCGAGCCGATTTCTTGCAGGTACCCTTAAAAACATGTTTTAAACATAATGAACGGTTCAGATCATCAAAATAAAGGATCCCTCATTAGAAGCGCGGACTATATATGTATGAGTGAGCTTCTAATAAGGGATCCCCTGTTTTGCTACGGTGTGGACCTCCTACTTCTTGATCAAATTATGATGATCTGAACCGTTCAATGTGTTCAAAACGTGTTTTTAAGGGTACCCGTAAGAGATCGGCTCAAAATAATATCCGGAAAGTCTTTGATCCGTTCAATTTTCCATAAAACTGTTCCTGTCAGCATTTATCAAAAACTGTTTAGATCAAGCTCTTCTCGATATTATTTCGAGCCGATTTCTTGCAGGTACCCTTAAAAACATGTTTTAAACATAATGAACGGTTCAGATCATCAAAATAAAGGATCCCTCATTAGAAGCGCGGACTATATATGTATGAGTGAGCTTCTAATAAGGGATCCCCTGTTTTGCTACGGTGTGGACCTCCTACTTCTTGATCAAATTATGATGATCTGAACCGTTCAATGTGTTTAAAACGTGTTTTTAAGGGTACCCGTAAGAGATCGGCTCAAAATAATATCCGGAAAGTCTTTGATCCGTTCAATTTTTCATAAAACTGTTCCTGTCAGCATTTATCAAAAACTGTTTAGATCAAGCTCTTCTCGATATTATTTCGAGCCGATTTCTTGCAGGTACCCTTAAAAACATGTTTTAAACATAATGAACGGTTCAGATCATCAAAATAAAGGATCCCTCATTAGAAGCGCGGACTATATATGTATGAGTGAGCTTCTAATAAGGGATCCCCTGTTTTGCTACGGTGTGGACCTCCTACTTCTTGATCAAATTATGATGATCTGAACCGTTCAATGTGTTCAAAACGTGTTTTTAAGGGTACCCGTAAGAGATCGGCTCAAAATAATATCCGGAAAGTCTTTGATCCGTTCAATTTTTCATAAAACTGTTCCTGTCAGCATTTATCAAAAACTGTTTAGATCAAGCTCTTCTCGATATTATTTCGAGCCGATTTCTTGCAGGTACCCTTAAAAACATGTTTTAAACATAATGAACGGTTCAGATCATCAAAATAAAGGATCCCTCATTAGAAGCGCGGACTATATATGTATGAGTGAGCTTCTAATAAGGGATCCCCTGTTTTGCTACGGTGTGGACCTCCTACTTCTTGATCAAATTATGATGATCTGAACCGTTCAATGTGTTTAAAACGTGTTTTTAAGGGTACCCGTAAGAGATCGGCTCAAAATAATATCCGGAAAGTCTTTGATCCGTTCAATTTTTCATAAAACTGTTCCTGTCAGCATTTATCAAAAACTGTTTAGATCAAGCTCTTCTCGATATTATTTCGAGCCGATTTCTTGCAGGTACCCTTAAAAACATGTTTTAAACATAATGAACGGTTCAGATCATCAAAATAAAGGATCCCTCATTAGAAGCGCGGACTATATATGTATGAGTGAGCTTCTAATAAGGGATCCCCTGTTTTGCTACGGTGTGGACCTCCTACTTCTTGATCAAATTATGATGATCTGAACCGTTCAATGTGTTTAAAACGTGTTTTTAAGGGTACCCGTAAGAGATCGGCTCAAAATAATATCCGGAAAGTCTTTGATCCGTTCAATTTTTCATAAAACTGTTCCTGTCAGCATTTATCAAAAACTGTTTAGATCAAGCTCTTCTCGATATTATTTCGAGCCGATTTCTTGCAGGTACCCTTAAAAACATGTTTTAAACATAATGAACGGTTCAGATCATCAAAATAAAGGATCCCTCATTAGAAGCGCGGACTATATATGTATGAGTGAGCTTCTAATAAGGGATCCCCTGTTTTGCTACGGTGTGGACCTCCTACTTCTTGATCAAATTATGATGATCTGAACCGTTCAATGTGTTTAAAACGTGTTTTTAAGGGTACCCGTAAGAGATCGGCTCAAAATAATATCCGGAAAGTCTTTGATCCGTTCAATTTTTCATAAAACTGTTCCTGTCAGCATTTATCAAAAACTGTTTAGATCAAGCTCTTCTCGATATTATTTCGAGCCGATTTCTTGCAGGTACCCTTAAAAACATGTTTTAAACATAATGAACGGTTCAGATCATCAAAATAAAGGATCCCTCATTAGAAGCGCGGACTATATATGTATGAGTGAGCTTCTAATAAGGGATCCCCTGTTTTGCTACGGTGTGGACCTCCTACTTCTTGATCAAATTATGATGATCTGAACCGTTCAATGTGTTTAAAACGTGTTTTTAAGGGTACCCGTAAGAGATCGGCTCAAAATAATATCCGGAAAGTCTTTGATCCGTTCAATTTTTCATAAAACTGTTCCTGTCAGCATTTATCAAAAACTGTTTAGATCAAGCTCTTCTCGATATTATTTCGAGCCGATTTCTTGCAGGTACCCTTAAAAACATGTTTTAAACATAATGAACGGTTCAGATCATCAAAATAAAGGATCCCTCATTAGAAGCGCGGACTATATATGTATGAGTGAGCTTCTAATAAGGGATCCCCTGTTTTGCTACGGTGTGGACCTCCTACTTCTTGATCAAATTATGATGATCTGAACCGTTCAATGTGTTTAAAACGTGTTTTTAAGGGTACCCGTAAGAGATCGGCTCAAAATAATATCCGGAAAGTCTTTGATCCGTTCAATTTTTCATAAAACTGTTCCTGTCAGCATTTATCAAAAACTGTTTAGATCAAGCTCTTCTCGATATTATTTCGAGCCGATTTCTTGCAGGTACCCTTAAAAACATGTTTTAAACATAATGAACGGTTCAGATCATCAAAATAAAGGATCCCTCATTAGAAGCGCGGACTATATATGTATGAGTGAGCTTCTAATAAGGGATCCCCTGTTTTGCTACGGTGTGGACCTCCTACTTCTTGATCAAATTATGATGATCTGAACCGTTCAATGTGTTTAAAACGTGTTTTTAAGGGTACCCGTAAGAGATCGGCTCAAAATAATATCCGGAAAGTCTTTGATCCGTTCAATTTTTCATAAAACTGTTCCTGTCAGCATTTATCAAAAACTGTTTAGATCAAGCTCTTCTCGATATTATTTCGAGCCGATTTCTTGCAGGTACCCTTAAAAACATGTTTTAAACATAATGAACGGTTCAGATCATCAAAATAAAGGATCCCTCATTAGAAGCGCGGACTATATATGTATGAGTGAGCTTCTAATAAGGGATCCCCTGTTTTGCTACGGTGTGGACCTCCTACTTCTTGATCAAATTATGATGATCTGAACCGTTCAATGTGTTTAAAACGTGTTTTTAAGGGTACCCGTAAGAGATCGGCTCAAAATAATATCCGGAAAGTCTTTGATCCGTTCAATTTTTCATAAAACTGTTCCTGTCAGCATTTATCAAAAACTGTTTAGATCAAGCTCTTCTCGATATTATTTCGAGCCGATTTCTTGCAGGTACCCTTAAAAACATGTTTTAAACATAATGAACGGTTCAGATCATCAAAATAAAGGATCCCTCATTAGAAGCGCGGACTATATATGTATGAGTGAGCTTCTAATAAGGGATCCCCTGTTTTGCTACGGTGTGGACCTCCTACTTCTTGATCAAATTATGATGATCTGAACCGTTCAATGTGTTTAAAACGTGTTTTTAAGGGTACCCGTAAGAGATCGGCTCAAAATAATATCCGGAAAGTCTTTGATCCGTTCAATTTTTCATAAAACTGTTCCTGTCAGCATTTATCAAAAACTGTTTAGATCAAGCTCTTCTCGATATTATTTCGAGCCGATTTCTTGCAGGTACCCTTAAAAACATGTTTTAAACATAATGAACGGTTCAGATCATCAAAATAAAGGATCCCTCATTAGAAGCGCGGACTATATATGTATGAGTGAGCTTCTAATAAGGGATCCCCTGTTTTGCTACGGTGTGGACCTCCTACTTCTTGATCAAATTATGATGATCTGAACCGTTCAATGTGTTTAAAACGTGTTTTTAAGGGTACCCGTAAGAGATCGGCTCAAAATAATATCCGGAAAGTCTTTGATCCGTTCAATTTTTCATAAAACTGTTCCTGTCAGCATTTATCAAAAACTGTTTAGATCAAGCTCTTCTCGATATTATTTCGAGCCGATTTCTTGCAGGTACCCTTAAAAACATGTTTTAAACATAATGAACGGTTCAGATCATCAAAATAAAGGATCCCTCATTAGAAGCGCGGACTATATATGTATGAGTGAGCTTCTAATAAGGGATCCCCTGTTTTGCTACGGTGTGGACCTCCTACTTCTTGATCAAATTATGATGATCTGAACCGTTCAATGTGTTTAAAACGTGTTTTTAAGGGTACCCGTAAGAGATCGGCTCAAAATAATATCCGGAAAGTCTTTGATCCGTTCAATTTTTCATAAAACTGTTCCTGTCAGCATTTATCAAAAACTGTTTAGATCAAGCTCTTCTCGATATTATTTCGAGCCGATTTCTTGCAGGTACCCTTAAAAACATGTTTTAAACATAATGAACGGTTCAGATCATCAAAATAAAGGATCCCTCATTAGAAGCGCGGACTATATATGTATGAGTGAGCTTCTAATAAGGGATCCCCTGTTTTGCTACGGTGTGGACCTCCTACTTCTTGATCAAATTATGATGATCTGAACCGTTCAATGTGTTTAAAACGTGTTTTTAAGGGTACCCGTAAGAGATCGGCTCAAAATAATATCCGGAAAGTCTTTGATCCGTTCAATTTTTCATAAAACTGTTCCTGTCAGCATTTATCAAAAACTGTTTAGATCAAGCTCTTCTCGATATTATTTCGAGCCGATTTCTTGCAGGTACCCTTAAAAACATGTTTTAAACATAATGAACGGTTCAGATCATCAAAATAAAGGATCCCTCATTAGAAGCGCGGACTATATATGTATGAGTGAGCTTCTAATAAGGGATCCCCTGTTTTGCTACGGTGTGGACCTCCTACTTCTTGATCAAATTATGATGATCTGAACCGTTCAATGTGTTTAAAACGTGTTTTTAAGGGTACCCGTAAGAGATCGGCTCAAAATAATATCCGGAAAGTCTTTGATCCGTTCAATTTTTCATAAAACTGTTCCTGTCAGCATTTATCAAAAACTGTTTAGATCAAGCTCTTCTCGATATTATTTCGAGCCGATTTCTTGCAGGTACCCTTAAAAACATGTTTTAAACATAATGAACGGTTCAGATCATCAAAATAAAGGATCCCTCATTAGAAGCGCGGACTATATATGTATGAGTGAGCTTCTAATAAGGGATCCCCTGTTTTGCTACGGTGTGGACCTCCTACTTCTTGATCAAATTATGATGATCTGAACCGTTCAATGTGTTTAAAACGTGTTTTTAAGGGTACCCGTAAGAGATCGGCTCAAAATAATATCCGGAAAGTCTTTGATCCGTTCAATTTTTCATAAAACTGTTCCTGTCAGCATTTATCAAAAACTGTTTAGATCAAGCTCTTCTCGATATTATTTCGAGCCGATTTCTTGCAGGTACCCTTAAAAACATGTTTTAAACATAATGAACGGTTCAGATCATCAAAATAAAGGATCCCTCATTAGAAGCGCGGACTATATATGTATGAGTGAGCTTCTAATAAGGGATCCCCTGTTTTGCTACGGTGTGGACCTCCTACTTCTTGATCAAATTATGATGATCTGAACCGTTCAATGTGTTTAAAACGTGTTTTTAAGGGTACCCGTAAGAGATCGGCTCAAAATAATATCCGGAAAGTCTTTGATCCGTTCAATTTTTCATAAAACTGTTCCTGTCAGCATTTATCAAAAACTGTTTAGATCAAGCTCTTCTCGATATTATTTCGAGCCGATTTCTTGCAGGTACCCTTAAAAACATGTTTTAAACATAATGAACGGTTCAGATCATCAAAATAAAGGATCCCTCATTAGAAGCGCGGACTATATATGTATGAGTGAGCTTCTAATAAGGGATCCCCTGTTTTGCTACGGTGTGGACCTCCTACTTCTTGATCAAATTATGATGATCTGAACCGTTCAATGTGTTTAAAACGTGTTTTTAAGGGTACCCGTAAGAGATCGGCTCAAAATAATATCCGGAAAGTCTTTGATCCGTTCAATTTTTCATAAAACTGTTCCTGTCAGCATTTATCAAAAACTGTTTAGATCAAGCTCTTCTCGATATTATTTCGAGCCGATTTCTTGCAGGTACCCTTAAAAACATGTTTTAAACATAATGAACGGTTCAGATCATCAAAATAAAGGATCCCTCATTAGAAGCGCGGACTATATATGTATGAGTGAGCTTCTAATAAGGGATCCCCTGTTTTGCTACGGTGTGGACCTCCTACTTCTTGATCAAATTATGATGATCTGAACCGTTCAATGTGTTTAAAACGTGTTTTTAAGGGTACCCGTAAGAGATCGGCTCAAAATAATATCCGGAAAGTCTTTGATCCGTTCAATTTTTCATAAAACTGTTCCTGTCAGCATTTATCAAAAACTGTTTAGATCAAGCTCTTCTCGATATTATTTCGAGCCGATTTCTTGCAGGTACCCTTAAAAACATGTTTTAAACATAATGAACGGTTCAGATCATCAAAATAAAGGATCCCTCATTAGAAGCGCGGACTATATATGTATGAGTGAGCTTCTAATAAGGGATCCCCTGTTTTGCTACGGTGTGGACCTCCTACTTCTTGATCAAATTATGATGATCTGAACCGTTCAATGTGTTTAAAACGTGTTTTTAAGGGTACCCGTAAGAGATCGGCTCAAAATAATATCCGGAAAGTCTTTGATCCGTTCAATTTTTCATAAAACTGTTCCTGTCAGCATTTATCAAAAACTGTTTAGATCAAGCTCTTCTCGATATTATTTCGAGCCGATTTCTTGCTGGTACCCTTAAAAACATGTTTTAAACATAATGAACGGTTCAGATCATCAAAATAAAGGATCCCTCATTAGAAGCGCGGACTATATATGTATGAGTGAGCTTCTAATAAGGGATCCCCTGTTTTGCTACGGTGTGGACCTCCTACTTCTTGATCAAATTATGATGATCTGAACCGTTCAATGTGTTTAAAACGTGTTTTTAAGGGTACCCGTAAGAGATCGGCTCAAAATAATATCCGGAAAGTCTTTGATCCGTTCAATTTTTCATAAAACTGTTCCTGTCAGCATTTATCAAAAACTGTTTAGATCAAGCTCTTCTCGATATTATTTCGAGCCGATTTCTTGCAGGTACCCTTAAAAACATGTTTTAAACATAATGAACGGTTCAGATCATCAAAATAAAGGATCCCTCATTAGAAGCGCGGACTATATATGTATGAGTGAGCTTCTAATAAGGGATCCCCTGTTTTGCTACGGTGTGGACCTCCTACTTCTTGATCAAATTATGATGATCTGAACCGTTCAATGTGTTTAAAACGTGTTTTTAAGGGTACCCGTAAGAGATCGGCTCAAAATAATATCCGGAAAGTCTTTGATCCGTTCAATTTTTCATAAAACTGTTCCTGTCAGCATTTATCAAAAACTGTTTAGATCAAGCTCTTCTCGATATTATTTCGAGCCGATTTCTTGCAGGTACCCTTAAAAACATGTTTTAAACATAATGAACGGTTCAGATCATCAAAATAAAGGATCCCTCATTAGAAGCGCGGACTATATATGTATGAGTGAGCTTCTAATAAGGGATCCCCTGTTTTGCTACGGTGTGGACCTCCTACTTCTTGATCAAATTATGATGATCTGAACCGTTCAATGTGTTTAAAACGTGTTTTTAAGGGTACCCGTAAGAGATCGGCTCAAAATAATATCCGGAAAGTCTTTGATCCGTTCAATTTTTCATAAAACTGTTCCTGTCAGCATTTATCAAAAACTGTTTAGATCAAGCTCTTCTCGATATTATTTCGAGCCGATTTCTTGCAGGTACCCTTAAAAACATGTTTTAAACATAATGAACGGTTCAGATCATCAAAATAAAGGATCCCTCATTAGAAGCGCGGACTATATATGTATGAGTGAGCTTCTAATAAGGGATCCCCTGTTTTGCTACGGTGTGGACCTCCTACTTCTTGATCAAATTATGATGATCTGAACCGTTCAATGTGTTTAAAACGTGTTTTTAAGGGTACCCGTAAGAGATCGGCTCAAAATAATATCCGGAAAGTCTTTGATCCGTTCAATTTTTCATAAAACTGTTCCTGTCAGCATTTATCAAAAACTGTTTAGATCAAGCTCTTCTCGATATTATTTCGAGCCGATTTCTTGCAGGTACCCTTAAAAACATGTTTTAAACATAATGAACGGTTCAGATCATCAAAATAAAGGATCCCTCATTAGAAGCGCGGACTATATATGTATGAGTGAGCTTCTAATAAGGGATCCCCTGTTTTGCTACGGTGTGGACCTCCTACTTCTTGATCAAATTATGATGATCTGAACCGTTCAATGTGTTTAAAACGTGTTTTTAAGGGTACCCGTAAGAGATCGGCTCAAAATAATATCCGGAAAGTCTTTGATCCGTTCAATTTTTCATAAAACTGTTCCTGTCAGCATTTATCAAAAACTGTTTAGATCAAGCTCTTCTCGATATTATTTCGAGCCGATTTCTTGCAGGTACCCTTAAAAACATGTTTTAAACATAATGAACGGTTCAGATCATCAAAATAAAGGATCCCTCATTAGAAGCGCGGACTATATATGTATGAGTGAGCTTCTAATAAGGGATCCCCTGTTTTGCTACGGTGTGGACCTCCTACTTCTTGATCAAATTATGATGATCTGAACCGTTCAATGTGTTTAAAACGTGTTTTTAAGGGTACCCGTAAGAGATCGGCTCAAAATAATATCCGGAAAGTCTTTGATCCGTTCAATTTTTCATAAAACTGTTCCTGTCAGCATTTATCAAAAACTGTTTAGATCAAGCTCTTCTCGATATTATTTCGAGCCGATTTCTTGCAGGTACCCTTAAAAACATGTTTTAAACATAATGAACGGTTCAGATCATCAAAATAAAGGATCCCTCATTAGAAGCGCGGACTATATATGTATGAGTGAGCTTCTAATAAGGGATCCCCTGTTTTGCTACGGTGTGGACCTCCTACTTCTTGATCAAATTATGATGATCTGAACCGTTCAATGTGTTTAAAACGTGTTTTTAAGGGTACCCGTAAGAGATCGGCTCAAAATAATATCCGGAAAGTCTTTGATCCGTTCAATTTTTCATAAAACTGTTCCTGTCAGCATTTATCAAAAACTGTTTAGATCAAGCTCTTCTCGATATTATTTCGAGCCGATTTCTTGCAGGTACCCTTAAAAACATGTTTTAAACATAATGAACGGTTCAGATCATCAAAATAAAGGATCCCTCATTAGAAGCGCGGACTATATATGTATGAGTGAGCTTCTAATAAGGGATCCCCTGTTTTGCTACGGTGTGGACCTCCTACTTCTTGATCAAATTATGATGATCTGAACCGTTCAATGTGTTTAAAACGTGTTTTTAAGGGTACCCGTAAGAGATCGGCTCAAAATAATATCCGGAAAGTCTTTGATCCGTTCAATTTTTCATAAAACTGTTCCTGTCAGCATTTATCAAAAACTGTTTAGATCAAGCTCTTCTCGATATTATTTCGAGCCGATTTCTTGCAGGTACCCTTAAAAACATGTTTTAAACATAATGAACGGTTCAGATCATCAAAATAAAGGATCCCTCATTAGAAGCGCGGACTATATATGTATGAGTGAGCTTCTAATAAGGGATCCCCTGTTTTGCTACGGTGTGGACCTCCTACTTCTTGATCAAATTATGATGATCTGAACCGTTCAATGTGTTTAAAACGTGTTTTTAAGGGTACCCGTAAGAGATCGGCTCAAAATAATATCCGGAAAGTCTTTGATCCGTTCAATTTTTCATAAAACTGTTCCTGTCAGCATTTATCAAAAACTGTTTAGATCAAGCTCTTCTCGATATTATTTCGAGCCGATTTCTTGCAGGTACCCTTAAAAACATGTTTTAAACATAATGAACGGTTCAGATCATCAAAATAAAGGATCCCTCATTAGAAGCGCGGACTATATATGTATGAGTGAGCTTCTAATAAGGGATCCCCTGTTTTGCTACGGTGTGGACCTCCTACTTCTTGATCAAATTATGATGATCTGAACCGTTCAATGTGTTTAAAACGTGTTTTTAAGGGTACCCGTAAGAGATCGGCTCAAAATAATATCCGGAAAGTCTTTGATCCGTTCAATTTTTCATAAAACTGTTCCTGTCAGCATTTATCAAAAACTGTTTAGATCAAGCTCTTCTCGATATTATTTCGAGCCGATTTCTTGCAGGTACCCTTAAAAACATGTTTTAAACATAATGAACGGTTCAGATCATCAAAATAAAGGATCCCTCATTAGAAGCGCGGACTATATATGTATGAGTGAGCTTCTAATAAGGGATCCCCTGTTTTGCTACGGTGTGGACCTCCTACTTCTTGATCAAATTATGATGATCTGAACCGTTCAATGTGTTTAAAACGTGTTTTTAAGGGTACCCGTAAGAGATCGGCTCAAAATAATATCCGGAAAGTCTTTGATCCGTTCAATTTTTCATAAAACTGTTCCTGTCAGCATTTATCAAAAACTGTTTAGATCAAGCTCTTCTCGATATTATTTCGAGCCGATTTCTTGCAGGTACCCTTAAAAACATGTTTTAAACATAATGAACGGTTCAGATCATCAAAATAAAGGATCCCTCATTAGAAGCGCGGACTATATATGTATGAGTGAGCTTCTAATAAGGGATCCCCTGTTTTGCTACGGTGTGGACCTCCTACTTCTTGATCAAATTATGATGATCTGAACCGTTCAATGTGTTTAAAACGTGTTTTTAAGGGTACCCGTAAGAGATCGGCTCAAAATAATATCCGGAAAGTCTTTGATCCGTTCAATTTTTCATAAAACTGTTCCTGTCAGCATTTATCAAAAACTGTTTAGATCAAGCTCTTCTCGATATTATTTCGAGCCGATTTCTTGCAGGTACCCTTAAAAACATGTTTTAAACATAATGAACGGTTCAGATCATCAAAATAAAGGATCCCTCATTAGAAGCGCGGACTATATATGTATGAGTGAGCTTCTAATAAGGGATCCCCTGTTTTGCTACGGTGTGGACCTCCTACTTCTTGATCAAATTATGATGATCTGAACCGTTCAATGTGTTTAAAACGTGTTTTTAAGGGTACCCGTAAGAGATCGGCTCAAAATAATATCCGGAAAGTCTTTGATCCGTTCAATTTTTCATAAAACTGTTCCTGTCAGCATTTATCAAAAACTGTTTAGATCAAGCTCTTCTCGATATTATTTCGAGCCGATTTCTTGCAGGTACCCTTAAAAACATGTTTTAAACATAATGAACGGTTCAGATCATCAAAATAAAGGATCCCTCATTAGAAGCGCGGACTATATATGTATGAGTGAGCTTCTAATAAGGGATCCCCTGTTTTGCTACGGTGTGGACCTCCTACTTCTTGATCAAATTATGATGATCTGAACCGTTCAATGTGTTTAAAACGTGTTTTTAAGGGTACCCGTAAGAGATCGGCTCAAAATAATATCCGGAAAGTCTTTGATCCGTTCAATTTTTCATAAAACTGTTCCTGTCAGCATTTATCAAAAACTGTTTAGATCAAGCTCTTCTCGATATTATTTCGAGCCGATTTCTTGCAGGTACCCTTAAAAACATGTTTTAAACATAATGAACGGTTCAGATCATCAAAATAAAGGATCCCTCATTAGAAGCGCGGACTATATATGTATGAGTGAGCTTCTAATAAGGGATCCCCTGTTTTGCTACGGTGTGGACCTCCTACTTCTTGATCAAATTATGATGATCTGAACCGTTCAATGTGTTTAAAACGTGTTTTTAAGGGTACCCGTAAGAGATCGGCTCAAAATAATATCCGGAAAGTCTTTGATCCGTTCAATTTTTCATAAAACTGTTCCTGTCAGCATTTATCAAAAACTGTTTAGATCAAGCTCTTCTCGATATTATTTCGAGCCGATTTCTTGCAGGTACCCTTAAAAACATGTTTTAAACATAATGAACGGTTCAGATCATCAAAATCAAGGATCCCTCATTAGAAGCGCGGACTATATATGTATGAGTGAGCTTCTAATAAGGGATCCCCTGTTTTGCTACGGTGTGGACCTCCTACTTCTTGATCAAATTATGATGATCTGAACCGTTCAATGTGTTTAAAACGTGTTTTTAAGGGTACCCGTAAGAGATCGGCTCAAAATAATATCCGGAAAGTCTTTGATCCGTTCAATTTTTCATAAAACTGTTCCTGTCAGCATTTATCAAAAACTGTTTAGATCAAGCTCTTCTCGATATTATTTCGAGCCGATTTCTTGCAGGTACCCTTAAAAACATGTTTTAAACATAATGAACGGTTCAGATCATCAAAATAAAGGATCCCTCATTAGAAGCGCGGACTATATATGTATGAGTGAGCTTCTAATAAGGGATCCCCTGTTTTGCTACGGTGTGGACCTCCTACTTCTTGATCAAATTATGATGATCTGAACCGTTCAATGTGTTTAAAACGTGTTTTTAAGGGTACCCGTAAGAGATCGGCTCAAAATAATATCCGGAAAGTCTTTGATCCGTTCAATTTTTCATAAAACTGTTCCTGTCAGCATTTATCAAAAACTGTTTAGATCAAGCTCTTCTCGATATTATTTCGAGCCGATTTCTTGCAGGTACCCTTAAAAACATGTTTTAAACATAATGAACGGTTCAGATCATCAAAATAAAGGATCCCTCATTAGAAGCGCGGACTATATATGTATGAGTGAGCTTCTAATAAGGGATCCCCTGTTTTGCTACGGTGTGGACCTCCTACTTCTTGATCAAATTATGATGATCTGAACCGTTCAATGTGTTTAAAACGTGTTTTTAAGGGTACCCGTAAGAGATCGGCTCAAAATAATATCCGGAAAGTCTTTGATCCGTTCAATTTTTCATAAAACTGTTCCTGTCAGCATTTATCAAAAACTGTTTAGATCAAGCTATTCTCGATATTATTTCGAGCCGATTTCTTGCAGGTACCCTTAAAAACATGTTTTAAACATAATGAACGGTTCAGATCATCAAAATAAAGGATCCCTCATTAGAAGCGCGGACTATATATGTATGAGTGAGCTTCTAATAAGGGATCCCCTGTTTTGCTACGGTGTGGACCTCCTACTTCTTGATCAAATTATGATGATCTGAACCGTTCAATGTGTTTAAAACGTGTTTTTAAGGGTACCCGTAAGAGATCGGCTCAAAATAATATCCGGAAAGTCTTTGATCCGTTCAATTTTTCATAAAACTGTTCCTGTCAGCATTTATCAAAAACTGTTTAGATCAAGCTCTTCTCGATATTATTTCGAGCCGATTTCTTGCAGGTACCCTTAAAAACATGTTTTAAACATAATGAACGGTTCAGATCATCAAAATAAAGGATCCCTCATTAGAAGCGCGGACTATATATGTATGAGTGAGCTTCTAATAAGGGATCCCCTGTTTTGCTACGGTGTGGACCTCCTACTTCTTGATCAAATTATGATGATCTGAACCGTTCAATGTGTTTAAAACGTGTTTTTAAGGGTACCCGTAAGAGATCGGCTCAAAATAATATCCGGAAAGTCTTTGATCCGTTCAATTTTTCATAAAACTGTTCCTGTCAGCATTTATCAAAAACTGTTTAGATCAAGCTCTTCTCGATATTATTTCGAGCCGATTTCTTGCAGGTACCCTTAAAAACATGTTTTAAACATAATGAACGGTTCAGATCATCAAAATAAAGGATCCCTCATTAGAAGCGCGGACTATATATGTATGAGTGAGCTTCTAATAAGGGATCCCCTGTTTTGCTACGGTGTGGACCTCCTACTTCTTGATCAAATTATGATGATCTGAACCGTTCAATGTGTTTAAAACGTGTTTTTAAGGGTACCCGTAAGAGATCGGCTCAAAATAATATCCGGAAAGTCTTTGATCCGTTCAATTTTTCATAAAACTGTTCCTGTCAGCATTTATCAAAAACTGTTTAGATCAAGCTCTTCTCGATATTATTTCGAGCCGATTTCTTGCAGGTACCCTTAAAAACATGTTTTAAACATAATGAACGGTTCAGATCATCAAAATAAAGGATCCCTCATTAGAAGCGCGGACTATATATGTATGAGTGAGCTTCTAATAAGGGATCCCCTGTTTTGCTACGGTGTGGACCTCCTACTTCTTGATCAAATTATGATGATCTGAACCGTTCAATGTGTTTAAAACGTGTTTTTAAGGGTACCCGTAAGAGATCGGCTCAAAATAATATCCGGAAAGTCTTTGATCCGTTCAATTTTTCATAAAACTGTTCCTGTCAGCATTTATCAAAAACTGTTTAGATCAAGCTCTTCTCGATATTATTTCGAGCCGATTTCTTGCAGGTACCCTTAAAAACATGTTTTAAACATAATGAACGGTTCAGATCATCAAAATAAAGGATCCCTCATTAGAAGCGCGGACTATATATGTATGAGTGAGCTTCTAATAAGGGATCCCCTGTTTTGCTACGGTGTGGACCTCCTACTTCTTGATCAAATTATGATGATCTGAACCGTTCAATGTGTTTAAAACGTGTTTTTAAGGGTACCCGTAAGAGATCGGCTCAAAATAATATCCGGAAAGTCTTTGATCCGTTCAATTTTTCATAAAACTGTTCCTGTCAGCATTTATCAAAAACTGTTTAGATCAAGCTCTTCTCGATATTATTTCGAGCCGATTTCTTGCAGGTACCCTTAAAAACATGTTTTAAACATAATGAACGGTTCAGATCATCAAAATAAAGGATCCCTCATTAGAAGCGCGGACTATATATGTATGAGTGAGCTTCTAATAAGGGATCCCCTGTTTTGCTACGGTGTGGACCTCCTACTTCTTGATCAAATTATGATGATCTGAACCGTTCAATGTGTTTAAAACGTGTTTTTAAGGGTACCCGTAAGAGATCGGCTCAAAATAATATCCGGAAAGTCTTTGATCCGTTCAATTTTTCATAAAACTGTTCCTGTCAGCATTTATCAAAAACTGTTTAGATCAAGCTCTTCTCGATATTATTTCGAGCCGATTTCTTGCAGGTACCCTTAAAAACATGTTTTAAACATAATGAACGGTTCAGATCATCAAAATAAAGGATCCCTCATTAGAAGCGCGGACTATATATGTATGAGTGAGCTTCTAATAAGGGATCCCCTGTTTTGCTACGGTGTGGACCTCCTACTTCTTGATCAAATTATGATGATCTGAACCGTTCAATGTGTTTAAAACGTGTTTTTAAGGGTACCCGTAAGAGATCGGCTCAAAATAATATCCGGAAAGTCTTTGATCCGTTCAATTTTTCATAAAACTGTTCCTGTCAGCATTTATCAAAAACTGTTTAGATCAAGCTCTTCTCGATATTATTTCGAGCCGATTTCTTGCAGGTACCCTTAAAAACATGTTTTAAACATAATGAACGGTTCAGATCATCAAAATAAAGGATCCCTCATTAGAAGCGCGGACTATATATGTATGAGTGAGCTTCTAATAAGGGATCCCCTGTTTTGCTACGGTGTGGACCTCCTACTTCTTGATCAAATTATGATGATCTGAACCGTTCAATGTGTTTAAAACGTGTTTTTAAGGGTACCCGTAAGAGATCGGCTCAAAATAATATCCGGAAAGTCTTTGATCCGTTCAATTTTTCATAAAACTGTTCCTGTCAGCATTTATCAAAAACTGTTTAGATCAAGCTCTTCTCGATATTATTTCGAGCCGATTTCTTGCAGGTACCCTTAAAAACATGTTTTAAACATAATGAACGGTTCAGATCATCAAAATAAAGGATCCCTCATTAGAAGCGCGGACTATATATGTATGAGTGAGCTTCTAATAAGGGATCCCCTGTTTTGCTACGGTGTGGACCTCCTACTTCTTGATCAAATTATGATGATCTGAACCGTTCAATGTGTTTAAAACGTGTTTTTAAGGGTACCCGTAAGAGATCGGCTCAAAATAATATCCGGAAAGTCTTTGATCCGTTCAATTTTTCATAAAACTGTTCCTGTCAGCATTTATCAAAAACTGTTTAGATCAAGCTCTTCTCGATATTATTTCGAGCCGATTTCTTGCAGGTACCCTTAAAAACATGTTTTAAACATAATGAACGGTTCAGATCATCAAAATAAAGGATCCCTCATTAGAAGCGCGGACTATATATGTATGAGTGAGCTTCTAATAAGGGATCCCCTGTTTTGCTACGGTGTGGACCTCCTACTTCTTGATCAAATTATGATGATCTGAACCGTTCAATGTGTTTAAAACGTGTTTTTAAGGGTACCCGTAAGAGATCGGCTCAAAATAATATCCGGAAAGTCTTTGATCCGTTCAATTTTTCATAAAACTGTTCCTGTCAGCATTTATCAAAAACTGTTTAGATCAAGCTCTTCTCGATATTATTTCGAGCCGATTTCTTGCAGGTACCCTTAAAAACATGTTTTAAACATAATGAACGGTTCAGATCATCAAAATAAAGGATCCCTCATTAGAAGCGCGGACTATATATGTATGAGTGAGCTTCTAATAAGGGATCCCCTGTTTTGCTACGGTGTGGACCTCCTACTTCTTGATCAAATTATGATGATCTGAACCGTTCAATGTGTTTAAAACGTGTTTTTAAGGGTACCCGTAAGAGATCGGCTCAAAATAATATCCGGAAAGTCTTTGATCCGTTCAATTTTTCATAAAACTGTTCCTGTCAGCATTTATCAAAAACTGTTTAGATCAAGCTCTTCTCGATATTATTTCGAGCCGATTTCTTGCAGGTACCCTTAAAAACATGTTTTAAACATAATGAACGGTTCAGATCATCAAAATAAAGGATCCCTCATTAGAAGCGCGGACTATATATGTATGAGTGAGCTTCTAATAAGGGATCCCCTGTTTTGCTACGGTGTGGACCTCCTACTTCTTGATCAAATTATGATGATCTGAACCGTTCAATGTGTTTAAAACGTGTTTTTAAGGGTACCCGTAAGAGATCGGCTCAAAATAATATCCGGAAAGTCTTTGATCCGTTCAATTTTTCATAAAACTGTTCCTGTCAGCATTTATCAAAAACTGTTTAGATCAAGCTCTTCTCGATATTATTTCGAGCCGATTTCTTGCAGGTACCCTTAAAAACATGTTTTAAACATAATGAACGGTTCAGATCATCAAAATAAAGGATCCCTCATTAGAAGCGCGGACTATATATGTATGAGTGAGCTTCTAATAAGGGATCCCCTGTTTTGCTACGGTGTGGACCTCCTACTTCTTGATCAAATTATGATGATCTGAACCGTTCAATGTGTTTAAAACGTGTTTTTAAGGGTACCCGTAAGAGATCGGCTCAAAATAATATCCGGAAAGTCTTTGATCCGTTCAATTTTTCATAAAACTGTTCCTGTCAGCATTTATCAAAAACTGTTTAGATCAAGCTCTTCTCGATATTATTTCGAGCCGATTTCTTGCAGGTACCCTTAAAAACATGTTTTAAACATAATGAACGGTTCAGATCATCAAAATAAAGGATCCCTCATTAGAAGCGCGGACTATATATGTATGAGTGAGCTTCTAATAAGGGATCCCCTGTTTTGCTACGGTGTGGACCTCCTACTTCTTGATCAAATTATGATGATCTGAACCGTTCAATGTGTTTAAAACGTGTTTTTAAGGGTACCCGTAAGAGATCGGCTCAAAATAATATCCGGAAAGTCTTTGATCCGTTCAATTTTTCATAAAACTGTTCCTGTCAGCATTTATCAAAAACTGTTTAGATCAAGCTCTTCTCGATATTATTTCGAGCCGATTTCTTGCAGGTACCCTTAAAAACATGTTTTAAACATAATGAACGGTTCAGATCATCAAAATAAAGGATCCCTCATTAGAAGCGCGGACTATATATGTATGAGTGAGCTTCTAATAAGGGATCCCCTGTTTTGCTACGGTGTGGACCTCCTACTTCTTGATCAAATTATGATGATCTGAACCGTTCAATGTGTTTAAAACGTGTTTTTAAGGGTACCCGTAAGAGATCGGCTCAAAATAATATCCGGAAAGTCTTTGATCCGTTCAATTTTTCATAAAACTGTTCCTGTCAGCATTTATCAAAAACTGTTTAGATCAAGCTCTTCTCGATATTATTTCGAGCCGATTTCTTGCAGGTACCCTTAAAAACATGTTTTAAACATAATGAACGGTTCAGATCATCAAAATAAAGGATCCCTCATTAGAAGCGCGGACTATATATGTATGAGTGAGCTTCTAATAAGGGATCCCCTGTTTTGCTACGGTGTGGACCTCCTACTTCTTGATCAAATTATGATGATCTGAACCGTTCAATGTGTTTAAAACGTGTTTTTAAGGGTACCCGTAAGAGATCGGCTCAAAATAATATCCGGAAAGTCTTTGATCCGTTCAATTTTTCATAAAACTGTTCCTGTCAGCATTTATCAAAAACTGTTTAGATCAAGCTCTTCTCGATATTATTTCGAGCCGATTTCTTGCAGGTACCCTTAAAAACATGTTTTAAACATAATGAACGGTTCAGATCATCAAAATAAAGGATCCCTCATTAGAAGCGCGGACTATATATGTATGAGTGAGCTTCTAATAAGGGATCCCCTGTTTTGCTACGGTGTGGACCTCCTACTTCTTGATCAAATTATGATGATCTGAATCGTTCAATGTGTTTAAAACGTGTTTTTAAGGGTACCCGTAAGAGATCGGCTCAAAATAATATCCGGAAAGTCTTTGATCCGTTCAATTTTTCATAAAACTGTTCCTGTCAGCATTTATCAAAAACTGTTTAGATCAAGCTCTTCTCGATATTATTTCGAGCCGATTTCTTGCAGGTACCCTTAAAAACATGTTTTAAACATAATGAACGGTTCAGATCATCAAAATAAAGGATCCCTCATTAGAAGCGCGGACTATATATGTATGAGTGAGCTTCTAATAAGGGATCCCCTGTTTTGCTACGGTGTGGACCTCCTACTTCTTGATCAAATTATGATGATCTGAACCGTTCAATGTGTTTAAAACGTGTTTTTAAGGGTACCCGTAAGAGATCGGCTCAAAATAATATCCGGAAAGTCTTTGATCCGTTCAATTTTTCATAAAACTGTTCCTGTCAGCATTTATCAAAAACTGTTTAGATCAAGCTCTTCTCGATATTATTTCGAGCCGATTTCTTGCAGGTA
Source organism: Arctostaphylos glauca (assembly GCA_019985065.2). Taxonomy (NCBI): domain Eukaryota; kingdom Viridiplantae; phylum Streptophyta; class Magnoliopsida; order Ericales; family Ericaceae; genus Arctostaphylos; species Arctostaphylos glauca. The sequence goes on from JAHSPW020000023.1 coordinate 497,828, forward strand.
CCCTTAAAAACATGTTTTAAACATAATGAACGGTTCAGATCATCAAAATAAAGGATCCCCCATTAGAAGCGCGGACTATATATGTATGAGTGAGCTTCTAATAAGGGATCCCCTGTTTTGCTACGGTGTGGACCTCCTACTTCTTGATCAAATTATGATGATCTGAACCGTTCAATGTGTTTAAAACGTGTTTTTAAGGGTACCCGTAAGAGATCGGCTCAAAATAATATCCGGAAAGTCTTTGATCCGTTCAATTTTTCATAAAACTGTTCCTGTCAGCATTTATCAAAAACTGTTTAGATCAAGCTCTTCTCGATATTATTTCGAGCCGATTTCTTGCAGGTACCCTTAAAAACATGTTTTAAACATAATGAACGGTTCAGATCATCAAAATAAAGGATCCCTCATTAGAAGCGCGGACTATATATGTATGAGTGAGCTTCTAATAAGGGATCCCCTGTTTTGCTACGGTGTGGACCTCCTACTTCTTGATCAAATTATGATGATCTGAACCGTTCAATGTGTTTAAAACGTGTTTTTAAGGGTACCCGTAAGAGATCGGCTCAAAATAATATCCGGAAAGTCTTTGATCCGTTCAATTTTTCATAAAACTGTTCCTGTCAGCATTTATCAAAAACTGTTTAGATCAAGCTCTTCTCGATATTATTTCGAGCCGATTTCTTGCAGGTACCCTTAAAAACATGTTTTAAACATAATGAACGGTTCAGATCATCAAAATAAAGGATCCCTCATTAGAAGCGCGGACTATATATGTATGAGTGAGCTTCTAATATGGGATCCCCTGTTTTGCTACGGTGTGGACCTCCTACTTCTTGATCAAATTATGATGATCTGAACCGTTCAATGTGTTTAAAACGTGTTTTTAAGGGTACCCGTAAGAGATCGGCTCAAAATAATATCCGGAAAGTCTTTGATCCGTTCAATTTTTCATAAAACTGTTCCTGTCAGCATTTATCAAAAACTGTTTAGATCAAGCTCTTCTCGATATTATTTCGAGCCGATTTCTTGCAGGTACCCTTAAAAACATGTTTTAAACATAATGAACGGTTCAGATCATCAAAATAAAGGATCCCTCATTAGAAGCGCGGACTATATATGTATGAGTGAGCTTCTAATAAGGGATCCCCTGTTTTGCTACGGTGTGGACCTCCTACTTCTTGATCAAATTATGATGATCTGAACCGTTCAATGTGTTTAAAACGTGTTTTTAAGGGTACCCGTAAGAGATCGGCTCAAAATAATATCCGGAAAGTCTTTGATCCGTTCAATTTTTCATAAAACTGTTCCTGTCAGCATTTATCAAAAACTGTTTAGATCAAGCTCTTCTCGATATTATTTCGAGCCGATTTCTTGCAGGTACCCTTAAAAACATGTTTTAAACATAATGAACGGTTCAGATCATCAAAATAAAGGATCCCTCATTAGAAGCGCGGACTATATATGTATGAGTGAGCTTCTAATAAGGGATCCCCTGTTTTGCTACGGTGTGGACCTCCTACTTCTTGATCAAATTATGATGATCTGAACCGTTCAATGTGTTTAAAACGTGTTTTTAAGGGTACCCGTAAGAGATCGGCTCAAAATAATATCCGGAAAGTCTTTGATCCGTTCAATTTTTCATAAAACTGTTCCTGTCAGCATTTATCAAAAACTGTTTAGATCAAGCTCTTCTCGATATTATTTCGAGCCGATTTCTTGCAGGTACCCTTAAAAACATGTTTTAAACATAATGAACGGTTCAGATCATCAAAATAAAGGATCCCTCATTAGAAGCGCGGACTATATATGTATGAGTGAGCTTCTAATAAGGGATCCCCTGTTTTGCTACGGTGTGGACCTCCTACTTCTTGATCAAATTATGATGATCTGAACCGTTCAATGTGTTTAAAACGTGTTTTTAAGGGTACCCGTAAGAGATCGGCTCAAAATAATATCCGGAAAGTCTTTGATCCGTTCAATTTTTCATAAAACTGTTCCTGTCAGCATTTATCAAAAACTGTTTAGATCAAGCTCTTCTCGATATTATTTCGAGCCGATTTCTTGCAGGTACCCTTAAAAACATGTTTTAAACATAATGAACGGTTCAGATCATCAAAATAAAGGATCCCTCATTAGAAGCGCGGACTATATATGTATGAGTGAGCTTCTAATAAGGGATCCCCTGTTTTGCTACGGTGTGGACCTCCTACTTCTTGATCAAATTATGATGATCTGAACCGTTCAATGTGTTTAAAACGTGTTTTTAAGGGTACCCGTAAGAGATCGGCTCAAAATAATATCCGGAAAGTCTTTGATCCGTTCAATTTTTCATAAAACTGTTCCTGTCAGCATTTATCAAAAACTGTTTAGATCAAGCTCTTCTCGATATTATTTCGAGCCGATTTCTTGCAGGTACCCTTAAAAACATGTTTTAAACATAATGAACGGTTCAGATCATCAAAATAAAGGATCCCTCATTAGAAGCGCGGACTATATATGTATGAGTGAGCTTCTAATAAGGGATCCCCTGTTTTGCTACGGTGTGGACCTCCTACTTCTTGATCAAATTATGATGATCTGAACCGTTCAATGTGTTTAAAACGTGTTTTTAAGGGTACCCGTAAGAGATCGGCTCAAAATAATATCCGGAAAGTCTTTGATCCGTTCAATTTTTCATAAAACTGTTCCTGTCAGCATTTATCAAAAACTGTTTAGATCAAGCTCTTCTCGATATTATTTCGAGCCGATTTCTTGCAGGTACCCTTAAAAACATGTTTTAAACATAATGAACGGTTCAGATCATCAAAATAAAGGATCCCTCATTAGAAGCGCGGACTATATATGTATGAGTGAGCTTCTAATAAGGGATCCCCTGTTTTGCTACGGTGTGGACCTCCTACTTCTTGATCAAATTATGATGATCTGAACCGTTCAATGTGTTTAAAACGTGTTTTTAAGGGTACCCGTAAGAGATCGGCTCAAAATAATATCCGGAAAGTCTTTGATCCGTTCAATTTTTCATAAAACTGTTCCTGTCAGCATTTATCAAAAACTGTTTAGATCAAGCTCTTCTCGATATTATTTCGAGCCGATTTCTTGCAGGTACCCTTAAAAACATGTTTTAAACATAATGAACGGTTCAGATCATCAAAATAAAGGATCCCTCATTAGAAGCGCGGACTATATATGTATGAGTGAGCTTCTAATAAGGGATCCCCTGTTTTGCTACGGTGTGGACCTCCTACTTCTTGATCAAATTATGATGATCTGAACCGTTCAATGTGTTTAAAACGTGTTTTTAAGGGTACCCGTAAGAGATCGGCTCAAAATAATATCCGGAAAGTCTTTGATCCGTTCAATTTTTCATAAAACTGTTCCTGTCAGCATTTATCAAAAACTGTTTAGATCAAGCTCTTCTCGATATTATTTCGAGCCGATTTCTTGCAGGTACCCTTAAAAACATGTTTTAAACATAATGAACGGTTCAGATCATCAAAATAAAGGATCCCTCATTAGAAGCGCGGACTATATATGTATGAGTGAGCTTCTAATAAGGGATCCCCTGTTTTGCTACGGTGTGGACCTCCTACTTCTTGATCAAATTATGATGATCTGAACCGTTCAATGTGTTTAAAACGTGTTTTTAAGGGTACCCGTAAGAGATCGGCTCAAAATAATATCCGGAAAGTCTTTGATCCGTTCAATTTTTCATAAAACTGTTCCTGTCAGCATTTATCAAAAACTGTTTAGATCAAGCTCTTCTCGATATTATTTCGAGCCGATTTCTTGCAGGTACCCTTAAAAACATGTTTTAAACATAATGAACGGTTCAGATCATCAAAATAAAGGATCCCTCATTAGAAGCGCGGACTATATATGTATGAGTGAGCTTCTAATAAGGGATCCCCTATTTTGCTACGGTGTGGACCTCCTACTTCTTGATCAAATTATGATGATCTGAACCGTTCAATGTGTTTAAAACGTGTTTTTAAGGGTACCCGTAAGAGATCGGCTCAAAATAATATCCGGAAAGTCTTTGATCCGTTCAATTTTTCATAAAACTGTTCCTGTCAGCATTTATCAAAAACTGTTTAGATCAAGCTCTTCTCGATATTATTTCGAGCCGATTTCTTGCAGGTACCCTTAAAAACATGTTTTAAACATAATGAACGGTTCAGATCATCAAAATAAAGGATCCCTCATTAGAAGCGCAGACTATATATGTATGAGTGAGCTTCTAATAAGGGATCCCCTGTTTTGCTACGGTGTGGACCTCCTACTTCTTGATCAAATTATGATGATCTGAACCGTTCAATGTGTTTAAAACGTGTTTTTAAGGGTACCCGTAAGAGATCGGCTCAAAATAATATCCGGAAAGTCTTTGATCCGTTCAATTTTTCATAAAACTGTTCCTGTCAGCATTTATCAAAAACTGTTTAGATCAAGCTCTTCTCGATATTATTTCGAGCCGATTTCTTGCAGGTACCCTTAAAAACATGTTTTAAACATAATGAACGGTTCAGATCATCAAAATAAAGGATCCCTCATTAGAAGCGCGGACTATATATGTATGAGTGAGCTTCTAATAAGGGATCCCCTGTTTTGCTACGGTGTGGACCTCCTACTTCTTGATCAAATTATGATGATCTGAACCGTTCAATGTGTTTAAAACGTGTTTTTAAGGGTACCCGTAAGAGATCGGCTCAAAATAATATCCGGAAAGTCTTTGATCCGTTCAATTTTTCATAAAACTGTTCCTGTCAGCATTTATCAAAAACTGTTTAGATCAAGCTCTTCTCGATATTATTTCGAGCCGATTTCTTGCAGGTACCCTTAAAAACATGTTTTAAACATAATGAACGGTTCAGATCATCAAAATAAAGGATCCCTCATTAGAAGCGCGGACTATATATGTATGAGTGAGCTTCTAATAAGGGATCCCCTGTTTTGCTACGGTGTGGACCTCCTACTTCTTGATCAAATTATGATGATCTGAACCGTTCAATGTGTTTAAAACGTGTTTTTAAGGGTACCCGTAAGAGATCGGCTCAAAATAATATCCGGAAAGTCTTTGATCCGTTCAATTTTTCATAAAACTGTTCCTGTCAGCATTTATCAAAAACTGTTTAGATCAAGCTCTTCTCGATATTATTTCGAGCCGATTTCTTGCAGGTACCCTTAAAAACATGTTTTAAACATAATGAACGGTTCAGATCATCAAAATAAAGGATCCCTCATTAGAAGCGCGGACTATATATGTATGAGTGAGCTTCTAATAAGGGATCCCCTGTTTTGCTACGGTGTGGACCTCCTACTTCTTGATCAAATTATGATGATCTGAACCGTTCAATGTGTTTAAAACGTGTTTTTAAGGGTACCCGTAAGAGATCGGCTCAAAATAATATCCGGAAAGTCTTTGATCCGTTCAATTTTTCATAAAACTGTTCCTGTCAGCATTTATCAAAAACTGTTTAGATCAAGCTCTTCTCGATATTATTTCGAGCCGATTTCTTGCAGGTACCCTTAAAAACATGTTTTAAACATAATGAACGGTTCAGATCATCAAAATAAAGGATCCCTCATTAGAAGCGCGGACTATATATGTATGAGTGAGCTTCTAATAAGGGATCCCCTGTTTTGCTACGGTGTGGACCTCCTACTTCTTGATCAAATTATGATGATCTGAACCGTTCAATGTGTTTAAAACGTGTTTTTAAGGGTACCCGTAAGAGATCGGCTCAAAATAATATCCGGAAAGTCTTTGATCCGTTCAATTTTTCATAAAACTGTTCCTGTCAGCATTTATCAAAAACTGTTTAGATCAAGCTCTTCTCGATATTATTTCGAGCCGATTTCTTGCAGGTACCCTTAAAAACATGTTTTAAACATAATGAACGGTTCAGATCATCAAAATAAAGGATCCCTCATTAGAAGCGCGGACTATATATGTATGAGTGAGCTTCTAATAAGGGATCCCCTGTTTTGCTACGGTGTGGACCTCCTACTTCTTGATCAAATTATGATGATCTGAACCGTTCAATGTGTTTAAAACGTGTTTTTAAGGGTACCCGTAAGAGATCGGCTCAAAATAATATCCGGAAAGTCTTTGATCCGTTCAATTTTTCATAAAACTGTTCCTGTCAGCATTTATCAAAAACTGTTTAGATCAAGCTCTTCTCGATATTATTTCGAGCCGATTTCTTGCAGGTACCCTTAAAAACATGTTTTAAACATAATGAACGGTTCAGATCATCAAAATAAAGGATCCCTCATTAGAAGCGCGGACTATATATGTATGAGTGAGCTTCTAATAAGGGATCCCCTGTTTTGCTACGGTGTGGACCTCCTACTTCTTGATCAAATTATGATGATCTGAACCGTTCAATGTGTTTAAAACGTGTTTTTAAGGGTACCCGTAAGAGATCGGCTCAAAATAATATCCGGAAAGTCTTTGATCCGTTCAATTTTTCATAAAACTGTTCCTGTCAGCATTTATCAAAAACTGTTTAGATCAAGCTCTTCTCGATATTATTTCGAGCCGATTTCTTGCAGGTACCCTTAAAAACATGTTTTAAACATAATGAACGGTTCAGATCATCAAAATAAAGGATCCCTCATTAGAAGCGCGGACTATATATGTATGAGTGAGCTTCTAATAAGGGATCCCCTGTTTTGCTACGGTGTGGACCTCCTACTTCTTGATCAAATTATGATGATCTGAACCGTTCAATGTGTTTAAAACGTGTTTTTAAGGGTACCCGTAAGAGATCGGCTCAAAATAATATCCGGAAAGTCTTTGATCCGTTCAATTTTTCATAAAACTGTTCCTGTCAGCATTTATCAAAAACTGTTTAGATCAAGCTCTTCTCGATATTATTTCGAGCCGATTTCTTGCAGGTACCCTTAAAAACATGTTTTAAACATAATGAACGGTTCAGATCATCAAAATAAAGGATCCCTCATTAGAAGCGCGGACTATATATGTATGAGTGAGCTTCTAATAAGGGATCCCCTGTTTTGCTACGGTGTGGACCTCCTACTTCTTGATCAAATTATGATGATCTGAACCGTTCAATGTGTTTAAAACGTGTTTTTAAGGGTACCCGTAAGAGATCGGCTCAAAATAATATCCGGAAAGTCTTTGATCCGTTCAATTTTTCATAAAACTGTTCCTGTCAGCATTTATCAAAAACTGTTTAGATCAAGCTCTTCTCGATATTATTTCGAGCCGATTTCTTGCAGGTACCCTTAAAAACATGTTTTAAACATAATGAACGGTTCAGATCATCAAAATAAAGGATCCCTCATTAGAAGCGCGGACTATATATGTATGAGTGAGCTTCTAATAAGGGATCCCCTGTTTTGCTACGGTGTGGACCTCCTACTTCTTGATCAAATTATGATGATCTGAACCGTTCAATGTGTTTAAAACGTGTTTTTAAGGGTACCCGTAAGAGATCGGCTCAAAATAATATCCGGAAAGTCTTTGATCCGTTCAATTTTTCATAAAACTGTTCCTGTCAGCATTTATCAAAAACTGTTTAGATCAAGCTCTTCTCGATATTATTTCGAGCCGATTTCTTGCAGGTACCCTTAAAAACATGTTTTAAACATAATGAACGGTTCAGATCATCAAAATAAAGGATCCCTCATTAGAAGCGCGGACTATATATGTATGAGTGAGCTTCTAATAAGGGATCCCCTGTTTTGCTACGGTGTGGACCTCCTACTTCTTGATCAAATTATGATGATCTGAACCGTTCAATGTGTTTAAAACGTGTTTTTAAGGGTACCCGTAAGAGATCGGCTCAAAATAATATCCGGAAAGTCTTTGATCCGTTCAATTTTTCATAAAACTGTTCCTGTCAGCATTTATCAAAAACTGTTTAGATCAAGTTCTTCTCGATATTATTTCGAGCCGATTTCTTGCAGGTACCCTTAAAAACATGTTTTAAACATAATGAACGGTTCAGATCATCAAAATAAAGGATCCCTCATTAGAAGCGCGGACTATATATGTATGAGTGAGCTTCTAATAAGGGATCCCCTATTTTGCTACGGTGTGGACCTCCTACTTCTTGATCAAATTATGATGATCTGAACCGTTCAATGTGTTTAAAACGTGTTTTTAAGGGTACCCGTAAGAGATCGGCTCAAAATAATATCCGGAAAGTCTTTGATCCGTTCAATTTTTCATAAAACTGTTCCTGTCAGCATTTATCAAAAACTGTTTAGATCAAGCTCTTCTCGATATTATTTCGAGCCGATTTCTTGCAGGTACCCTTAAAAACATGTTTTAAACATAATGAACGGTTCAGATCATCAAAATAAAGGATCCCTCATTAGAAGCGCGGACTATATATGTATGAGTGAGCTTCTAATAAGGGATCCCCTGTTTTGCTACGGTGTGGACCTCCTACTTCTTGATCAAATTATGATGATCTGAACCGTTCAATGTGTTTAAAACGTGTTTTTAAGGGTACCCGTAAGAGATCGGCTCAAAATAATATCCGGAAAGTCTTTGATCCGTTCAATTTTTCATAAAACTGTTCCTGTCAGCATTTATCAAAAACTGTTTAGATCAAGCTCTTCTCGATATTATTTCGAGCCGATTTCTTGCAGGTACCCTTAAAAACATGTTTTAAACATAATGAACGGTTCAGATCATCAAAATAAAGGATCCCTCATTAGAAGCGCGGACTATATATGTATGAGTGAGCTTCTAATAAGGGATCCCCTGTTTTGCTACGGTGTGGACCTCCTACTTCTTGATCAAATTATGATGATCTGAACCGTTCAATGTGTTTAAAACGTGTTTTTAAGGGTACCCGTAAGAGATCGGCTCAAAATAATATCCGGAAAGTCTTTGATCCGTTCAATTTTTCATAAAACTGTTCCTGTCAGCATTTATCAAAAACTGTTTAGATCAAGCTCTTCTCGATATTATTTCGAGCCGATTTCTTGCAGGTACCCTTAAAAACATGTTTTAAACATAATGAACGGTTCAGATCATCAAAATAAAGGATCCCTCATTAGAAGCGCGGACTATATATGTATGAGTGAGCTTCTAATAAGGGATCCCCTATTTTGCTACGGTGTGGACCTCCTACTTCTTGATCAAATTATGATGATCTGAACCGTTCAATGTGTTTAAAACGTGTTTTTAAGGGTACCCGTAAGAGATCGGCTCAAAATAATATCCGGAAAGTCTTTGATCCGTTCAATTTTTCATAAAACTGTTCCTGTCAGCATTTATCAAAAACTGTTTAGATCAAGCTCTTCTCGATATTATTTCGAGCCGATTTCTTGCAGGTACCCTTAAAAACATGTTTTAAACATAATGAACGGTTCAGATCATCAAAATAAAGGATCCCTCATTAGAAGCGCGGACTATATATGTATGAGTGAGCTTCTAATAAGGGATCCCCTATTTTGCTACGGTGTGGACCTCCTACTTCTTGATCAAATTATGATGATCTGAACCGTTCAATGTGTTTAAAACGTGTTTTTAAGGGTACCCGTAAGAGATCGGCTCAAAATAATATCCGGAAAGTCTTTGATCCGTTCAATTTTTCATAAAACTGTTCCTGTCAGCATTTATCAAAAACTGTTTAGATCAAGCTCTTCTCGATATTATTTCGAGCCGATTTCTTGCAGGTACCCTTAAAAACATGTTTTAAACATAATGAACGGTTCAGATCATCAAAATAAAGGATCCCTCATTAGAAGCGCGGACTATATATGTATGAGTGAGCTTCTAATAAGGGATCCCCTATTTTGCTACGGTGTGGACCTCCTACTTCTTGATCAAATTATGATGATCTGAACCGTTCAATGTGTTTAAAACGTGTTTTTAAGGGTACCCGTAAGAGATCGGCTCAAAATAATATCCGGAAAGTCTTTGATCCGTTCAATTTTTCATAAAACTGTTCCTGTCAGCATTTATCAAAAACTGTTTAGATCAAGCTCTTCTCGATATTATTTCGAGCCGATTTCTTGCAGGTACCCTTAAAAACATGTTTTAAACATAATGAACGGTTCAGATCATCAAAATAAAGGATCCCTCATTAGAAGCGCGGACTATATATGTATGAGTGAGCTTCTAATAAGGGATCCCCTGTTTTGCTACGGTGTGGACCTCCTACTTCTTGATCAAATTATGATGATCTGAACCGTTCAATGTGTTTAAAACGTGTTTTTAAGGGTACCCGTAAGAGATCGGCTCAAAATAATATCCGGAAAGTCTTTGATCCGTTCAATTTTTCATAAAACTGTTCCTGTCAGCATTTATCAAAAACTGTTTAGATCAAGCTCTTCTCGATATTATTTCGAGCCGATTTCTTGCAGGTACCCTTAAAAACATGTTTTAAACATAATGAACGGTTCAGATCATCAAAATAAAGGATCCCTCATTAGAAGCGCGGACTATATATGTATGAGTGAGCTTCTAATAAGGGATCCCCTGTTTTGCTACGGTGTGGACCTCCTACTTCTTGATCAAATTATGATGATCTGAACCGTTCAATGTGTTTAAAACGTGTTTTTAAGGGTACCCGTAAGAGATCGGCTCAAAATAATATCCGGAAAGTCTTTGATCCGTTCAATTTTTCATAAAACTGTTCCTGTCAGCATTTATCAAAAACTGTTTAGATCAAGCTCTTCTCGATATTATTTCGAGCCGATTTCTTGCAGGTACCCTTAAAAACATGTTTTAAACATAATGAACGGTTCAGATCATCAAAATAAAGGATCCCTCATTAGAAGCGCGGACTATATATGTATGAGTGAGCTTCTAATAAGGGATCCCCTATTTTGCTACGGTGTGGACCTCCTACTTCTTGATCAAATTATGATGATCTGAACCGTTCAATGTGTTTAAAACGTGTTTTTAAGGGTACCCGTAAGAGATCGGCTCAAAATAATATCCGGAAAGTCTTTGATCCGTTCAATTTTTCATAAAACTGTTCCTGTCAGCATTTATCAAAAACTGTTTAGATCAAGCTCTTCTCGATATTATTTCGAGCCGATTTCTTGCAGGTACCCTTAAAAACATGTTTTAAACATAATGAACGGTTCAGATCATCAAAATAAAGGATCCCTCATTAGAAGCGCGGACTATATATGTATGAGTGAGCTTCTAATAAGGGATCCCCTATTTTGCTACGGTGTGGACCTCCTACTTCTTGATCAAATTATGATGATCTGAACCGTTCAATGTGTTTAAAACGTGTTTTTAAGGGTACCCGTAAGAGATCGGCTCAAAATAATATCCGGAAAGTCTTTGATCCGTTCAATTTTTCATAAAACTGTTCCTGTCAGCATTTATCAAAAACTGTTTAGATCAAGCTCTTCTCGATATTATTTCGAGCCGATTTCTTGCAGGTACCCTTAAAAACATGTTTTAAACATAATGAACGGTTCAGATCATCAAAATAAAGGATCCCTCATTAGAAGCGCGGACTATATATGTATGAGTGAGCTTCTAATAAGGGATCCCCTATTTTGCTACGGTGTGGACCTCCTACTTCTTGATCAAATTATGATGATCTGAACCGTTCAATGTGTTTAAAACGTGTTTTTAAGGGTACCCGTAAGAGATCGGCTCAAAATAATATCCGGAAAGTCTTTGATCCGTTCAATTTTTCATAAAACTGTTCCTGTCAGCATTTATCAAAAACTGTTTAGATCAAGCTCTTCTCGATATTATTTCGAGCCGATTTCTTGCAGGTACCCTTAAAAACATGTTTTAAACATAATGAACGGTTCAGATCATCAAAATAAAGGATCCCTCATTAGAAGCGCGGACTATATATGTATGAGTGAGCTTCTAATAAGGGATCCCCTATTTTGCTACGGTGTGGACCTCCTACTTCTTGATCAAATTATGATGATCTGAACCGTTCAATGTGTTTAAAACGTGTTTTTAAGGGTACCCGTAAGAGATCGGCTCAAAATAATATCCGGAAAGTCTTTGATCCGTTCAATTTTTCATAAAACTGTTCCTGTCAGCATTTATCAAAAACTGTTTAGATCAAGCTCTTCTCGATATTATTTCGAGCCGATTTCTTGCAGGTACCCTTAAAAACATGTTTTAAACATAATGAACGGTTCAGATCATCAAAATAAAGGATCCCTCATTAGAAGCGCGGACTATATATGTATGAGTGAGCTTCTAATAAGGGATCCCCTATTTTGCTACGGTGTGGACCTCCTACTTCTTGATCAAATTATGATGATCTGAACCGTTCAATGTGTTTAAAACGTGTTTTTAAGGGTACCCGTAAGAGATCGGCTCAAAATAATATCCGGAAAGTCTTTGATCCGTTCAATTTTTCATAAAACTGTTCCTGTCAGCATTTATCAAAAACTGTTTAGATCAAGCTCTTCTCGATATTATTTCGAGCCGATTTCTTGCAGGTACCCTTAAAAACATGTTTTAAACATAATGAACGGTTCAGATCATCAAAATAAAGGATCCCTCATTAGAAGCGCGGACTATATATGTATGAGTGAGCTTCTAATAAGGGATCCCCTATTTTGCTACGGTGTGGACCTCCTACTTCTTGATCAAATTATGATGATCTGAACCGTTCAATGTGTTTAAAACGTGTTTTTAAGGGTACCCGTAAGAGATCGGCTCAAAATAATATCCGGAAAGTCTTTGATCCGTTCAATTTTTCATAAAACTGTTCCTGTCAGCATTTATCAAAAACTGTTTAGATCAAGCTCTTCTCGATATTATTTCGAGCCGATTTCTTGCAGGTACCCTTAAAAACATGTTTTAAACATAATGAACGGTTCAGATCATCAAAATAAAGGATCCCTCATTAGAAGCGCGGACTATATATGTATGAGTGAGCTTCTAATAAGGGATCCCCTATTTTGCTACGGTGTGGACCTCCTATTTCTTGATCAAATTATGATGATCTGAACCGTTCAATGTGTTTAAAACGTGTTTTTAAGGGTACCCGTAAGAGATCGGCTCAAAATAATATCCGGAAAGTCTTTGATCCGTTCAATTTTTCATAAAACTGTTCCTGTCAGCATTTATCAAAAACTGTTTAGATCAAGCTCTTCTCGATATTATTTCGAGCCGATTTCTTGCAGGTACCCTTAAAAACATGTTTTAAACATAATGAACGGTTCAGATCATCAAAATAAAGGATCCCTCATTAGAAGCGCGGACTATATATGTATGAGTGAGCTTCTAATAAGGGATCCCCTATTTTGCTACGGTGTGGACCTCCTACTTCTTGATCAAATTATGATGATCTGAACCGTTCAATGTGTTTAAAACGTGTTTTTAAGGGTACCCGTAAGAGATCGGCTCAAAATAATATCCGGAAAGTCTTTGATCCGTTCAATTTTTCATAAAACTGTTCCTGTCAGCATTTATCAAAAACTGTTTAGATCAAGCTCTTCTCGATATTATTTCGAGCCGATTTCTTGCAGGTACCCTTAAAAACATGTTTTAAACATAATGAACGGTTCAGATCATCAAAATAAAGGATCCCTCATTAGAAGCGCGGACTATATATGTATGAGTGAGCTTCTAATAAGGGATCCCCTATTTTGCTACGGTGTGGACCTCCTACTTCTTGATCAAATTATGATGATCTGAACCGTTCAATGTGTTTAAAACGTGTTTTTAAGGGTACCCGTAAGAGATCGGCTCAAAATAATATCCGGAAAGTCTTTGATCCGTTCAATTTTTCATAAAACTGTTCCTGTCAGCATTTATCAAAAACTGTTTAGATCAAGCTCTTCTCGATATTATTTCGAGCCGATTTCTTGCAGGTACCCTTAAAAACATGTTTTAAACATAATGAACGGTTCAGATCATCAAAATAAAGGATCCCTCATTAGAAGCGCGGACTATATATGTATGAGTGAGCTTCTAATAAGGGATCCCCTATTTTGCTACGGTGTGGACCTCCTACTTCTTGATCAAATTATGATGATCTGAACCGTTCAATGTGTTTAAAACGTGTTTTTAAGGGTACCCGTAAGAGATCGGCTCAAAATAATATCCGGAAAGTCTTTGATCCGTTCAATTTTTCATAAAACTGTTCCTGTCAGCATTTATCAAAAACTGTTTAGATCAAGCTCTTCTCGATATTATTTCGAGCCGATTTCTTGCAGGTACCCTTAAAAACATGTTTTAAACATAATGAACGGTTCAGATCATCAAAATAAAGGATCCCTCATTAGAAGCGCGGACTTCTAATAAGGGATCCCCTATTTTGCTACGGTGTGGACCTCCTACTTCTTGATCAAATTATGATGATCTGAACCGTTCAATGTGTTTAAAACGTGTTTTTAAGGGTACCCGTAAGAGATCGGCTCAAAATAATATCCGGAAAGTCTTTGATCCGTTCAATTTTTCATAAAACTGTTCCTGTCAGCATTTATCAAAAACTGTTTAGATCAAGCTCTTCTCGATATTATTTCGAGCCGATTTCTTGCAGGTACCCTTAAAAACATGTTTTAAACATAATGAACGGTTCAGATCATCAAAATAAAGGATCCCTCATTAGAAGCGCGGACTATATATGTATGAGTGAGCTTCTAATAAGGGATCCCCTATTTTGCTACGGTGTGGACCTCCTACTTCTTGATCAAATTATGATGATCTGAACCGTTCAATGTGTTTAAAACGTGTTTTTAAGGGTACCCGTAAGAGATCGGCTCAAAATAATATCCGGAAAGTCTTTGATCCGTTCAATTTTTCATAAAACTGTTCCTGTCAGCATTTATCAAAAACTGTTTAGATCAAGCTCTTCTCGATATTATTTCGAGCCGATTTCTTGCAGGTACCCTTAAAAACATGTTTTAAACATAATGAACGGTTCAGATCATCAAAATAAAGGATCCCTCATTAGAAGCGCGGACTATATATGTATGAGTGAGCTTCTAATAAGGGATCCCCTATTTTGCTACGGTGTGGACCTCCTACTTCTTGATCAAATTATGATGATCTGAACCGTTCAATGTGTTTAAAACGTGTTTTTAAGGGTACCCGTAAGAGATCGGCTCAAAATAATATCCGGAAAGTCTTTGATCCGTTCAATTTTTCATAAAACTGTTCCTGTCAGCATTTATCAAAAACTGTTTAGATCAAGCTCTTCTCGATATTATTTCGAGCCGATTTCTTGCAGGTACCCTTAAAAACATGTTTTAAACATAATGAACGGTTCAGACCATCAAAATAAAGGATCCCTCATTAGAAGCGCGGACTATATATGTATGAGTGAGCTTCTAATAAGGGATCCCCTATTTTGCTACGGTGTGGACCTCCTACTTCTTGATCAAATTATGATGATCTGAACCGTTCAATGTGTTTAAAACGTGTTTTTAAGGGTACCCGTAAGAGATCGGCTCAAAATAATATCCGGAAAGTCTTTGATCCGTTTAATTTTTCATAAAACTGTTCCTGTCAGCATTTATCAAAAACTGTTTAGATCAAGCTCTTCTCGATATTATTTCGAGCCGATTTCTTGCAGGTACCCTTATAAACATGTTTTAAACATAATGAACGGTTCAGATCATCAAAATAAAGGATCCCTCATTAGAAGCGCGGACTATATATGTATGAGTGAGCTTCTAATAAGGGATCCCCTATTTTGCTACGGTGTGGACCTCCTACTTCTTGATCAAATTATGATGATCTGAACCGTTCAATGTGTTTAAAACGTGTTTTTAAGGGTACCCGTAAGAGATCGGCTCAAAATAATATCCGGAAAGTCTTTGATCCGTTCAATTTTTCATAAAACTGTTCCTGTCAGCATTTATCAAAAACTGTTTAGATCAAGCTCTTCTCGATATTATTTCGAGCCGATTTCTTACAGGTACCCTTAAAAACATGTTTTAAACATAATGAACGGTTCAGATCATCAAAATAAAGGATCCCTCATTAGAAGCGCGGACTATATATGTATGAGTGAGCTTCTAATAAGGGATCCCCTATTTTGCTACGATGTGGACCTCCTACTTCTTGATCAAATTATGATGATCTGAACCGTTCAATGTGTTTAAAACGTGTTTTTAAGGGTACCCGTAAGAGATCGGCTCAAAATAATATCCGGAAAGTCTTTGATCCGTTCAATTTTTCATAAAACTGTTCCTGTCAGCATTTATCAAAAACTGTTTAGATCAAGCTCTTCTCGATATTATTTCGAGCCGATTTCTTGCAGGTACCCTTAAAAACATGTTTTAAACATAATGAACGGTTCAGACCATCAAAATAAAGGATCCCTCATTAGAAGCGCGGACTATATATGTATGAGTGAGCTTCTAATAAGGGATCCCCTATTTTGCTACGGTGTGGACCTCCTACTTCTTGATCAAATTATGATGATCTGAACCGTTCAATGTGTTTAAAACGTGTTTTTAAGGGTACCCGTAAGAGATCGGCTCAAAATAATATCCGGAAAGTCTTTGATCCGTTCAATTTTTCATAAAACTGTTCCTGTCAGCATTTATCAAAAACTGTTTAGATCAAGCTCTTCTCGATATTATTTCGAGCCGATTTCTTGCAGGTACCCTTATAAACATGTTTTAAACATAATGAACGGTTCAGATCATCAAAATAAAGGATCCCTCATTAGAAGCGCGGACTATATATGTATGATTGAGCTTCTAATAAGGGATCCCCTATTTTGCTACGGTGTGGACCTCCTACTTCTTGATCAAATTATGATGATCTGAACCGTTCAATGTGTTTAAAACGTGTTTTTAAGGATACCCGTAAGAGATCGGCTCAAAATAATATCCGGAAAGTCTTTGATCCGTTCAATTTTTCATAAAACTGTTCCTGTCAGCATTTATCAAAAACTGTTTAGATCAAGCTCTTCTCGATATTATTTCGAGCCGATTTCTTGCAGGTACCCTTAAAAACATGTTTTAAACATAATGAACGGTTCAGATCATCAAAATAAAGGATCCCTCATTAGAAGCGCGGACTATATATGTATGAGTGAGCTTCTAATAAGGGATCCCCTTTTTTGCTACGGTGTGGACCTCCTACTTCTTGATCAAATTATGATGATCTGAACCGTTCAATGTGTTTAAAACGTGTTTTTAAGGGTACCCGTAAGAGATCGGCTCAAAATAATATCCGGAAAGTCTTTGATCCGTTCAATTTTTCATAAAACTGTTCCTGTCAGCATTTATCAAAAACTGTTTAGATCAAGCTCTTCTCGATATTATTTCGAGCCGATTTCTTGCAGGTACCCTTAAAAACATGTTTTAAACATAATGAACGGTTCAGATCATCAAAATAAAGGATCCCTCATTAGAAGCGCGGACTATATATGTATGAGTGAGCTTCTAATAAGGGATCCCCTATTTTGCTACGGTGTGGACCTCCTACTTCTTGATCAAATTATGATGATCTGAACCGTTCAATGTGTTTAAAACGTGTTTTTAAGGGTACCCGTAAGAGATCGGCTCAAAATAATATCCGGAAAGTCTTTGATCCGTTCAATTTTTCATAAAACTGTTCCTGTCAGCATTTATCAAAAACTGTTTAGATCAAGCTCTTCTCGATATTATTTCGAGCCGATTTCTTGCAGGTACCCTTAAAAACATGTTTTAAACATAATGAACGGTTCAGATCATCAAAATAAAGGATCCCTCATTAGAAGCGCGGACTATATATGTATGAGTGAGCTTCTAATAAGGGATCCCCTATTTTGCTACGGTGTGGACCTCCTACTTCTTGATCAAATTATGATGATCTGAACCGTTCAATGTGTTTAAAACGTGTTTTTAAGGGTACCCGTAAGAGATCGGCTCAAAATAATATCCGGAAAGTCTTTGATCCGTTCAATTTTTCATAAAACTGTTCCTGTCAGCATTTATCAAAAACTGTTTAGATCAAGCTCTTCTCGATATTATTTCGAGCCGATTTCTTGCAGGTACCCTTAAAAACATGTTTTAAACATAATGAACGGTTCAGATCATCAAAATAAAGGATCCCTCATTAGAAGCGCGGACTATATATGTATGAGTGAGCTTCTAATAAGGGATCCCCTATTTTGCTACGGTGTGGACCTCCTACTTCTTGATCAAATTATGATGATCTGAACCGTTCAATGTGTTTAAAACGTGTTTTTAAGGGTACCCGTAAGAGATCGGCTCAAAATAATATCCGGAAAGTCTTTGATCCGTTCAATTTTTCATAAAACTGTTCCTGTCAGCATTTATCAAAAACTGTTTAGATCAAGCTCTTCTCGATATTATTTCGAGCCGATTTCTTGCAGGTACCCTTAAAAACATGTTTTAAACATAATGAACGGTTCAGATCATCAAAATAAAGGATCCCTCATTAGAAGCGCGGACTATATATGTATGAGTGAGCTTCTAATAAGGGATCCCCTATTTTGCTACGGTGTGGACCTCCTACTTCTTGATCAAATTATGATGATCTGAACCGTTCAATGTGTTTAAAACGTGTTTTTAAGGGTACCCGTAAGAGATCGGCTCAAAATAATATCCGGAAAGTCTTTGATCCGTTCAATTTTTCATAAAACTGTTCCTGTCAGCATTTATCAAAAACTGTTTAGATCAAGCTCTTCTCGATATTATTTCGAGCCGATTTCTTGCAGGTACCCTTAAAAACATGTTTTAAACATAATGAACGGTTCAGATCATCAAAATAAAGGATCCCTCATTAGAAGCGCGGACTATATATGTATGAGTGAGCTTCTAATAAGGGATCCCCTATTTTGCTACGGTGTGGACCTCCTACTTCTTGATCAAATTATGATGATCTGAACCGTTCAATGTGTTTAAAACGTGTTTTTAAGGGTACCCGTAAGAGATCGGCTCAAAATAATATCCGGAAAGTCTTTGATCCGTTCAATTTTTCATAAAACTGTTCCTGTCAGCATTTATCAAAAACTGTTTAGATCAAGCTCTTCTCGATATTATTTCGAGCCGATTTCTTGCAGGTACCCTTAAAAACATGTTTTAAACATAATGAACGGTTCAGATCATCAAAATAAAGGATCCCTCATTAGAAGTGCGGACTATATATGTATGAGTGAGCTTCTAATAAGGGATCCCCTATTTTGCTACGGTGTGGACCTCCTACTTCTTGATCAAATTATGATGATCTGAACCGTTCAATGTGTTTAAAACGTGTTTTTAAGGGTACCCGTAAGAGATCGGCTCAAAATAATATCCGGAAAGTCTTTGATCCGTTCAATTTTTCATAAAACTGTTCCTGTCAGCATTTATCAAAAACTGTTTAGATCAAGCTCTTCTCGATATTATTTCGAGCCGATTTCTTGCAGGTACCCTTAAAAACATGTTTTAAACATAATGAACGGTTCAGATCATCAAAATAAAGGATCCCTCATTAGAAGCGCGGACTATATATGTATGAGTGAGCTTCTAATAAGGGATCCCCTATTTTGCTACGGTGTGGACCTCCTACTTCTTGATCAAATTATGATGATCTGAACCGTTCAATGTGTTTAAAACGTGTTTTTAAGGGTACCCGTAAGAGATCGGCTCAAAATAATATCCGGAAAGTCTTTGATCCGTTCAATTTTTCATAAAACTGTTCCTGTCAGCATTTATCAAAAACTGTTTAGATCAAGCTGTTCTCGATATTATTTCGAGCCGATTTCTTGCAGGTACCCTTAAAAACATGTTTTAAACATAATGAACGGTTCAGATCATCAAAATAAAGGATCCCTCATTAGAAGCGCGGACTATATATGTATGAGTGAGCTTCTAATAAGGGATCCCCTATTTTGCTACGGTGTGGACCTCCTACTTCTTGATCAAATTATGATGATCTGAACCGTTCAATGTGTTTAAAACGTGTTTTTAAGGGTACCCGTAAGAGATCGGCTCAAAATAATATCCGGAAAGTCTTTGATCCGTTCAATTTTTCATAAAGCTGTTCCTGTCAGCATTTATCAAAAACTGTTTAGATCAAGCTCTTCTCGATATTATTTCTAGCCGATTTCTTGCAGGTACCCTTAAAAACATGTTTTAAACATAATGAACGGTTCAGATCATCAAAATAAAGGATCCCTCATTAGAAGCGCGGACTATATATGTATGAGTGAGCTTCTAATAAGGGATCCCCTATTTTGCTACGGTGTGGACCTCCTACTTCTTGATCAAATTATGATGATCTGAACCGTTCAATGTGTTTAAAACGTGTTTTTAAGGGTACCCGTAAGAGATCGGCTCAAAATAATATCCGGAAAGTCTTTGATCCGTTCAATTTTTCATAAAGCTGTTCCTGTCAGCATTTATCAAAAACTGTTTAGATCAAGCTCTTCTCGATATTATTTCGAGCCGATTTCTTGCAGGTACCCTTAAAAACATGTTTTAAACATAATGAACGGTTCAGATCATCAAAATAAAGGATCCCTCATTAGAAGCGCGGACTATATATGTATGAGTGAGCTTCTAATAAGGGATCCCCTATTTTGCTACGGTGTGGACCTCCTACTTCTTGATCAAATTATGATGATCTGAACCGTTCAATGTGTTTAAAACGTGTTTTTAAGGGTACCCGTAAGAGATCGGCTCAAAATAATATCCGGAAAGTCTTTGATCCGTTCAATTTTTCATAAAGCTGTTCCTGTCAGCATTTATCAAAAACTGTTTAGATCAAGCTCTTCTCGATATTATTTCGAGCCGATTTCTTGCAGGTACCCTTAAAAACATGTTTTAAACATAATGAACGGTTCAGATCATCAAAATAAAGGATCCCTCATTAGAAGCGCGGACTATATATGTATGAGTGAGCTTCTAATAAGGGATCCCCTATTTTGCTACGGTGTGGACCTCCTACTTCTTGATCAAATTATGATGATCTGAACCGTTCAATGTGTTTAAAACGTGTTTTTAAGGGTACCCGTAAGAGATCGGCTCAAAATAATATCCGGAAAGTCTTTGATCCGTTCAATTTTTCATAAAGCTGTTCCTGTCAGCATTTATCAAAAACTGTTTAGATCAAGCTCTTCTCGATATTATTTCTAGCCGATTTCTTGCAGGTACCCTTAAAAACATGTTTTAAACATAATGAACGGTTCAGATCATCAAAATAAAGGATCCCTCATTAGAAGCGCGGACTATATATGTATGAGTGAGCTTCTAATAAGGGATCCCCTATTTTGCTACGGTGTGGACCTCCTACTTCTTGATCAAATTATGATGATCTGAACCGTTCAATGTGTTTAAAACGTGTTTTTAAGGGTACCCGTAAGAGATCGGCTCAAAATAATATCCGGAAAGTCTTTGATCCGTTCAATTTTTCATAAAGCTGTTCCTGTCAGCATTTATCAAAAACTGTTTAGATCAAGCTCTTCTCGATATTATTTCGAGCCGATTTCTTGCAGGTACCCTTAAAAACATGTTTTAAACATAATGAACGGTTCAGATCATCAAAATAAAGGATCCCTCATTAGAAGCGCGGACTATATATGTATGAGTGAGCTTCTAATAAGGGATCCCCTATTTTGCTACGGTGTGGACCTCCTACTTCTTGATCAAATTATGATGATCTGAACCGTTCAATGTGTTTAAAACGTGTTTTTAAGGGTACCCGTAAGAGATCGGCTCAAAATAATATCCGGAAAGTCTTTGATCCGTTCAATTTTTCATAAAGCTGTTCCTGTCAGCATTTATCAAAAACTGTTTAGATCAAGCTCTTCTCGATATTATTTCGAGCCGATTTCTTGCAGGTACCCTTAAAAACATGTTTTAAACATAATGAACGGTTCAGATCATCAAAATAAAGGATCCCTCATTAGAAGCGCGGACTATATATGTATGAGTGAGCTTCTAATAAGGGATCCCCTATTTTGCTACGGTGTGGACCTCCTACTTCTTGATCAAATTATGATGATCTGAACCGTTCAATGTGTTTAAAACGTGTTTTTAAGGGTACCCGTAAGAGATCGGCTCAAAATAATATCCGGAAAGTCTTTGATCCGTTCAATTTTTCATAAAACTGTTCCTGTCAGCATTTATCAAAAACTGTTTAGATCAAGCTCTTCTCGATATTATTTCGAGCCGATTTCTTGCAGGTACCCTTAAAAACATGTTTTAAACATAATGAACGGTTCAGATCATCAAAATAAAGGATCCCTCATTAGAAGCGCGGACTATATATGTATGAGTGAGCTTCTAATAAGGGATCCCCTATTTTGCTACGGTGTGGACCTCCTACTTCTTGATCAAATTATGATGATCTGAACCGTTCAATGTGTTTAAAACGTATTTTTAAGGGTACCCGTAAGAGATCGGCTCAAAATAATATCCGGAAAGTCTTTGATCCGTTCAATTTTTCATAAAGCTGTTCCTGTCAGCATTTATCAAAAACTGTTTAGATCAAGCTCTTCTCGATATTATTTCGAGCCGATTTCTTGCAGGTACCCTTAAAAACATGTTTTAAACATAATGAACGGTTCAGATCATCAAAATAAAGGATCCCTCATTAGAAGCGCGGACTATATATGTATGAGTGAGCTTCTAATATGGGATCCCCTATTTTGCTACGGTGTGGACCTCCTACTTCTTGATCAAATTATGATGATCTGAACCGTTCAATGTGTTTAAAACGTGTTTTTAAGGGTACCCGTAAGAGATCGGCTCAAAATAATATCCGGAAAGTCTTTGATCCGTTCAATTTTTCATAAAGCTGTTACTGTCAGCATTTATCAAAAACTGTTTAGATCAAGCTCTTCTCGATATTATTTCGAGCCGATTTCTTGCAGGTACCCTTAAAAATATGTTTTAAACATAATGAACGGTTCAGATCATCAAAATAAAGGATCCCTCATTAGAAGCGCGGACTATATATGTATGAGTGAGCTTCTAATAAGGGATCCCCTATTTTGCTACGGTGTGGACCTCCTACTTCTTGATCAAATTATGATGATCTGAACCGTTCAATGTGTTTAAAACGTGTTTTTAAGGGTACCCATAAGAGATCGGCTCAAAATAATATCCGGAAAGTCTTTGATCCGTTCAATTTTTCATAAAACTGTTCCTGTCAGCATTTATCAAAAACTGTTTAGATCAAGCTCTTCTCGATATTATTTCGAGCCGATTTCTTGCAGGTACCCTTAAAAACATGTTTTAAACATAATGAACGGTTCAGATCATCAAAATAAAGGATCCCTCATTAGAAGCGCGGACTATATATGTATGAGTGAGCTTCTAATAAGGGATCCCCTATTTTGCTACGGTGTGGACCTCCTACTTCTTGATCAAATTATGATGATCTGAACCGTTCAATGTGTTTAAAACGTATTTTTAAGGGTACCCGTAAGAGATCGGCTCAAAATAATATCCGGAAAGTCTTTGATCCGTTCAATTTTTCATAAAGCTGTTCCTGTCAGCATTTATCAAAAACTGTTTAGATCAAGCTCTTCTCGATATTATTTCGAGCCGATTTCTTGCAGGTACCCTTAAAAACATGTTTTAAACATAATGAACGGTTCAGATCATCAAAATAAAGGATCCCTCATTAGAAGCGCGGACTATATATGTATGAGTGAGCTTCTAATAAGGGATCCCCTATTTTGCTACGGTGTGGACCTCCTACTTCTTGATCAAATTATGATGATCTGAACCGTTCAATGTGTTTAAAACGTGTTTTTAAGGGTACCCGTAAGAGATCGGCTCAAAATAATATCCGGAAAGTCTTTGATCCGTTCAATTTTTCATAAAGCTGTTCCTGTCAGCATTTATCAAAAACTGTTTAGATCAAGCTCTTCTCGATATTATTTCGAGCCGATTTCTTGCAGGTACCCTTAAAAACATGTTTTAAACATAATGAACGGTTCAGATCATCAAAATAAAGGATCCCTCATTAGAAGCGCGGACTATATATGTATGAGTGAGCTTCTAATAAGGGATCCCCTATTTTGCTACGGTGTGGACCTCCTACTTCTTGATCAAATTATGATGATCTGAACCGTTCAATGTGTTTAAAACGTGTTTTTAAGGGTACCCGTAAGAGATCGGCTCAAAATAATATCCGGAAAGTCTTTGATCCGTTCAATTTTTCATAAAACTGTTCCTGTCAGCATTTATCAAAAACTGTTTAGATCAAGCTATTCTCGATATTATTTCGAGCCGATTTCTTGCAGGTACCCTTAAAAACATGTTTTAAACATAATGAACGGTTCAGATCATCAAAATAAAGGATCCCTCATTAGAAGCGCGGACTATATATGTATGAGTGAGCTTCTAATAAGGGATCCCCTATTTTGCTACGGTGTGGACCTCCTACTTCTTGATCAAATTATGATGATTTGAACCGTTCAATGTGTTTAAAACGTGTTTTTAAGGGTACCCGTAAGAGATCGGCTCAAAATAATATCCGGAAAGTCTTTGATCCGTTCAATTTTTCATAAAACTGTTCCTGTCAGCATTTATCAAAAACTGTTTAGATCAAGCTCTTCTCGATATTATTTCGAGCCGATTTCTTGCAGGTACCCTTAAAAACATGTTTTAAACATAATGAACGGTTCAGATCATCAAAATAAAGGATCCCTCATTAGAAGCGCGGACTATATATGTATGAGTGAGCTTCTAATAAGGGATCCCCTATTTTGCTACGGTGTGGGCCTCCTACTTCTTGATCAAATTATGATGATCTGAACCGTTCAATGTGTTTAAAACGTGTTTTTAAGGGTACCCGTAAGAGATCGGCTCAAAATAATATCCGGAAAGTCTTTGATCCGTTCAATTTTTCATAAAACTGTTCCTGTCAGCATTTATCAAAAACTGTTTAGATCAAGCTCTTCTCGATATTATTTCGAGCCGATTTCTTGCAGGTACCCTTAAAAACATGTTTTAAACATAATGAACGGTTCAGATCATCAAAATAAAGGATCCCTCATTAGAAGCGCGGACTATATATGTATGAGTGAGCTTCTAATAAGGGATCCCCTTTTTTGCTACGGTGTGGACCTCCTACTTCTTGATCAAATTATGATGATCTGAACCGTTCAATGTGTTTAAAACGTGTTTTTAAGGGTACCCGTAAGAGATCGGCTCAAAATAATATCCGGAAAGTCTTTGATCCGTTCAATTTTTCATAAAACTGTTCCTGTCAGCATTTATCAAAAACTGTTTAGATCAAGCTCTTCTCGATATTATTTCGAGCCGATTTCTTGCAGGTACCCTTAAAAACATGTTTTAAACATAATGAACGGTTCAGATCATCAAAATAAAGGATCCCTCATTAGAAGCGCGGACTATATATGTATGAGTGAGCTTCTAATAAGGGATCCCCTATTTTGCTACGGTGTGGACCTCCTACTTCTTGATCAAATTATGATGATCTGAACCGTTCAATGTGTTTAAAACGTGTTTTTAAGGGTACCCGTAAGAGATCGGCTCAAAATAATATCCGGAAAGTCTTTGATCCGTTCAATTTTTCATAAAACTGTTCCTGTCAGCATTTATCAAAAACTGTTTAGATCAAGCTCTTCTCGATATTATTTCGAGCCGATTTCTTGCAGGTACCCTTAAAAACATGTTTTAAACATAATGAACGGTTCAGATCATCAAAATAAAGGATCCCTCATTAGAAGCGCGGACTATATATGTATGAGTGAGCTTCTAATAAGGGATCCCCTATTTTGCTACGGTGTGGGCCTCCTACTTCTTGATCAAATTATGATGATCTGAACCGTTCAATGTGTTTAAAACGTGTTTTTAAGGGTACCCGTAAGAGATCGGCTCAAAATAATATCCGGAAAGTCTTTGATCCGTTCAATTTTTCATAAAACTGTTCCTGTCAGCATTTATCAAAAACTGTTTAGATCAAGCTCTTCTCGATATTATTTCGAGCCGATTTCTTGCAGGTACCCTTAAAAACATGTTTTAAACATAATGAACGGTTCAGATCATCAAAATAAAGGATCCCTCATTAGAAGCGCGGACTATATATGTATGAGTGAGCTTCTAATAAGGGATCCCCTATTTTGCTACGGTGTGGACCTCCTACTTCTTGATCAAATTATGATGATCTGAACCGTTCAATGTGTTTAAAACGTGTTTTTAAGGGTACCCGTAAGAGATCGGCTCAAAATAATATCCGGAAAGTCTTTGATCCGTTCAATTTTTCATAAAACTGTTCCTGTCAGCATTTATCAAAAACTGTTTAGATCAAGCTCTTCTCGATATTATTTCGAGCCGATTTCTTGCAGGTACCCTTAAAAACATGTTTTAAACATAATGAACGGTTCAGATCATCAAAATAAAGGATCCCTCATTAGAAGCGCGGACTATATATGTATGAGTGAGCTTCTAATAAGGGATCCCCTATTTTGCTACGGTGTGGACCTCCTACTTCTTGATCAAATTATGATGATCTGAACCGTTCAATGTGTTTAAAACGTGTTTTTAAGGGTACCCGTAAGAGATCGGCTCAAAATAATATCCGGAAAGTCTTTGATCCGTTCAATTTTTCATAAAACTGTTCCTTCAATTTTTCATAAAACTGTTCCTGTCAGCATTTATCAAAAACTGTTTAGATCAAGCTCTTCTCGATATTATTTCGAGCCGATTTCTTGCAGGTACCCTTAAAAACATGTTTTAAACATAATGAACGGTTCAGATCATCAAAATAAAGGATCCCTCATTAGAAGCGCGGACTATATATGTATGAGTGAGCATCTAATAAGGGATCCCCTATTTTGCTACGGTGTGGACCTCCTACTTCTTGATCAAATTATGATGATCTGAACCGTTCAATGTGTTTAAAACGTGTTTTTAAGGGTACCCGTAAGAGATCGGCTCAAAATAATATCCGGAAAGTCTTTGATCCGTTCAATTTTTCATAAAACTGTTCCTGTCAGCATTTATCAAAAACTGTTTAGATCAAGCTCTTCTCGATATTATTTCGAGCCGATTTCTTGCAGGTACCCTTAAAAACATGTTTTAAACATAATGAACGGTTCAGATCATCAAAATAAAGGATCCCTCATTAGAAGCGCGGACTATATATGTATGAGTGAGCTTCTAATAAGGGATCCCCTATTTTGCTACGGTGTGGACCTCCTACTTCTTGATCAAATTATGATGATCTGAACCGTTCAATGTGTTTAAAACGTGTTTTTAAGGGTACCCGTAAGAGATCGGCTCAAAATAATATCCGGAAAGTCTTTGATCCGTTCAATTTTTCATAAAACTGTTCCTGTCAGCATTTATCAAAAACTGTTTAGATCAAGCTCTTCTCGATATTATTTCGAGCCGATTTCTTGCAGGTACCCTTAAAAACATGTTTTAAACATAATGAACGGTTCAGATCATCAAAATAAAGGATCCCTCATTAGAAGCGCGGACTATATATGTATGAGTGAGCTTCCAATAAGGGATCCCCTTTTTTGCTACGGTGTGGACCTCCTACTTCTTGATCAAATTATGATGATCTGAACCGTTCAATGTGTTTAAAACGTGTTTTTAAGGGTACCCGTAAGAGATCGGCTCAAAATAATATCCGGAAAGTCTTTGATCCGTTCAATTTTTCATAAAACTGTTCCTGTCAGCATTTATCAAAAACTGTTTAGATCAAGCTCTTCTCGATATTATTTCGAGCCGATTTCTTGCAGGTACCCTTAAAAACATGTTTTAAACATAATGAACGGTTCAGATCATCAAAATAAAGGATCCCTCATTAGAAGCGCGGACTATATATGTATGAGTGAGCTTCTAATAAGGGATCCCCTATTTTGCTACGGTGTGGACCTCCTACTTCTTGATCAAATTATGATGATCTGAACCGTTCAATGTGTTTAAAACGTGTTTTTAAGGGTACCCGTAAGAGATCGGCTCAAAATAATATCCGGAAAGTCTTTGATCCGTTCAATTTTTCATAAAACTGTTCCTGTCAGCATTTATCAAAAACTGTTTAGATCAAGCTCTTCTCGATATTATTTCGAGCCGATTTCTTGCAGGTACCCTTAAAAACATGTTTTAAACATAATGAACGGTTCAGATCATCAAAATAAAGGATCCCTCATTAGAAGCGCGGACTATATATGTATGAGTGAGCTTCTAATAAGGGATCCCCGATTTTGGTACGGTGTGGACCTCCTACTTCTTGATCAAATTATGATGATCTGAACCGTTCAATGTGTTTAAAACGTGTTTTTAAGGGTACCCGTAAGAGATCGGCTCAAAATAATATCCGGAAAGTCTTTGATCCGTTCAATTTTTCATAAAACTGTTCCTGTCAGCATTTATCAAAAACTGTTTAGATCAAGCTCTTCTCGATATTATTTCGAGCCGATTTCTTGCAGGTACCCTTAAAAACATGTTTTAAACATAATGAACGGTTCAGATCATCAAAATAAAGGATCCCTCATTAGAAGCGCGGACTATATATGTATGAGTGAGCTTCTAATAAGGGATCCCCTATTTTGCTACGGTGTGGGCCTCCTACTTCTTGATCAAATTATGATGATCTGAACCGTTCAATGTGTTTAAAACGTGTTTTTAAGGGTACCCGTAAGAGATCGGCTCAAAATAATATCCGGAAAGTCTTTGATCCGTTCAATTTTTCATAAAACTGTTCCTGTCAGCATTTATCAAAAACTGTTTAGATCAAGCTCTTCTCGATATTATTTCGAGCCGATTTCTTGCAGGTACCCTTAAAAACATGTTTTAAACATAATGAACGGTTCAGATCATCAAAATAAAGGATCCCTCATTAGAAGCGCGGACCATATATGTATGAGTGAGCTTCTAATAAGGGATCCCCTATTTTGCTACGGTGTGGACCTCCTACTTCTTGATCAAATTATGATGATCTGAACCGTTCAATGTGTTTAAAACGTGTTTTTAAGGGTACCCGTAAGAGATCGGCTCAAAATAATATCCGGAAAGTCTTTGATCCGTTCAATTTTTCATAAAACTGTTCCTGTCAGCATTTATCAAAAACTGTTTAGATCAAGCTCTTCTCGATATTATTTCGAGCCGATTTTTTGCAGGTACCCTTAAAAACATGTTTTAAACATAATGAACGGTTCAGATCATCAAAATAAAGGATCCCTCATTAGAAGCGCGGACTATATATGTATGAGTGAGCTTCTAATAAGGGATCCCCTATTTTGCTACGGTGTGGACCTCCTACTTCTTGATCAAATTATGATGATCTGAACCGTTCAATGTGTTTAAAACGTGTTTTTAAGGGTACCCGTAAGAGATCGGCTCAAAATAATATCCGGAAAGTCTTTGATCCGTTCAATTTTTCATAAAACTGTTCCTTCAATTTTTCATAAAACTGTTCCTGTCAGCATTTATCAAAAACTGTTTAGATCAAGCTCTTCTCGATATTATTTCGAGCCGATTTCTTGCAGGTACCCTTAAAAACATGTTTTAAACATAATGAACGGTTCAGATCATCAAAATAAAGGATCCCTCATTAGAAGCGCGGACTATATATGTATGAGTGAGCATCTAATAAGGGATCCCCTATTTTGCTACGGTGTGGACCTCCTACTTCTTGATCAAATTATGATGATCTGAACCGTTCAATGTGTTTAAAACGTGTTTTTAAGGGTACCCGTAAGAGATCGGCTCAAAATAATATCCGGAAAGTCTTTGATCCGTTCAATTTTTCATAAAACTGTTCCTGTCAGCATTTATCAAAAACTGTTTAGATCAAGCTCTTCTCGATATTATTTCGAGCCGATTTCTTGCAGGTACCCTTAAAAACATGTTTTAAACATAATGAACGGTTCAGATCATCAAAATAAAGGATCCCTCATTAGAAGCGCGGACTATATATGTATGACTGAGCTTCTAATAAGGGATCCCCTATTTTGCTACGGTGTGGACCTCCTACTTCTTGATCAAATTATGATGATCTGAACCGTTCAATGTGTTTAAAACGTGTTTTTAAGGGTACCCGTAAGAGATCGGCTCAAAATAATATCCGGAAAGTCTTTGATCCGTTCAATTTTTCATAAAACTGTTCCTGTCAGCATTTATCAAAAACTGTTTAGATCAAGCTCTTCTCGATATTATTTCGAGCCGATTTCTTGCAGGTACCCTTAAAAACATGTTTTAAACATAATGAACGGTTCAGATCATCAAAATAAAGGATCCCTCATTAGAAGCGCGGACTATATATGTATGAGTGAGCTTCTAATAAGGGATCCCCTATTTTGCTACGGTGTGGACCTCCTACTTCTTGATCAAATTATGATGATCTGAACCGTTCAATGTGTTTAAAACTTGTTTTTAAGGGTACCCGTAAGAGATCGGCTCAAAATAATATCCGGAAAGTCTTTGATCCGTTCAATTTTTCATAAAACTGTTCCTGTCAG
This sequence comes from Arctostaphylos glauca, assembly GCA_019985065.2. Lineage (NCBI taxonomy): Eukaryota > Viridiplantae > Streptophyta > Magnoliopsida > Ericales > Ericaceae > Arctostaphylos > Arctostaphylos glauca. The sequence goes on from JAHSPW020000023.1 coordinate 528,151, forward strand.
CATTTATCAAAAACTGTTTAGATCAAGCTCTTCTCGATATTATTTCGAGCCGATTTCTTGCAGGTACCCTTAAAAACATGTTTTAAACATAATGAACGGTTCAGATCATCAAAATAAAGGATCCCTCATTAGAAGCGCGGACTATATATGTATGAGTGAGCATCTAATAAGGGATCCCCTATTTTGCTACGGTGTGGACCTCCTACTTCTTGATCAAATTATGATGATCTGAACCGTTCAATGTGTTTAAAACGTGTTTTTAAGGGTACCCGTAAGAGATCGGCTCAAAATAATATCCGGAAAGTCTTTGATCCGTTCAATTTTTCATAAAACTGTTCCTGTCAGCATTTATCAAAAACTGTTTAGATCAAGCTCTTCTCGATATTATTTCGAGCCGATTTTCTTGCAGGTACCCTTAAAAACATGTTTTAAACATAATGAACGGTTCAGATCATCAAAATAAAGGATCCCTCATTAGAAGCGCGGACTATATATGTATCAGTGAGCTTCTAATAAGGGATCCCCTTTTTTGCTACGGTGTGGACCTCCTACTTCTTGATCAAATTATGATGATCTGAACCGTTCAATGTGTTTAAAACGTGTTTTTAAGGGTACCCGTAAGAGATCGGCTCAAAATAATATCCGGAAAGTCTTTGATCCGTTCAATTTTTCATAAAACTGTTCCTGTCAGCATTTATCAAAAACTGTTTAGATCAAGCTCTTCTCGATATTATTTCGAGCCGATTTCTTGCAGGTACCCTTAAAAACATGTTTTAAACATAATGAACGGTTCAGATCATCAAAATAAAGGATCCCTCATTAGAAGCGCGGACTATATATGTATGAGTGAGCTTCTAATAAGGGATCCCCTATTTTGCTACGGTGTGGACCTCCTACTTCTTGATCAAATTATGATGATCTGAACCGTTCAATGTGTTTAAAACGTGTTTTTAAGGGTACCCGTAAGAGATCGGCTCAAAATAATATCCGAAAAGTCTTTGATCCGTTCAATTTTTCATAAAACTGTTCCTGTCAGCATTTATCAAAAACTGTTTAGATCAAGCTCTTCTCGATATTATTTCGAGCCGATTTCTTGCAGGTACCCTTAAAAACATGTTTTAAACATAATGAACGGTTCAGATCATCAAAATAAAGGATCCCTCATTAGAAGCGCGGACTATATATGTATGAGTGAGCTTCTAATAAGGGATCCCCTATTTTGCTACGGTGTGGACCTCCTACTTCTTGATCAAATTATGATGATCTGAACCGTTCAATGTGTTTAAAACGTGTTTTTAAGGGTACCCGTAAGAGATCGGCTCAAAATAATATCCGGAAAGTCTTTGATCCGTTCAATTTTTCATAAAACTGTTCCTGTCAGCATTTATCAAAAACTGTTTAGATCAAGCTCTTCTCGATATTATTTCGAGCCGATTTCTTGCAGGTACCCTTAAAAACATGTTTTAAACATAATGAACGGTTCAGATCATCAAAATAAAGGATCCCTCATTAGAAGCGCGGACTATATATGTATGAGTGAGCTTCTAATAAGGGATCCCCTATTTTGCTACGGTGTGGACCTCCTACTTCTTGATCAAATTATGATGATCTGAACCGTTCAATGTGTTTAAAACGTGTTTTTAAGGGTACCCGTAAGAGATCGGCTCAAAATAATATCCGGAAAATCTTTGATCCGTTCAATTTTTCATAAAACTGTTCCTGTCAGCATTTATCAAAAACTGTTTAGATCAAGCTCTTCTCGATATTATTTCGAGCCGATTTCTTGCAGGTACCCTTAAAAACATGTTTTAAACATAATGAACGGTTCAGATCATCAAAATAAAGGATCCCTCATTAGAAGCGCGGACTATATATGTATCAGTGAGCTTCTAATAAGGGATCCCCTTTTTTGCTACGGTGTGGACCTCCTACTTCTTGATCAAATTATGATGATCTGAACCGTTCAATGTGTTTAAAACGTGTTTTTAAGGGTACCCGTAAGAGATCGGCTCAAAATAATATCCGGAAAGTCTTTGATCCGTTCAATTTTTCATAAAACTGTTCCTGTCAGCATTTATCAAAAACTGTTTAGATCAAGCTCTTCTCGATATTATTTCGAGCCGATTTCTTGCAGGTACCCTTAAAAACATGTTTTAAACATAATGAACGGTTCAGATCATCAAAATAAAGGATCCCTCATTAGAAGCGCGGACTATATATGTATGAGTGAGCTTCTAATAAGGGATCCCCTATTTTGCTACGGTGTGGACCTCCTACTTCTTGATCAAATTATGATGATCTGAACCGTTCAATGTGTTTAAAACGTGTTTTTAAGGGTACCCGTAAGAGATCGGCTCAAAATAATATCCGAAAAGTCTTTGATCCGTTCAATTTTTCATAAAACTGTTCCTGTCAGCATTTATCAAAAACTGTTTAGATCAAGCTCTTCTCGATATTATTTCGAGCCGATTTCTTGCAGGTACCCTTAAAAACATGTTTTAAACATAATGAACGGTTCAGATCATCAAAATAAAGGATCCCTCATTAGAAGCGCGGACTATATATGTATGAGTGAGCTTCTAATAAGGGATCCCCTATTTTGCTACGGTGTGGACCTCCTACTTCTTGATCAAATTATGATGATCTGAACCGTTCAATGTGTTTAAAACGTGATTTTAAGGGTACCCGTAAGAGATCGGCTCAAAATAATATCCGGAAAGTCTTTGATCCGTTCAATTTTTCATAAAACTGTTCCTGTCAGCATTTATCAAAAACTGTTTAGATCAAGCTCTTCTCGATATTATTTCGAGCCGATTTCTTGCAGGTACCCTTAAAAACATGTTTTAAACATAATGAACGGTTCAGATCATCAAAATAAAGGATCCCTCATTAGAAGCGCGGACTATATATGTATGAGTGAGCATCTAATAAGGGATCCCCTATTTTGCTACGGTGTGGACCTCCTACTTCTTGATCAAATTATGATGATCTGAACCGTTCAATGTGTTTAAAACGTGTTTTTAAGGGTACCCGTAAGAGATCGGCTCAAAATAATATCCGGAAAGTCTTTGATCCGTTCAATTTTTCATAAAACTGTTCCTGTCAGCATTTATCAAAAACTGTTTAGATCAAGCTCTTCTCGATATTATTTCGAGCCGATTTCTTGCAGGTACCCTTAAAAACATGTTTTAAACATAATGAACGGTTCAGATCATCAAAATAAAGGATCCCTCATTAGAAGCGCGGACTATATATGTATGAGTGAGCTTCTAATAAGGGATCCCCTATTTTGCTACGGTGTGGACCTCCTACTTCTTGATCAAATTATGATGATCTGAACCGTTCAATGTGTTTAAAATGTGTTTTTAAGGGTACCCGTAAGAGATCGGCTCAAAATAATATCCGGAAAGTCTTTGATCCGTTCAATTTTTCATAAAACTGTTCCTGTCAGCATTTATCAAAAACTGTTTAGATCAAGCTCTTCTCGATATTATTTCGAGCCGATTTCTTGCAGGTACCCTTAAAAACATGTTTTAAACATAATGAACGGTTCAGATCATCAAAATAAAGGATCCCTCATTAGAAGCGCGGACTATATATGTATGAGTGAGCTTCTAATAAGGGATCCCCTATTTTGCTACGGTGTGGACCTCCTACTTCTTGATCAAATTATGATGATCTGAACCGTTCAATGTGTTTAAAACGTGTTTTTAAGGGTACCCGTAAGAGATCGGCTCAAAATAATATCCGGAAAGTCTTTGATCCGTTCAATTTTTCATAAAACTGTTCCTGTCAGCATTTATCAAAAACTGTTTAGATCAAGCTCTTCTCGATATTATTTCGAGCCGATTTCTTGCAGGTACCCTTAAAAACATGTTTTAAACATAATGAACGGTTCAGATCATCAAAATAAAGGATCCCTCATTAGAAGCGCGGACTATATATGTATGAGTGAGCTTCTAATAAGGGATCCCCTATTTTGCTACGGTGTGGACCTCCTACTTCTTGATCAAATTATGATGATCTGAACCGTTCAATGTGTTTAAAACGTGTTTTTAAGGGTACCCGTAAGAGATCGGCTCAAAATAATATCCGGAAAGTCTTTGATCCGTTCAATTTTTCATAAAACTGTTCCTGTCAGCATTTATCAAAAACTGTTTAGATCAAGCTCTTCTCGATATTATTTCGAGCCGATTTCTTGCAGGTACCCTTAAAAACATGTTTTAAACATAATGAACGGTTCAGATCATCAAAATAAAGGATCCCTCATTAGAAGCGCGGACTATATATGTATGAGTGAGCTTCTAATAAGGGATCCCCTATTTTGCTACGGTGTGGACCTCCTACTTCTTGATCAAATTATGACGATCTGAACCGTTCAATGTGTTTAAAACGTGTTTTTAAGGGTACCCGTAAGAGATCGGCTCAAAATAATATCCGGAAAGTCTTTGATCCGTTCAATTTTTCATAAAACTGTTCCTGTCAGCATTTATCAAAAACTGTTTAGATCAAGCTCTTCTCGATATTATTTCGAGCCGATTTCTTGCAGGTACCCTTAAAAACATGTTTTAAACATAATGAACGGTTCAGATCATCAAAATAAAGGATCCCTCATTAGAAGCGCGGACTATATATGTATGAGTGAGCTTCTAATAAGGGATCCCCTATTTTGCTACGGTGTGGACCTCCTACTTCTTGATCAAATTATGACGATCTGAACCGTTCAATGTGTTTAAAACGTGTTTTTAAGGGTACCCGTAAGAGATCGGCTCAAAATAATATCCGGAAAGTCTTTGATCCGTTCAATTTTTCATAAAACTGTTCCTGTCAGCATTTATCAAAAACTGTTTAGATCAAGCTCTTCTCGATATTATTTCGAGCCGATTTCTTGCAGGTACCCTTAAAAACATGTTTTAAACATAATGAACGGTTCAGATCATCAAAATAAAGGATCCCTCATTAGAAGCGCAGACTATATATGTATGAGTGAGCTTCTAATAAGGGATCCCCTATTTTGCTACGGTGTGGACCTCCTACTTCTTGATCAAGTTATGATGATCTGAACCGTTCAATGTGTTTAAAACGTGTTTTTAAGGGTACCCGTAAGAGATCGGCTCAAAATAATATCCGGAAAGTCTTTGATCCGTTCAATTTTTCATAAAACTGTTCCTGTCAGCATTTATCAAAAACTGTTTAGATCAAGCTCTTCTCGATATTATTTCGAGCCGATTTCTTGCAGGTACCCTTAAAAACATGTTTTAAACATAATGAACGGTTCAGATCATCAAAATAAAGGATCCCTCATTAGAAGCGCGGACTATATATGTATGAGTGAGCTTCTAATAAGGGATCCCCTATTTTGCTACGGTGTGGACCTCCAACTTCTTGATCAAATTATGACGATCTGAACCGTTCAATGTGTTTAAAACGTGTTTTTAAGGGTACCCGTAAGAGATCGGCTCAAAATAATATCCGGAAAGTCTTTGATCCGTTCAATTTTTCATAAAACTGTTCCTGTCAGCATTTATCAAAAACTGTTTAGATCAAGCTCTTCTCGATATTATTTCGAGCCGATTTCTTGCAGGTACCCTTAAAAACATGTTTTAAACATAATGAACGGTTCAGATCATCAAAATAAAGGATCCCTCATTAGAAGCGCGGACTATATATGTATGAGTGAGTTTCTAATAAGGGATCCCCTATTTTGCTACGGTGTGGACCTCCTACTTCTTGATCAAATTATGACGATCTGAACCGTTCAATGTGTTTAAAACGTGTTTTTAAGGGTACCCGTAAGAGATCGGCTCAAAATAATATCCGGAAAGTCTTTGATCCGTTCAATTTTTCATAAAACTGTTCCTGTCAGCATTTATCAAAAACTGTTTAGATCAAGCTCTTCTCGATATTATTTCGAGCCGATTTCTTGCAGGTACCCTTAAAAACATGTTTTAAACATAATGAACGGTTCAGATCATCAAAATAAAGGATCCCTCATTAGAACCGCGGACTATATATGTATGAGTGAGCTTCTAATAAGGGATCCCCTATTTTGCTACGGTGTGGACCTCCTACTTCTTGATCAAATTATGACGATCTGAACCGTTCAATGTGTTTAAAACGTGTTTTTAAGGGTACCCGTAAGAGATCGGCTCAAAATAATATCCGGAAAGTCTTTGATCCGTTCAATTTTTCATAAAACTGTTCCTGTCAGCATTTATCAAAAACTGTTTAGATCAAGCTCTTCTCGATATTATTTCGAGCCGATTTCTTGCAGGTACCCTTAAAAACATGTTTTAAACATAATGAACGGTTCAGATCATCAAAATAAAGGATCCCTCATTAGAAGCGCGGACTATATATGTATGAGTGAGCTTCTAATAAGGGATCCCCTATTTTGCTACGGTGTGGACCTCCTACTTCTTGATCAAATTATGATGATCTGAACCGTTCAATGTGTTTAAAACGTGTTTTTAAGGGTACCCGTATGAGATCGGCTCAAAATAATATCCGGAAAGTCTTTGATCCGTTCAATTTTTCATAAAACTGTTCCTGTCAGCATTTATCAAAAACTGTTTAGATCAAGCTCTTCTCGATATTATTTCGAGCCGATTTCTTGCAGGTACCCTTAAAAACATGTTTTAAACATAATGAACGGTTCAGATCATCAAAATAAAGGATCCCTCATTAGAAGCGCGGACTATATATGTATGAGTGAGCTTCTAATAAGGGATCCCCTATTTTGCTACGGTGTGGACCTCCTACTTCTTGATCAAATTATGACGATCTGAACCGTTCAATGTGTTTAAAACGTGTTTTTAAGGGTACCCGTAAGAGATCGGCTCAAAATAATATACGGAAAGTCTTTGATCCGTTCAATTTTTCATAAAACTGTTCCTGTCAGCATTTATCAAAAACTGTTTAGATCAAGCTCTTCTCGATATTATTTCGAGCCGATTTCTTGCAGGTACCCTTAAAAACATGTTTTAAACATAATGAACGGTTCAGATCATCAAAATAAAGGATCCCTCATTAGAAGCGCGGACTATATATGTATGAGTGAGCTTCTAATAAGGGATCCCCTATTTTGCTACGGTGTGGACCTCCTACTTCTTGATCAAATTATGATGATCTGAACCGTTCAATGTGTTTAAAACGTGTTTTTAAGGGTACCCGTAAGAGATCGGCTCAAAATAATATCCGGAAAGTCTTTGATCCGTTCAATTTTTCATAAAACTGTTCCTGTCAGCATTTATCAAAAACTGTTTAGATCAAGCTCTTCTCGATATTATTTCGAGCCGATTTCTTGCAGGTACCCTTAAAAACATGTTTTAAACATAATGAACGGTTCAGATCATCAAAATAAAGGATCCCTCATTAGAAGCGCGGACTATATATGTATGAGTGAGCATCTAATAAGGGATCCCCTATTTTGCTACGGTGTGGACCTCCTACTTCTTGATCAAATTATGACGATCTGAACCGTTCAATGTGTTTAAAACGTGTTTTTAAGGGTACCCGTAAGAGATCGGCTCAAAATAATATCCGGAAAGTCTTTGATCCGTTCAATTTTTCATAAAACTGTTCCTGTCAGCATTTATCAAAAACTGTTTAGATCAAGCTCTTCTCGATATTATTTCGAGCCGATTTCTTGCAGGTACCCTTAAAAACATGTTTTAAACATAATGAACGGTTCAGATCATCAAAATAAAGGATCCCTCATTAGAAGCGCGGACTATATATGTATGAGTGAGCTTCTAATAAGGGATCCCCTATTTTGCTACGGTGTGGACCTCCTACTTCTTGATCAAATTATGATGATCTGAACCGTTCAATGTGTTTAAAACGTGTTTTTAAGGGTACCCGTAAGAGATCGGCTCAAAATAATATCCGGAAAGTCTTTGATCCATTCAATTTTTCATAAAACTGTTCCTGTCAGCATTTATCAAAAACTGTTTAGATCAAGCTCTTCTCGATATTATTTCGAGCCGATTTCTTGCAGGTACCCTTAAAAACATGTTTTAAACATAATGAACGGTTCAGATCATCAAAATAAAGGATCCCTCATTAGAAGCGCGGACTATATATGTATGAGTGAGCTTCTAATAAGGGATCCCCTATTTTGCTACGGTGTGGACCTCCTACTTCTTGATCAAATTATGACGATCTGAACCGTTCAATGTGTTTAAAACGTGTTTTTAAGGGTACCCGTAAGAGATCGGCTCAAAATAATATCCGGAAAGTCTTTGATCCGTTCAATTTTTCATAAAACTGTTCCTGTCAGCATTTATCAAAAACTGTTTAGATCAAGCTCTTCTCGATATTATTTCGAGCCGATTTCTTGCAGGTACCCTTAAAAACATGTTTTAAACATAATGAACGGTTCAGATCATCAAAATAAAGGATCCCTCATTAGAAGCGCGGACTATATATGTATGAGTGAGCTTCTAATAAGGGATCCCCAATTTTGCTACGGTGTGGACCTCCTACTTCTTGATCAAATTATGATGATCTGAACCGTTCAATGTGTTTAAAACGTGTTTTTAAGGGTACCCGTAAGAGATCGGCTCAAAATAATATCCGGAAAGTCTTTGATCCGTTCAATTTTTCATAAAACTGTTCCTGTCAGCATTTATCAAAAACTGTTTAGATCAAGCTCTTCTCGATATTATTTCGAGCCGATTTCTTGCAGGTACCCTTAAAAACATGTTTTAAACATAATGAACGGTTCAGATCATCAAAATAAAGGATCCCTCATTAGAAGCGCGGACTATATATGTATGAGTGAGCATCTAATAAGGGATCCCCTATTTTGCTACGGTGTGGACCTCCTACTTCTTGATCAAATTATGATGATCTGAACCGTTCAATGTGTTTTAAAACCTGTTTTTAAGGGTACCCGTAAGAGATCGGCTCAAAATAATATCCGGAAAGTCTTTGATCCGTTCAATTTTTCATAAAACTGTTCCTGTCAGCATTTATCAAAAACTGTTTAGATCAAGCTCTTCTCGATATTATTTCGAGCCGATTTCTTGCAGGTACCCTTAAAAACATGTTTTAAACATAATGAACGGTTCAGATCATCAAAATAAAGGATCCCTCATTAGAAGCGCGGACTATATATGTATGAGTGAGCTTCTAATAAGGGATCCCCTATTTTGCTACGGTGTGGACCTCCTACTTCTTGATCAAATTATGATGATCTGAACCGTTCAATGTGTTTAAAACGTGTTTTTAAGGGTACCCGTAAGAGATCGGCTCAAAATAATATCCGGAAAGTCTTTGATCCGTTCAATTTTTCATAAAACTGTTCCTGTCAGCATTTATCAAAAACTGTTTAGATCAAGCTCTTCTCGATATTATTTCGAGCCGATTTCTTGCAGGTACCCTTAAAAACATTTTTTAAACATAATGAACGGTTCAGATCATCAAAATAAAGGATCCCTCATTAGAAGCGCGGACTATATATGTATGAGTGAGCTTCTAATAAGGGATCCCCTATTTTGCTACGGTGTGGACCTCCTACTTCTTGATCAAATTATGATGATCTGAACCGTTCAATGTGTTTAAAACGTGTTTTTAAGGGTACCCGTAAGAGATCGGCTCAAAATAATATCCGGAAAGTCTTTGATCCGTTCAATTTTTCATAAAACTGTTCCTGTCAGCATTTATCAAAAACTGTTTAGATCAAGCTCTTCTCGATATTATTTCGAGCCGATTTCTTGCAGGTACCCTTAAAAACATGTTTTAACCATAATGAACGGTTCAGATCATCAAAATAAAGGATCCCTCATTAGAAGCGCGGACTATATATGTATGAGTGAGCTTCTAATAAGGGATCCCCTATTTTGCTACGGTGTGGACCTCCTACTTCTTGATCAAATTATGATGATCTGAACCGTTCAATGTGTTTAAAACGTGTTTTTAAGGGTACCCGTAAGAGATCGGCTCAAAATAATATCCGGAAAGTCTTTGATCCGTTCAATTTTTCATAAAACTGTTCCTGTCAGCATTTATCAAAAACTGTTTAGATCAAGCTCTTCTCGATATTATTTCGAGCCGATTTCTTGCAGGTACCCTTAAAAACATGTTTTAAACATAATGAACGGTTCAGATCATCAAAATAAAGGATCCCTCATTAGAAGCGCGGACTATATATGTATGAGTGAGCTTCTAATAAGGGATCCCCTATTTTGCTACGGTGTGGACCTCCTACTTCTTGATCAAATTATGATGATCTGAACCGTTCAATGTGTTTAAAACGTGTTTTTAAGGGTACCCGTAAGAGATCGGCTCAAAATAATATCCGGAAAGTCTTTGATCCGTTCAATTTTTCATAAAACTGTTCCTGTCAGCATTTATCAAAAACTGTTTAGATCAAGCTCTTCTCGATATTATTTCGAGCCGATTTCTTGCAGGTACCCTTAAAAACATGTTTTAAACATAATGAACGGTTCAGATCATCAAAATAAAGGATCCCTCATTAGAAGCGCGGACTATATATGTATGAGTGAGCTTCTAATAAGGGATCCCCTATTTTGCTACGGTGTGGACCTCCTACTTCTTGATCAAATTATGATGATCTGAACCGTTCAATGTGTTTAAAACGTGTTTTTAAGGGTACCCGTAAGAGATCGGCTCAAAATAATATCCGGAAAGTCTTTGATCCGTTCAATTTTTCATAAAACTGTTCCTGTCAGCATTTATCAAAAACTGTTTAGATCAAGCTCTTCTCGATATTATTTCGAGCCGATTTCTTGCAGGTACCCTTAAAAACATGTTTTAAACATAATGAACGGTTCAGATCATCAAAATAAAGGATCCCTCATTAGAAGAGCGGACTATATATGTATGAGTGAGCTTCTAATAAGGGATCCCCTATTTTGCTACGGTGTGGACCTCCTACTTCTTGATCAAATTGTGACGATCTGAACCGTTCAATGTGTTTAAAACGTGTTTTTAAGGGTACCCGTAAGAGATCGGCTCAAAATAATATCCGGAAAGTCTTTGATCCGTTCAATTTTTCATAAAACTGTTCCTGTCAGCATTTATCAAAAACTGTTTAGATCAAGCTCTTCTCGATATTATTTCGAGCCGATTTCTTGCAGTTACCCTTAAAAACATGTTTTAAACATAATGAACGGTTCAGATCATCAAAATAAAGGATCCCTCATTAGAAGCGCGGACTATATATGTATGAGTGAGCTTCTAATAAGGGATCCCCTATTTTGCTACGGTGTGGACCTCCTACTTCTTGATCAAATTGTGATGATCTGAACCGTTCAATGTGTTTAAAACGTGTTTTTAAGGGTACCCGTAAGAGATCGGCTCAAAATAATATCCGGAAAGTCTTTGATCCGTTCAATTTTTCATAAAACTGTTCCTGTCAGCATTTATCAAAAACTGTTTAGATCAAGCTCTTCTCGATATTATTTCGAGCCGATTTCTTGCAGGTACCCTTAAAAACATGTTTTAAACATAATGAACGGTTCAGATCATCAAAATAAAGGATCCCTCATTAGAAGCGCGGACTATATATGTATGAGTGAGCTTCTAATAAGGGATCCCCTATTTTGCTACGGTGTGGACCTCCTACTTCTTGATCAAATTATGATGATCTGAACCGTTCAATGTGTTTAAAACGTGTTTTTAAGGGTACCCGTAAGAGATCGGCTCAAAATAATATCCGGAAAGTCTTTGATCCGTTCAATTTTTCATAAAACTGTTCCTGTCAGCATTTATCAAAAACTGTTTAGATCAAGCTCTTCTCGATATTATTTCGAGCCGATTTTTTGCAGGTACCCTTAAAAACATGTTTTAAACATAATGAACGGTTCAGATCATCAAAATAAAGGATCCCTCATTAGAAGCGCGGACTATATATGTATGAGTGAGCTTCTAATAAGGGATCCCCTATTTTGCTACGGTGTGGACCTCCTACTTCTTGATCAAATTATGATGATCTGAACCGTTCAATGTGTTTAAAACGTGTTTTTAAGGGTACCCGTAAGAGATCGGCTCAAAATAATATCCGGAAAGTCTTTGATCCGTTCAATTTTTCATAAAACTGTTCCTGTCAGCATTTATCAAAAACTGTTTAGATCAAGCTCTTCTCGATATTATTTCGAGCCGATTTCTTGCAGGTACCCTTAAAAACATGTTTTAAACATAATGAACGGTTCAGATCATCAAAATAAAGGATCCCTCATTAGAAGCGCGGACTATATATGTATGAGTGAGCTTCTAATAAGGGATCCCCTATTTTGCTACGGTGTGGACCTCCTACTTCTTGATCAAATTATGATGATCTGAACCGTTCAATGTGTTTAAAACGTGTTTTTAAGGGTACCCGTAAGAGATCGGCTCAAAATAATATCCGGAAAGTCTTTGATCCGTTCAATTTTTCATAAAACTGTTCCTGTCAGCATTTATCAAAAACTGTTTAGATCAAGCTCTTCTCGATATTATTTCGAGCCGATTTCTTGCAGGTACCCTTAAAAACATGTTTTAAACATAATGAACGGTTCAGATCATCAAAATAAAGGATCCCTCATTAGAAGCGCGGACTATATATGTATGAGTGAGCTTCTAATAAGGGATCCCCGATTTTGGTACGGTGTGGACCTCCTACTTCTTGATCAAATTATGATGATCTGAACCGTTCAATGTGTTTAAAACGTGTTTTTAAGGGTACCCGTAAGAGATCGGCTCAAAATAATATCCGGAAAGTCTTTGATCCGTTCAATTTTTCATAAAACTGTTCCTGTCAGCATTTATCAAAAACTGTTTAGATCAAGCTCTTCTCGATATTATTTCGAGCCGATTTCTTGCAGGTACCCTTAAAAACATGTTTTAAACATAATGAACGGTTCAGATCATCAAAATAAAGGATCCCTCATTAGAAGCGCGGACTATATATGTATGAGTGAGCTTCTAATAAGGGATCCCCTATTTTGCTACGGTGTGGACCTCCTACTTCTTGATCAAATTATGACGATCTGAACCGTTCAATGTGTTTAAAACGTGTTTTTAAGGGTACCCGTAAGAGATCGGCTCAAAATAATATCCGGAAAGTCTTTGATCCGTTCAATTTTTCATAAAACTGTTCCTGTCAGCATTTATCAAAAACTGTTTAGATCAAGCTCTTCTCGATATTATTTCGAGCCGATTTCTTGCAGGTACCCTTAAAAACATGTTTTAAACATAATGAACGGTTCAGATCATCAAAATAAAGGATCCCTCATTAGAAGCGCGGACTATATATGTATGAGTGAGCTTCTAATAAGGGATCCCCTATTTTGCTACGGTGTGGACCTCCTACTTCTTGATCAAATTATGACGATCTGAACCGTTCAATGTGTTTAAAACGTGTTTTTAAGGGTACCCGTAAGAGATCGGCTCAAAATAATATCCGGAAAGTCTTTGATCCGTTCAATTTTTCATAAAACTGTTCCTGTCAGCATTTATCAAAAACTGTTTAGATCAAGCTCTTCTCGATATTATTTCGAGCCGATTTCTTGCAGGTACCCTTAAAAACATGTTTTAAACATAATGAACGGTTCAGATCATCAAAATAAAGGATCCCTCATTAGAAGCGCGGACTATATATGTATGAGTGAGCATCTAATAAGGGATCCCCTATTTTGCTACGGTGTGGACCTCCTACTTCTTGATCAAATTATGATGATCTGAACCGTTCAATGTGTTTAAAACCTGTTTTTAAGGGTACCCGTAAGAGATCGGCTCAAAATAATATCCGGAAAGTCTTTGATCCGTTCAATTTTTCATAAAACTGTTCCTGTCAGCATTTATCAAAAACTGTTTAGATCAAGCTCTTCTCGATATTATTTCGAGCCGATTTCTTGCAGGTACCCTTAAAAACATGTTTTAAACATAATGAACGGTTCAGATCATCAAAATAAAGGATCCCTCATTAGAAGCGCGGACTATATATGTATGAGTGAGCTTCTAATAAGGGATCCCCTATTTTGCTACGGTGTGGACCTCCTACTTCTTGATCAAATTATGATGATCTGAACCGTTCAATGTGTTTAAAACGTGTTTTTAAGGGTACCCATAAGAGATCGGCTCAAAATAATATCCGGAAAGTCTTTGATCCGTTCAATTTTTCATAAAACTGTTCCTGTCAGCATTTATCAAAAACTGTTTAGATCAAGCTCTTCTCGATATTATTTCGAGCCGATTTCTTGCAGGTACCCTTAAAAACATGTTTTAAACATAATGAACGGTTCAGATCATCAAAATAAAGGATCCCTCATTAGAAGCGCGGACTATATATGTATGAGTGAGCTTCTAATAAGGGATCCCCTATTTTGCTACGGTGTGGACCTCCTACTTCTTGATCAAATTATGATGATCTGAACCGTTCAATGTGTTTAAAACGTGTTTTTAAGGGTACCCGTAAGAGATCGGCTCAAAATAATATCCGGAAAGTCTTTGATCCGTTCAATTTTTCATAAAACTGTTCCTGTCAGCATTTATCAAAAACTGTTTAGATCAAGCTCTTCTCGATATTATTTCGAGCCGATTTCTTGCAGGTACCCTTAAAAACATGTTTTAAACATAATGAACGGTTCAGATCACCAAAATAAAGGATCCCTCATTAGAAGCGCGGACTATATATGTATGAGTGAGTTTCTAATAAGGGATCCCCTATTTTGCTACGGTGTGGACCTCCTACTTCTTGATCAAATTATGATGATCTGAACCGTTCAATGTGTTTAAAACGTGTTTTTAAGGGTACCCGTAAGAGATCGGCTCAAAATAATATCCGGAAAGTCTTTGATCCGTTCAATTTTTCATAAAACTGTTCCTGTCAGCATTTATCAAAAACTGTTTAGATCAAGCTCTTCTCGATATTATTTCGAGCCGATTTCTTGCAGGTACCCTTAAAAACATGTTTTAAACATAATGAACGGTTCAGATCATCAAAATAAAGGATCCCTCATTAGAAGCGCGGACTATATATGTATGAGTGAGCATCTAATAAGGGATCCCCTATTTTGCTACGGTGTGGACCTCCTACTTCTTGATCAAATTATGATGATCTGAACCGTTCAATGTGTTTAAAACCTGTTTTTAAGGGTACCCGTAAGAGATCGGCTCAAAATAATATCCGGAAAGTCTTTGATCCGTTCAATTTTTCATAAAACTGTTCCTGTCAGCATTTATCAAAAACTGTTTAGATCAAGCTCTTCTCGATATTATTTCGAGCCGATTTCTTGCAGGTACCCTTAAAAACATGTTTTAAACATAATGAACGGTTCAGATCATCAAAATAAAGGATCCCTCATTAGAAGCGCGGACTATATATGTATGAGTGAGCTTCTAATAAGGGATCCCCTATTTTGCTACGGTGTGGACCTCCTACTTCTTGATCAAATTATGATGATCTGAACCGTTCAATGTGTTTAAAACGTGTTTTTAAGGGTACCCATAAGAGATCGGCTCAAAATAATATCCGGAAAGTCTTTGATCCGTTCAATTTTTCATAAAACTGTTCCTGTCAGCATTTATCAAAAACTGTTTAGATCAAGCTCTTCTCGATATTATTTCGAGCCGATTTCTTGCAGGTACCCTTAAAAACATGTTTTAAACATAATGAACGGTTCAGATCATCAAAATAAAGGATCCCTCATTAGAAGCGCGGACTATATATGTATGAGTGAGCTTCTAATAAGGGATCCCCTATTTTGCTACGGTGTGGACCTCCTACTTCTTGATCAAATTATGATGATCTGAACCGTTCAATGTGTTTAAAACGTGTTTTTAAGGGTACCCGTAAGAGATCGGCTCAAAATAATATCCGGAAAGTCTTTGATCCGTTCAATTTTTCATAAAACTGTTCCTGTCAGCATTTATCAAAAACTGTTTAGATCAAGCTCTTCTCGATATTATTTCGAGCCGATTTCTTGCAGGTACCCTTAAAAACATGTTTTAAACATAATGAACGGTTCAGATCACCAAAATAAAGGATCCCTCATTAGAAGCGCGGACTATATATGTATGAGTGAGTTTCTAATAAGGGATCCCCTATTTTGCTACGGTGTGGACCTCCTACTTCTTGATCAAATTATGATGATCTGAACCGTTCAATGTGTTTAAAACGTGTTTTTAAGGGTACCCGTAAGAGATCGGCTCAAAATAATATCCGGAAAGTCTTTGATCCGTTCAATTTTTCATAAAACTGTTCCTGTCAGCATTTATCAAAAACTGTTTAGATCAAGCTCTTCTCGATATTATTTCGAGCCGATTTCTTGCAGGTACCCTTAAAAACATGTTTTAAACATAATGAACGGTTCAGATCATCAAAATAAAGGATCCCTCATTAGAAGCGCGGACTATATATGTATGAGTGAGCTTCTAATAAGGGATCCCCTATTTTGCTACGGTGTGGACCTCCTACTTCTTGATCAAATTATGATGATCTGAACCGTTCAATGTGTTTAAAACGTGTTTTTAAGGGTACCCGTAAGAGATCGGCTCAAAATAATATCCGGAAAGTCTTTGATCCGTTCAATTTTTCATAAAACTGTTCCTGTCAGCATTTATCAAAAACTGTTTAGATCAAGCTCTTCTCGATATTATTTCGAGCCGATTTCTTGCAGGTACCCTTAAAAACATGTTTTAAACATAATGAACGGTTCAGATCATCAAAATAAAGGATCCCTCATTAGAAGCGCGGACTATATATGTATGAGTGAGCTTCTAATAAGGGATCCCCTATTTTGCTACGGTGTGGACCTCCTACTTCTTGATCAAATTATGATGATCTGAACCGTTCAATGTGTTTAAAACGTGTTTTTAAGGGTACCCGTAAGAGATCGGCTCAAAATAATATCCGGAAAGTCTTTGATCCGTTCAATTTTTCATAAAACTGTTCCTGTCAGCATTTATCAAAAACTGTTTAGATCAAGCTCTTCTCGATATTATTTCGAGCCGATTTCTTGCAGGTACCCTTAAAAACATGTTTTAAACATAATGAACGGTTCAGATCATCAAAATAAAGGATCCCTCATTAGAAGAGCGGACTATATATGTATGAGTGAGCTTCTAATAAGGGATCCCCTATTTTGCTACGGTGTGGACCTCCTACTTCTTGATCAAATTGTGACGATCTGAACCGTTCAATGTGTTTAAAACGTGTTTTTAAGGGTACCCGTAAGAGATCGGCTCAAAATAATATCCGGAAAGTCTTTGATCCGTTCAATTTTTCATAAAACTGTTCCTGTCAGCATTTATCAAAAACTGTTTAGATCAAGCTCTTCTCGATATTATTTCGAGCCGATTTCTTGCAGTTACCCTTAAAAACATGTTTTAAACATAATGAACGGTTCAGATCATCAAAATAAAGGATCCCTCATTAGAAGCGCGGACTATATATGTATGAGTGAGCTTCTAATAAGGGATCCCCTATTTTGCTACGGTGTGGACCTCCTACTTCTTGATCAAATTGTGATGATCTGAACCGTTCAATGTGTTTAAAACGTGTTTTTAAGGGTACCCGTAAGAGATCGGCTCAAAATAATATCCGGAAAGTCTTTGATCCGTTCAATTTTTCATAAAACTGTTCCTGTCAGCATTTATCAAAAACTGTTTAGATCAAGCTCTTCTCGATATTATTTCGAGCCGATTTCTTGCAGGTACCCTTAAAAACATGTTTTAAACATAATGAACGGTTCAGATCATCAAAATAAAGGATCCCTCATTAGAAGCGCGGACTATATATGTATGAGTGAGCTTCTAATAAGGGATCCCCTATTTTGCTACGGTGTGGACCTCCTACTTCTTGATCAAATTATGATGATCTGAACCGTTCAATGTGTTTAAAACGTGTTTTTAAGGGTACCCGTAAGAGATCGGCTCAAAATAATATCCGGAAAGTCTTTGATCCGTTCAATTTTTCATAAAACTGTTCCTGTCAGCATTTATCAAAAACTGTTTAGATCAAGCTCTTCTCGATATTATTTCGAGCCGATTTTTTGCAGGTACCCTTAAAAACATGTTTTAAACATAATGAACGGTTCAGATCATCAAAATAAAGGATCCCTCATTAGAAGCGCGGACTATATATGTATGAGTGAGCTTCTAATAAGGGATCCCCTATTTTGCTACGGTGTGGACCTCCTACTTCTTGATCAAATTATGATGATCTGAACCGTTCAATGTGTTTAAAACGTGTTTTTAAGGGTACCCGTAAGAGATCGGCTCAAAATAATATCCGGAAAGTCTTTGATCCGTTCAATTTTTCATAAAACTGTTCCTGTCAGCATTTATCAAAAACTGTTTAGATCAAGCTCTTCTCGATATTATTTCGAGCCGATTTCTTGCAGGTACCCTTAAAAACATGTTTTAAACATAATGAACGGTTCAGATCATCAAAATAAAGGATCCCTCATTAGAAGCGCGGACTATATATGTATGAGTGAGCTTCTAATAAGGGATCCCCTATTTTGCTACGGTGTGGACCTCCTACTTCTTGATCAAATTATGATGATCTGAACCGTTCAATGTGTTTAAAACGTGTTTTTAAGGGTACCCGTAAGAGATCGGCTCAAAATAATATCCGGAAAGTCTTTGATCCGTTCAATTTTTCATAAAACTGTTCCTGTCAGCATTTATCAAAAACTGTTTAGATCAAGCTCTTCTCGATATTATTTCGAGCCGATTTCTTGCAGGTACCCTTAAAAACATGTTTTAAACATAATGAACGGTTCAGATCATCAAAATAAAGGATCCCTCATTAGAAGCGCGGACTATATATGTATGAGTGAGCTTCTAATAAGGGATCCCCGATTTTGGTACGGTGTGGACCTCCTACTTCTTGATCAAATTATGATGATCTGAACCGTTCAATGTGTTTAAAACGTGTTTTTAAGGGTACCCGTAAGAGATCGGCTCAAAATAATATCCGGAAAGTCTTTGATCCGTTCAATTTTTCATAAAACTGTTCCTGTCAGCATTTATCAAAAACTGTTTAGATCAAGCTCTTCTCGATATTATTTCGAGCCGATTTCTTGCAGGTACCCTTAAAAACATGTTTTAAACATAATGAACGGTTCAGATCATCAAAATAAAGGATCCCTCATTAGAAGCGCGGACTATATATGTATGAGTGAGCTTCTAATAAGGGATCCCCTATTTTGCTACGGTGTGGACCTCCTACTTCTTGATCAAATTATGACGATCTGAACCGTTCAATGTGTTTAAAACGTGTTTTTAAGGGTACCCGTAAGAGATCGGCTCAAAATAATATCCGGAAAGTCTTTGATCCGTTCAATTTTTCATAAAACTGTTCCTGTCAGCATTTATCAAAAACTGTTTAGATCAAGCTCTTCTCGATATTATTTCGAGCCGATTTCTTGCAGGTACCCTTAAAAACATGTTTTAAACATAATGAACGGTTCAGATCATCAAAATAAAGGATCCCTCATTAGAAGCGCGGACTATATATGTATGAGTGAGCTTCTAATAAGGGATCCCCTATTTTGCTACGGTGTGGACCTCCTACTTCTTGATCAAATTATGACGATCTGAACCGTTCAATGTGTTTAAAACGTGTTTTTAAGGGTACCCGTAAGAGATCGGCTCAAAATAATATCCGGAAAGTCTTTGATCCGTTCAATTTTTCATAAAACTGTTCCTGTCAGCATTTATCAAAAACTGTTTAGATCAAGCTCTTCTCGATATTATTTCGAGCCG
Source organism: Arctostaphylos glauca (assembly GCA_019985065.2). NCBI lineage: Eukaryota > Viridiplantae > Streptophyta > Magnoliopsida > Ericales > Ericaceae > Arctostaphylos > Arctostaphylos glauca. The sequence continues at coordinate 547,870 of JAHSPW020000023.1, forward strand.
ATTTCTTGCAGGTACCCTTAAAAACATGTTTTAAACATAATGAACGGTTCAGATCATCAAAATAAAGGATCCCTCATTAGAAGCGCGGACTATATATGTATGAGTGAGCATCTAATAAGGGATCCCCTATTTTGCTACGGTGTGGACCTCCTACTTCTTGATCAAATTATGATGATCTGAACCGTTCAATGTGTTTAAAACCTGTTTTTAAGGGTACCCGTAAGAGATCGGCTCAAAATAATATCCGGAAAGTCTTTGATCCGTTCAATTTTTCATAAAACTGTTCCTGTCAGCATTTATCAAAAACTGTTTAGATCAAGCTCTTCTCGATATTATTTCGAGCCGATTTCTTGCAGGTACCCTTAAAAACATGTTTTAAACATAATGAACGGTTCAGATCATCAAAATAAAGGATCCCTCATTAGAAGCGCGGACTATATATGTATGAGTGAGCTTCTAATAAGGGATCCCCTATTTTGCTACGGTGTGGACCTCCTACTTCTTGATCAAATTATGATGATCTGAACCGTTCAATGTGTTTAAAACGTGTTTTTAAGGGTACCCATAAGAGATCGGCTCAAAATAATATCCGGAAAGTCTTTGATCCGTTCAATTTTTCATAAAACTGTTCCTGTCAGCATTTATCAAAAACTGTTTAGATCAAGCTCTTCTCGATATTATTTCGAGCCGATTTCTTGCAGGTACCCTTAAAAACATGTTTTAAACATAATGAACGGTTCAGATCATCAAAATAAAGGATCCCTCATTAGAAGCGCGGACTATATATGTATGAGTGAGCTTCTAATAAGGGATCCCCTATTTTGCTACGGTGTGGACCTCCTACTTCTTGATCAAATTATGATGATCTGAACCGTTCAATGTGTTTAAAACGTGTTTTTAAGGGTACCCGTAAGAGATCGGCTCAAAATAATATCCGGAAAGTCTTTGATCCGTTCAATTTTTCATAAAACTGTTCCTGTCAGCATTTATCAAAAACTGTTTAGATCAAGCTCTTCTCGATATTATTTCGAGCCGATTTCTTGCAGGTACCCTTAAAAACATGTTTTAAACATAATGAACGGTTCAGATCACCAAAATAAAGGATCCCTCATTAGAAGCGCGGACTATATATGTATGAGTGAGTTTCTAATAAGGGATCCCCTATTTTGCTACGGTGTGGACCTCCTACTTCTTGATCAAATTATGATGATCTGAACCGTTCAATGTGTTTAAAACGTGTTTTTAAGGGTACCCGTAAGAGATCGGCTCAAAATAATATCCGGAAAGTCTTTGATCCGTTCAATTTTTCATAAAACTGTTCCTGTCAGCATTTATCAAAAACTGTTTAGATCAAGCTCTTCTCGATATTATTTCGAGCCGATTTCTTGCAGGTACCCTTAAAAACATGTTTTAAACATAATGAACGGTTCAGATCACCAAAATAAAGGATCCCTCATTAGAAGCGCGGACTATATATGTATGAGTGAGCTTCTAATAAGGGATCCCCTATTTTGCTACGGTGTGGACCTCCTACTTCTTGATCAAATTATGATGATCTGAACCGTTCAATGTGTTTAAAACGTGTTTTTAAGGGTACCCGTAAGAGATCGGCTCAAAATAATATCCGGAAAGTCTTTGATCCGTTCAATTTTTCATAAAACTGTTCCTGTCAGCATTTATCAAAAACTGTTTAGATCAAGCTCTTCTCGATATTATTTCGAGCCGATTTCTTGCAGGTACCCTTAAAAACATGTTTTAAACATAATGAACGGTTCAGATCACCAAAATAAAGGATCCCTCATTAGAAGCGCGGACTATATATGTATGAGTGAGCTTCTAATAAGGGATCCCCTATTTTGCTACGGTGTGGACCTCCTACTTCTTGATCAAATTATGATGATCTGAACCGTTCAATGTGTTTAAAACGTGTTTTTAAGGGTACCCGTAAGAGATCGGCTCAAAATAATATCCGGAAAGTCTTTGATCCGTTCAATTTTTCATAAAACTGTTCCTGTAAGCATTTATCAAAAACTGTTTAGATCAAGCTCTTCTCGATATTATTTCGAGCCGATTTCTTGCAGTTACCCTTAAAAACATGTTTTAAACATAATGAACGGTTCAGATCACCAAAATAAAGGATCCCTCATTAGAAGCGCGGACTATATATGTATGAGTGAGCTTCTAATAAGGGATCCCCTATTTTGGTACGGTGTGGACCTCCTACTTCTTGATCAAATTATGATGATCTGAACCGTTCAATGTGTTTAAAACGTGTTTTTAAGGGTACCCGTAAGAGATCGGCTCAAAATAATATCCGGAAAGTCTTTGATCCGTTCAATTTTTCATAAAACTGTTCCTGTCAGCATTTATCAAAAACTGTTTAGATCAAGCTCTTCTCGATATTATTTCGAGCCGATTTCTTGCAGGTACCCTTAAAAACATGTTTTAAACATAATGAACGGTTCAGATCACCAAAATAAAGGATCCCTCATTAGAAGCGCGGACTATATATGTATGAGTGAGCTTCTAATAAGGGATCCCCTATTTTGCTACGGTGTGGGCCTCCTACTTCTTGATCAAATTATGATGATCTGAACCGTTCAATGTGTTTAAAACGTGTTTTTAAGGGTACCCGTAAGAGATCGGCTCAAAATAATATCCGGAAAGTCTTTGATCCGTTCAATTTTTCATAAAACTGTTCCTGTCAGCATTTATCAAAAACTGTTTAGATCAAGCTCTTCTCGATATTATTTCGAGCCGATTTCTTGCAGGTACCCTTAAAAACATGTTTTAAACATAATGAACGGTTCAGATCATCAAAATAAAGGATCCCTCATTAGAAGCGCGGACTATATATGTATGAGTGAGCTTCTAATAAGGGATCCCCTATTTTGCTACGGTGTGGGCCTCCTACTTCTTAATCAAATTATGATGATCTGAACCGTTCAATGTGTTTAAAACGTGTTTTTAAGGGTACCCGTAAGAGATCGGCTCAAAATAATATCCGGAAAGTCTTTGATCCGTTCAATTTTTCATAAAACTGTTCCTGTCAGCATTTATCAAAAACTGTTTAGATCAAGCTCTTCTCGATATTATTTCGAGCCGATTTCTTGCAGGTACCCTTAAAAACATGTTTTAAACATAATGAACGGTTCAGATCACCAAAATAAAGGATCCCTCATTAGAAGCGCGGACTATATATGTATGAGTGAGCTTCTAATAAGGGATCCCCTATTTTGCTACGGTGTGGACCTCCTACTTCTTGATCAAATTATGATGATCTGAACCGTTCAATGTGTTTAAAACGTGTTTTTAAGGGTACCCGTAAGAGATCGGCTCAAAATAATATCCGGAAAGTCTTTGATCCGTTCAATTTTTCATAAAACTGTTCCTGTCAGCATTTATCAAAAACTGTTTAGATCAAGCTGTTCTCGATATTATTTCGAGCCGATTTCTTGCAGGTACCCTTAAAAACATGTTTTAAACATAATGAACGGTTCAGATCACCAAAATAAAGGATCCCTCATTAGAAGCGCGGACTATATATGTATGAGTGAGCTTCTAATAAGGGATCCCCTATTTTGCTACGGTGTGGACCTCCTACTTCTTGATCAAATTATGATGATCTGAACCGTTCAATGTGTTTAAAACGTGTTTTTAAGGGTACCCGTAAGAGATCGGCTCAAAATAATAGCTGGAAAGTCTTTGATCCGTTCAATTTTTCATAAAACTGTTCCTGTCAGCATTTATCAAAAAATGTTTAGATCAAGCTCTTCTCGATATTATTTCGAGCCGATTTCTTGCAGGTACCCTTAAAAACATGTTTTAAACATAATGAACAGTTCAGATCATCAAAATAAAGGATCCCTCATTAGAAGCGCGGACTATATATGTATGAGTGAGCTTCTAATAAGGGATCCCCTATTTTGCTACGGTGTGGACCTCCTACTTCTTGATCAAATTATGATGATCTGAACCGTTCAATGTGTTTAAAACGTGTTTTTAAGGGTACCCGTAAGAGATCAGCTCAAAATAATATCCGGAAAGTCTTTGATCCGTTCAATTTTTCATAAAACTGTTCCTGTCAGCATTTATCAAAAACTGTTTAGATCAAGCTCTTCTCGATATTATTTCGAGCCGATTTCTTGCAGGTACCCTTAAAAACATGTTTTAAACATAATGAACGGTTCAGATCACCAAAATAAAGGATCCCTCATTAGAAGCGCGGACTATATATGTATGAGTGAGCTTCTAATAAGGGATCCCCTATTTTGCTACGGTGTGGGCCTCCTACTTCTTGATCAAATTATGATGATCTGAACCGTTCAATGTGTTTAAAACGTGTTTTTAAGGGTACCCGTAAGAGATCGGCTCAAAATAATATCCGGAAAGTCTTTGATCCGTTCAATTTTTCATAAAACTGTTCCTGTCAGCATTTATCAAAAACTGTTTAGATCAACCTCTTCTCGATATTATTTCGAGCCGATTTCTTGCAGGTACCCTTAAAAACATGTTTTAAACATAATGAACGGTTCAGATCATCAAAATAAAGGATCCCTCATTAGAAGCGCGGACTATATATGTATGAGTGAGCTTCTAATAAGGGATCCCCTATTTTGCTACGGTGTGGACCTCCTACTTCTTCATCAAATTATGATGATCTGAACCGTTCAATGTGTTTAAAACGTGTTTTTAAGGGTACCCGTAAGAGATCGGCTCAAAATAATATCCGGAAAGTCTTTGATCCGTTCAATTTTTCATAAAACTGTTCCTGTCAGCATTTATCAAAAACTGTTTAGATCAAGCTCTTCTCGATATTATTTCGAGCCGATTTCTTGCAGGTACCCTTAAAAACATGTTTTAAACATAATGAACGGTTCAGATCATCAAAATAAAGGATCCCTCATTAGAAGCGCGGACTATATATGTATGAGTGAGCTTCTAATAAGGGATCCCCTATTTTGCTACGGTGTGGGCCTCCTACTTCTTCATCAAATTATGATGATCTGAACCGTTCAATGTGTTTAAAACGTGTTTTTAAGGGTACCCGTAAGAGATCGGCTCAAAATAATATCCGGAAAGTCTTTGATCCGTTCAATTTTTCATAAAACTGTTCCTGTCAGCATTTATCAAAAATTGTTTAGATCAAGCTCTTCTCGATATTATTTCGAGCCGATTTCTTGCAGGTACCCTTAAAAACATGTTTTAAACATAATGAACGGTTCAGATCATCAAAATAAAGGATCCCTCATTAGAAGCGCGGACTATATATGTATGAGTGAGCTTCTAATAAGGGATCCCTTATTTTGCTACGGTGTGGACCTCCTACTTCTTGATCAAATTATGATGATCTGAACCGTTCAATGTGTTTAAAACGTGTTTTAAAGGGTACCCGTAAGAGATCGGCTCAAAATAATATCCGGAAAGTCTTTGATCCGTTCAATTTTTCATAAAACTGTTCCTGTCAGCATTTATCAAAAACTGTTTAGATCAAGCTCTTCTCGATATTATTTCGAGCCGATTTCTTGCAGGTACCCTTAAAAACATGTTTTAAACATAATGAACGGTTCAGATCACCAAAATAAAGGATCCCTCATTAGAAGCGCGGACTATATATGTATGAGTGAGCTTCTAATAAGGGATCCCCTATTTTGCTACGGTGTGGACCTCCTACTTCTTGATCAAATTATGATGATCTGAACCGTTCAATGTGTTTAAAACGTGTTTTTAAGGGTACCCGTAAGAGATCGGCTCAAAATAATATCCGGAAAGTCTTTGATCCGTTCAATTTTTCATAAAACTGTTCCTGTCAGCATTTATCAAAAACTGTTTAGATCAAGCTCTTCTCGATATTATTTCGAGCCGATTTCTTGCAGGTACCCTTAAAAACATGTTTTAAACATAATGAACGGTTCAGATCATCAAAATAAAGGATCCCTCATTAGAAGCGCGGACTATATATGTATGAGTGAGCTTCTAATAAGGGATCCCCTATTTTGCTACGGTGTGGGCCTCCTACTTCTTGATCAAATTATGATGATCTGAACCGTTCAATGTGTTTAAAACGTGTTTTTAAGGGTACCCGTAAGAGATCGGCTCAAAATAATATCCGGAAAGTCTTTGATCCGTTCAATTTTTTATAAAACTGTTCCTGTCAGCATTTATCAAAAACTGTTTAGATCAAGCTCTTCTCGATATTATTTCGAGCCGATTTCTTGCAGGTACCCTTAAAAACATGTTTTAAACATAATGAACGGTTCAGATCATCAAAATAAAGGATCCCTCATTAGAAGCGCGGACTATATATGTATGAGTGAGCTTCTAATAAGGGATCCCCTATTTTGCTACGGTGTGGGCCTCCTACTTCTTGATCAAATTATGATGATCTGAACCGTTCAATGTGTTTAAAACGTGTTTTTAAGGGTACCCGTAAGAGATCGGCTCAAAATAATATCCGGAAAGTCTTTGATCCGTTCAATTTTTTATAAAACTGTTCCTGTCAGCATTTATCAAAAACTGTTTAGATCAAGCTCTTCTCGATATTATTTCGAGCCGATTTCTTGCAGGTACCCTCAAAAACATGTTTTAAACATAATGAACGGTTCAGATCATCAAAATAAAGGATCCCTCATTAGAAGCGCGGACTATATATGTATGAGTGAGCTTCTAATAAGGGATCCCCTATTTTGCTACGGTGTGGGCCTCCTACTTCTTGATCAAATTATGATGATCTGAACCGTTCAATGTGTTTAAAACGTGTTTTTAAGGGTACCCGTAAGAGATCGGCTCAAAATAATATCCGGAAAGTCTTTGATCCGTTCAATTTTTCATAAAACTGTTCCTGTCAGCATTTATCAAAAACTGTTTAGATCAAGCTCTTCTCGATATTATTTCGAGCCGATTTCTTGCAGGTACCCTTAAAAACATGTTTTAAACATAATGAACGGTTCAGATCATCAAAATAAAGGATCCCTCATTAGAAGCGCGGACTATATATGTATGAGTGAGCTTCTAATAAGGGATCCCCTATTTTGCTACGGTGTGGGCCTCCTACTTCTTCATCAAATTATGATGATCTGAACCGTTCAATGTGTTTAAAACGTGTTTTTAAGGGTACCCGTAAGAGATCGGCTCAAAATAATATCCGGAAAGTCTTTGATCCGTTCAATTTTTCATAAAACTGTTCCTGTCAGCATTTATCAAAAACTGTTTAGATCAAGCTCTTCTCGATATTATTTCGAGCCGATTTCTTGCAGGTACCCTTAAAAACATGTTTTAAACATAATGAACGGTTCAGATCATCAAAATAAAGGATCCCTCATTAGAAGCGCGGACTATATATGTATGAGTGAGCTTCTAATAAGGGATCCCCTATTTTGCTACGGTGTGGACCTCCTACTTCTTGATCAAATTATGATGATCTGAACCGTTCAATGTGTTTAAAACGTGTTTTTAAGGGTACCCGTAAGAGATCGGCTCAAAATAATATCCGGAAAGTCTTTGATCCGTTCAATTTTTCATAAAGCTGTTCCTGTCAGCATTTATCAAAAACTGTTTAGATCAAGCTCTTCTCGATATTATTTCGAGCCGATTTCTTGCAGGTACCCTGAAAAACATGTTTTAAACATAATGAACGGTTCAGATCATCAAAATAAAGGATCTCTCATTAGAAGCGCGGACTATATATGTATGAGTGAGCTTCTAATAAGGGATCCCCTATTTTGCTACGGTGTGGACCTCCTACTTCTTGATCAAATTATGATGATCTGAACCGTTCAATGTGTTTAAAACGTGTTTTTAAGGGTACCCGTAAGAGATCGGCTCAAAATAATATCCGGAAAGTCTTTGATCCGTTCAATTTTTCATAAAACTGTTCCTGTCAGCATTTATCAAAAACTGTTTAGATCAAGCTCTTCTCGATATTATTTCGAGCCGATTTCTTGCAGGTACCCTTAAAAACATGTTTTAAACATAATGAACGGTTCAGATCATCAAAATAAAGGATCCCTCATTAGAACCGCGGACTATATATGTATGAGTGAGCTTCTAATAAGGGATCCCCTATTTTGCTACGGTGTGGACCTCCTACTTCTTGATCAAATTATGATGATCTGAACCGTTCAATGTGTTTAAAACGTGTTTTTAAGGGTACCCGTAAGAGATCGGCTCAAAATAATATCCGGAAAGTCTTTGATCCGTTCAATTTTTCATAAAACTGTTCCTGTCAGCATTTATCAAAAACTGTTTAGATCAAGCTCTTCTCGATATTATTTCGAGCCGATTTCTTGCAGGTACCCTTAAAAACATGTTTTAAACATAATGAACGGTTCAGATCATCAAAATAAAGGATCCCTCATTAGAAGCGCGGACTATATATGTATGAGTGAGCTTCTAATAAGGGATCCCCTATTTTGCTACGGTGTGGACCTCCTACTTCTTGATCAAATTATGATGATCTAAACCGTTCAATGTGTTTAAAACGTGTTTTTAAGGGTACCCGTAAGAGATCGGCTCAAAATAATATCCGGAAAGTCTTTGATCCGTTCAATTTTTCATAAAGCTGTTCCTGTCAGCATTTATCAAAAACTGTTTAGATCAAGGTCTTCTCGATATTATTTCGAGCCGATTTCTTGCAGGTACCCTTAAAAACATGTTTTAAACATAATGAACGGTTCAGATCATCAAAATAAAGGATCCCTCATTAGAAGCACGGACTATATATGTATGAGTGAGCTTCTAATAAGGGATCCCCTATTTTGCTACGGTGTGGACCTCCTACTTCTTGATCAAATTATGATGATCTGAACCGTTCAATGTGTTTAAAACGTGTTTTTAAGGGTACCCGTAAGAGATCGGCTCAAAATAATATCCGGAAAGTCTTTGATCCGTTCAATTTTTCATAAAGCTGTTCCTGTCAGCATTTATCAAAAACTGTTTAGATCAAGCTCTTCTCGATATTATTTCGAGCCGATTTCTTGCAGGTACCCTTAAAAACATGTTTTAAACATAATGAACGGTTCAGATCATCAAAATAAAGGATCCCTCATTAGAAGCGCGGACTATATATGTATGAGTGAGCTTCTAATAAGGGATCCCCTATTTTGCTACGGTGTGGACCTCCTACTTCTTGATCAAATTATGATGATCTGAACCGTTCAATGTGTTTAAAACGTGTTTTTAAGGGTACCCGTAAGAGATCGGCTCAAAATAATATCCGGAAAGTCTTTGATCCGTTCAATTTTTCATAAAGCTGTTCCTGTCAGCATTTATCAAAAACTGTTTAGATCAAGCTCTTCTCGATATTATTTCGAGCCGATTTCTTGCAGGTACCCTTAAAAACATGTTTTAAACATAATGAACGGTTCAGATCATCAAAATAAAGGATCCCTCATTAGAAGCGCGGACTATATATGTATGAGTGAGCTTCTAATAAGGGATCCCCTATTTTGCTACGGTGTGGACCTCCTACTTCTTGATCAAATTATGATGATCTGAACCGTTCAATGTGTTTAAAACGTGTTTTTAAGGGTACCCGTAAGAGATCGGCTCAAAATAATATCCGGAAAGTCTTTGATCCGTTCAATTTTTCATAAAGCTGTTCCTGTCAGCATTTATCAAAAACTGTTTAGATCAAGCTCTTCTCGATATTATTTCGAGCCGATTTCTTGCAGGTACCCTTAAAAACATGTTTTAAACATAATGAACGGTTCAGATCATCAAAATAAAGGATCCCTCATTAGAAGCGCGGACTATATATGTATGAGTGAGCTTCTAATAAGGGATCCCCTATTTTGCTACGGTGTGGACCTCCTACTTCTTGATCAAATTATGATGATCTGAACCGTTCAATGTGTTTAAAACGTGTTTTTAAGGGTACCCGTAAGAGATCGGCTCAAAATAATATCCGGAAAGTCTTTGATCCGTTCAATTTTTCATAAAACTGTTCTTGTCAGCATTTATCAAAAACTGTTTAGATCAAGGTCTTCTCGATATTATTTCGAGCCGATTTCTTGCAGGTACCCTTAAAAACATGTTTTAAACATAATGAACGGTTCAGATCATCAAAATAAAGGATCCCTCATTAGAAGCGCGGACTATATATGTATGAGTGAGCTTCTAATAAGGGATCCCCTATTTTGCTACGGTGTGGACCTCCTACTTCTTGATCAAATTATGATGATCTGAACCGTTCAATGTGTTTAAAACGTGTTTTTAAGGGTACCCGTAAGAGATCGGCTCAAAATAATATCCGGAAAGTCTTTGATCCGTTCAATTTTTCATAAAGCTGTTCCTGTCAGCATTTATCAAAAACTGTTTAGATCAAGCTCTTCTCGATATTATTTCGAGCCGATTTCTTGCAGGTACCCTTAAAAACATGTTTTAAACATAATGAACGGTTCAGATCATCAAAATAAAGGATCCCTCATTAGAAGCGCGGACTATATATGTATGAGTGAGCTTCTAATAAGGGATCCCCTATTTTGCTACGGTGTGGACCTCCTACTTCTTGATCAAATTATGATGATCTGAACCGTTCAATGTGTTTAAAACGTGTTTTTAAGGGTACCCGTAAGAGATCGGCTCAAAATAATATCCGGAAAGTCTTTGATCCGTTCAATTTTTCATAAAACTGTTCCTGTCAGCATTTATCAAAAACTGTTTAGATCAAGCTCTTCTCGATATTATTTCGAGCCGATTTCTTGCAGGTACCCTTAAAAACATGTTTTAAACATAATGAACGGTTCAGATCATCAAAATAAAGGATCCCTCATTAGAAGCGCGGACTATATATGTATGAGTGAGCTTCTAATAAGGGATCCCTATTTTGCTACGGTGTGGACCTCCTACTTCTTGATCAAATTATGATGATCTGAACCGTTCAATGTGTTTAAAACGTGTTTTTAAGGGTACCCGTAAGAGATCGGCTCAAAATAATATCCGGAAAGTCTTTGATCCGTTCAATTTTTCATAAAACTGTTCCTGTCAGCATTTATCAAAAACTGTTTAGATCAAGCTCTTCTCGATATTATTTCGAGCCGATTTCTTGCAGGTACCCTTAAAAACATGTTTTAAACATAATGAACGGTTCAGATCATCAAAATAAAGGATCCCTCATTAGAAGCGCGGACTATATATGTATGAGTGAGCTTCTAATAAGGGATCCCCTATTTTGCTACGGTGTGGACCTCCTACTTCTTGATCAAATTATGATGATCTGAACCGTTCAATGTGTTTAAAACGTGTTTTTAAGGGTACCCGTAAGAGATCGGCTCAAAATAATATCCGGAAAGTCTTTGATCCGTTCAATTTTTCATAAAGCTGTTCCTGTCAGCATTTATCAAAAACTGTTTAGATCAAGCTCTTCTCGATATTATTTCGAGCCGATTTCTTGCAGGTACCCTTAAAAACATGTTTTAAACATAATGAACGGTTCAGATCATCAAAATAAAGGATCCCTCATTAGAAGCGCGGACTATATATGTATGAGTGAGCTTCTAATAAGGGATCCCCTATTTTGCTACGGTGTGGACCTCCTACTTCTTGATCAAATTATGATGATCTGAACCGTTCAATGTGTTTAAAACGTGTTTTTAAGGGTACCCGTAAGAGATCGGCTCAAAATAATATCCGGAAAGTCTTTGATCCGTTCAATTTTTCATAAAACTGTTCCTGTCAGCATTTATCAAAAACTGTTTAGATCAAGCTCTTCTCGATATTATTTCGAGCCGATTTCTTGCAGGTACCCTTAAAAACATGTTTTAAACATAATGAACGGTTCAGATCATCAAAATAAAGGATCCCTCATTAGAAGCGCGGACTATATATGTATGAGTGAGCTTCTAATAAGGGATCCCTATTTTGCTACGGTGTGGACCTCCTACTTCTTGATCAAATTATGATGATCTGAACCGTTCAATGTGTTTAAAACGTGTTTTTAAGGGTACCCGTAAGAGATCGGCTCAAAATAATATCCGGAAAGTCTTTGATCCGTTCAATTTTTCATAAAACTGTTCCTGTCAGCATTTATCAAAAACTGTTTAGATCAAGCTCTTCTCGATATTATTTCGAGCCGATTTCTTGCAGGTACCCTTAAAAACATGTTTTAAACATAATGAACGGTTCAGATCATCAAAATAAAGGATCCCTCATTAGAAGCGCGGACTATATATGTATGAGTGAGCTTCTAATAAGGGATCCCCTATTTTGCTACGGTGTGGACCTCCTACTTCTTGATCAAATTATGATGATCTGAACCGTTCAATGTGTTTAAAACGTGTTTTTAAGGGTACCCGTAAGAGATCGGCTCAAAATAATATCCGGAAAGTCTTTGATCCGTTCAATTTTTCATAAAACTGTTCCTGTCAGCATTTATCAAAAACTGTTTAGATCAAGCTCTTCTCGATATTATTTCGAGCCGATTTCTTGCAGGTACCCTTAAAAACATGTTTTAAACATAATGAACGGTTCAGATCATCAAAATAAAGGATCCCTCATTAGAAGCGCGGACTATATATGTATGAGTGAGCTTCTAATAAGGGATCCCTATTTTGCTACGGTGTGGACCTCCTACTTCTTGATCAAATTATGATGATCTGAACCGTTCAATGTGTTTAAAACGTGTTTTTAAGGGTACCCGTAAGAGATCGGCTCAAAATAATATCCGGAAAGTCTTTGATCCGTTCAATTTTTCATAAAACTGTTCCTGTCAGCATTTATCAAAAACTGTTTAGATCAAGCTCTTCTCGATATTATTTCGAGCCGATTTCTTGCAGGTACCCTTAAAAACATGTTTTAAACATAATGAACGGTTCAGATCATCAAAATAAAGGATCCCTCATTAGAAGCGCGGACTATATATGTATGAGTGAGCTTCTAATAAGGGATCCCCTATTTTGCTACGGTGTGGACCTCCTACTTCTTGATCAAATTATGATGATCTGAACCGTTCAATGTGTTTAAAACGTGTTTTTAAGGGTACCCGTAAGAGATCGGCTCAAAATAATATCCGGAAAGTCTTTGATCCGTTCAATTTTTCATAAAGCTGTTCCTGTCAGCATTTATCAAAAACTGTTTAGATCAAGCTCTTCTCGATATTATTTCGAGCCGATTTCTTGCAGGTACCCTTAAAAACATGTTTTAAACATAATGAACGGTTCAGATCATCAAAATAAAGGATCCCTCATTAGAAGCGCGGACTATATATGTATGAGTGAGCTTCTAATAAGGGATCCCCTATTTTGCTACGGTGTGGACCTCCTACTTCTTGATCAAATTATGATGATCTGAACCGTTCAATGTGTTTAAAACGTGTTTTTAAGGGTACCCGTAAGAGATCGGCTCAAAATAATATCCGGAAAGTCTTTGATCCGTTCAATTTTTCATAAAGCTGTTCCTGTCAGCATTTATCAAAAACTGTTTAGATCAAGCTCTTCTCGATATTATTTCGAGCCGATTTCTTGCAGGTACCCTTAAAAACATGTTTTACACATAATGAACGGTTCAGATCATCAAAATAAAGGATCCCTCATTAGAAGCGCGGACTATATATGTATGAGTGAGCTTCTAATAAGGGATCCCCTATTTTGCTACGGTGTGGACCTCCTACTTCTTGATCAAATTATGATGATCTGAACCGTTCAATGTGTTTAAAACGTGTTTTTAAGGGTACCCGTAAGAGATCGGCTCAAAATAATATCCGGAAAGTCTTTGATCCGTTCAATTTTTCATAAAGCTGTTCCTGTCAGCATTTATCAAAAACTGTTTAGATCAAGCTCTTCTCGATATTATTTCGAGCCGATTTCTTGCAGGTACCCTTAAAAACATGTTTTAAACATAATGAACGGTTCAGATCATCAAAATAAAGGATCCCTCATTAGAAGCGCGGACTATATATGTATGAGTGAGCTTCTAATAAGGGATCCCCTATTTTGCTACGGTGTGGACCTCCTACTTCTTGATCAAATTATGATGATCTGAACCGTTCAATGTGTTTAAAACGTGTTTTTAAGGGTACCCGTAAGAGATCGGCTCAAAATAATATCCGGAAAGTCTTTGATCCGTTCAATTTTTCATAAAGCTGTTCCTGTCAGCATTTATCAAAAACTGTTTAGATCAAGCTCTTCTCGATATTATTTCGAGCCGATTTCTTGCAGGTACCCTTAAAAACATGTTTTAAACATAATGAACGGTTCAGATCATCAAAATAAAGGATCTCTCATTAGAAGCGCGGACTATATATGTATGAGTGAGCTTCTAATAAGGGATCCCCTATTTTGCTACGGTGTGGACCTCCTACTTCTTGATCAAATTATGATGATCTGAACCGTTCAATGTGTTTAAAACGTGTTTTTAAGGGTACCCGTAAGAGATCGGCTCAAAATAATATCCGGAAAGTCTTTGATCCGTTCAATTTTTCATAAAGCTGTTCCTGTCAGCATTTATCAAAAACTGTTTAGATCAAGCTCTTCTCGATATTATTTCGAGCCGATTTCTTGCAGGTACCCTTAAAAACATGTTTTAAACATAATGAACGGTTCAGATCATCAAAATAAAGGATCCCTCATTAGAAGCGCGGACTATATATGTATGAGTGAGCTTCTAATAAGGGATCCCCTATTTTGCTACGGTGTGGACCTCCTACTTTTTGATCAAATTATGATGATCTGAACCGTTCAATGTGTTTAAAACGTGTTTTTAAGGGTACCCGTAAGAGATCGGCTCAAAATAATATCCGGAAAGTCTTTGATCCGTTCAATTTTTCATAAAGCTGTTCCTGTCAGCATTTATCAAAAACTGTTTAGATCAAGCTCTTCTCGATATTATTTCGAGCCGATTTCTTGCAGGTACCCTTAAAAACATGTTTTAAACATAATGAACGGTTCAGATCATCAAAATAAAGGATCCCTCATTAGAAGCGCGGACTATATATGTATGAGTGAGCTTCTAATAAGGGATCCCCTATTTTGCTACGGTGTGGACCTCCTACTTCTTGATCAAATTATGATGATCTGAACCGTTCAATGTGTTTAAAACGTGTTTTTAAGGGTACCCGTAAGAGATCGGCTCAAAATAATATCCGGAAAGTCTTTGATCCGTTCAATTTTTCATAAAACTGTTCCTGTCAGCATTTATCAAAAACTGTTTAGATCAAGCTCTTCTCGATATTATTTCGAGCCGATTTCTTGCAGGTACCCTTAAAAACATGTTTTAAACATAATGAACGGTTCAGATCATCAAAATAAAGGATCCCTCATTAGAAGCGCGGACTATATATGTATGAGTGAGCTTCTAATAAGGGATCCCCTATTTTGCTACGGTGTGGACCTCCTACTTCTTGATCAAATTATGATGATCTGAACCGTTCAATGTGTTTAAAACGTGTTTTTAAGGGTACCCGTAAGAGATCGGCTCAAAATAATATCCGGAAAGTCTTTGATCCGTTCAATTTTTCATAAAGCTGTTCCTGTCAGCATTTATCAAAAACTGTTTAGATCAAGCTCTTCTCGATATTATTTCGAGCCGATTTCTTGCAGGTACCCTTAAAAACATGTTTTAAACATAATGAACGGTTCAGATCATCAAAATAAATGATCCCTCATTAGAAGCGCGGACTATATATGTATGAGTGAGCTTCTAATAAGGGATCCCCTATTTTGCTACGGTGTGGACCTCCTACTTCTTGATCAAATTATGATGATCTGAACCGTTCAATGTGTTTAAAACGTGTTTTTAAGGGTACCCGTAAGAGATCGGCTCAAAATAATATCCGGAAAGTCTTTGATCCGTTCAATTTTTCATAAAACTGTTCCTGTCAGCATTTATCAAAAACTGTTTAGATCAAGCTCTTCTCGATATTATTTCGAGCCGATTTCTTGCAGGTACCCTTAAAAACATGTTTTAAACATAATGAACGGTTCAGATCATCAAAATAAAGGATCCCTCATTAGAAGCGCGGACTATATATGTATGAGTGAGCTTCTAATAAGGGATCCCCTATTTTGCTACGGTGTGGACCTCCTACTTCTTGATCAAATTATGATGATCTGAACCGTTCAATGTGTTTAAAACGTGTTTTTAAGGGTACCCGTAAGAGATCGGCTCAAAATAATATCCGGAAAGTCTTTGATCCGTTCAATTTTTCATAAAACTGTTCCTGTCAGCATTTATCAAAAACTGTTTAGATCAAGCTCTTCTCGATATTATTTCGAGCCGATTTCTTGCAGGTACCCTTAAAAACATGTTTTAAACATAATGAACGGTTCAGATCATCAAAATAAAGGATCCCTCATTAGAAGCGCGGACTATATATGTATGAGTGAGCTTCTAATAAGGGATCCCCTATTTTGCTACGGTGTGGACCTCCTACTTCTTGATCAAATTATGATGATCTGAACCGTTCAATGTGTTTAAAACGTGTTTTTAAGGGTACCCGTAAGAGATCGGCTCAAAATAATATCCGGAAAGTCTTTGATCCGTTCAATTTTTCATAAAACTGTTCCTGTCAGCATTTATCAAAAACTGTTTAGATCAAGCTCTTCTCGATATTATTTCGAGCCGATTTCTTGCAGGTACCCTTAAAAACATGTTTTAAACATAATGAACGGTTCAGATCATCAAAATAAAGGATCCCTCATTAGAAGCGCGGACTATATATGTATGAGTGAGCTTCTAATAAGGGATCCCCTATTTTGCTACGGTGTGGACCTCCTACTTCTTGATCAAATTATGATGATCTGAACCGTTCAATGTGTTTAAAACGTGTTTTTAAGGGTACCCGTAAGAGATCGGCTCAAAATAATATCCGGAAAGTCTTTGATCCGTTCAATTTTTCATAAAACTGTTCCTGTCAGCATTTATCAAAAACTGTTTAGATCAAGCTCTTCTCGATATTATTTCGAGCCGATTTCTTGCAGGTACCCTTAAAAACATGTTTTAAACATAATGAACGGTTCAGATCATCAAAATAAAGGATCCCTCATTAGAAGCGCGGACTATATATGTATGAGTGAGCTTCTAATAAGGGATCCCCTATTTTGCTACGGTGTGGACCTCCTACTTCTTGATCAAATTATGATGATCTGAACCGTTCAATGTGTTTAAAACGTGTTTTTAAGGGTACCCGTAAGAGATCGGCTCAAAATAATATCCGGAAAGTCTTTGATCCGTTCAATTTTTCATAAAACTGTTCCTGTCAGCATTTATCAAAAACTGTTTAGATCAAGCTCTTCTCGATATTATTTCGAGCCGATTTCTTGCAGGTACCCTTAAAAACATGTTTTAAACATAATGAACGGTTCAGATCATCAAAATAAAGGATCCCTCATTAGAAGCGCGGACTATATATGTATGAGTGAGCTTCTAATAAGGGATCCCCTATTTTGCTACGGTGTGGACCTCCTACTTCTTGATCAAATTATGATGATCTGAACCGTTCAATGTGTTTAAAACGTGTTTTTAAGGGTACCCGTAAGAGATCGGCTCAAAATAATATCCTGAAAGTCTTTGATCCGTTCAATTTTTCATAAAACTGTTCCTGTCAGCATTTATCAAAAACTGTTTAGATCAAGCTCTTCTCGATATTATTTCGAGCCGATTTCTTGCAGGTACCCTTAAAAACATGTTTTAAACATAATGAACGGTTCAGATCATCAAAATAAAGGATCCCTCATTAGAAGCGCGGACTATATATGTATGAGTGAGCTTCTAATAAGGGATCCCCGATTTTGGTACGGTGTGGACCTCCTACTTCTTGATCAAATTATGATGATCTGAACCGTTCAATGTGTTTAAAACGTGTTTTTAAGGGTACCCGTAAGAGATCGACTCAAAATAATATCCGGAAAGTCTTTGATCCGTTCAATTTTTCATAAAACTGTTCCTGTCAGCATTTATCAAAAACTGTTTAGATCAAGCTCTTCTCGATATTATTTCGAGCCGATTTCTTGCAGGTACCCTTAAAAACATGTTTTAAACATAATGAACGGTTCAGATCATCAAAATAAAGGATCCCTCATTAGAAGCGCGGACTATATATGTATGAGTGAGCTTCTAATAAGGGATCCCCGATTTTGCTACGGTGTGGACCTCCTACTTCTTGATCAAATTATGATGATCTGAACCGTTCAATGTGTTTAAAACGTGTTTTTAAGGGTATCCGTAAGAGATCGGCTCAAAATAATATCCGGAAAGTCTTTGATCCGTTCAATTTTTCATAAAACTGTTCCTGTCAGCATTTATCAAAAACTGTTTAGATCAAGCTCTTCTCGATATTATTTCGAGCCGATTTCTTGCAGGTACCCTTAAAAACATGTTTTAAACATAATGAACGGTTCAGATCATCAAAATAAAGGATCCCTCATTAGAAGCGCGGACTATATATGTATGAGTGAGCTTCTAATAAGGGATCCCCGATTTTGCTACGGTGTGGACCTCCTACTTCTTGATCAAATTATGATGATCTGAACCGTTCAATGTGTTTAAAACGTGTTTTTAAGGGTACCCGTAAGAGATCGGCTCAAAATAATATCCGGAAAGTATTTGATCCGTTCAATTTTTCATAAAACTGTTCCTGTCAGCATTTATCAAAAACTGTTTAGATCAAGCTCTTCTCGATATTATTTCGAGCCGATTTCTTGCAGGTACCCTTAAAAACATGTTTTAAACATAATGAACGGTTCAGATCATCAAAATAAAGGATCCCTCATTAGAAGCGCGGACTATATATGTATGAGTGAGCTTCTAATAAGGGATCCCCGATTTTGGTACGGTGTGGACCTCCTACTTCTTGATCAAATTATGATGATCTGAACCGTTCAATGTGTTTAAAACGTGTTTTTAAGGGTACCCGTAAGAGATCGGCTCAAAATAATATCCGGAAAGTCTTTGATCCGTTCAATTTTTCATAAAGCTGTTCCTGTCAGCATTTATCAAAAACTGTTTAGATCAAGCTCTTCTCGATATTATTTCGAGCCGATTTCTTGCAGGTACCCTTAAAAACATGTTTTAAACATAATGAACGGTTCAGATCATCAAAATAAAGGATCCCTCATTAGAAGCGCGGACTATATATGTATGAGTGAGCTTCTAATAAGGGATCCCCTATTTTGCTACGGTGTGGACCTCCTACTTCTTGATCAAATTATGATGATCTGAACCGTTCAATGTGTTTAAAACGTGTTTTTAAGGATACCCGTAAGAGATCGGCTCAAAATAATATCCGGAAAGTCTTTGATCCGTTCAATTTTTCATAAAACTGTTCCTGTCAGCATTTATCAAAAACTGTTTAGATCAAGCTGTTCTCGATATTATTTCGAGCCGATTTCTTGCAGGTACCCTTAAAAACATGTTTTAAACATAATGAACGGTTCAGATCATCAAAATAAAGGATCCCTCATTAGAAGCGCGGACTATATATGTATGAGTGAGCTTCTAATAAGGGATCCCCGATTTTGGTAAGGTGTGGACCTCCTACTTCTTGATCAAATTATGATGATCTGAACCGTTCAATGTGTTTAAAACGTGTTTTTAAGGGTACCCGTAAGAGATCGGCTCAAAATAATATCCGGAAAGTCTTTGATCCGTTCAATTTTTCATAAAACTGTTCCTGTCAGCATTTATCAAAAACTGTTTAGATCAAGCTCTTCTCGATATTATTTCGAGCCGATTTCTTGCAGGTACCCTTAAAAACATGTTTTAAACATAATGAACGGTTCAGATCATCAAAATAAAGGATCCCTCATTAGAAGCGCGGACTATATATGTATGAGTGAGCTTCTAATAAGGGATCCCCTATTTTGCTACGGTGTGGACCTCCTACTTCTTGATCAAATTATGATGATCTGAACCGTTCAATGTGTTTAAAACGTGTTTTTAAGGGTACCCGTAAGAGATCGGCTCAAAATAATATCCGGAAAGTCTTTGATCCGTTCAATTTTTCATAAAACTGTTCCTGTCAGCATTTATCAAAAACTGTTTAGATCAAGCTCTTCTCGATATTATTTCGAGCCGATTTCTTGCAGGTACCCTTAAAAACATGTTTTAAACATAATGAACGGTTCAGATCATCAAAATAAAGGATCCCTCATTAGAAGCGCGGACTATATATGTATGAGTGAGCTTCTAATAAGGGATCCCCTATTTTGCTACGGTGTGGACCTCCTACTTCTTGATCAAATTATGATGATCTGAACCGTTCAATGTGTTTAAAACGTGTTTTTAAGGGTACCCGTAAGAGATCGGCTCAAAATAATATCCGGAAAGTCTTTGATCCGTTCAATTTTTCATAAAACTGTTCCTGTCAGCATTTATCAAAAACTGTTTAGATCAAGCTCTTCTCGATATTATTTCGAGCCGATTTCTTGCAGGTACCCTTAAAAACATGTTTTAAACATAATGAACGGTTCAGATCATCAAAATAAAGGATCCCTCATTAGAAGCGCGGACTATATATGTATGAGTGAGCTTCTAATAAGGGATCCCCGATTTTGGTACGGTGTGGACCTCCTACTTCTTGATCAAATTATGATGATCTGAACCGTTCAATGTGTTTAAAACGTGTTTTTAAGGGTACCCGTAAGAGATCGACTCAAAATAATATCCGGAAAGTCTTTGATCCGTTCAATTTTTCATAAAACTGTTCCTGTCAGCATTTATCAAAAACTGTTTAGATCAAGCTCTTCTCGATATTATTTCGAGCCGATTTCTTGCAGGTACCCTTAAAAACATGTTTTAAACATAATGAACGGTTCAGATCATCAAAATAAAGGATCCCTCATTAGAAGCGCGGACTATATATGTATGAGTGAGCTTCTAATAAGGGATCCCCGATTTTGCTACGGTGTGGACCTCCTACTTCTTGATCAAATTATGATGATCTGAACCGTTCAATGTGTTTAAAACGTGTTTTTAAGGGTACCCGTAAGAGATCGGCTCAAAATAATATCCGGAAAGTCTTTGATCCGTTCAATTTTTCATAAAACTGTTCCTGTCAGCATTTATCAAAAACTGTTTAGATCAAGCTCTTCTCGATATTATTTCGAGCCGATTTCTTGCAGGTACCCTTAAAAACATGTTTTAAACATAATGAACGGTTCAGATCATCAAAATAAAGGATCCCTCATTAGAAGCGCGGACTATATATGTATGAGTGAGCTTCTAATAAGGGATCCCCTATTTTGCTACGGTGTGGACCTCCTACTTCTTGATCAAATTATGATGATCTGAACCGTTCAATGTGTTTAAAACGTGTTTTTAAGGGTACCCGTAAGAGATCGGCTCAAAATAATATCCGGAAAGTCTTTGATCCGTTCAATTTTTCATAAAACTGTTCCTGTCAGCATTTATCAAAAACTGTTTAGATCAAGCTCTTCTCGATATTATTTCGAGCCGATTTCTTGCAGGTACCCTTAAAAACATGTTTTAAACATAATGAACGGTTCAGATCATCAAAATAAAGGATCCCTCATTAGAAGCGCGGACTATATATGTATGAGTGAGCTTCTAATAAGGGATCCCCGATTTTGCTACGGTGTGGACCTCCTACTTCTTGATCAAATTATGATGATCTGAACCGTTCAATGTGTTTAAAACGTGTTTTTAAGGGTACCCGTAAGAGATCGGCTCAAAATAATATCCGGAAAGTCTTTGATCCGTTCAATTTTTCATAAAACTGTTCCTGTCAGCATTTATCAAAAACTGTTTAGATCAAGCTCTTCTCGATATTATTTCGAGCCGATTTCTTGCAGGTACCCTTAAAAACATGTTTTAAACATAATGAACGGTTCAGATCATCAAAATAAAGGATCCCTCATTAGAAGCGCGGACTATATATGTATGAGTGAGCTTCTAATAAGGGATCCCCTATTTTGCTACGGTGTGGACCTCCTACTTCTTGATCAAATTATGATGATCTGAACCGTTCAATGTGTTTAAAACGTGTTTTTAAGGGTACCCGTAAGAGATCGGCTCAAAATAATATCCGGAAAGTCTTTGATCCGTTCAATTTTTCATAAAACTGTTCCTGTCAGCATTTATCAAAAACTGTTTAGATCAAGCTCTTCTCGATATTATTTCGAGCCGATTTCTTGCAGGTACCCTTAAAAACATGTTTTAAACATAATGAACGGTTCAGATCATCAAAATAAAGGATCCCTCATTAGAAGCGCGGACTATATATGTATGAGTGAGCTTCTAATAAGGGATCCCCTATTTTGCTACGGTGTGGACCTCCTACTTCTTGATCAAATTATGATGATCTGAACCGTTCAATGTGTTTAAAACGTGTTTTTAAGGGTACCCGTAAGAGATCGGCTCAAAATAATATCCGGAAAGTCTTTGATCCGTTCAATTTTTCATAAAACTGTTCCTGTCAGCATTTATCAAAAACTGTTTAGATCAAGCTCTTCTCGATATTATTTCGAGCCGATTTCTTGCAGGTACCCTTAAAAACATGTTTTAAACATAATGAACGGTTCAGATCATCAAAATAAAGGATCCCTCATTAGAAGCGCGGACTATATATGTATGAGTGAGCTTCTAATAAGGGATCCCCTATTTTGCTACGGTGTGGACCTCCTACTTCTTGATCAAATTATGATGATCTGAACCGTTCAATGTGTTTAAAACGTGTTTTTAAGGGTACCCGTAAGAGATCGGCTCAAAATAATATCCGGAAAGTCTTTGATCCGTTCAATTTTTCATAAAACTGTTCCTGTCAGCATTTATCAAAAACTGTTTAGATCAAGCTCTTCTCGATATTATTTCGAGCCGATTTCTTGCAGGTACCCTTAAAAACATGTTTTAAACATAATGAACGGTTCAGATCATCAAAATAAAGGATCCCTCATTAGAAGCGCGGACTATATATGTATGAGTGAGCTTCTAATAAGGGATCCCCTATTTTGCTACGGTGTGGACCTCCTACTTCTTGATCAAATTATGATGATCTGAACCGTTCAATGTGTTTAAAACGTGTTTTTAAGGGTACCCGTAAGAGATCGGCTCAAAATAATATCCGGAAAGTCTTTGATCCGTTCAATTTTTCATAAAACTGTTCCTGTCAGCATTTATCAAAAACTGTTTAGATCAAGCTCTTCTCGATATTATTTCGAGCCGATTTCTTGCAGGTACCCTTAAAAACATGTTTTAAACATAATGAACGGTTCAGATCATCAAAATAAAGGATCCCTCATTAGAAGCGCGGACTATATATGTATGAGTGAGCTTCTAATAAGGGATCCCCTATTTTGCTACGGTGTGGACCTCCTACTTCTTGATCAAATTATGATGATCTGAACCGTTCAATGTGTTTAAAACGTGTTTTTAAGGGTACCCGTAAGAGATCGGCTCAAAATAATATCCGGAAAGTCTTTGATCCGTTCAATTTTTCATAAAACTGTTCCTGTCAGCATTTATCAAAAACTGTTTAGATCAAGCTCTTCTCGATATTATTTCGAGCCGATTTCTTGCAGGTACCCTTAAAAACATGTTTTAAACATAATGAACGGTTCAGATCATCAAAATAAAGGATCCCTCATTAGAAGCGCGGACTATATATGTATGAGTGAGCTTCTAATAAGGGATCCCCTATTTTGCTACGGTGTGGACCTCCTACTTCTTGATCAAATTATGATGATCTGAACCGTTCAATGTGTTTAAAACGTGTTTTTAAGGGTACCCGTAAGAGATCGGCTCAAAATAATATCCGGAAAGTCTTTGATCCGTTCAATTTTTCATAAAACTGTTCCTGTCAGCATTTATCAAAAACTGTTTAGATCAAGCTCTTCTCGATATTATTTCGAGCCGATTTCTTGCAGGTACCCTTAAAAACATGTTTTAAACATAATGAACGGTTCAGATCATCAAAATAAAGGATCCCTCATTAGAAGCGCGGACTATATATGTATGAGTGAGCTTCTACTAAGGGATCCCCTATTTTGCTACGGTGTGGACCTCCTACTTCTTGATCAAATTATGATGATCTGAACCGTTCAATGTGTTTAAAACGTGTTTTTAAGGGTACCCGTAAGAGATCGGCTCAAAATAATATCCGGAAAGTCTTTGATCCGTTCAATTTTTCATAAAGCTGTTCCTGTCAGCATTTATCAAAAACTGTTTAGATCAAGCTCTTCTCGATATTATTTCGAGCCGATTTCTTGCAGGTACCCTTAAAAACATGTTTTAAACATAATGAACGGTTCAGATCATCAAAATAAAGGATCCCTCATTAGAAGCGCGGACTATATATGTATGAGTGAGCTTCTAATAAGGGATCCCTATTTTGCTACGGTGTGGACCTCCTACTTCTTGATCAAATTATGATGATCTGAACCGTTCAATGTGTTTAAAACGTGTTTTTAAGGGTACCCGTAAGAGATCGGCTCAAAATAATATCCGGAAAGTCTTTGATCCGTTCAATTTTTCATAAAGCTGTTCCTGTCAGCATTTATCAAAAACTGTTTAGATCAAGCTCTTCTCGATATTATTTCGAGCCGATTTCTTGCAGGTACCCTTAAAAACATGTTTTAAACATAATGAACGGTTCAGATCATCAAAATAAAGGATCCCTCATTAGAAGCGCGGACTATATATGTATGAGTGAGCTTCTAATAAGGGATCCCCTATTTTGCTACGGTGTGGACCTCCTACTTCTTGATCAAATTATGATGATCTGAACCGTTCAATGTGTTTAAAACGTGTTTTTAAGGGTACCCGTAAGAGATCGGCTCAAAATAATATCCGGAAAGTCTTTGATCCGTTCAATTTTTCATAAAGCTGTTCCTGTCAGCATTTATCAAAAACTGTTTACATCAAGCTCTTCTCGATATTATTTCGAGCCGATTTCTTGCAGGTACCCTTAAAAACATGTTTTAAACATAATGAACGGTTCAGATCATCAAAATAAAGGATCCCTCATTAGAAGCGCGGACTATATATGTATGAGTGAGCTTCTAATAAGGGATCCCCTATTTTGCTACGGTGTGGACCTCCTACTTCTTGATCAAATTATGATGATCTGAACCGTTCAATGTGTTTAAAACGTGTTTTTAAGGGTACCCGTAAGAGATCGGCTCAAAATAATATCCGGAAAGTCTTTGATCCGTTCAATTTTTCATAAAGCTGTTCCTGTCAGCATTTATCAAAAACTGTTTAGATCAAGCTCTTCTCGATATTATTTCGAGCCGATTTCTTGCAGGTACCCTTAAAAACATGTTTTAAACATAATGAACGGTTCAGATCATCAAAATAAAGGATCCCTCATTAGAAGCGCGGACTATATATGTATGAGTGAGCTTCTAATAAGGGATCCCCTATTTTGCTACGGTGTGGACCTCCTACTTCTTGATCAAATTATGATGATCTGAACCGTTCAATGTGTTTAAAACGTGTTTTTAAGGGTACCCGTAAGAGATCGGCTCAAAATAATATCCGGAAAGTCTTTGATCCGTTCAATTTTTCATAAAGCTGTTCCTGTCAGCATTTATCAAAAACTGTTTAGATCAAGCTCTTCTCGATATTATTTCGTGCCGATTTCTTGCAGGTACCCTTAAAAACATGTTTTAAACATAATGAACGGTTCAGATCATCAAAATAAAGGATCCCTCATTAGAAGCGCGGACTATATATGTATGAGTGAGCTTCTAATAAGGGATCCCCTATTTTGCTACGGTGTGGAGCTCCTACTTCTTGATCAAATTATGATGATCTGAACCGTTCAATGTGTTTAAAACGTGTTTTTAAGGGTACCCGTAAGAGATCGGCTCAAAATAATATCCGGAAAGTCTTTGATCCGTTCAATTTTTCATAAAGCTGTTCCTGTCAGCATTTATCAAAAACTGTTTAGATCAAGCTCTTCTCGATATTATTTCGAGCCGATTTCTTGCAGGTACCCTTAAAAACATGTTTTAAACATAATGAACGGTTCAGATCATCAAAATAAAGGATCCCTCATTAGAAGCGCGGACTATATATGTATGAGTGAGCTTCTAATAAGGGATCCCCTATTTTGCTACGGTGCGGACCTCCTACTTCTTGATCAAATTATGATGATCTGAACCGTTCAATGTGTTTAAAACGTGTTTTTAAGGGTACCCGTAAGAGATCGGCTCAAAATAATATCCGGAAAGTCTTTGATCCGTTCAATTTTTCATAAAGCTGTTCCTGTCAGCATTTATCAAAAACTGTTTAGATCAATCTCTTCTCGATATTATTTCGTGCCGATTTCTTGCAGGTACCCTTAAAAACATGTTTTAAACATAATGAACGCTTCAGATCATCAAAATAAAGGATCCCTCATTAGAAGCGCGGACTATATATGTATGAGTGAGCTTCTAATAAGGGATCCCCTATTTTGCTACGGTGTGGACCTCCTACTTCTTGATCAAATTATGATGATCTGAACCGTTCAATGTGTTTAAAACGTGTTTTTAAGGGTACCCGTAAGAGATCGGCTCAAAATAATATCCGGAAAGTCTTTGATCCGTTCAATTTTTCATAAAGCTGTTCCTGTCAGCATTTATCAAAAACTGTTTAGATCAAGCTCTTCTCGATATTATTTCGAGCCGATTTCTTGCAGGTACCCTTAAAAACATGTTTTAAACATAATGAACGGTTCAGATCATCAAAATAAAGGATCCCTCATTAGAAGCGCGGACTATATATGTATGAGTGAGCTTCTAATAAGGGATCCCCTATTTTGCTACGGTGTGGACCTCCTACTTCTTGATCAAATTATGATGATCTGAACCGTTCAATGTGTTTAAAACGTGTTTTTAAGGGTACCCGTAAGAGATCGGCTCAAAATAATATCCGGAAAGTCTTTGATCCGTTCAATTTTTCATAAAACTGTTCCTGTCAGCATTTATCAAAAACTGTTTAGATCAAGCTCTTCTCGATATTATTTCGAGCCGATTTCTTGCAGGTACCCTTAAAAACATGTTTTAAACATAATGAACGGTTCAGATCATCAAAATAAAGGATCCCTCATTAGAAGCGCGGACTATATATGTATGAGTGAGCTTCTAATAAGGGATCCCCTATTTTGCTACGGTGTGGACCTCCTACTTCTTGATCAAATTATGATGATCTGAACCGTTCAATGTGTTTAAAACGTGTTTTTAAGGGTACCCGTAAGAGATCGGCTCAAAATAATATCCGGAAAGTCTTTGATCCGTTCAATTTTTCATAAAGCTGTTCCTGTCAGCATTTATCAAAAACTGTTTAGATCAAGCTCTTCTCGATATTATTTCGAGCCGATTTCTTGCAGGTACCCTTAAAAACATGTTTTAAACATAATGAACGGTTCAGATCATCAAAATAAAGGATCCCTCATTAGAAGCGCGGACTATATATGTATGAGTGAGCTTCTAATAAGGGATCCCCTATTTTGCTACGGTGCGGACCTCCTACTTCTTGATCAAATTATCATGATCTGAACCGTTCAATGTGTTTAAAACGTGTTTTTAAGGGTACCCGTAAGAGATCGGCTCAAAATAATATCCGGAAAGTCTTTGATCCGTTCAATTTTTCATAAAGCTGTTCCTGTCAGCATTTATCAAAAACTGTTTAGATCAAGCTCTTCTCGATATTATTTCGTGCCGATTTCTTGCAGGTACCCTTAAAAACATGTTTTAAACATAATGAACGGTTCAGATCATCAAAATAAAGGATCCCTCATTAGAAGCGCGGACTATATATGTATGAGTGAGCTTCTAATAAGGGATCCCCTATTTTGCTACGGTGTGGACCTCCTACTTCTTGATCAAATTATGATGATCTGAACCGTTCAATGTGTTTAAAACGTGTTTTTAAGGGTACCCGTAAGAGATCGGCTCAAAATAATATCCGGAAAGTCTTTGATCCGTTCAATTTTTCATAAAGCTGTTCCTGTCAGCATTTATCAAAAACTGTTTAGATCAAGCTCTTCTCGATATTATTTCGAGCCGATTTCTTGCAGGTACCCTTAAAAACATGTTTTAAACATAATGAACGGTTCAGATCATCAAAATAAAGGATCCCTCATTAGAAGCGCGGACTATATATGTATGAGTGAGCTTCTAATAAGGGATCCCCTATTTTGCTACGGTGCGGACCTCCTACTTCTTGATCAAATTATGATGATCTGAACCGTTCAATGTGTTTAAAACGTGTTTTTAAGGGTACCCGTAAGAGATCGGCTCAAAATAATATCCGGAAAGTCTTTGATCCGTTCAATTTTTCATAAAGCTGTTCCTGTCAGCATTTATCAAAAACTGTTTAGATCAAGCTCTTCTCGATATTATTTCGAGCCGATTTCTTGCAGGTACCCTTAAAAACATGTTTTAAACATAATGAACGGTTCAGATCATCAAAATAAAGGATCCCTCATTAGAAGCGCGGACTATATATGTATGAGTGAGCTTCTAATAAGGGATCCCCTATTTTGCTACGGTGCGGACCTCCTACTTCTTGATCAAATTATGATGATCTGAACCGTTCAATGTGTTTAAAACGTGTTTTTAAGGGTACCCGTAAGAGATCGGCTCAAAATAATATCCGGAAAGTCTTTGATCCGTTCAATTTTTCATAAAGCTGTTCCTGTCAGCATTTATCAAAAACTGTTTAGATCAAGCTCTTCTCGATATTATTTCGAGCCGATTTCTTGCAGGTACCCTTAAAAACATGTTTTAAACATAATGAACGGTTCAGATCATCAAAATAAAGGATCCCTCATTAGAAGCGCGGACTATATATGTATGAGTGAGCTTCTAATAAGGGATCCCCTATTTTGCTACGGTGCGGACCTCCTACTTCTTGATCAAATTATGATGATCTGAACCGTTCAATGTGTTTAAAACGTGTTTTTAAGGGTACCCGTAAGAGATCGGCTCAAAATAATATCCGGAAAGTCTTTGATCCGTTCAATTTTTCATAAAGCTGTTCCTGTCAGCATTTATCAAAAACTGTTTAGATCAAGCTCTTCTCGATATTATTTCGAGCCGATTTCTTGCAGGTACCCTTAAAAACATGTTTTAAACATAATGAACGGTTCAGATCATCAAAATAAAGGATCCCTCATTAGAAGCGCGGACTATATATGTATGAGTGAGCTTCTAATAAGGGATCCCCTATTTTGCTACGGTGTGGACCTCCTACTTCTTGATCAAATTATGATGATCTGAACCGTTCAATGTGTTTAAAACGTGTTTTTAAGGGTACCCGTAAGAGATCGGCTCAAAATAATATCCGGAAAGTCTTTGATCCGTTCAATTTTTCATAAAGCTGTTCCTGTCAGCATTTATCAAAAACTGTTTAGATCAAGCTCTTCTCGATATTATTTCGAGCCGATTTCTTGCAGGTACCCTTAAAAACATGTTTTAAACATAATGAACGGTTCGGATCATCAAAATAAAGGATCCCTCATTAGAAGCGCGGACTATATATGTATGAGTGAGCTTCTAATAAGGGATCCCCTATTTTGCTACGGTGCGGACCTCCTACTTCTTGATCAAATTATGATGATCTGAACCGTTCAATGTGTTTAAAACGTGTTTTTAAGGGTACCCGTAAGAGATCGGCTCAAAATAATATCCGGAAAGTCTTTGATCCGTTCAATTTTTCATAAAGCTGTTCCTGTCAGCATTTATCAAAAACTGTTTAGATCAAGCTCTTCTCGATATTATTTCGAGCCGATTTCTTGCAGGTACCCTTAAAAACATGTTTTAAACATAATGAACGGTTCAGATCATCAAAATAAAGGATCCCTCATTAGAAGCGCGGACTATATATGTATGAGTGAGCTTCTAATAAGGGATCCCCTATTTTGCTACGGTGTGGACCTCCTACTTCTTGATCAAATTATGATGATCTGAACCGTTCAATGTGTTTAAAACGTGTTTTTAAGGGTACCCGTAAGAGATCGGCTCAAAATAATATCCGGAAAGTCTTTGATCCGTTCAATTTTTCATAAAGCTGTTCCTGTCAGCATTTATCAAAAACTGTTTAGATCAAGCTCTTCTCGATATTATTTCGAGCCGATTTCTTGCAGGTACCCTTAAAAACATGTTTTAAACATAATGAACGGTTCAGATCATCAAAATAAAGGATCCCTCATTAGAAGCGCGGACTATATATGTATGAGTGAGCTTCTAATAAGGGATCCCCTATTTTGCTACGGTGCGGACCTCCTACTTCTTGATCAAATTATCATGATCTGAACCGTTCAATGTGTTTAAAACGTGTTTTTAAGGGTACCCGTAAGAGATCGGCTCAAAATAATATCCGGAAAGTCTTTGATCCGTTCAATTTTTCATAAAGCTGTTCCTGTCAGCATTTATCAAAAACTGTTTAGATCAAGCTCTTCTCGATATTATTTCGAGCCGATTTCTTGCAGGTACCCTTAAAAACATGTTTTAAACATAATGAACGGTTCGGATCATCAAAATAAAGGATCCCTCATTAGAAGCGCGGACTATATATGTATGAGTGAGCTTCTAATAAGGGATCCCCTATTTTGCTACGGTGTGGACCTCCTACTTCTTGATCAAATTATGATGATCTGAACCGTTCAATGTGTTTAAAACGTGTTTTTAAGGGTACCCGTAAGAGATCGGCTCAAAATAATATCCGGAAAGTCTTTGATCCGTTCAATTTTTCATAAAGCTGTTCCTGTCAGCATTTATCAGAAACTGTTTAGATCAAGCTCTTCTCGATATTATTTCGAGCCGATTTCTTGCAGGTACCCTTAAAAACATGTTTTAAACATAATGAACGGTTCAGATCATCAAAATAAAGGATCCCTCATTAGAAGCGCGGACTATATATGTATGAGTGAGCTTCTAATAAGGGATCCCCTATTTTGCTACGGTGCGGACCTCCTACTTCTTGATCAAATTATGATGATCTGAACCGTTCAATGTGTTTAAAACGTGTTTTTAAGGGTACCCGTAAGAGATCGGCTCAAAATAATATCCGGAAAGTCTTTGATCCGTTCAATTTTTCATAAAGCTGTTCCTGTCAGCATTTATCAAAAACTGTTTAGATCAAGCTCTTCTCGATATTATTTCGAGCCGATTTCTTGCAGGTACCCTTAAAAACATGTTTTAAACATAATGAACGGTTCGGATCATCAAAATAAAGGATCCCTCATTAGAAGCGCGGACTATATATGTATGAGTGAGCTTCTAATAAGGGATCCCCTATTTTGCTACGGTGTGGACCTCCTACTTCTTGATCAAATTATGATGATCTGAACCGTTCAATGTGTTTAAAACGTGTTTTTAAGGGTACCCGTAAGAGATCGGCTCAAAATAATATCCGGAAAGTCTTTGATCCGTTCAATTTTTCATAAAGCTGTTCCTGTCAGCATTTATCAAAAACTGTTTAGATCAAGCTCTTCTCGATATTATTTCGAGCCGATTTCTTGCAGGTACCCTTAAAAACATGTTTTAAACATAATGAACGGTTCAGATCATCAAAATAAAGGATCCCTCATTAGAAGCGCGGACTATATATGTATGAGTGAGCTTCTAATAAGGGATCCCCTATTTTGCTACGGTGCGGACCTCCTACTTCTTGATCAAATTATGATGATCTGAACCGTTCAATGTGTTTAAAACGTGTTTTTAAGGGTACCCGTAAGAGATCGGCTCAAAATAATATCCGGAAAGTCTTTGATCCGTTCAATTTTTCATAAAGCTGTTCCTGTCAGCATTTATCAAAAACTGTTTAGATCAAGCTCTTCTCGATATTATTTCGAGCCGATTTCTTGCAGGTACCCTTAAAAACATGTTTTAAACATAATGAACGGTTCAGATCATCAAAATAAAGGATCCCTCATTAGAAGCGCGGACTATATATGTATGAGTGAGCTTCTAATAAGGGATCCCCTATTTTGCTACGGTGTGGACCTCCTACTTCTTGATCAAATTATGATGATCTGAACCGTTCAATGTGTTTAAAACGTGTTTTTAAGGGTACCCGTAAGAGATCGGCTCAAAATAATATCCGGAAAGTCTTTGATCCGTTCAATTTTTCATAAAGCTGTTCCTGTCAGCATTTATCAAAAACTGTTTAGATCAAGCTCTTCTCGATATTATTTCGAGCCGATTTCTTGCAGGTACCCTTAAAAACATGTTTTAAACATAATGAACGGTTCAGATCATCAAAATAAAGGATCCCTCATTAGAAGCGCGGACTATATATGTATGAGTGAGCTTCTAATAAGGGATCCCCTATTTTGCTACGGTGTGGACCTCCTACTTCTTGATCAAATTATGATGATCTGAACCGTTCAATGTGTTTAAAACGTGTTTTTAAGGGTACCCGTAAGAGATCGGCTCAAAATAATATCCGGAAAGTCTTTGATCCGTTCAATTTTTCATAAAGCTGTTCCTGTCAGCATTTATCAAAAACTGTTTAGATCAAGCTCTTCTCGATATTATTTCGAGCCGATTTCTTGCAGGTACCCTTAAAAACATGTTTTAAACATAATGAACGGTTCAGATCATCAAAGTAAAGGATCCCTCATTAGAAGCGCGGACTATATATGTATGAGTGAGCTTCTAATAAGGGATCCCCTATTTTGCTACGGGGTGGACCTCCTACTTCTTGATCAAATTATGATGATCTGAACCGTTCAATGTGTTTAAAACGTGTTTTTAAGGGTACCCGTAAGAGATCGGCTCAAAATAATATCCGGAAAGTCTTTGATCCGTTCAATTTTTCATAAAGCTGTTCCTGTCAGCATTTATCAAAAACTGTTTAGATCAAGCTCTTCTCGATATTATTTCGAGCCGATTTCTTGCAGGTACCCTTAAAAACATGTTTTAAACATAATGAACGGTTCAGATCATCAAAATAAAGGATCCCTCATTAGAAGCGCGGACTATATATGTATGAGTGAGCTTCTAATAAGGGATCCCCTATTTTGCTACGGTGTGGACCTCCTACTTCTTGATCAAATTATGATGATCTGAACCGTTCAATGTGTTTAAAACGTGTTTTTAAGGGTACCCGTAAGAGATCGGCTCAAAATAATATCCGGAAAGTCTTTGATCCGTTCAATTTTTCATAAAGCTGTTCCTGTCAGCATTTATCAAAAACTGTTTAGATCAAGCTCTTCTCGATATTATTTCGAGCCGATTTCTTGCAGGTACCCTTAAAAACATGTTTTAAACATAATGAACGGTTCGGATCATCAAAATAAAGGATCCCTCATTAGAAGCGCGGACTATATATGTATGAGTGAGCTTCTAATAAGGGATCCCCTATTTTGCTACGGTGTGGACCTCCTACTTCTTGATCAAATTATGATGATCTGAACCATTCAATGTGTTTAAAACGTGTTTTTAAGGGTACCCGTAAGAGATCGGCTCAAAATAATATCCGGAAAGTCTTTGATCCGTTCAATTTTTCATAAAGCTGTTCCTGTCAGCATTTATCAAAAACTGTTTAGATCAAGCTCTTCTCGATATTATTTCGAGCCGATTTCTTGCAGGTACCCTTAAAAACATGTTTTAAACATAATGAACGGTTCAGATCATCAAAGTAAAGGATCCCTCATTAGAAGCGCGGACTATATATGTATGAGTGAGCTTCTAATAAGGGATCCCCTATTTTGCTACGGTGTGGACCTCCTACTTCTTGATCAAATTATGATGATCTGAACCGTTCAATGTGTTTAAAACGTGTTTTTAAGGGTACCCGTAAGAGATCGGCTCAAAATAATATCCGGAAAGTCTTTGATCCGTTCAATTTTTCATAAAGCTGTTCCTGTCAGCATTTATCAAAAACTGTTTAGATCAAGCTCTTCTCGATATTATTTCGAGCCGATTTCTTGCAGGTACCCTTAAAAACATGTTTTAAACATAATGAACGGTTCAGATCATCAAAATAAAGGATCCCTCATTAGAAGCGCGGACTATATATGTATGAGTGAGCTTCTAATAAGGGATCCCCTATTTTGCTACGGTGTGGACCTCCTACTTCTTGATCAAATTATGATGATCTGAACCGTTCAATGTGTTTAAAACGTGTTTTTAAGGGTACCCGTAAGAGATCGGCTCAAAATAATATCCGGAAAGTCTTTGATCCGTTCAATTTTTCATAAAGCTGTTCCTGTCAGCATTTATCAAAAACTGTTTAGATCAAGCTCTTCTCGATATTATTTCGAGCCGATTTCTTGCAGGTACCCTTAAAAACATGTTTTAAACATAATGAACGGTTCGGATCATCAAAATAAAGGATCCCTCATTAGAAGCGCGGACTATATATGTATGAGTGAGCTTCTAATAAGGGATCCCCTATTTTGCTACGGTGTGGACCTCCTACTTCTTGATCAAATTATGATGATCTGAACCGTTCAATGTGTTTAAAACGTGTTTTTAAGGGTACCCGTAAGAGATCGGCTCAAAATAATATCCGGAAAGTCTTTGATCCGTTCAATTTTTCATAAAGCTGTTCCTGTCAGCATTTATCAAAAACTGTTTAGATCAAGCTCTTCTCGATATTATTTCGAGCCGATTTCTTGCAGGTACCCTTAAAAACATGTTTTAAACATAATGAACGGTTCAGATCATCAAAATAAAGGATCCCTCATTAGAAGCGCGGACTATATATGTATGAGTGAGCTTCTAATAAGGGATCCCCTATTTTGCTACGGTGTGGACCTCCTACTTCTTGATCAAATTATGATGATCTGAACCGTTCAATGTGTTTAAAACGTGTTTTTAAGGGTACCCGTAAGAGATCGGCTCAAAATAATATCCGGAAAGTCTTTGATCCGTTCAATTTTTCATAAAGCTGTTCCTGTCAGCATTTATCAAAAACTGTTTAGATCAAGCTCTTCTCGATATTATTTCGAGCCGATTTCTTGCAGGTACCCTTAAAAACATGTTTTAAACATAATGAACGGTTCAGATCATCAAAATAAAGGATCCCTCATTAGAAGCGCGGACTATATATGTATGAGTGAGCTTCTAATAAGGGATCCCCTATTTTGCTACGGTGTGGACCTCCTACTTCTTGATCAAATTATGATGATCTGAACCGTTCAATGTGTTTAAAACGTGTTTTTAAGGGTACCCGTAAGAGATCGGCTCAAAATAATATCCGGAAAGTCTTTGATCCGTTCAATTTTTCATAAAGCTGTTCCTGTCAGCATTTATCAAAAACTGTTTAGATCAAGCTCTTCTCGATATTATTTCGAGCCGATTTCTTGCAGGTACCCTTAAAAACATGTTTTAAACATAATGAACGGTTCAGATCATCAAAATAAAGGATCCCTCATTAGAAGCGCGGACTATATATGTATGAGTGAGCTTCTAATAAGGGATCCCCTATTTTGCTACGGTGTGGACCTCCTACTTCTTGATCAAATTATGATGATCTGAACCGTTCAATGTGTTTAAAACGTGTTTTTAAGGGTACCCGTAAGAGATCGGCTCAAAATAATATCCGGAAAGTCTTTGATCCGTTCAATTTTTCATAAAGCTGTTCCTGTCAGCATTTATCAAAAACTGTTTAGATCAAGCTCTTCTCGATATTATTTCGAGCCGATTTCTTGCAGGTACCCTTAAAAACATGTTTTAAACATAATGAACGGTTCAGATCATCAAAGTAAAGGATCCCTCATTAGAAGCGCGGACTATATATGTATGAGTGAGCTTCTAATAAGGGATCCCCTATTTTGCTACGGTGTGGGCCTCCTACTTCTTGATCAAATTATGATGATCTGAACCGTTCAATGTGTTTAAAACGTGTTTTTAAGGGTACCCGTAAGAGATCGGCTCAAAATAATATCCGGAAAGTCTTTGATCCGTTCAATTTTTCATAAAACTGTTCCTGTCAGCATTTATCAAAAACTGTTTAGATCAACCTCTTCTCGATATTATTTCGAGCCGATTTCTTGCAGGTACCCTTAAAAACATGTTTTAAACATAATGAACGGTTCAGATCATCAAAATAAAGGATCCCTCATTAGAAGCGCGGACTATATATGTATGAGTGAGCTTCTAATAAGGGATCCCCTATTTTGCTACGGTGTGGACCTCCTACTTCTTGATCAAATTATGATGATCTGAACCGTTCAATGTGTTTAAAACGTGTTTTTAAGGGTACCCGTAAGAGATCGGCTCAAAATAATATCCGGAAAGTCTTTGATCCGTTCAATTTTTCATAAAGCTGTTCCTGTCAGCATTTATCAAAAACTGTTTAGATCAAGCTCTCTTCTCGATATTATTTCGAGCCGATTTCTTGCAGGTACCCTTAAAAACATGTTTTAAACATAATGAACGGTTCAGATCATCAAAATAAAGGATCCCTCATTAGAAGCGCGGACTATATATGTATGAGTGAGCTTCTAATAAGGGATCCCCTATTTTGCTACGGTGTGGACCTCCTACTTCTTGATCAAATTATGATGATCTGAACCGTTCAATGTGTTTAAAACGTGTTTTTAAGGGTACCCGTAAGAGATCGGCTCAAAATAATATCCGGAAAGTCTTTGATCCGTTCAATTTTTCATAAAGCTGTTCCTGTCAGCATTTATCAAAAACTGTTTAGATCAAGCTCTTCTCGATATTATTTCGAGCCGATTTCTTGCAGGTACCCTTAAAAACATGTTTTAAACATAATGAACGGTTCAGATCATCAAAATAAAGGATCCCTCATTAGAAGCGCGGACTATATATGTATGAGTGAGCTTCTAATAAGGGATCCCCTATTTTGCTACGGTGTGGACCTCCTACTTCTTGATCAAATTATGATGATCTGAACCGTTCAATGTGTTTAAAACGTGTTTTTAAGGGTACCCGTAAGAGATCGGCTCAAAATAATATCCGGAAAGTCTTTGATCCGTTCAATTTTTCATAAAGCTGTTCCTGTCAGCATTTATCAAAAACTGTTTAGATCAAGCTCTTCTCGATATTATTTCGAGCCGATTTCTTGCAGGTACCCTTAAAAACATGTTTTAAACATAATGAACGGTTCAGATCATCAAAATAAAGGATCCCTCATTAGAAGCGCGGACTATATATGTATGAGTGAGCTTCTAATAAGGGATCCCCTATTTTGCTACGGTGTGGACCTCCTACTTCTTGATCAAATTATGATGATCTGAACCGTTCAATGTGTTTAAAACGTGTTTTTGAGGGTACCCGTAAGAGATCGGCTCAAAATAATATCCGGAAAGTCTTTGATCCGTTCAATTTTTCATAAAGCTGTTCCTGTCAGCATTTATCAAAAACTGTTTAGATCAAGCTCTTCTCGATATTATTTCGAGCCGATTTCTTGCAGGTACCCTTAAAAACATGTTTTAAACATAATGAACGGTTCAGATCATCAAAATAAAGGATCCCTCATTAGAAGCGCGGACTATATATGTATGAGTGAGCTTCTAATAAGGGATCCCCTATTTTGCTACGGTGTGGACCTCCTACTTCTTGATCAAATTATGATGATCTGAACCGTTCAATGTGTTTAAAACGTGTTTTTGAGGGTACCCATAAGAGATCGGCTCAAAATAATATCCGGAAAGTCTTTGATCCGTTCAATTTTTCATAAAGCTGTTCCTGTCAGCATTTATCAAAAACTGTTTAGATCAAGCTCTTCTCGATATTATTTCGAGCCGATTTCTTGCAGGTACCCTTAAAAACATGTTTTAAACATAATGAACGGTTCAGATCATCAAAATAAAGGATCCCTCATTAGAAGCGCGGACTATATATGTATGAGTGAGCTTCTAATAAGGGATCCCCTATTTTGCTACGGTGTGGACCTCCTACTTCTTGATCAAATTATGATGATCTGAACCGTTCAATGTGTTTAAAACGTGTTTTTGAGGGTACCCGTAAGAGATCGGCTCAAAATAATATCCGGAAAGTCTTTGATCCGTTCAATTTTTCATAAAGCTGTTCCTGTCAGCATTTATCAAAAACTGTTTAGATCAAGCTCTGCTCGATATTATTTCGAGCCGATTTCTTGCAGGTACCCTTAAAAACATGTTTTAAACATAATGAACGGTTCAGATCATCAAAATAAAGGATCCCTCATTAGAAGCGCGGACTATATATGTATGAGTGAGCTTCTAATAAGGGATCCCCTATTTTGCTACGGTGTGGACCTCCTACTTCTTGATCAAATTATGATGATCTGAACCGTTCAATGTGTTTAAAACGTGTTTTTGAGGGTACCCGTAAGAGATCGGCTCAAAATAATATCCGGAAAGTCTTTGATCCGTTCAATTTTTCATAAAGCTGTTCCTGTCAGCATTTATCAAAAACTGTTTAGATCAAGCTCTTCTCGATATTATTTCGAGCCGATTTCTTGCAGGTACCCTTAAAAACATGTTTTAAACATAATGAACGGTTCAGATCATCAAAATAAAGGATCCCTCATTAGAAGCGCGGACTATATATGTATGAGTGAGCTTCTAATAAGGGATCCCCTATTTTGCTACGGTGTGGACCTCCTACTTCTTGATCAAATTATGATGATCTGAACCGTTCAATGTGTTTAAAACGTGTTTTTGAGGGTACCCGTAAGAGATCGGCTCAAAATAATATCCGGAAAGTCTTTGATCCGTTCAATTTTTCATAAAGCTGTTCCTGTCAGCATTTATCAAAAACTGTTTAGATCAAGCTCTTCTCGATATTATTTCGAGCCGATTTCTTGCAGGTACCCTTAAAAACATGTTTTAAACATAATGAACGGTTCAGATCATCAAAATAAAGGATCCCTCATTAGAAGCGCGGACTATATATGTATGAGTGAGCTTCTAATAAGGGATCCCCTATTTTGCTACGGTGTGGACCTCCTACTTCTTGATCAAATTATGATGATCTGAACCGTTCAATGTGTTTAAAACGTGTTTTTGAGGGTACCCGTAAGAGATCGGCTCAAAATAATATCCGGAAAGTCTTTGATCCGTTCAATTTTTCATAAAGCTGTTCCTGTCAGCATTTATCAAAAACTGCTTAGATCAAGCTCTTCTCGATATTATTTCGAGCCGATTTCTTGCAGGTACCCTTAAAAACATGTTTTAAACATAATGAACGGTTCAGATCATCAAAATAAAGGATCCCTCATTAGAAGCGCGGACTATATATGTATGAGTGAGCTTTTAATAAGGGATCCCCTATTTTGCTACGGTGTGGACCTCCTACTTCTTGATCAAATTATGATGATCTGAACCGTTCAATGTGTTTAAAACGTGTTTTTGAGGGTACCCGTAAGAGATCGGCTCAAAATAATATCCGGAAAGTCTTTGATCCGTTCAATTTTTCATAAAACTGTTCCTGTCAGCATTTATCAAAAACTGTTTAGATCAACCTCTGCTCGATATTATTTCGAGCCGATTTCTTGCAGGTACCCTTAAAAACATGTTTTAAACATAATGAACGGTTCAGATCATCAAAATAAAGGATCCCTCATTAGAAGCGCGGACTATATATGTATGAGTGAGCTTCTAATAAGGGATCCACTATTTTGCTACGGTGTGGACCTCCTACTTCTTGATCAAATTATGATGATCTGAACCGTTCAATGTGTTTAAAACGTGTTTTTGAGGGTACCCGTAAGAGATCGGCTCAAAATAATATCCGGAAAGTCTTTGATCCGTTCAATTTTTCATAAAGCTGTTCCTGTCAGCATTTATCAAAAACTGTTTAGATCAACCTCTTCTCGATATTATTTCGAGCCGATTTCTTGCAGGTACCCTTAAAAACATGTTTTAAACATAATGAACGGTTCAGATCATCAAAATAAAGGATCCCTCATTAGAAGCGCGGACTATATATGTATGAGTGAGCTTCTAATAAGGGATCCCCTATTTTGCTACGGTGTGGACCTCCTACTTCTTGATCAAATTATGATGATCTGAACCGTTCAATGTGTTTAAAACGTGTTTTTGAGGGTACCCGTAAGAGATCGGCTCAAAATAATATCCGGAAAGTCTTTGATCCGTTCAATTTTTCATAAAGCTGTTCCTGTCAGCATTTATCAAAAACTGTTTAGATCAAGCTCTTCTCGATATTATTTCGAGCCGATTTCTTGCAGGTACCCTTAAAAACATGTTTTAAACATAATGAACGGTTCAGATCATCAAAATAAAGGATCCCTCATTAGAAGCGCGGACTATATATGTATGAGTGAGCTTCTAATAAGGGATCCCCTATTTTGCTACGGTGTGGACCTCCTACTTCTTGATCAAATTATGATGATCTGAACCGTTCAATGTGTTTAAAACGTGTTTTTGAGGGTACCCGTAAGAGATCGGCTCAAAATAATATCCGGAAAGTCTTTGATCCGTTCAATTTTTCATAAAGCTGTTCCTGTCAGCATTTATCAAAAACTGTTTAGATCAAGCTCTTCTCGATATTATTTCGAGCCGATTTCTTGCAGGTACCCTTAAAAACATGTTTTAAACATAATGAACGGTTCAGATCATCAAAATAAAGGATCCCTCATTAGAAGCGCGGACTATATATGTATGAGTGAGCTTCTAATAAGGGATCCCCTATTTTGCTACGGTGTGGACCTCCTACTTCTTGATCAAATTATGATGATCTGAACCGTTCAATGTGTTTAAAACGTGTTTTTAAGGGTACCCGTAAGAGATCGGCTCAAAATAATATCCGGAAAGTCTTTGATCCGTTCAATTTTTCATAAAGCTGTTCCTGTCATCATTTATCAAAAGCTGTTTAGATCAAGCTCTTCTCGATATTATTTCGAGCCGATTTCTTGCAGGTACCCTTAAAAACATGTTTTAAACATAATGAACGGTTCAGATCATCAAAATAAAGGATCCCTCATTAGAAGCGCGGACTATATATGTATGAGTGAGCTTCTAATAAGGGATCCCCTATTTTGCTACGGTGTGGACCTCCTACTTCTTGATCAAATTATGTTGATCTGAACCGTTCAATGTGTTTAAAACGTGTTTTTAAGGGTACCCGTAAGAGATCGGCTCAAAATAATATCCGGAAAGTCTTTGATCCGTTCAATTTTTCATAAAGCTGTTCCTGTCAGCATTTATCAAAAGCTGTTTAGATCAAGCTCTTCTCGATATTATTTCGAGCCGATTTCTTGCAGGTACCCTTAAAAACATGTTTTAAACATAATGAACGGTTCAGATCATCAAAATAAAGGATCCCTCATTAGAAGCGCGGACTATATATGTATGAGTGAGATTCTAATAAGGGATCCCCTATTTTGCTACGGTGTGGACCTCCTACTTCTTGATCAAATTATGATGATCTGAACCGTTCAATGTGTTTAAAACGTGTTCTTAAGGGTACCCGTAAGAGATCGGCTCAAAATAATATCCGGAAAGTCTTTGATCCGTTCAATTTTTCATAAAGCTGTTCCTGTCAGCATTTATCAAAAGCTGTTTAGATCAAGCTCTTCTCGATATTATTTCGAGCCGATTTCTTGCAGGTACCCTTAAAAACATGTTTTAAACATAATGAACGGTTCAGATCATCAAAATAAAGGATCCCTCATTAGAAGCGCGGACTATATATGTATGAGTGAGCTTCTAATAAGGGATCCCCTATTTTGCTACGGTGTGGACCTCCTACTTCTTGATCAAATTATGATGATCTGAACCGTTCAATGTGTTTAAAACGTGTTCTTAAGGGTACCCGTAAGAGATCGGCTCAAAATAATATCCGGAAAGTCTTTGATCCGTTCAATTTTTCATAAAGCTGTTCCTGTCAGCATTTATCAAAAACTGTTTAGATCAAGCTCTTCTCGATATTATTTCAAGCCGATTTCTTGCAGGTACCCTTAAAAACATGTTTTAAACATAATGAACGGTTCAGATCATCAAAATAAAGGATCCCTCATTAGAAGCGCGGACTATATATGTATGAGTGAGCTTCTAATAAGGGATCCCCTATTTTGCTACGGTGTGGACCTCCTACTTCTTGATCAAATTATGATGATCTGAACCGTTCAATGTGTTTAAAACGTGTTCTTAAGGGTACCCGTAAGAGATCGGCTCAAAATAATATCCGGAAAGTCTTTGATCCGTTCAATTTTTCATAAAGCTGTTCCTGTCAGCATTTATCAAAAACTGTTTAGATCAAGCTCTTCTCGATATTATTTCGAGCCGATTTCTTGCAGGTACCCTTAAAAACATGTTTTAAACATAATGAACGGTTCAGATCATCAAAATAAAGGATCCCTCATTAGAAGCGCGGACTATATATGTATGAGTGAGCTTCTAATAAGGGATCCCCTATTTTGCTA
Organism: Arctostaphylos glauca; assembly: GCA_019985065.2. Classification (NCBI taxonomy): domain Eukaryota; kingdom Viridiplantae; phylum Streptophyta; class Magnoliopsida; order Ericales; family Ericaceae; genus Arctostaphylos; species Arctostaphylos glauca. The sequence continues at coordinate 590,095 of JAHSPW020000023.1, forward strand.
CGGTGTGGACCTCCTACTTCTTGATCAAATTATGATGATCTGAACCGTTCAATGTGTTTAAAACGTGTTCTTAAGGGTACCCGTAAGAGATCGGCTCAAAATAATATCCGGAAAGTCTTTGATCCGTTCAATTTTTCATAAAGCTGTTCCTGTCAGCATTTATCAAAAACTGTTTAGATCAAGCTCTTCTCGATATTATTTCGAGCCGATTTCTTGCAGGTACCCTTAAAAACATGTTTTAAACATAATGAACGGTTCAGATCATCAAAATAAAGGATCCCTCATTAGAAGCGCGGACTATATATGTATGAGTGAGCTTCTAATAAGGGATCCCCTATTTTGCTACGGTGTGGACCTCCTACTTCTTGATCAAACTATGATGATCTGAACCGTTCAATGTGTTTAAAACGTGTTCTTAAGGGTACCCGTAAGAGATCGGCTCAAAATAATATCCGGAAAGTCTTTGATCCGTTCAATTTTTCATAAAGCTGTTCCTGTCAGGATTTATCAAAAACTGTTTAGATCAAGCTCTTCTCGATATTATTTCGAGCCGATTTCTTGCAGATACCCTTAAAAACATGTTTTAAACATAATGAACGGTTCAGATCATCAAAATAAAGGATCCCTCATTAGAAGCGCGGACTATATATGTATGAGTGAGCTTCTAATAAGGGATCCCCTATTTTGCTACGGTGTGGACCTCCTACTTCTTGATCAAATTATGATGATCTGAACCGTTCAATGTGTTTAAAACGTGTTTTTGAGGGTACCCGTAAGAGATCGGCTCAAAATAATATCCGGAAAGTCTTTGATCCGTTCAATTTTTCATAAAGCTGTTCCTGTCAGCATTTATCAAAAACTGTTTAGATCAAGCTCTGCTCGATATTATTTCGAGCCGATTTCTTGCAGGTACCCTTAAAAACATGTTTTAAACATAATGAACGGTTCAGATCATCAAAATAAAGGATCCCTCATTAGAAGCGCGGACTATATATGTATGAGTGAGCTTCTAATAAGGGATCCCCTATTTTGCTACGGTGTGGACCTCCTACTTCTTGATCAAATTATGATGATCTGAACCGTTCAATGTGTTTAAAACGTGTTTTTGAGGGTACCCGTAAGAGATCGGCTCAAAATAATATCCGGAAAGTCTTTGATCCGTTCAATTTTTCATAAAGCTGTTCCTGTCAGCATTTATCAAAAACTGTTTAGATCAAGCTCTTCTCGATATTATTTCGAGCCGATTTCTTGCAGGTACCCTTAAAAACATGTTTTAAACATAATGAACGGTTCAGATCATCAAAATAAAGGATCCCTCATTAGAAGCGCGGACTATATATGTATGAGTGAGCTTCTAATAAGGGATCCCCTATTTTGCTACGGTGTGGACCTCCTACTTCTTGATCAAATTATGATGATCTGAACCGTTCAATGTGTTTAAAACGTGTTTTTGAGGGTACCCGTAAGAGATCGGCTCAAAATAATATCCGGAAAGTCTTTGATCCGTTCAATTTTTCATAAAGCTGTTCCTGTCAGCATTTATCAAAAACTGTTTAGATCAAGCTCTTCTCGATATTATTTCGAGCCGATTTCTTGCAGGTACCCTTAAAAACATGTTTTAAACATAATGAACGGTTCAGATCATCAAAATAAAGGATCCCTCATTAGAAGCGCGGACTATATATGTATGAGTGAGCTTCTAATAAGGGATCCCCTATTTTGCTACGGTGTGGACCTCCTACTTCTTGATCAAATTATGATGATCTGAACCGTTCAATGTGTTTAAAACGTGTTTTTGAGGGTACCCGTAAGAGATCGGCTCAAAATAATATCCGGAAAGTCTTTGATCCGTTCAATTTTTCATAAAGCTGTTCCTGTCAGCATTTATCAAAAACTGTTTAGATCAAGCTCTTCTCGATATTATTTCGAGCCGATTTCTTGCAGGTACCCTTAAAAACATGTTTTAAACATAATGAACGGTTCAGATCATCAAAATAAAGGATCCCTCATTAGAAGCGCGGACTATATATGTATGAGTGAGCTTCTAATAAGGGATCCCCTATTTTGCTACGGTGTGGACCTCCTACTTCTTGATCAAATTATGTTGATCTGAACCGTTCAATGTGTTTAAAACGTGTTTTTAAGGGTACCCGTAAGAGATCGGCTCAAAATAATATCCGGAAAGTCTTTGATCCGTTCAATTTTTCATAAAGCTGTTCCTGTCAGCATTTATCAAAAGCTGTTTAGATCAAGCTCTTCTCGATATTATTTCGAGCCGATTTCTTGCAGGTACCCTTAAAAACATGTTTTAAACATAATGAACGGTTCAGATCATCAAAATAAAGGATCCCTCATTAGAAGCGCGGACTATATATGTATGAGTGAGATTCTAATAAGGGATCCCCTATTTTGCTACGGTGTGGACCTCCTACTTCTTGATCAAATTATGATGATCTGAACCGTTCAATGTGTTTAAAACGTGTTCTTAAGGGTACCCGTAAGAGATCGGCTCAAAATAATATCCGGAAAGTCTTTGATCCGTTCAATTTTTCATAAAGCTGTTCCTGTCAGCATTTATCAAAAGCTGTTTAGATCAAGCTCTTCTCGATATTATTTCGAGCCGATTTCTTGCAGGTACCCTTAAAAACATGTTTTAAACATAATGAACGGTTCAGATCATCAAAATAAAGGATCCCTCATTAGAAGCGCGGACTATATATGTATGAGTGAGCTTCTAATAAGGGATCCCCTATTTTGCTACGGTGTGGACCTCCTACTTCTTGATCAAATTATGATGATCTGAACCGTTCAATGTGTTTAAAACGTGTTCTTAAGGGTACCCGTAAGAGATCGGCTCAAAATAATATCCGGAAAGTCTTTGATCCGTTCAATTTTTCATAAAGCTGTTCCTGTCAGCATTTATCAAAAACTGTTTAGATCAAGCTCTTCTCGATATTATTTCAAGCCGATTTCTTGCAGGTACCCTTAAAAACATGTTTTAAACATAATGAACGGTTCAGATCATCAAAATAAAGGATCCCTCATTAGAAGCGCGGACTATATATGTATGAGTGAGCTTCTAATAAGGGATCCCCTATTTTGTTACGGTGTGGACCTCCTACTTCTTGATCAAATTATGATGATCTGAACCGTTCAATGTGTTTAAAACGTGTTCTTAAGGGTACCCGTAAGAGATCGGCTCAAAATAATATCCGGAAAGTCTTTGATCCGTTCAATTTTTCATAAAGCTGTTCCTGTCAGCATTTATCAAAAACTGTTTAGATCAAGCTCTTCTCGATATTATTTCGAGCCGATTTCTTGCAGGTACCCTTAAAAACATGTTTTAAACATAATGAACGGTTCAGATCATCAAAATAAAGGATCCCTCATTAGAAGCGCGGACTATATATGTATGAGTGAGCTTCTAATAAGGGATCCCCTATTTTGCTACGGTGTGGACCTCCTACTTCTTGATCAAATTATGATGATCTGAACCGTTCAATGTGTTTAGAACGTGTTCTTAAGGGTACCCGTAAGAGATCGGCTCAAAATAATATCCGGAAAGTCTTTGATCCGTTCAATTTTTCATAAAGCTGTTCCTGTCAGCATTTATCAAAAACTGTTTAGATCAAGCTCTTCTCGATATTATTTCGAGCCGATTTCTTGCAGGTACCCTTAAAAACATGTTTTAAACATAATGAACGGTTCAGATCATCAAAATAAAGGATCCGTCATTAGAAGCGCGGACTATATATGTATGAGTGAGCTTCTAATAAGGGATCCCCTATTTTGCTACGGTGTGGACCTCCTACTTCTTGATCAAATTATGATGATCTGAACCGTTCAATGTGTTTAAAACGTGTTCTTAAGGGTACCCGTAAAAGATCGGCTCAAAATAATATCCGGAAAGTCTTTGATCCGTTCAATTTTTCATAAAGCTGTTCCTGTCAGGATTTATCAAAAACTGTTTAGATCAAGCTCTTCTCGATATTATTTCGAGCCGATTTCTTGCAGATACCCTTAAAAACATGTTTTAAACATAATGAACGGTTCAGATCATCAAAATAAAGGATCCCTCATTAGAAGCGCGGACTATATATGTATGAGTGAGCTTCTAATAAGGGATCCCCTATTTTGCTACGGTGTGGACCTCCTACTTCTTGATCAAATTATGATGATCTGAACCGTTCAATGTGTTTAAAACGTGTTTTTGAGGGTACCCGTAAGAGATCGGCTCAAAATAATATCCGGAAAGTCTTTGATCCGTTCAATTTTTCATAAAGCTGTTCCTGTCAGCATTTATCAAAAACTGTTTAGATCAAGCTCTGCTCGATATTATTTCGAGCCGATTTCTTGCAGGTACCCTTAAAAACATGTTTTAAACATAATGAACGGTTCAGATCATCAAAATAAAGGATCCCTCATTAGAAGCGCGGACTATATATGTATGAGTGAGCTTCTAATAAGGGATCCCCTATTTTGCTACGGTGTGGACCTCCTACTTCTTGATCAAATTATGATGATCTGAACCGTTCAATGTGTTTAAAACGTGTTTTTGAGGGTACCCGTAAGAGATCGGCTCAAAATAATATCCGGAAAGTCTTTGATCCGTTCAATTTTTCATAAAGCTGTTCCTGTCAGCATTTATCAAAAACTGTTTAGATCAAGCTCTTCTCGATATTATTTCGAGCCGATTTCTTGCAGGTACCCTTAAAAACATGTTTTAAACATAATGAACGGTTCAGATCATCAAAATAAAGGATCCCTCATTAGAAGCGCGGACTATATATGTATGAGTGAGCTTCTAATAAGGGATCCCCTATTTTGCTACGGTGTGGACCTCCTACTTCTTGATCAAATTATGATGATCTGAACCGTTCAATGTGTTTAAAACGTGTTTTTGAGGGTACCCGTAAGAGATCGGCTCAAAATAATATCCGGAAAGTCTTTGATCCGTTCAATTTTTCATAAAGCTGTTCCTGTCAGCATTTATCAAAAACTGTTTAGATCAAGCTCTTCTCGATATTATTTCGAGCCGATTTCTTGCAGGTACCCTTAAAAACATGTTTTAAACATAATGAACGGTTCAGATCATCAAAATAAAGGATCCCTCATTAGAAGCGCGGACTATATATGTATGAGTGAGCTTCTAATAAGGGATCCCCTATTTTGCTACGGTGTGGACCTCCTACTTCTTGATCAAATTATGATGATCTGAACCGTTCAATGTGTTTAAAACGTGTTTTTGAGGGTACCCGTAAGAGATCGGCTCAAAATAATATCCGGAAAGTCTTTGATCCGTTCAATTTTTCATAAAGCTGTTCCTGTCAGCATTTATCAAAAACTGTTTAGATCAAGCTCTTCTCGATATTATTTCGAGCCGATTTCTTGCAGGTACCCTTAAAAACATGTTTTAAACATAATGAACGGTTCAGATCATCAAAATAAAGGATCCCTCATTAGAAGCGCGGACTATATATGTATGAGTGAGCTTCTAATAAGGGATCCCCTATTTTGCTACGGTGTGGACCTCCTACTTCTTGATCAAATTATGATGATCTGAACCGTTCAATGTGTTTAAAACGTGTTTTTGAGGGTACCCGTAAGAGATCGGCTCAAAATAATATCCGGAAAGTCTTTGATCCGTTCAATTTTTCATAAAGCTATTCCTGTCAGCATTTATCAAAAACTGTTTAGATCAAGCTCTGCTCGATATTATTTCGAGCCGATTTCTTGCAGGTACCCTTAAAAACATGTTTTAAACATAATGAACGGTTCAGATCATCAAAATAAAGGATCCCTCATTAGAAGCGCGGACTATATATGTATGAGTGAGCTTCTAATAAGGGATCCACTATTTTGCTACGGTGTGGACCTCCTACTTCTTGATCAAATTATGATGATCTGAACCGTTCAATGTGTTTAAAACGTGTTTTTGAGGGTACCCGTAAGAGATCGGCTCAAAATAATATCCGGAAAGTCTTTGATCCGTTCAATTTTTCATAAAGCTGTTCCTGTCAGCATTTATCAAAAACTGTTTAGATCAAGCTCTTCTCGATATTATTTCGAGCCGATTTCTTGCAGGTACCCTTAAAAACATGTTTTAAACATAATGAACGGTTCAGATCATCAAAATAAAGGATCCCTCATTAGAAGCGCGGACTATATATGTATGAGTGAGCTTCTAATAAGGGATCCCCTATTTTGCTACGGTGTGGACCTCCTACTTCTTGATCAAATTATGATGATCTGAACCGTTCAATGTGTTTAAAACGTGTTTTTGAGGGTACCCGTAAGAGATCGGCTCAAAATAATATCCGGAAAGTCTTTGATCCGTTCAATTTTTCATAAAGCTGTTCCTGTCAGCATTTATCAAAAACTGTTTAGATCAAGCTCTTCTCGATATTATTTCGAGCCGATTTCTTGCAGGTACCCTTAAAAACATGTTTTAAACATAATGAACGGTTCAGATCATCAAAATAAAGGATCCCTCATTAGAAGCGCGGACTATATATGTATGAGTGAGCTTCTAATAAGGGATCCCCTATTTTGCTACGGTGTGGACCTCCTACTTCTTGATCAAATTATGATGATCTGAACCGTTCAATGTGTTTAAAACGTGTTTTTGAGGGTACCCGTAAGAGATCGGCTCAAAATAATATCCGGAAAGTCTTTGATCCGTTCAATTTTTCATAAAGCTGTTCCTGTCAGCATTTATCAAAAACTGTTTAGATCAAGCTCTTCTCGATATTATTTCGAGCCGATTACTTGCAGGTACCCTTAAAAACATGTTTTAAACATAATGAACGGTTCAGATCATCAAAATAAAGGATCCCTCATTAGAAGCGCGGACTATATATGTATGAGTGAGCTTCTAATAAGGGATCCCCTATTTTGCTACGGTGTGGACCTCCTACTTCTTGATCAAATTATGATGATCTGAACCGTTCAATGTGTTTAAAACGTGTTTTTAAGGGTACCCGTAAGAGATCGGCTCAAAATAATATCCGGAAAGTCTTTGATCCGTTCAATTTTTCATAAAGCTGTTCCTGTCATCATTTATCAAAAGCTGTTTAGATCAAGCTCTTCTCGATATTATTTCGAGCCGATTTCTTGCAGGTACCCTTAAAAACATGTTTTAAACATAATGAACGGTTCAGATCATCAAAATAAAGGATCCCTCATTAGAAGCGCGGACTATATATGTATGAGTGAGCTTCTAATAAGGGATCCCCTATTTTGCTACGGTGTGGACCTCCTACTTCTTGATCAAATTATGTTGATCTGAACCGTTCAATGTGTTTAAAACGTGTTTTTAAGGGTACCCGTAAGAGATCGGCTCAAAATAATATCCGGAAAGTCTTTGATCCGTTCAATTTTTCATAAAGCTGTTCCTGTCAGCATTTATCAAAAGCTGTTTAGATCAAGCTCTTCTCGATATTATTTCGAGCCGATTTCTTGCAGGTACCCTTAAAAACATGTTTTAAACATAATGAACGGTTCAGATCATCAAAATAAAGGATCCCTCATTAGAAGCGCGGACTATATATGTATGAGTGAGATTCTAATAAGGGATCCCCTATTTTGCTACGGTGTGGACCTCCTACTTCTTGATCAAATTATGATGATCTGAACCGTTCAATGTGTTTAAAACGTGTTCTTAAGGGTACCCGTAAGAGATCGGCTCAAAATAATATCCGGAAAGTCTTTGATCCGTTCAATTTTTCATAAAGCTGTTCCTGTCAGCATTTATCAAAAGCTGTTTAGATCAAGCTCTTCTCGATATTATTTCGAGCCGATTTCTTGCAGGTACCCTTAAAAACATGTTTTAAACATAATGAACGGTTCAGATCATCAAAATAAAGGATCCCTCATTAGAAGCGCGGACTATATATGTATGAGTGAGTTTCTAATAAGGGATCCCCTATTTTGCTACGGTGTGGACCTCCTACTTCTTGATCAAATTATGATGATCTGAACCGTTCAATGTGTTTAAAACGTGTTCTTAAGGGTACCCGTAAGAGATCGGCTCAAAATAATATCCGGAAAGTCTTTGATCCGTTCAATTTTTCATAAAGCTGTTCCTGTCAGCATTTATCAAAAACTGTTTAGATCAAGCTCTTCTCGATATTATTTCGAGCCGATTTCTTGCAGGTACCCTTAAAAACATGTTTTAAACATAATGAACGGTTCAGATCATCAAAATAAAGGATCCCTCATTAGAAGCGCGGACTATATATGTATGAGTGAGCTTCTAATAAGGGATCCCCTATTTTGCTACGGTGTGGACCTCCTACTTCTTGATCAAATTATGATGATCTGAACCGTTCAATGTGTTTAAAACGTGTTCTTAAGGGTACCCGTAAGAGATCGGCTCAAAATAATATCCGGAAAGTCTTTGATCCGTTCAATTTTTCATAAAGCTGTTCCTGTCAGCATTTATCAAAAACTGTTTAGATCAAGCTCTTCTCGATATTATTTCGAGCCGATTTCTTGCAGGTACCCTTAAAAACATGTTTTAAACATAATGAACGGTTCAGATCATCAAAATAAAGGATCCCTCATTAGAAGCGCGGACTATATATGTATGAGTGAGCTTCTAATAAGGGATCCCCTATTTTGCTACGGTGTGGACCTCCTACTTCTTGATCAAATTATGATGATCTGAACCGTTCAATGTGTTTAAAACGTGTTCTTAAGGGTACCCGTAAGAGATCGGCTCAAAATAATATCCGGAAAGTCTTTGATCCGTTCAATTTTTCATAAAGCTGTTCCTGTCAGCATTTATCAAAAACTGTTTAGATCAAGCTCTTCTCGATATTATTTCGAGCCGATTTCTTGCAGGTACCCTTAAAAACATGTTTTAAACATAATGAACGGTTCAGATCATCAAAATAAAGGATCCCTCATTAGAAGCGCGGACTATATATGTATGAGTGAGCTTCTAATAAGGGATCCCCTATTTTGCTACGGTGTGGACCTCCTACTTCTTGATCAAATTATGATGATCTGAACCGTTCAATGTGTTTAAAACGTGTTCTTAAGGGTACCCGTAAGAGATCGGCTCAAAATAATATCCGGAAAGTCTTTGATCCGTTCAATTTTTCATAAAGCTGTTCCTGTCAGGATTTATCAAAAACTGTTTAGATCAAGCTCTTCTCGATATTATTTCGAGCCGATTTCTTGCAGATACCCTTAAAAACATGTTTTAAACATAATGAACGGTTCAGATCATCAAAATAAAGGATCCCTCATTAGAAGCGCGGACTATATATGTATGAGTGAGCTTCTAATAAGGGATCCCCTATTTTGCTACGGTGTGGACCTCCTACTTCTTGATCAAATTATGATGATCTGAACCGTTCAATGTGTTTAAAACGTGTTCTTAAGGGTACCCGTAAGAGATCGGCTCAAAATAAATATCCGGAAAGTCTTTGATCCGTTCAATTTTTCATAAAGCTGTTCCTGTCAGCATTTATCAAAAACTGTTTAGATCAAGCTCTTCTCGATATTATTTCGAGCCGATTTCTTGCAGGTACCCTTAAAAACATGTTTTAAACATAATGAACGGTTCAGATCATCAAAATAAAGGATCCCTCATTAGAAGCGCGGACTATATATGTATGAGTGAGCTTCTAATAAGGGATCCCCTATTTTGCTACGGTGTGGACCTCCTACTTCTTGATCAAATTATGATGATCTGAACCGTTCAATGTGTTTAAAACGTGTTCTTAAGGGTACCCGTAAGAGATCGGCTCAAAATAAATATCCGGAAAGTCTTTGATCCGTTCAATTTTTCATAAAGCTGTTCCTGTCAGCATTTATCAAAAACTGTTTAGATCAAGCTCTTCTCGATATTATTTCGAGCCGATTTCTTGCAGGTACCCTTAAAAACATGTTTTAAACATAATGAACGGTTCAGATCATCAAAATAAAGGATCCCTCATTAGAAGCGCGGACTATATATGTATGAGTGAGCTTCTAATAAGGGATCCCCTATTTTGCTACGGTGTGGACCTCCTACTTCTTGATCAAATTATGATGATCTGAACCGTTCAATTTGTTTAAAACGTGTTCTTAAGGGTACCCGTAAGAGATCGGCTCAAAATAAATATCCGGAAAGTCTTTGATCCGTTCAATTTTTCATAAAGCTGTTCCTGTCAGCATTTATCAAAAACTGTTTAGATCAAGCTCTTCTCGATATTATTTCGAGCCGATTTCTTGCAGGTACCCTTAAAAACATGTTTTAAACATAATGAACGGTTCAGATCATCAAAATAAAGGATCCCTCATTAGAAGCGCGGACTATATATGTATGAGTGAGCTTCTAATAAGGGATCCCCTATTTTGCTACGGTGTGGACCTCCTACTTCTTGATCAAATTATGATGATCTGAACCGTTCAATGTGTTTAAAACGTGTTCTTAAGGGTACCCGTAAGAGATCGGCTCAAAATAAATATCCGGAAAGTCTTTGATCCGTTCAATTTTTCATAAAGCTGTTCCTGTCAGCATTTATCAAAAACTGTTTAGATCAAGCTCTTCTCGATATTATTTCGAGCCGATTTCTTGCAGGTACCCTTAAAAACATGTTTTAAACATAATGAACGGTTCAGATCATCAAAATAAAGGATCCCTCATTAGAAGCGCGGACTATATATGTATGAGTGAGCTTCTAATAAGGGATCCCCTATTTTGCTACGGTGTGGACCTCCTACTTCTTGATCAAATTATGATGATCTGAACCGTTCAATGTGTTTAAAACGTGTTGTTAAGGGTACCCGTAAGAGATCGGCTCAAAATAAATATCCGGAAAGTCTTTGATCCGTTCAATTTTTCATAAAGCTGTTCCTGTCAGCATTTATCAAAAACTGTTTAGATCAAGCTCTTCTCGATATTATTTCGAGCCGATTTCTTGCAGGTACCCTTAAAAACATGTTTTAAACATAATGAACGGTTCAGATCATCAAAATAAAGGATCCCTCATTAGAAGCGCGGACTATATATGTATGAGTGAGCTTCTAATAAGGGATCCCCTATTTTGCTACGGTGTGGACCTCCTACTTCTTGATCAAATTATGATGATCTGAACCGTTCAATGTGTTTAAAACGTGTTCTTAAGGGTACCCGTAAGAGATCGGCTCAAAATAAATATCCGGAAAGTCTTTGATCCGTTCAATTTTTCATAAAGCTGTTCCTGTCAGCATTTATCAAAAACTGTTTAGATCAAGCTCTTCTCGATATTATTTCGAGCCGATTTCTTGCAGGTACCCTTAAAAAAATGTTTTAAACATAATGAACGGTTCAGATCATCAAAATAAAGGATCCCTCATTAGAAGCGCGGACTATATATGTATGAGTGAGCTTCTAATAAGGGATCCCCTATTTTGCTACGGTGTGGACCTCCTACTTCTTGATCAAATTATGATGATCTGAACCGTTCAATGTGTTTAAAACGTGTTCTTAAGGGTACCCGTAAGAGATCGGCTCAAAATAATATCCGGAAAGTCTTTGATCCGTTCAATTTTTCATAAAGCTGTTCCTGTCAGCATTTATCAAAAACTGTTTAGATCAAGCTCTTCTCGATATTATTTCGAGCCGATTTCTTGCAGGTACCCTTAAAAACATGTTTTAAACATAATGAACGGTTCAGATCATCAAAATAAAGGATCCCTCATTAGAAGCGCGGACTATATATGTATGAGTGAGCTTCTAATAAGGGATCCCCTATTTTGCTACGGTGTGGACCTCCTACTTCTTGATCACATTATGATGATCTGAACCGTTCAATGTGTTTAAAACGTGTTCTTAAGGGTACCCGTAAGAGATCGGCTCAAAATAAATATCCGGAAAGTCTTTGATCCGTTCAATTTTTCATAAAGCTGTTCCTGTCAGCATTTATCAAAAGCTGTTTAGATCAAGCTCTTCTCGATATTATTTCGAGCCGATTTCTTGCAGGTACCCTTAAAAACATGTTTTAAACATAATGAACGGTTCAGATCATCAAAATAAAGGATCCCTCATTAGAAGCGCGGACTATATATGTATGAGTGAGCTTCTAATAAGGGATCCCCTATTTTGCTACGGTGTGGACCTCCTACTTCTTGATCAAATTATGATGATCTGAACCGTTCAATGTGTTTAAAACGTGTTCTTAAGGGTACCCGTAAGAGATCGGCTCAAAATAATATCCGGAAAGTCTTTGATCCGTTCAATTTTTCATAAAGCTGTTCCTGTCAGGATTTATCAAAAACTGTTTAGATCAAGCTCTTCTCGATATTATTTCGAGCCGATTTCTTGCAGGTACCCTTAAAAACATGTTTTAAACATAATGAACGGTTCAGATCATCAAAATAAAGGATCCCTCATTAGAAGCGCGGACTATATATGTATGAGTGAGCTTCTAATAAGGGATCCCCTATTTTGCTACGGTGTGGACCTCCTACTTCTTGATCAAATTATGATGATCTGAACCGTTCAATGTGTTTAAAACGTGTTCTTAAGGGTACCCGTAAGAGATCGGCTCAAAATAAATATCCGGAAAGTCTTTGATCCGTTCAATTTTTCATAAAGCTGTTCCTGTCAGCATTTATCAAAAACTGTTTAGATCAAGCTCTTCTCGATATTATTTCGAGCCGATTTCTTGCAGGTACCCTTAAAAACATGTTTTAAACATAATGAACGGTTCAGATCATCAAAATAAAGGATCCCTCATTAGAAGCGCGGTCTATATATGTATGAGTGAGCTTCTAATAAGGGATCCCCTATTTTGCTACGGTGTGGACCTCCTACTTCTTGATCAAATTATGATGATCTGAACCGTTCAATGTGTTTAAAACGTGTTCTTAAGGGTACCCGTAAGAGATCGGCTCAAAATAAATATCCGGAAAGTCTTTGATCCGTTCAATTTTTCATAAAGCTGTTCCTGTCAGCATTTATCAAAAACTGTTTAGATCAAGCTCTTCTCGATATTATTTCGAGCCGATTTCTTGCAGGTACCCTTAAAAACATGTTTTAAACATAATGAACGGTTCAGATCATCAAAATAAAGGATCCCTCATTAGAAGCGCGGACTATATATGTATGAGTGAGCTTCTAATAAGGGATCCCCTATTTTGCTACGGTGTGGACCTCCTACTTCTTGATCAAATTATGATGATCTGAACCGTTCAATGTGTTTAAAACGTGTTCTTAAGGGTACCCGTAAGAGATCGGCTCAAAATAAATATCCGAAAAGTCTTTGATCCGTTCAATTTTTCATAAAGCTGTTCCTGTCAGCATTTATCAAAAACTGTTTAGATCAAGCTCTTCTCGATATTATTTCGAGCCGATTTCTTGCAGGTACCCTTAAAAACATGTTTTAAACATAATGAACGGTTCAGATCATCAAAATAAAGGATCCCTCATTAGAAGCGCGGACTATATATGTATGAGTGAGCTTCTAATAAGGGATCCCCTATTTTGCTACGGTGTGGACCTCCTACTTCTTGATCAAATTATGATGATCTGAACCGTTCAATGTGTTTAAAACGTGTTCTTAAGGGTACCCGTAAGAGATCGGCTCAAAATAAATATCCGGAAAGTCTTTGATCCGTTCAATTTTTCATAAAGCTGTTCCTGTCAGCATTTATCAAAAACTGTTTAGATCAAGCTCTTCTCGATATTATTTCGAGCCGATTTCTTGCAGGTACCCTTAAAAACATGTTTTAAACATAATGAACGGTTCAGATCATCAAAATAAAGGATCCCTCATTAGAAGCGCGGACTATATATGTATGAGTGAGCTTCTAATAAGGGATCCCCTATTTTGCTACGGTGTGGACCTCCTACTTCTTGATCAAATTATGATGATCTGAACCGTTCAATGTGTTTAAAACGTGTTGTTAAGGGTACCCGTAAGAGATCGGCTCAAAATAAATATCCGGAAAGTCTTTGATCCGTTCAATTTTTCATAAAGCTGTTCCTGTCAGCATTTATCAAAAACTGTTTAGATCAAGCTCTTCTCGATATTATTTCGAGCCGATTTCTTGCAGGTACCCTTAAAAACATGTTTTAAACATAATGAACGGTTCAGATCATCAAAATAAAGGATCCCTCATTAGAAGCGCGGACTATATATGTATGAGTGAGCTTCTAATAAGGGATCCCCTATTTTGCTACGGTGTGGACCTCCTACTTCTTGATCAAATTATGATGATCTGAACCGTTCAATGTGTTTAAAACGTGTTCTTAAGGGTACCCGTAAGAGATCGGCTCAAAATAAATATCCGGAAAGTCTTTGATCCGTTCAATTTTTCATAAAGCTGTTCCTGTCAGCATTTATCAAAAACTGTTTAGATCAAGCTCTTCTCGATATTATTTCGAGCCGATTTCTTGCAGGTACCCTTAAAAACATGTTTTAAACATAATGAACGGTTCAGATCATCAAAATAAAGGATCCCTCATTAGAAGCGCGGACTATATATGTATGAGTGAGCTTCTAATAAGGGATCCCCTATTTTGCTACGGTGTGGACCTCCTACTTCTTGATCAAATTATGATGATCTGAACCGTTCAATGTGTTTAAAACGTGTTCTTAAGGGTACCCGTAAGAGATCGGCTCAAAATAAATATCCGGAAAGTCTTTGATCCGTTCAATTTTTCATAAAGCTGTTCCTGTCAGCATTTATCAAAAACTGTTTAGATCAAGCTCTTCTCGATATTATTTCGAGCCGATTTCTTGCAGGTACCCTTAAAAACATGTTTTAAACATAATGAACGGTTCAGATCATCAAAATAAAGGATCCCTCATTAGAAGCGCGGACTATATATGTATGAGTGAGCTTCTAATAAGGGATCCCCTATTTTGCTACGGTGTGGACCTCCTACTTCTTGATCAAATTATGATGATCTGAACCGTTCAATGTGTTTAAAACGTGTTGTTAAGGGTACCCGTAAGAGATCGGCTCAAAATAAATATCCGGAAAGTCTTTGATCCGTTCAATTTTTCATAAAGCTGTTCCTGTCAGCATTTATCAAAAACTGTTTAGATCAAGCTCTTCTCGATATTATTTCGAGCCGATTTCTTGCAGGTACCCTTAAAAACATGTTTTAAACATAATGAACGGTTCAGATCATCAAAATAAAGGATCCCTCATTAGAAGCGCGGACTATATATGTATGAGTGAGCTTCTAATAAGGGATCCCCTATTTTGCTACGGTGTGGACCTCCTACTTCTTGATCAAATTATGATGATCTGAACCGTTCAATGTGTTTAAAACGTGTTCTTAAGGGTACCCGTAAGAGATCGGCTCAAAATAAATATCCGGAAAGTCTTTGATCCGTTCAATTTTTCATAAAGCTGTTCCTGTCAGCATTTATCAAAAACTGTTTAGATCAAGCTCTTCTCGATATTATTTCGAGCCGATTTCTTGCAGGTACCCTTAAAAACATGTTTTAAACATAATGAACGGTTCAGATCATCAAAATAAAGGATCCCTCATTAGAAGCGCGGACTATATATGTATGAGTGAGCTTCTAATAAGGGATCCCCTATTTTGCTACGGTGTGGACCTCCTACTTCTTGATCAAATTATGATGATCTGAACCGTTCAATGTGTTTAAAACGTGTTCTTAAGGGTACCCGTAAGAGATCGGCTCAAAATAAATATCCGGAAAGTCTTTGATCCGTTCAATTTTTCATAAAGCTGTTCCTGTCAGCATTTATCAAAAACTGTTTAGATCAAGCTCTTCTCGATATTATTTCGAGCCGATTTCTTGCAGGTACCCTTAAAAACATGTTTTAAACATAATGAACGGTTCAGATCATCAAAATAAAGGATCCCTCATTAGAAGCGCGGACTATATATGTATGAGTGAGCTTCTAATAAGGGATCCCCTATTTTGCTACGGTGTGGACCTCCTACTTCTTGATCAAATTATGATGATCTGAACCGTTCAATGTGTTTAAAACGTGTTCTTAAGGGTACCCGTAAGAGATCGGCTCAAAATAAATATCCGGAAAGTCTTTGATCCGTTCAATTTTTCATAAAGCTGTTCCTGTCAGCATTTATCAAAAACTGTTTAGATCAAGCTATTCTCGATATTATTTCGAGCCGATTTCTTGCAGGTACCCTTAAAAACATGTTTTAAACATAATGAACGGTTCAGATCATCAAAATAAAGGATCCCTCATTAGAAGCGCGGACTATATATGTATGGGTGAGCTTCTAATAAGGGATCCCCTATTTTGCTACGGTGTGGACCTCCTACTTCTTGATCAAATTATGATGATCTGAACCGTTCAATGTGTTTAAAACGTGTTCTTAAGGGTACCCGTAAGAGATCGGCTCAAAATAAATATCCGGAAAGTCTTTGATCCGTTCAATTTTTCATAAAGCTGTTCCTGTCAGCATTTATCAAAAACTGTTTAGATCAAGCTCTTCTCGATATTATTTCGAGCCGATTTCTTGCAGGTACCCTTAAAAACATGTTTTAAACATAATGAACGGTTCAGATCATCAAAATAAAGGATCCCTCATTAGAAGCGCGGACTATATATGTATGAGTGAACTTCTAATAAGGGATCCCCTGTTTTGCTACGGTGTGGACCTCCTACTTCTTGATCAAATTATGATGATCTGAACCGTTCAATGTGTTTAAAACGTGTTCTTAAGGGTACCCGTAAGAGATCGGCTCAAAATAAATATCCGGAAAGTCTTTGATCCGTTCAATTTTTCATAAAGCTGTTCCTGTCAGCATTTATCAAAAACTGTTTAGATCAAGCTCTTCTCGATATTATTTCGAGCCGATTTCTTGCAGGTACCCTTAAAAACATGTTTTAAACATAATGAACGGTTCAGATCATCAAAATAAAGGATCCCTCATTAGAAGCGCGGACTATATATGTATGAGTGAGCTTCTAATAAGGGATCCCCTGTTTTGCTACGGTGTGGACCTCCTACTTCTTGATCAAATTATGATGATCTGAACCGTTCAATGTGTTTAAAACGTGTTCTTAAGGGTACCCGTAAGAGATCGGCTCAAAATAAATATCCGGAAAGTCTTTGATCCGTTCAATTTTTCATAAAGCTGTTCCTGTCAGCATTTATCAAAAACTGTTTAGATCAAGCTCGTCTCGATATTATTTCGAGCCGATTTCTTGCAGGTACCCTTAAAAACATGTTTTAAACATAATGAACGGTTCAGATCATCAAAATAAAGGATCCCTCATTAGAAGCGCGGACTATATATGTATGAGTGAGCTTCTAATAAGGGATCCCCTATTTTGCTACGGTGTGGACCTCCTACTTCTTGATCAAATTATGATGATCTGAACCGTTCAATGTGTGTAAAACGTGTTCTTAAGGGTACCCGTAAGAGATCGGCTCAAAATAAATATCCGGAAAGTCTTTGATCCGTTCAATTTTTCATAAAGCTGTTCCTGTCAGCATTTATCAAAAACTGTTTAGATCAAGCTCTTCTCGATATTATTTCGAGCCGATTTCTTGCAGGTACCCTTAAAAACATGTTTTAAACATAATGAACGGTTCAGATCATCAAAATAAAGGATCCCTCATTAGAAGCGCGGACTATATATGTATGAGTGAGCTTCTAATAAGGGATCCCCTATTTTGCTACGGTGTGGACCTCCTACTTCTTGATCAAATTATGATGATCTGAACCGTTCAATGTGTTTAAAACGTGTTGTTAAGGGTACCCGTAAGAGATCGGCTCAAAATAAATATCCGGAAAGTCTTTGATCCGTTCAATTTTTCATAAAGCTGTTCCTGTCAGCATTTATCAAAAACTGTTTAGATCAAGCTCTTCTCGATATTATTTCGAGCCGATTTCTTGCAGGTACCCTTAAAAACATGTTTTAAACATAATGAACGGTTCAGATCATCAAAATAAAGGATCCCTCATTAGAAGCGCGGACTATATATGTATGAGTGAGCTTCTAATAAGGGATCCCCTATTTTGCTACGGTGTGGACCTCCTACTTCTTGATCAAATTATGATGATCTGAACCGTTCAATGTGTTTAAAACGTGTTCTTAAGGGTACCCGTAAGAGATCGGCTCAAAATAAATATCCGGAAAGTCTTTGATCCGTTCAATTTTTCATAAAGCTGTTCCTGTCAGCATTTATCAAAAACTGTTTAGATCAAGCTCTTCTCGATATTATTTCGAGCCGATTTCTTGCAGGTACCCTTAAAAACATGTTTTAAACATAATGAACGGTTCAGATCATCAAAATAAAGGATCCCTCATTAGAAGCGCGGACTATATATGTATGGGTGAGCTTCTAATAAGGGATCCCCTATTTTGCTACGGTGTGGACCTCCTACTTCTTGATCAAATTATGATGATCTGAACCGTTCAATGTGTTTAAAACGTGTTCTTAAGGGTACCCGTAAGAGATCGGCTCAAAATAAATATCCGGAAAGTCTTTGATCCGTTCAATTTTTCATAAAGCTGTTCCTGTCAGCATTTATCAAAAACTGTTTAGATCAAGCTCTTCTCGATATTATTTCGAGCCGATTTCTTGCAGGTACCCTTAAAAACATGTTTTAAACATAATGAACGGTTCAGATCATCAAAATAAAGGATCCCTCATTAGAAGCGCGGACTATATATGTATGAGTGAGCTTCTAATAAGGGATCCCCTGTTTTGCTACGGTGTGGACCTCCTACTTCTTGATCAAATTATGATGATCTGAACCGTTCAATGTGTTTAAAACGTGTTCTTAAGGGTACCCGTAAGAGATCGGCTCAAAATAAATATCCGGAAAGTCTTTGATCCGTTCAATTTTTCATAAAGCTGTTCCTGTCAGCATTTATCAAAAACTGTTTAGATCAAGCTCTTCTCGATATTATTTCGAGCCGATTTCTTGCAGGTACCCTTAAAAACATGTTTTAAACATAATGAACGGTTCAGATCATCAAAATAAAGGATCCCTCATTAGAAGCGCGGACTATATATGTATGAGTGAGCTTCTAATAAGGGATCCCCTGTTTTGCTACGGTGTGGACCTCCTACTTCTTGATCAAATTATGATGATCTGAACCGTTCAATGTGTTTAAAACGTGTTCTTAAGGGTACCCGTAAGAGATCGGCTCAAAATAAATATCCGGAAAGTCTTTGATCCGTTCAATTTTTCATAAAGCTGTTCCTGTCAGCATTTATCAAAAACTGTTTAGATCAAGCTCGTCTCGATATTATTTCGAGCCGATTTCTTGCAGGTACCCTTAAAAACATGTTTTAAACATAATGAACGGTTCAGATCATCAAAATAAAGGATCCCTCATTAGAAGCGCGGACTATATATGTATGAGTGAGCTTCTAATAAGGGATCCCCTATTTTGCTACGGTGTGGACCTCCTACTTCTTGATCAAATTATGATGATCTGAACCGTTCAATGTGTGTAAAACGTGTTCTTAAGGGTACCCGTAAGAGATCGGCTCAAAATAAATATCCGGAAAGTCTTTGATCCGTTCAATTTTTCATAAAGCTGTTCCTGTCAGCATTTATCAAAAACTGTTTAGATCAAGCTCTTCTCGATATTATTTCGAGCCGATTTCTTGCAGGTACCCTTAAAAACATGTTTTAAACATAATGAACGGTTCAGATCATCAAAATAAAGGATCCCTCATTAGAAGCGCGGACTATATATGTATGAGTGAGCTTCTAATAAGGGATCCCCTATTTTGCTACGGTGTGGACCTCCTACTTCTTGATCAAATTATGATGATCTGAACCGTTCAATGTGTTTAAAACGTGTTCTTAAGGGTACCCGTAAGAGATCGGCTCAAAATAAATATCCGGAAAGTCTTTGATCCGTTCAATTTTTCATAAAGCTGTTCCTGTCAGCATTTATCAAAAACTGTTTAGATCAAGCTCTTCTCGATATTATTTCGAGCCGATTTCTTGCAGGTACCCTTAAAAACATGTTTTAAACATAATCAACGGTTCAGATCATCAAAATAAAGGATCCCTCATTAGAAGCGCGGACTATATATGTATGAGTGAGCTTCTAATAAGGGATCCCCTATTTTGCTACGGTGTGGACCTCGTACTTCTTGATCAAATTATGATGATCTGAACCGTTCGATGTGTTTAAAACGTGTTCTTAAGGGTACCCGTAAGAGATCGGCTCAAAATAAATATCCGAAAAGTCTTTGATCCGTTCAATTTTTCATAAAGCTGTTCCTGTCAGCATTTATCAAAAACTGTTTAGATCAAGCTCTTCTCGATATTATTTCGAGCCGATTTCTTGCAGGTACCCTTAAAAACATGTTTTAAACATAATGAACGGTTCAGATCATCAAAATAAAGGATCCCTCATTAGAAGCGCGGACTATATATGTATGAGTGAGCTTCTAATAAGGGATCCCCTGTTTTGCTACGGTGTGGACCTCCTACTTCTTGATCAAATTATGATGATCTGAACCGTTCAATGTGTTTAAAACGTGTTCTTAAGGGTACCCGTAAGAGATCGGCTCAAAATAAATATCCGGAAAGTCTTTGATCCGTTCAATTTTTCATAAAGCTGTTCCTGTCAGCATTTATCAAAAACTGTTTAGATCAAACTCTTCTCGATATTATTTCGAGCCGATTTCTTGCAGGTACCCTTAAAAACATGTTTTAAACATAATGA
Source organism: Arctostaphylos glauca (assembly GCA_019985065.2). Taxonomy (NCBI): domain Eukaryota; kingdom Viridiplantae; phylum Streptophyta; class Magnoliopsida; order Ericales; family Ericaceae; genus Arctostaphylos; species Arctostaphylos glauca. The sequence continues at coordinate 610,732 of JAHSPW020000023.1, forward strand.
ACGGTTCAGATCATCAAAATAAAGGATCCCTCATTAGAAGCGCGGACTATATATGTATGAGTGAGCTTCTAATAAGGGATCCCCTGTTTTGCTACGGTGTGGACCTCCTACTTCTTGATCAAATTATGATGATCTGAACCGTTCAATGTGTTTAAAACGTGTTCTTAAGGGTACCCGTAAGAGATCGGCTCAAAATAAATATCCGGAAAGTCTTTGATCCGTTCAATTTTTCATAAAGCTGTTCCTGTCAGCATTTATCAAAAACTGTTTAGATCAAGCTCTTCTCGATATTATTTCGAGCCGATTTCTTGCAGGTACCCTTAAAAACATGTTTTAAACATAATGAACGGTTCAGATCATCAAAATAAAGGATCCCTCATTAGAAGCGCGGACTATATATGTATGAGTGAGCTTCTAATAAGGGATCCCCTATTTTGCTACGGTGTGGACCTCCTACTTCTTGATCAAATTATGATGATCTGAACCGTTCAATGTGTTTAAAACGTGTTCTTAAGGGTACCCGTAAGAGATCGGCTCAAAATAAATATCCGGAAAGTCTTTGATCCGTTCAATTTTTCATAAAGCTGTTCCTGTCAGCATTTATCAAAAACTGTTTAGATCAAGCTCTTCTCGATATTATTTCGAGCCGATTTCTTGCAGGTACCGTTAAAAACATGTTTTAAACATAATGAACGGTTCAGATCATCAAAATAAAGGATCCCTCATTAGAAGCGCGGACTATATATGTATGAGTGAGCTTCTAATAAGGGATCCCCTATTTTGCTACGGTGTGGACCTCCTACTTCTTGATCAAATTATGATGATCTGAACCGTTCAATGTGTTTAAAACGTGTTCTTAAGGGTACCCGTAAGAGATCGGCTCAAAATAAATATCCGGAAAGTCTTTGATCCGTTCAATTTTTCATAAAGCTGTTCCTGTCAGCATTTATCAAAAACTGTTTAGATCAAGCTCTTCTCGATATTATTTCGAGCCGATTTCTTGCAGGTACCCTTAAAAACATGTTTTAAACATAATGAACGGTTCAGATCATCAAAATAAAGGATCCCTCATTAGAAGCGCGGACTATATATGTATGAGTGAGCTTCTAATAAGGGATCCCCTATTTTGCTACGGTGTGGACCTCCTACTTCTTGATCAAATTATGATGATCTGAACCGTTCAATTTGTTTAAAACGTGTTCTTAAGGGTACCCGTAAGAGATCGGCTCAAAATAAATATCCGGAAAGTCTTTGATCCGTTCAATTTTTCATAAAGCTGTTCCTGTCAGCATTTATCAAAAACTGTTTAGATCAAGCTCTTCTCGATATTATTTCGAGCCGATTTCTTGCAGGTACCCTTAAAAACATGTTTTAAACATAATGAACGGTTCAGATCATCAAAATAAAGGATCCCTCATTAGAAGCGCGGACTATATATGTATGAGTGAGCTTCTAATAAGGGATCCCCTATTTTGCTACGGTGTGGACCTCCTACTTCTTGATCAAATTATGATGATCTGAACCGTTCAATGTGTTTAAAACGTGTTCTTAAGGGTACCCGTAAGAGATCGGCTCAAAATAAATATCCGGAAAGTCTTTGATCCGTTCAATTTTTCATAAAGCTGTTCCTGTCAGCATTTATCAAAAACTGTTTAGATCAAGCTCTTCTCGATATTATTTCGAGCCGATTTCTTGCAGGTACCCTTAAAAACATGTTTTAAACATAATGAACGGTTCAGATCATCAAAATAAAGGATCCCTCATTAGAAGCGCGGACTATATATGTATGAGTGAGCTTCTAATAAGGGATCCCCTATTTTGCTACGGTGTGGACCTCCTACTTCTTGATCAAATTATGATGATCTGAACCGTTCAATGTGTTTAAAACGTGTTCTTAAGGGTACCCGTAAGAGATCGGCTCAAAATAAATATCCGGAAAGTCTTTGATCCGTTCAATTTTTCATAAAGCTGTTCCTGTCAGCATTTATCAAAAACTGTTTAGATCAAGCTCTTCTCGATATTATTTCGAGCCGATTTCTTGCAGGTACCCTTAAAAACATGTTTTAAACATAATCAACGGTTCAGATCATCAAAATAAAGGATCCCTCATTAGAAGCGCGGACTATATATGTATGAGTGAGCTTCTAATAAGGGATCCCCTATTTTGCTACGGTGTGGACCTCCTACTTCTTGATCAAATTATGATGATCTGAACCGTTCGATGTGTTTAAAACGTGTTCTTAAGGGTACCCGTAAGAGATCGGCTCAAAATAAATATCCGAAAAGTCTTTGATCCGTTCAATTTTTCATAAAGCTGTTCCTGTCAGCATTTATCAAAAACTGTTTAGATCAAGCTCTTCTCGATATTATTTCGAGCCGATTTCTTGCAGGTACCCTTAAAAACATGTTTTAAACATAATGAACGGTTCAGATCATCAAAATAAAGGATCCCTCATTAGAAGCGCGGACTATATATGTATGAGTGAGCTTCTAATAAGGGATCCCCTATTTTGCTACGGTGTGGACCTCCTACTTCTTGATCAAATTATGATGATCTGAACCGTTCAATGTGTTTAAAACGTGTTCTTAAGGGTACCCGTAAGAGATCGGCTCAAAATAAATATCCGGAAAGTCTTTGATCCGTTCAATTTTTCATAAAGCTGTTCCTGTCAGCATTTATCAAAAACTGTTTAGATCAAGCTCTTCTCGATATTATTTCGAGCCGATTTCTTGCAGGTACCCTTAAAAACATGTTTTAAACATAATGAACGGTTCAGATCATCAAAATAAAGGATCCCTCATTAGAAGCGCGGACTATATATGTATGAGTGAGCTTCTAATAAGGGATCCCCTGTTTTGCTACGGTGTGGACCTCCTACTTCTTGATCAAATTATGATGATCTGAACCGTTCAATGTGTTTAAAACGTGTTCTTAAGGGTACCCGTAAGAGATCGGCTCAAAATAAATATCCGGAAAGTCTTTGATCCGTTCAATTTTTCATAAAGCTGTTCCTGTCAGCATTTATCAAAAACTGTTTAGATCAAGCTTTTCTCGATATTATTTCGAGCCGATTTCTTGCAGGTACCCTTAAAAACATGTTTTAAACATAATGAACGGTTCAGATCATCAAAATAAAGGATCCCTCATTAGAAGCGCGGACTATATATGTATGAGTGAGCTTCTAATAAGGGATCCCCTATTTTGCTACGGTGTGGACCTCCTACTTCTTGATCAAATTATGATGATCTGAACCGTTCAATGTGTTTAAAACGTGTTCTTAAGGGTACCCGTAAGAGATCGGCTCAAAATAAATATCCGGAAAGTCTTTGATCCGTTCAATTTTTCATAAAGCTGTTCCTGTCAGCATTTATCAAAAACTGTTTAGATCAAGCTCTTCTCGATATTATTTCGAGCCGATTTCTTGCAGGTACCCTTAAAAACATGTTTTAAACATAATGAACGGTTCAGATCATCAAAATAAAGGATCCCTCATTAGAAGCGCGGACTATATATGTATGAGTGAGCTTCTAATAAGGGATCCCCTATTTTGCTACGGTGTGGACCTCCTACTTCTTGATCAAATTATGATGATCTGAACCGTTCAATGTGTTTAAAACGTGTTCTTAAGGGTACCCGTAAGAGATCGGCTCAAAATAAATATCCGGAAAGTCTTTGATCCGTTCAATTTTTCATAAAGCTGTTCCTGTCAGCATTTATCAAAAACTGTTTAGATCAAGCTCTTCTCGATATTATTTCGAGCCGATTTCTTGCAGGTACCCTTAAAAACATGTTTTAAACATAATGAACGGTTCAGATCATCAAAATAAAGGATCCCTCATTAGAAGCGCGGACTATATATGTATGAGTGAGCTTCTAATAAGGGATCCCCTATTTTGCTACGGTGTGGACCTCCTACTTCTTGATCAAATTATGATGATCTGAACCGTTCAATGTGTTTAAAACGTGTTCTTAAGGGTACCCGTAAGAGATCGGCTCAAAATAAATATCCGGAAAGTCTTTGATCCGTTCAATTTTTCATAAAGCTGTTCCTGTCAGCATTTATCAAAAACTGTTTAGATCAAGCTCTTCTCGATATTATTTCGAGCCGATTTCTTGCAGGTACCCTTAAAAACATGTTTTAAACATAATGAACGGTTCAGATCATCAAAATAAAGGATCCCTCATTAGAAGCGCGGACTATATATGTATGAGTGAGCTTCTAATAAGGGATCCCCTATTTTGCTACGGTGTGGACCTCCTACTTCTTGATCAAATTATGATGATCTGAACCGTTCAATGTGTTTAAAACGTGTTCTTAAGGGTACCCGTAAGAGATCGGCTCAAAATAAATATCCGGAAAGTCTTTGATCCGTTCAATTTTTCATAAAGCTGTTCCTGTCAGCATTTATCAAAAACTGTTTAGATCAAGCTCTTCTCGATATTATTTCGAGCCGATTTCTTGCAGGTACCCTTAAAAACATGTTTTAAACATAATGAACGGTTCAGATCATCAAAATAAAGGATCCCTCATTAGAAGCGCGGACTATATATGTATGAGTGAGCTTCTAATAAGGGATCCCCTATTTTGCTACGGTGTGGACCTCCTACTTCTTGATCAAATTATGATGATCTGAACCGTTCAATGTGTTTAAAACGTGTTCTTAAGGGTACCCGTAAGAGATCGGCTCAAAATAAATATCCGGAAAGTCTTTGATCCGTTCAATTTTTCATAAAGCTGTTCCTGTCAGCATTTATCAAAAACTGTTTAGATCAAGCTCTTCTCGATATTATTTCGAGCCGATTTCTTGCAGGTACCCTTAAAAACATGTTTTAAACATAATGAACGGTTCAGATCATCAAAATAAAGGATCCCTCATTAGAAGCGCGGACTATATATGTATGAGTGAGCTTCTAATAAGGGATCCCCTATTTTGCTACGGTGTGGACCTCCTACTTCTTGATCAAATTATGATGATCTGAACCGTTCAATGTGTTTAAAACGTGTTCTTAAGGGTACCCGTAAGAGATCGGCTCAAAATAAATATCCGGAAAGTCTTTGATCCGTTCAATTTTTCATAAAGCTGTTCCTGTCAGCATTTATCAAAAACTGTTTAGATCAAGCTCTTCTCGATATTATTTCGAGCCGATTTCTTGCAGGTACCCTTAAAAACATGTTTTAAACATAATCAACGGTTCAGATCATCAAAATAAAGGATCCCTCATTAGAAGCGCGGACTATATATGTATGAGTGAGCTTCTAATAAGGGATCCCCTATTTTGCTACGGTGTGGACCTCCTACTTCTTGATCAAATTATGATGATCTGAACCGTTCGATGTGTTTAAAACGTGTTCTTAAGGGTACCCGTAAGAGATCGGCTCAAAATAAATATCCGAAAAGTCTTTGATCCGTTCAATTTTTCATAAAGCTGTTCCTGTCAGCATTTATCAAAAACTGTTTAGATCAAGCTCTTCTCGATATTATTTCGAGCCGATTTCTTGCAGGTACCCTTAAAAACATGTTTTAAACATAATGAACGGTTCAGATCATCAAAATAAAGGATCCCTCATTAGAAGCGCGGACTATATATGTATGAGTGAGCTTCTAATAAGGGATCCCCTATTTTGCTACGGTGTGGACCTCCTACTTCTTGATCAAATTATGATGATCTGAACCGTTCAATGTGTTTAAAACGTGTTCTTAAGGGTACCCGTAAGAGATCGGCTCAAAATAAATATCCGGAAAGTCTTTGATCCGTTCAATTTTTCATAAAGCTGTTCCTGTCAGCATTTATCAAAAACTGTTTAGATCAAGCTCTTCTCGATATTATTTCGAGCCGATTTCTTGCAGGTACCCTTAAAAACATGTTTTAAACATAATGAACGGTTCAGATCATCAAAATAAAGGATCCCTCATTAGAAGCGCGGACTATATATGTATGAGTGAGCTTCTAATAAGGGATCCCCTGTTTTGCTACGGTGTGGACCTCCTACTTCTTGATCAAATTATGATGATCTGAACCGTTCAATGTGTTTAAAACGTGTTCTTAAGGGTACCCGTAAGAGATCGGCTCAAAATAAATATCCGGAAAGTCTTTGATCCGTTCAATTTTTCATAAAGCTGTTCCTGTCAGCATTTATCAAAAACTGTTTAGATCAAGCTCTTCTCGATATTATTTCGAGCCGATTTCTTGCAGGTACCCTTAAAAACATGTTTTAAACATAATGAACGGTTCAGATCATCAAAATAAAGGATCCCTCATTAGAAGCGCGGACTATATATGTATGAGTGAGCTTCTAATAAGGGATCCCCTATTTTGCTACGGTGTGGACCTCCTACTTCTTGATCAAATTATGATGATCTGAACCGTTCAATGTGTTTAAAACGTGTTCTTAAGGGTACCCGTAAGAGATCGGCTCAAAATAAATATCCGGAAAGTCTTTGATCCGTTCAATTTTTCATAAAGCTGTTCCTGTCAGCATTTATCAAAAACTGTTTAGATCAAGCTCTTCTCGATATTATTTCGAGCCGATTTCTTGCAGGTACCCTTAAAAACATGTTTTAAACATAATGAACGGTTCAGATCATCAAAATAAAGGATCCCTCATTAGAAGCGCGGACTATATATGTATGAGTGAGCTTCTAATAAGGGATCCCCTATTTTGCTACGGTGTGGACCTCCTACTTCTTGATCAAATTATGATGATCTGAACCGTTCAATGTGTTTAAAACGTGTTCTTAAGGGTACCCGTAAGAGATCGGCTCAAAATAAATATCCGGAAAGTCTTTGATCCGTTCAATTTTTCATAAAGCTGTTCCTGTCAGCATTTATCAAAAACTGTTTAGATCAAGCTCTTCTCGATATTATTTCGAGCCGATTTCTTGCAGGTACCCTTAAAAACATGTTTTAAACATAATGAACGGTTCAGATCATCAAAATAAAGGATCCCTCATTAGAAGCGCGGACTATATATGTATGAGTGAGCTTCTAATAAGGGATCCCCTATTTTGCTACGGTGTGGACCTCCTACTTCTTGATCAAATTATGATGATCTGAACCGTTCAATGTGTTTAAAACGTGTTCTTAAGGGTACCCGTAAGAGATCGGCTCAAAATAAATATCCGGAAAGTCTTTGATCCGTTCAATTTTTCATAAAGCTGTTCCTGTCAGCATTTATCAAAAACTGTTTAGATCAAGCTCTTCTCGATATTATTTCGAGCCGATTTCTTGCAGGTACCCTTAAAAACATGTTTTAAACATAATGAACGGTTCAGATCATCAAAATAAAGGATCCCTCATTAGAAGCGCGGACTATATATGTATGAGTGAGCTTCTAATAAGGGATCCCCTATTTTGCTACGGTGTGGACCTCCTACTTCTTGATCAAATTATGATGATCTGAACCGTTCAATGTGTTTAAAACGTGTTCTTAAGGGTACCCGTAAGAGATCGGCTCAAAATAAATATCCGGAAAGTCTTTGATCCGTTCAATTTTTCATAAAGCTGTTCCTGTCAGCATTTATCAAAAACTGTTTAGATCAAGCTCTTCTCGATATTATTTCGAGCCGATTTCTTGCAGGTACCCTTAAAAACATGTTTTAAACATAATGAACGGTTCAGATCATCAAAATAAAGGATCCCTCATTAGAAGCGCGGACTATATATGTATGAGTGAGCTTCTAATAAGGGATCCCCTATTTTGCTACGGTGTGGACCTCCTACTTCTTGATCAAATTATGATGATCTGAACCGTTCAATGTGTTTAAAACGTGTTCTTAAGGGTACCCGTAAGAGATCGGCTCAAAATAAATATCCGGAAAGTCTTTGATCCGTTCAATTTTTCATAAAGCTGTTCCTGTCAGCATTTATCAAAAACTGTTTAGATCAAGCTCTTCTCGATATTATTTCGAGCCGATTTCTTGCAGGTACCCTTAAAAACATGTTTTAAACATAATGAACGGTTCAGATCATCAAAATAAAGGATCCCTCATTAGAAGCGCGGACTATATATGTATGAGTGAGCTTCTAATAAGGGATCCCCTATTTTGCTACGGTGTGGACCTCCTACTTCTTGATCAAATTATGATGATCTGAACCGTTCAATGTGTTTAAAACGTGTTCTTAAGGGTACCCGTAAGAGATCGGCTCAAAATAAATATCCGGAAAGTCTTTGATCCGTTCAATTTTTCATAAAGCTGTTCCTGTCAGCATTTATCAAAAACTGTTTAGATCAAGCTCTTCTCGATATTATTTCGAGCCGATTTCTTGCAGGTACCCTTAAAAACATGTTTTAAACATAATGAACGGTTCAGATCTTCAAAATAAAGGATCCCTCATTAGAAGCGCGGACTATATATGTATGAGTGAGCTTCTAATAAGGGATCCCCTATTTTGCTACGGTGTGGACCTCCTACTTCTTGATCAAATTATGATGATCTGAACCGTTCAATGTGTTTAAAACGTGTTTTTAAGGGTACCCGTAAGAGATCGGCTCAAAATAAATATCCGGAAAGTCTTTGATCCGTTCAATTTTTCATAAAGCTGTTCCTGTCAGCATTTATCAAAAACTGTTTAGATCAAGCTCTTCTCGATATTATTTCGAGCCGATTTCTTGCAGGTACCCTTAAAAACATGTTTTAAACATAATGAACGGTTCAGATCATCAAAATAAAGGATCCCTCATTAGAAGCGCGGACTATATATGTATGAGTGAGCTTCTAATAAGGGATCCCCTATTTTGCTACGGTGTGGACCTCCTACTTCTTGATCAAATTATGATGATCTGAACCGTTCAATGTGTTTAAAACGTGTTTTTAAGGGTACCCGTAAGAGATCGGCTCAAAATAAATATCCGGAAAGTCTTTGATCCGTTCAATTTTTCATAAAGCTGTTCCTGTCAGCATTTATCAAAAACTGTTTAGATCAAGCTCTTCTCGATATTATTTCGAGCCGATTTCTTGCAGGTACCCTTAAAAACATGTTTTAAACATAATGAACGGTTCAGATCATCAAAATAAAGGATCCCTCATTAGAAGCGCGGACTATATATGTATGAGTGAGCTTCTAATAAGAGATCCCCTATTTTGCTACGGTGTGGACCTCCTACTTCTTGATCAAATTATGATGATCTGAACCGTTCAATGTGTTTAAAACGTGTTTTTAAGGGTACCCGTAAGAGATCGGCTCAAAATAAATATCCGGAAAGTCTTTGATCCGTTCAATTTTTCATAAAGCTGTTCCTGTCAGCATTTATCAAAAACTGTTTAGATCAAGCTCTTCTCGATATTATTTCGAGCCGATTTCTTGCAGGTACCCTTAAAAACATGTTTTAAACATAATGAACGGTTCAGATCATCAAAATAAAGGATCCCTCATTAGAAGCGCGGACTATATATGTATGAGTGAGCTTCTAATAAGGGATCCCCTATTTTGCTACGGTGTGGACCTCCTACTTCTTGATCAAATTATGATGATCTGAACCGTTCAATGTGTTTAAAACGTGTTTTTAAGGGTACCCGTAAGAGATCGGCTCAAAATAAATATCCGGAAAGTCTTTGATCCGTTCAATTTTTCATAAAGCTGTTCCTGTCAGCATTTATCAAAAACTGTTTAGATCAAGCTCTTCTCGATATTATTTCGAGCCGATTTCTTGCAGGTACCCTTAAAAACATGTTTTAAACATAATGAACGGTTCAGATCATCAAAATAAAGGATCCCTCATTAGAAGCGCGGACTATATATGTATGAGTGAGCTTCTAATAAGGGATCCCCTATTTTGCTACGGTGTGGACCTCCTACTTCTTGATCAAATTATGATGATCTGAACCGTTCAATGTGTTTAAAACGTGTTTTTAAGGGTACCCGTAAGAGATCGGCTCAAAATAAATATCCGGAAAGTCTTTGCTCCGTTCAATTTTTCATAAAGCTGTTCCTGTCAGCATTTATCAAAAACTGTTTAGATCAAGCTCTTCTCGATATTATTTCGAGCCGATTTCTTGCAGGTACCCTTAAAAACATGTTTTAAACATAATGAACGGTTCAGATCATCAAAATAAAGGATCCCTCATTAGAAGCGCGGACTATATATGTATGAGTGAGCTTCTAATAAGGGATCCCCTATTTTGCTACGGTGTGGACCTCCTACTTCTTGATCAAATTATGATGATCTGAACCGTTCAATGTGTTTAAAACGTGTTGTTAAGGGTACCCGTAAGAGATCGGCTCAAAATAAATATCCGGAAAGTCTTTGATCCGTTCAATTTTTCATAAAGCTGTTCCTGTCAGCATTTATCAAAAACTGTTTAGATCAAGCTCTTCTCGATATTATTTCGAGCCGATTTCTTGCAGGTACCCTTAAAAACATGTTTTAAACATAATGAACGGTTCAGATCATCAAAATAAAGGATCCCTCATTAGAAGCGCGGACTATATATGTATGAGTGAGCTTCTAATAAGGGATCCCCTATTTTGCTACGGTGTGGACCTCCTACTTCTTGATCAAATTATGATGATCTGAACCGTTCAATGTGTTTAAAACGTGTTTTTAAGGGTACCCGTAAGAGATCGGCTCAAAATAAATATCCGGAAAGTCTTTGATCCGTTCAATTTTTCATAAAGCTGTTCCTGTCAGCATTTATCAAAAACTGTTTATATCAAGCTCTTCTCGATATTATTTCGAGCCGATTTCTTGCAAGTACCCTTAAAAACATGTTTTAAACATAATGAACGGTTCAGATCATCAAAATAAAGGATCCCTCATTAGAAGCGCGGACTATATATGTATGAGTGAGCTTCTAATAAGGGATCCCCTATTTTGCTACGGTGTGGACCTCCTACTTCTTGATCAAATTATGATGATCTGAACCGTTCAATGTGTTTAAAACGTGTTTTTAAGGGTACCCGTAAGAGATCGGCTCAAAATAAATATCCGGAAAGTCTTTGATCCGTTCAATTTTTCATAAAGCTGTTCCTGTCAGCATTTATCAAAAACTGTTTAGATCAAGCTCTTCTCGATATTATTTCGAGCCGATTTCTTGCAGGTACCCTTAAAAACATGTTTTAAACATAATGAACGGTTCAGATCATCAAAATAAAGGATCCCTCATTAGAAGCGCGGACTATATATGTATGAGTGAGCTTCTAATAAGGGATCCCCTATTTTGCTACGGTGTGGACCTCCTACTTCTTGATCAAATTATGATGATCTGAACCGTTCAATGTGTTTAAAACGTGTTTTTAAGGGTACCCGTAAGAGATCGGCTCAAAATAAATATCCGGAAAGTCTTTGATCCGTTCAATTTTTCATAAAGCTGTTCCTGTCAGCATTTATCAAAAACTGTTTAGATCAAGCTCTTCTCGATATTATTTCGAGCCGATTTCTTGCAGGTACCCTTAAAAACATGTTTTAAACATAATGAACGGTTCAGATCATCAAAATAAAGGATCCCTCATTAGAAGCGCGGACTATATATGTATGAGTGAGCTTCTAATAAGGGATCCCCTATTTTGCTACGGTGTGGACCTCCTACTTCTTGATCAAATTATGATGATCTGAACCGTTCAATGTGTTTAAAACGTGTTTTTAAGGGTACCCGTAAGAGATCGGCTCAAAATAAATATCCGGAAAGTTTTTGATCCGTTCAATTTTTCATAAAGCTGTTCCTGTCAGCATTTATCAAAAACTGTTTAGATCAAGCTCTTCTCGATATTATTTCGAGCCGATTTCTTGCAGGTACCCTTAAAAACATGTTTTAAACATAATGAACGGTTCAGATCATCAAAATAAAGGATCCCTCATTAGAAGCGCGGACTATATATGTATGAGTGAGCTTCTAATAAGGGATCCCCTATTTTGCTACGGTGTGGACCTCCTACTTCTTGATCAAATTATGATGATCTGAACCGTTCAATGTGTTTAAAACGTGTTTTTAAGGGTACCCGTAAGAGATCGGCTCAAAATAAATATCCGGAAAGTCTTTGATCCGTTCAATTTTTCATAAAGCTGTTCCTGTCAGCATTTATCAAAAACTGTTTAGATCAAGCTCTTCTCGATATTATTTCGAGCCGATTTCTTGCAGGTACCCTTAAAAACATGTTTTAAACATAATGAACGGTTCAGATCATCAAAATAAAGGATCCCTCATTAGAAGCGCGGACTATATATGTATGAGTGAGCTTCTAATAAGGGATCCCCTATTTTGCTACGGTGTGGACCTCCTACTTCTTGATCAAATTATGATGATCTGAACCGTTCAATGTGTTTAAAACGTGTTTTTAAGGGTACCCGTAAGAGATCGGCTCAAAATAAATATCCGGAAAGTCTTTGCTCCGTTCAATTTTTCATAAAGCTGTTCCTGTCAGCATTTATCAAAAACTGTTTAGATCAAGCTCTTCTCGATATTATTTCGAGCCGATTTCTTGCAGGTACCCTTAAAAACATGTTTTAAACATAATGAACGGTTCAGATCATCAAAATAAAGGATCCCTCATTAGAAGCGCGGACTATATATGTATGAGTGAGCTTCTAATAAGGGATCCCCTATTTTGCTACGGTGTGGACCTCCTACTTCTTGATCAAATTATGATGATCTGAACCGTTCAATGTGTTTAAAACGTGTTGTTAAGGGTACCCGTAAGAGATCGGCTCAAAATAAATATCCGGAAAGTCTTTGATCCGTTCAATTTTTCATAAAGCTGTTCCTGTCAGCATTTATCAAAAACTGTTTAGATCAAGCTCTTCTCGATATTATTTCGAGCCGATTTCTTGCAGGTACCCTTAAAAACATGTTTTAAACATAATGAACGGTTCAGATCATCAAAATAAAGGATCCCTCATTAGAAGCGCGGACTATATATGTATGAGTGAGCTTCTAATAAGGGATCCCCTATTTTGCTACGGTGTGGACCTCCTACTTCTTGATCAAATTATGATGATCTGAACCGTTCAATGTGTTTAAAACGTGTTTTTAAGGGTACCCGTAAGAGATCGGCTCAAAATAAATATCCGGAAAGTCTTTGATCCGTTCAATTTTTCATAAAGCTGTTCCTGTCAGCATTTATCAAAAACTGTTTATATCAAGCTCTTCTCGATATTATTTCGAGCCGATTTCTTGCAAGTACCCTTAAAAACATGTTTTAAACATAATGAACGGTTCAGATCATCAAAATAAAGGATCCCTCATTAGAAGCGCGGACTATATATGTATGAGTGAGCTTCTAATAAGGGATCCCCTATTTTGCTACGGTGTGGACCTCCTACTTCTTGATCAAATTATGATGATCTGAACCGTTCAATGTGTTTAAAACGTGTTTTTAAGGGTACCCGTAAGAGATCGGCTCAAAATAAATATCCGGAAAGTCTTTGATCCGTTCAATTTTTCATAAAGCTGTTCCTGTCAGCATTTATCAAAAACTGTTTAGATCAAGCTCTTCTCGATATTATTTCGAGCCGATTTCTTGCAGGTACCCTTAAAAACATGTTTTAAACATAATGAACGGTTCAGATCATCAAAATAAAGGATCCCTCATTAGAAGCGCGGACTATATATGTATGAGTGAGCTTCTAATAAGGGATCCCCTATTTTGCTACGGTGTGGACCTCCTACTTCTTGATCAAATTATGATGATCTGAACCGTTCAATGTGTTTAAAACGTGTTTTTAAGGGTACCCGTAAGAGATCGGCTCAAAATAAATATCCGGAAAGTCTTTGATCCGTTCAATTTTTCATAAAGCTGTTCCTGTCAGCATTTATCAAAAACTGTTTAGATCAAGCTCTTCTCGATATTATTTCGAGCCGATTTCTTGCAGGTACCCTTAAAAACATGTTTTAAACATAATGAACGGTTCAGATCATCAAAATAAAGGATCCCTCATTAGAAGCGCGGACTATATATGTATGAGTGAGCTTCTAATAAGGGATCCCCTATTTTGCTACGGTGTGGACCTCCTACTTCTTGATCAAATTATGATGATCTGAACCGTTCAATGTGTTTAAAACGTGTTTTTAAGGGTACCCGTAAGAGATCGGCTCAAAATAAATATCCGGAAAGTTTTTGATCCGTTCAATTTTTCATAAAGCTGTTCCTGTCAGCATTTATCAAAAACTGTTTAGATCAAGCTCTTCTCGATATTATTTCGAGCCGATTTCTTGCAGGTACCCTTAAAAACATGTTTTAAACATAATGAACGGTTCAGATCATCAAAATAAAGGATCCCTCATTAGAAGCGCGGACTATATATGTATGAGTGAGCTTCTAATAAGGGATCCCCTATTTTGCTACGGTGTGGACCTCCTACTTCTTGATCAAATTATGATGATCTGAACCGTTCAATGTGTTTAAAACGTGTTTTTAAGGGTACCCGTAAGAGATCGGCTCAAAATAAATATCCGGAAAGTCTTTGATCCGTTCAATTTTTCATAAAGCTGTTCCTGTCAGCATTTATCAAAAACTGTTTAGATCAAGCTCTTCTCGATATTATTTCGAGCCGGTTTCTTGCAGGTACCCTTAAAAACATGTTTTAAACATAATGAACGGTTCAGATCATCAAAATAAAGGATCCCTCATTAGAAGCGCGGACTATATATGTATGAGTGAGCTTCTAATAAGGGATCCCCTATTTTGCTACGGTGTGGACCTCCTACTTCTTGATCAAATTATGATGATCTGAACCGTTCAATGTGTTTAAAACGTGTTTTTAAGGGTACCCGTAAGAGATCGGCTCAAAATAAATATCCGGAAAGTCTTTGATCCGTTCAATTTTTCATAAAGCTGTTCCTGTCAGCATTTATCAAAAACTGTTTAGATCAAGCTCTTCTCGATATTATTTCGAGCCGATTTCTTGCAGGTACCCCTAAAAACATGTTTTAAACATAATGAACGGTTCAGATCATCAAAATAAAGGATCCCTCATTAGAAGCGCGGACTATATATGTATGAGTGAGCTTCTAATAAGGGATCCCCTATTTTGCTACGGTGTGGACCTCCTACTTCTTGATCAAATTATGATGATCTGAACCGTTCAATGTGTTTAAAACGTGTTCTTAAGGGTACCCGTAAGAGATCGGCTCAAAATAAATATCCGGAAAGTCTTTGATCCGTTCAATTTTTCATAAAGCTGTTCCTGTCAGCATTTATCAAAAACTGTTTAGATCAAGCTCTTCTCGATATTATTTCGAGCCGATTTCTTGCAGGTACCCTTAAAAACATGTTTTAAACATAATGAACGGTTCAGATCATCAAAATAAAGGATCCCTCATTAGAAGCGCGGACTATATATGTATGAGTGAGCTTCTAATAAGGGATCCCCTATTTTGCTACGGTGTGGACCTCCTACTTCTTGATCAAATTATGACGATCTGAACCGTTCAATGTGTTTAAAACGTGTTCTTAAGGGTACCCGTAAGAGATCGGCTCAAAATAAATATCCGGAAAGTCTTTGATCCGTTCAATTTTTCATAAAGCTGTTCCTGTCAGCATTTATCAAAAACTGTTTAGATCAAGCTCTTCTCGATATTATTTCGAGCCGATTTCTTGCAGGTACCCTTAAAAACATGTTTTAAACATAATGAACGGTTCAGATCATCAAAATAAAGGATCCCTCATTAGAAGCGCGGACTATATATGTATGAGTGAGCTTCTAATAAGGGATCCCCTATTTTGCTACGGTGTGGACCTCCTACTTCTTGATCAAATTATGATGATCTGAACCGTTCAATGTGTTTAAAACGTGTTCTTAAGGGTACCCGTAAGAGATCGGCTCAAAATAAATATCCGGAAAGTCTTTGATCCGTTCAATTTTTCATAAAGCTGTTCCTGTCAGCATTTATCAAAAACTGTTTAGATCAAGCTCTTCTCGATATTATTTCGAGCCGATTTCTTGCAGGTACCCTTAAAAACATGTTTTAAACATAATGAACGGTTCAGATCATCAAAATAAAGGATCCCTCATTAGAAGCGCGGACTATATATGTATGAGTGAGCTTCTAATAAGGGATCCCCTATTTTGCTACGGTGTGGACCTCCTACTTCTTGATCAAATTATGATGATCTGAACCGTTCAATGTGTTTAAAACGTGTTCTTAAGGGTACCCGTAAGAGATCGGCTCAAAATAAATATCCGGAAAGTCTTTGATCCGTTCAATTTTTCATAAAGCTGTTCCTGTCAGCATTTATCAAAAACTGTTTAGATCAAGCTCTTCTCGATATTATTTCGAGCCGATTTCTTGCAGGTACCCTTAAAAACATGTTTTAAACATAATGAACGGTTCAGATCATCAAAATAAAGGATCCCTCATTAGAAGCGCGGACTATATATGTATGAGTGAGCTTCTAATAAGGGATCCCCTATTTTGCTACGGTGTGGACCTCCTACTTCTTGATCAAATTATGACGATCTGAACCGTTCAATGTGTTTAAAACGTGTTCTTAAGGGTACCCGTAAGAGATCGGCTCAAAATAAATATCCGGAAAGTCTTTGATCCGTTCAATTTTTCATAAAGCTGTTCCTGTCAGCATTTATCAAAAACTGTTTAGATCAAGCTCTTCTCGATATTATTTCGAGCCGATTTCTTGCAGGTACCCTTAAAAACATGTTTTAAACATAATGAACGGTTCAGATCATCAAAATAAAGGATCCCTCATTAGAAGCGCGGACTATATATGTATGAGTGAGCTTCTAATAAGGGATCCCCTATTTTGCTACGGTGTGGACCTCCTACTTCTTGATCAAATTATGATGATCTGAACCGTTCAATGTGTTTAAAACGTGTTCTTAAGGGTACCCGTAAGAGATCGGCTCAAAATAAATATCCGGAAAGTCTTTGATCCGTTCAATTTTTCATAAAGCTGTTCCTGTCAGCATTTATCAAAAACTGTTTAGATCAAGCTCTTCTCGATATTATTTCGAGCCGATTTCTTGCAGGTACCCTTAAAAACATGTTTTAAACATAATGAACGGTTCAGAGCATCAAAATAAAGGATCCCTCATTAGAAGCGCGGACTATATATGTATGAGTGAGCTTCTAATAAGGGATCCCCTATTTTGCTACGGTGTGGACCTCCTACTTCTTGATCAAATTATGATGATCTGAACCGTTCAATGTGTTTAAAACGTGTTCTTAAGGGTACCCGTAAGAGATCGGCTCAAAATAAATATCCGGAAAGTCTTTGATCCGTTCAATTTTTCATAAAGCTGTTCCTGTCAGCATTTATCAAAAACTGTTTAGATCAAGCTCTTCTCGATATTATTTCGAGCCGATTTCTTGCAGGTACCCTTAAAAACATGTTTTAAACATAATGAACGGTTCAGAGCATCAAAATAAAGGATCCCTCATTAGAAGCGCGGACTATATATGTATGAGTGAGCTTCTAATAAGGGATCCCCTATTTTGCTACGGTGTGGACCTCCTACTTCTTGATCAAATTATGATGATCTGAACCGTTCAATGTGTTTAAAACGTGTTTTTAAGGGTACCCGTAAGAGATCGGCTCAAAATAAATATCCGGAAAGTCTTTGATCCGTTCAATTTTTCATAAAGCTGTTCCTGTCAGCATTTATCAAAAACTGTTTAGATCAAGCTCTTCTCGATATTATTTCGAGCCGATTTCTTGCAGGTACCCTTAAAAACATGTTTTAAACATAATGAACGGTTCAGATCATCAAAATAAAGGATCCCTCATTAGAAGCGCGGACTATATATGTATGAGTGAGCTTCTAATAAGGGATCCCCTATTTTGCTACGGTGTGGACCTCCTACTTCTTGATCAAATTATGATATCTGAACCGTTCAATGTGTTTAAAACGTGTTTTTAAGGGTACCCGTAAGAGATCGGCTCAAAATAAATATCCGGAAAGTCTTTGATCCGTTCAATTTTTCATAAAGCTGTTCCTGTCAGCATTTATCAAAAACTGTTTAGATCAAGCTCTTCTCGATATTATTTCGAGCCGATTTCTTGCAGGTACCCTTAAAAACATGTTTTAAACATAATGAACGGTTCAGATCATCAAAATAAAGGATCCCTCATTAGAAGCGCGGACTATATATGTATGAGTGAGCTTCTAATAAGGGATCCCCTATTTTGCTACGGTGTGGACCTCCTACTTCTTGATCAAATTATGATGATCTGAACCGTTCAATGTGTTTAAAACGTGTTTTTAAGGGTACCCGTAAGAGATCGGCTCAAAATAAATATCCGGAAAGTCTTTGATCCGTTCAATTTTTCATAAAGCTGTTCCTGTCAGCATTTATCAAAAACTGTTTAGATCAAGCTCTTCTCGATATTATTTCGAGCCGATTTCTTGCAGGTACCCTTAAAAACATGTTTTAAACATAATGAACGGTTCAGATCATCAAAATAAAGGATCCCTCATTAGAAGCGCGGACTATATATGTATGAGTGAGCTTCTAATAAGGGATCCCCTATTTTGCTACGGTGTGGACCTCCTACTTCTTGATCAAATTATGATGATCTGAACCGTTCAATGTGTTTAAAACGTGTTCTTAAGGGTACCCGTAAGAGATCGGCTCAAAATAAATATCCGGAAAGTCTTTGATCCGTTCAATTTTTCATAAAGCTGTTCCTGTCAGCATTTATCAAAAACTGTTTAGATCAAGCTCTTCTCGATATTATTTCGAGCCGATTTCTTGCAGGTACCCTTAAAAACATGTTTTAAACATAATGAACGGTTCAGATCATCAAAATAAAGGATCCCTCATTAGAAGCGCGGACTATATATGTATGAGTGAGCTTCTAATAAGGGATCCCCTATTTTGCTACGGTGTGGACCTCCTACTTCTTGATCAAATTATGATGATCTGAACCGTTCAATGTGTTTAAAACGTGTTCTTAAGGGTACCCGTAAGAGATCGGCTCAAAATAAATATCCGGAAAGTCTTTGATCCGTTCAATTTTTCATAAAGCTGTTCCTGTCAGCATTTATCAAAAACTGTTTAGATCAAGCTCTTCTCGATATTATTTCGAGCCGATTTCTTGCAGGTACCCTTAAAAACATGTTTTAAACATAATGAACGGTTCAGATCATCAAAATAAAGGATCCCTCATTAGAAGCGCGGACTATATATGTATGAGTGAGCTTCTAATAAGGGATCCCCTATTTTGCTACGGTGTGGACCTCCTACTTCTTGATCAAATTATGATGATCTGAACCGTTCAATGTGTTTAAAACGTGTTCTTAAGGGTACCCGTAAGAGATCGGCTCAAAATAAATATCCGGAAAGTCTTTGATCCGTTCAATTTTTCATAAAGCTGTTCCTGTCAGCATTTATCAAAAACTGTTTAGATCAAGCTCTTCTCGATATTATTTCGAGCCGATTTCTTGCAGGTACCCTTAAAAACATGTTTTAAACATAATGAACGGTTCAGAGCATCAAAATAAAGGATCCCTCATTAGAAGCGCGGACTATATATGTATGAGTGAGCTTCTAATAAGGGATCCCCTATTTTGCTACGGTGTGGACCTCCTACTTCTTGATCAAATTATGATGATCTGAACCGTTCAATGTGTTTAAAACGTGTTTGTAAGGGTACCCGTAAGAGATCGGCTCAAAATAAATATCCGGAAAGTCTTTGATCCGTTCAATTTTTCATAAAGCTGTTCCTGTCAGCATTTATCAAAAACTGTTTAGATCAAGCTCTTCTCGATATTATTTCGAGCCGATTTCTTGCAGGTACCCTTAAAAACATGTTTTAAACATAATGAACGGTTCAGATCATCAAAATAAAGGATCCCTCATTAGAAGCGCGGACTATATATGTATGAGTGAGCTTCTAATAAGGGATCCCCTATTTTGCTACGGTGTGGACCTCCTACTTCTTGATCAAATTATGATGATCTGAACCGTTCAATGTGTTTAAAACGTGTTTGTAAGGGTACCCGTAAGAGATCGGCTCAAAATAAATATCCGGAAAGTCGTTGATCCGTTCAATTTTTCATAAAGCTGTTCCTGTCAGCATTTATCAAAAACTGTTTAGATCAAGCTCTTCTCGATATTATTTCGAGCCGATTTCTTGCAGGTACCCTTAAAAACATGTTTTAAACATAATGAACGGTTCAGATCATCAAAATAAAGGATCCCTCATTAGAAGCGCGGACTATATATGTATGAGTGAGCTTCTAATAAGGGATCCCCTATTTTGCTACGGTGTGGACCTCCTACTTCTTGATCAAATTATGATGATCTGAACCGTTCAATGTGTTTAAAACGTGTTTCTAAGGGTACCCGTAAGAGATCGACTCAAAATAAATATCCGGAAAGTCGTTGATCCGTTCAATTTTTCATAAAGCTGTTCCTGTCAGCATTTATCAAAAACTGTTTAGATCAAGCTCTTCTCGATATTATTTCGAGCCGATTTCTTGCAGGTACCCTTAAAAACATGTTTTAAACATAATGAACGGTTCAGATCATCAAAATAAAGGATCCCTCATTAGAAGCGCGGACTATATATGTATGAGTGAGCTTCTAATAAGGGATCCCCTATTTTGCTACGGTGTGGACCTCCTACTTCTTGATCAAATTATGATGATCTGAACCGTTCAATGTGTTTAAAACGTGTTTCTAAGGGTACCCGTAAGAGATCGGCTCAAAATAAATATCCGGAAAGTCTTTGATCCGTTCAATTTTTCATAAAGCTGTTCCTGTCAGCATTTATCAAAAACTGTTTAGATCAAGCTCTTCTCGATATTATTTCGAGCCGATTTCTTGCAGGTACCCTTAAAAACATGTTTTAAACATAATGAACGGTTCAGATCATCAAAATAAAGGATCCCTCATTAGAAGCGCGGACTATATATGTATGAGTGAGCTTCTAATAAGGGATCCCCTATTTTGCTACGGTGTGGACCTCCTACTTCTTGATCAAATTATGATGATCTGAACCGTTCAATGTGTTTAAAACGTGTTTCTAAGGGTACCCGTAAGAGATCGGCTCAAAATAAATATCCGGAAAGTCTTTGATCCGTTCAATTTTTCATAAAGCTGTTCCTGTCAGCATTTATCAAAAACTGTTTAGATCAAGCTCTTCTCGATATTATTTCGAGCCGATTTCTTGCAGGTACCCTTAAAAACATGTTTTAAACATAATGAACGGTTCAGATCATCAAAATAAAGGATCCCTCATTAGAAGCGCGGACTATATATGTATGAGTGAGCTTCTAATAAGGGATCCCCTATTTTGCTACGGTGTGGACCTCCTACTTCTTGATCAAATTATGATGATCTGAACCGTTCAATGTGTTTAAAACGTGTTTCTAAGGGTACCCGTAAGAGATCGGCTCAAAATAAATATCCGGAAAGTCTTTGATCCGTTCAATTTTTCATAAAGCTGTTCCTGTCAGCATTTATCAAAAACTGTTTAGATCAAGCTCTTCTCGATATTATTTCGAGCCGATTTCTTGCAGGTACCCTTAAAAACATGTTTTAAACATAATGAACGGTTCAGATCATCAAAATAAAGGATCCCTCATTAGAAGCGCGGACTATATATGTATGAGTGAGCTTCTAATAAGGGATCCCCTATTTTGCTACGGTGTGGACCTCCTACTTCTTGATCAAATTATGATGATCTGAACCGTTCAATGTGTTTAAAACGTGTTCTTAAGGGTACCCGTAAGAGATCGGCTCAAAATAAATATCCGGAAAGTCTTTGATCCGTTCAATTTTTCATAAAGCTGTTCCTGTCAGCATTTATCAAAAACTGTTTAGATCAAGCTCTTCTCGATATTATTTCGAGCCGATTTCTTGCAGGTACCCTTAAAAACATGTTTTAAACATAATGAACGGTTCAGAGCATCAAAATAAAGGATCCCTCATTAGAAGCGCGGACTATATATGTATGAGTGAGCTTCTAATAAGGGATCCCCTATTTTGCTACGGTGTGGACCTCCTACTTCTTGATCAAATTATGATGATCTGAACCGTTCAATGTGTTTAAAACGTGTTTCTAAGGGTACCCGTAAGAGATCGGCTCAAAATAAATATCCGGAAAGTCTTTGATCCGTTCAATTTTTCATAAAGCTGTTCCTGTCAGCATTTATCAAAAACTGTTTAGATCAAGCTCTTCTCGATATTATTTCGAGCCGATTTCTTGCAGGTACCCTTAAAAACATGTTTTAAACATAATGAACGGTTCAGAGCATCAAAATAAAGGATCCCTCATTAGAAGCGCGGACTATATATGTATGAGTGAGCTTCTAATAAGGGATCCCCTATTTTGCTACGGTGTGGACCTCCTACTTCTTGATCAAATTATGATGATCTGAACCGTTCAATGTGTTTAAAACGTGTTTCTAAGGGTACCCGTAAGAGATCGGCTCAAAATAAATATCCGGAAAGTCTTTGATCCGTTCAATTTTTCATAAAGCTGTTCCTGTCAGCATTTATCAAAAACTGTTTAGATCAAGCTCTTCTCGATATTATTTCGAGCCGATTTCTTGCAGGTACCCTTAAAAACATGTTTTAAACATAATGAACGGTTCAGATCATCAAAATAAAGGATCCCTCATTAGAAGCGCGGACTTTATATGTATGAGTGAGCTTCTAATAAGGGATCCCCTATTTTGCTACGGTGTGGACCTCCTACTTCTTGATCAAATTATGATGATCTGAACCGTTCAATGTGTTTAAAACGTGTTTCTAAGGGTACCCGTAAGAGATCGGCTCAAAATAAATATCCGGAAAGTCTTTGATCCGTTCAATTTTTCATAAAGCTGTTCCTGTCAGCATTTATCAAAAACTGTTTAGATCAAGCTCTTCTCGATATTATTTCGAGCCGATTTCTTGCAGGTACCCTTAAAAACATGTTTTAAACATAATGAACGGTTTAGATCATCAAAATAAAGGATCCCTCATTAGAAGCGCGGACTATATATGTATGAGTGAGCTTCTAATAAGGGATCCCCTATTTTGCTACGGTGTGGACCTCCTACTTCTTGATCAAATTATGATGATCTGAACCGTTCAATGTGTTTAAAACGTGTTTCTAAGGGTACCCGTAAGAGATCGGCTCAAAATAAATATCCGGAAAGTCTTTGATCCCTTCAATTTTTCATAAAGCTGTTCCTGTCAGCATTTATCAAAAACTGTTTAGATCAAGCTCTTCTCGATATTATTTCGAGCCGATTTCTTGCAGGTACCCTTAAAAACATGTTTTAAACATAATGAACGGTTCAGATCATCAAAATAAAGGATCCCTCATTAGAAGCGCGGACTATATATGTATGAGTGAGCTTCTAATAAGGGATCCCCTATTTTGCTACGGTGTGGACCTCCTACTTCTTGATCAAATTATGATGATCTGAACCGTTCAATGTGTTTAAAACGTGTTTCTAAGGGTACCCGTAAGAGATCGGCTCAAAATAAATATCCGGAAAGTCTTTGATCCCTTCAATTTTTCATAAAGCTGTTCCTGTCAGCATTTATCAAAAACTGTTTAGATCAAGCTCTTCTCGATATTATTTCGAGCCGATTTCTTGCAGGTACCCTTAAAAACATGTTTTAAACATAATGAACGGTTCAGATCATCAAAATAAAGGATCCCTCATTAGAAGCGCGGACTATATATGTATGAGTGAGCTTCTAATAAGGGATCCCCTATTTTGCTACGGTGTGGACCTCCTACTTCTTGATCAAATTATGATGATCTGAACCGTTCAATGTGTTTAAAACGTGTTTCTAAGGGTACCCGTAAGAGATCGGCTCAAAATAATATCCGGAAAGTCTTTGATCCGTTCAATTTTTCATAAAGCTGTTCCTGTCAGCATTTATCAAAAACTGTTTAGATCAAGCTCTTCTCGATATTATTTCGAGCCGATTTCTTGCAGGTACCCTTAAAAACATGTTTTAAACATAATGAACGGTTCAGATCATCAAAATAAAGGATCCCTCATTAGAAGCGCGGACTATATATGTATGAGTGAGCTTCTAATAAGGGATCCCCTATTTTGCTACGGTGTGGACCTCCTACTTCTTGATCAAATTATGATGATCTGAACCGTTCAATGTGTTTAAAACGTGTTTCTAAGGGTACCCGTAAGAGATCGGCTCAAAATAAATATCCGGAAAGTCTTTGATCCGTTCAATTTTTCATAAAGCTGTTCCTGTCAGCATTTATCAAAAACTGTTTAGATCAAGCTCTTCTCGATATTATTTCGAGCCGATTTCTTGCAGGTACCCTTAAAAACATGTTTTAAACATAATGAACGGTTCAGATCATCAAAATAAAGGATCCCTCATTAGAAGCGCGGACTATATATGTATGAGTGAGCTTCTAATAAGGGATCCCCTATTTTGCTACGGTGTGGACCTCCTACTTCTTGATCAAATTATGATGATCTGAACCGTTCAATGTGTTTAAAACGTGTTTCTAAGGGTACCCGTAAGAGATCGGCTCAAAATAAATATCCGGAAAGTCTTTGATCCGTTCAATTTTTCATAAAGCTGTTCCTGTCAGCATTTATCAAAAACTGTTTAGATCAAGCTCTTCTCGATATTATTTCGAGCCGATTTCTTGCAGGTACCCTTAAAAACATGTTTTAAACATAATGAACGGTTCAGATCATCAAAATAAAGGATCCCTCATTAGAAGCGCGGACTATATATGTATGAGTGAGCTTCTAATAAGGGATCCCCTATTTTGCTACGGTGTGGACCTCCTACTTCTTGATCAAATTATGATGATCTGAACCGTTCAATGTGTTTAAAACGTGTTTCTAAGGGTACCCGTAAGAGATCGGCTCAAAATAAATATCCGGAAAGTCTTTGATCCGTTCAATTTTTCATAAAGCTGTTCCTGTCAGCATTTATCAAAAACTGTTTAGATCAAGCTCTTCTCGATATTATTTCGAGCCGATTTCTTGCAGGTACCCTTAAAAACATGTTTTAAACATAATGAACGGTTCAGATCATCAAAATAAAGGATCCCTCATTAGAAGCGCGGACTATATATGTATGAGTGAGCTTCTAATAAGGGATCCCCTATTTTGCTACGGTGTGGACCTCCTACTTCTTGATCAAATTATGATGATCTGAACCGTTCAATGTGTTTAAAACGTGTTTCTAAGGGTACCCGTAAGAGATCGGCTCAAAATAAATATCCGGAAAGTCTTTGATCCGTTCAATTTTTCATAAAGCTGTTCCTGTCAGCATTTATCAAAAACTGTTTAGATCAAGCTTTTCTCGATATTATTTCGAGCCGATTTCTTGCAGGTACCCTTAAAAACATGTTTTAAACATAATGAACGGTTCAGATCATCAAAATAAAGGATCCCTCATTAGAAGCGCGGACTATATATGTATGAGTGAGCTTCTAATAAGGGATCCCCTATTTTGCTACGGTGTGGACCTCCTACTTCTTGATCAAATTATGATGATCTGAACCGTTCAATGTGTTTAAAACGTGTTTCTAAGGGTACCCGTAAGAGATCGGCTCAAAATAAATATCCGGAAAGTCTTTGATCCGTTCAATTTTTCATAAAGCTGTTCCTGTCAGCATTTATCAAAAACTGTTTAGATCAAGCTCTTCTCGATATTATTTCGAGCCGATTTCTTGCAGGTACCCTTAAAAACATGTTTTAAACATAATGAACGGTTCAGATCATCAAAATAAAGGATCCCTCATTAGAAGCGCGGACTATATATGTATGAGTGAGCTTCTAATAAGGGATCCTCTATTTTGCTACGGTGTGGACCTCCTACTTCTTGATCAAATTATGATGATCTGAACCGTTCAATGTGTTTAAAACGTGTTTCTAAGGGTACCCGTAAGAGATCGGCTCAAAATAATATCCGGAAAGTCTTTGATCCGTTCAATTTTTCATAAAGCTGTTCCTGTCAGCATTTATCAAAAACTGTTTAGATCAAGCTCATCTCGATATTATTTCGAGCCGATTTCTTGCAGGTACCCTTAAAAACATGTTTTAAACATAATGAACGGTTCAGATCATCAAAATAAAGGATCCCTCATTAGAAGCGCGGACTATATATGTATGAGTGAGCTTCTAATAAGGGATCCCCTATTTTGCTACGGTGTGGACCTCCTACTTCTTGATCAAATTATGATGATCTGAACTGTTCAATGTGTTTAAAACGTGTTTCTAAGGGTACCCGTAAGAGATCGGCTCAAAATAATATCCGGAAAGTCTTTGATCCGTTCAATTTTTCATAAAGCTGTTCCTGTCAGCATTTATCAAAAACTGTTTAGATCAAGCTCTTCTCGATATTATTTCGAGCCGATTTCTTGCAGGAACCCTTAAAAACATGTTTTAAACATAATGAACGGTTCAGATCATCAAAATAAAGGATCCCTCATTAGAAGCGCGGACTATATATGTATGAGTGAGCTTCTAATAAGGGATCCCCTATTTTGCTACGGTGTGGACCTCCTACTTCTTGATCAAATTATGATGATCTGAACCGTTCAATGTGTTTAAAACGTGTTTCTAAGGGTACCCGTAAGAGATCGGCTCAAAATAATATCCGGAAAGTCTTTGATCCGTTCAATTTTTCATAAAGCTGTTCCTGTCAGCATTTATCAAAAACTGTTTAGATCAAGCTCTTCTCGATATTATTTCGAGCCGATTTCTTGCAGGTACCCTTAAAAACATGTTTTAAACATAATGAACGGTTCAGATCATCAAAATAAAGGATCCCTCATTAGAAGCGCGGACTATATATGTATGAGTGAGCTTCTAATAAGGGATCCCCTATTTTGCTACGGTGTGGACCTCCTACTTCTTGATCAAATTATGATGATCTGAACCGTTCAATGTGTTTAAAACGTGTTTCTAAGGGTACCCGTAAGAGATCGGCTCAAAATAATATCCGGAAAGTCTTTGATCCCTTCAATTTTTCATAAAGCTGTTCCTGTCAGCATTTATCAAAAACTGTTTAGATCAAGCTCTTCTCGATATTATTTCGAGCCGATTTCTTGCAGGTACCCTTAAAAACATGTTTTAAACATAATGAACGGTTCAGATCATCAAAATAAAGGATCCCTCATTAGAAGCGCGGACTATATATGTATGAGTGAGCTTCTAATAAGGGATCCCCTATTTTGCTACGGTGTGGACCTCCTACTTCTTGATCAAATTATGATGATCTGAACCGTTCAATGTGTTTAAAACGTGTTTCTAAGGGTACCCGTAAGAGATCGGCTCAAAATAATATCCGGAAAGCCTTTAATCCGTTCAATTTTTCATAAAGCTGTTCCTGTCAGCATTTATCAAAAACTGTTTAGATCAAGCTCTTCTCGATATTATTTCGAGCCGATTTCTTGCAGGTACCCTTAAAAACATGTTTTAAACATAATGAACGGTTCAGATCATCAAAATAAAGGATCCCTCATTAGAAGCGCGGACTATATATGTATGAGTGAGCTTCTAATAAGGGATCCCCTATTTTGCTACGGTGTGGACCTCCTACTTCTTGATCAAATTATGATGATCTGAACCGTTCAATGTGTTTAAAACGTGTTTCTAAGGGTACCCGTAAGAGATCGGCTCAAAATAATATCCGGAAAGCCTTTGATCCGTTCAATTTTTCATAAAGCTGTTCCTGTCAGCATTTATCAAAAACTGTTTAGATCAAGCTCTTCTCGATATTATTTCGAGCCGATTTCTTGCAGGTACCCTTAAAAACATGTTTTAAACATAATGAACGGTTCAGATCATCAAAATAAAGGATCCCTCATTAGAAGCGCGGACTATATATGTATGAGTGAGCTTCTAATAAGGGATCCCCTATTTTGCTACGGTGTGGACCTCCTACTTCTTGATCAAATTATGATGATCTGAACCGTTCAATGTGTTTAAAACGTGTTTCTAAGGGTACCCGTAAGAGATCGGCTCAAAATAATATCCGGAAAGCCTTTGATCCGTTCAATTTTTCATAAAGCTGTTCCTGTCAGCATTTATCAAAAACTGTTTAGATCAAGCTCTTCTCGATATTATTTCGAGCCGATTTCTTGCAGGTACCCTTAAAAACATGTTTTAAACATAATGAACGGTTCAGATCATCAAAATAAAGGATCCCTCATTAGAAGCGCGGACTATATATGTATGAGTGAGCTTCTAATAAGGGATCCCCTATTTTGCTACGGTGTGGACCTCCTACTTCTTGATCAAATTATGATGATCTGAACCGTTCAATGTGTTTAAAACGTGTTTCTAAGGGTACCCGTAAGAGATCGGCTCAAAATAATATCCGGAAAGTCTTTGATCCGTTCAATTTTTCATAAAGCTGTTCCTGTCAGCATTTATCAAAAACTGTTTAGATCAAGCTCTTCTCGATATTATTTCGAGCCGATTTCTTGCAGGTACCCTTAAAAACATGTTTTAAACATAATGAACGGTTCAGATCATCAAAATAAAGGATCCCTCATTAGAAGCGCGGACTATATATGTATGAGTGAGCTTCTAATAAGGGATCCCCTATTTTGCTACGGTGTGGACCTCCTACTTCTTGATCAAATTATGATGATCTGAACCGTTCAATGTGTTTAAAACGTGTTTCTAAGGGTACCCGTAAGAGATCGGCTCAAAATAATATCCGGAAAGTCTTTGATCCCTTCAATTTTTCATAAAGCTGTTCCTGTCAGCATTTATCAAAAACTGTTTAGATCAAGCTCTTCTCGATATTATTTCGAGCCGATTTCTTGCAGGTACCCTTAAAAACATGTTTTAAACATAATGAACGGTTCAGATCATCAAAATAAAGGATCCCTCATTAGAAGCGCGGACTATATATGTATGAGTGAGCTTCTAATAAGGGATCCCCTATTTTGCTACGGTGTGGACCTCCTACTTCTTGATCAAATTATGATGATCTGAACCGTTCAATGTGTTTAAAACGTGTTTCTATGGGTACCCGTAAGAGATCGGCTCAAAATAATATCCGGAAAGTCTTTGATCCGTTCAATTTTTCATAAAGCTGTTCCTGTCAGCATTTATCAAAAACTGTTTAGATCAAGCTCTTCTCGATATTATTTCGAGCCGATTTCTTGCAGGTACCCTTAAAAACATGTTTTAAACATAATGAACGGTTCAGATCATCAAAATAAAGGATCCCTCATTAGAAGCGCGGACTATATATGTATGAGTGAGCTTCTAATAAGGGATCCCCTATTTTGCTACGGTGTGGACCTCCTACTTCTTGATCAAATTATGATGATCTGAACCGTTCAATGTGTTTAAAACGTGTTTCTAAGGGTACCCATAAGAGATCGGCTCAAAATAATATCCGGAAAGTCTTTGATCCGTTCAATTTTTCATAAAGCTGTTCCTGTCAGCATTTATCAAAAACTGTTTAGATCAAGCTCTTCTCGATATTATTTCGAGCCGATTTCTTGCAGGTACCCTTAAAAACATGTTTTAAACATAATGAACGGTTCAGATCATCAAAATAAAGGATCCCTCATTAGAAGCGCGGACTATATATGTATGAGTGAGCTTCTAATAAGGGATCCCCTATTTTGCTACGGTGTGGACCTCCTACTTCTTGATCAAATTATGATGATCTGAACCGTTCAATGTGTTTAAAACGTGTTTCTATGGGTACCCGTAAGAGATCGGCTCAAAATAATATCCGGAAAGTCTTTGATCCGTTCAATTTTTCATAAAGCTGTTCCTGTCAGCATTTATCAAAAACTGTTTAGATCAAGCTCTTCTCGATATTATTTCGAGCCGATTTCTTGCAGGTACCCTTAAAAACATGTTTTAAACATAATGAACGGTTCAGATCATCAAAATAAAGGATCCCTCATTAGAAGCGCGGACTATATATGTATGAGTGAGCTTCTAATAAGGGATCCCCTATTTTGCTACGGTGTGGACCTCCTACTTCTTGATCAAATTATGATGATCTGAACCGTTCAATGTGTTTAAAACGTGTTTCTAAGGGTACCCGTAAGAGATCGGCTCAAAATAATATCCGGAAAATCTTTGATCCGTTCAATTTTTCATAAAGCTGTTCCTGTCAGCATTTATCAAAAACTGTTTAGATCAAGCTCTTCTCGATATTATTTGGAGCCGATTTCTTGCAGGTACCCTTAAAAACATGTTTTAAACATAATGAACGGTTCAGATCATCAAAATAAAGGATCCCTCATTAGAAGCGCGGACTATATATGTATGAGTGAGCTTCTAATAAGGGATCCCCTATTTTGCTACGGTGTGGACCTCCTACTTCTTGATCAAATTATGATGATCTGAACCGTTCAATGTGTTTAAAACGTGTTTCTAAGGGTACCCGTAAGAGATCGGCTCAAAATAATATCCGGAAAGTCTTTGATCCGTTCAATTTTTCATAAAGCTGTTCCTGTCAGCATTTATCAAAAACTGTTTAGATCAAGCTCTTCTCGATATTATTTCGAGCCGATTTCTTGCAGGTACCCTTAAAAACATGTTTTAAACATAATGAACGGTTCAGATCATCAAAATAAAGGATCCCTCATTAGAAGCGCGGACTATATATGTATGAGTGAGCTTCTAATAAGGGATCCCCTATTTTGCTACGGTGTGGACCTCCTACTTATTGATCAAATTATGATGATCTGAACCGTTCAATGTGTTTAAAACGTGTTTCTAAGGGTACCCGTAAGAGATCGGCTCAAAATAATATCCGGAAAGTCTTTGATCCGTTCAATTTTTCATAAAGCTGTTCCTGTCAGCATTTATCAAAAACTGTTTAGATCAAGCTCTTCTCGATATTATTTCGAGCCGATTTCTTGCAGGTACCCTTAAAAACATCTTTTAAACATAATGAACGGTTCAGATCATCAAAATAAAGGATCCCTCATTAGAAGCGCGGACTATATATGTATGAGTGAGCTTCTAATAAGGGATCCCCTATTTTGCTACGGTGTGGACCTCCTACTTCTTGATCAAATTATGATGATCTGAACCGTTCAATGTGTTTAAAACGTGTTTCTAAGGGTACCCGTAAGAGATCGGCTCAAAATAATATCCGGAAAGTCTTTGATCCCTTCAATTTTTCATAAAGCTGTTCCTGTCAGCATTTATCAAAAACTGTTTAGATCAAGCTCTTCTCGATATTATTTCGAGCCGATTTCTTGCAGGTACCCTTAAAAACATGTTTTAAACATAATGAACGGTCCAGATCATCAAAATAAAGGATCCCTCATTAGAAGCGCGGACTATATATGTATGAGTGAGCTTCTAATAAGGGATCCCCTATTTTGCTACGGTGTGGACCTCCTACTTCTTGATCAAATTATGATGATCTGAACCGTTCAATGTGTTTAAAACGTGTTTCTAAGGGTACCCGTAAGAGATCGGCTCAAAATAATATCCGGAAAGTCTTTGATCCCTTCAATTTTTCATAAAGCTGTTCCTGTCAGCATTTATCAAAAACTGTTTAGATCAAGCTCTTCTCGATATTATTTCGAGCCGATTTCTTGCAGGTACCCTTAAAAACATGTTTTAAACATAATGAACGGTCCAGATCATCAAAATAAAGGATCCCTCATTAGAAGCGCGGACTATATATGTATGAGTGAGCTTGTAATAAGGGATCCCCTATTTTGCTACGGTGTGGACCTCCTACTTCTTGATCAAATTATGATGATCTGAACCGTTCAATGTGTTTAAAACGTGTTTCTAAGGGTACCCGTAAGAGATCGGCTCAAAATAATATCCGGAAAGTCTTTGATCCGTTCAATTTTTCATAAAGCTGTTCCTGTCAGCATTTATCAAAAACTGTTTAGATCAAGCTCTTCTCGATATTATTTCGAGCCGATTTCTTGCAGGTACCCTTAAAAACATGTTTTAAACATAATGAACGGTTCAGATCATCAAAATAAAGGATCCCTCATTAGAAGCGCGGACTATATATGTATGAGTGAGCTTCTAATAAGGGATCCCCTATTTTGCTACGGTGTGGACCTCCTACTTCTTGATCAAATTATGATGATCTGAACCGTTCAATGTGTTTAAAACGTGTTTCTAAGGGTACCCGTAAGAGATCGGCTCAAAATAATATCCGGAAAGTCTTTGATCCGTTCAATTTTTCATAAAGCTGTTCCTGTCAGCATTTATCAAAAACTGTTTAGATCAAGCTCTTCTCGATATTATTTCGAGCCGATTTCTTGCAGGTACCCTTAAAAACATGTTTTAAACATAATGAACGGTTCAGATCATCAAAATAAAGGATCCCTCATTAGAAGCGCGGACTATATATGTATGAGTGAGCTTCTAATAAGGGATCCCCTATTTTGCTACGGTGTGGACCTCCTACTTCTTGATCAAATTATGATGATCTGAACCGTTCAATGTGTTTAAAACGTGTTTCTAAGGGTACCCGTAAGAGATCGGCTCAAAATAATATCCGGAAAGTCTTTGATCCGTTCAATTTTTCATAAAGCTGTTCCTGTCAGCATTTATCAAAAACTGTTTAGATCAAGCTCTTCTCGATATTATTTCGAGCCGATTTCTTGCAGGTACCCTTAAAAACATGTTTTAAACATAATGAACGGTTCAGATCATCAAAATAAAGGATCCCTCATTAGAAGCGCGGACTATATATGTATGAGTGAGCTTCTAATAAGGGATCCCCTATTTTGCTACGGTGTGGACCTCCTACTTCTTGATCAAATTATGATGATCTGAACCGTTCAATGTGTTTAAAACGTGTTTCTAAGGGTACCCGTAAGAGATCGGCTCAAAATAATATCCGGAAAGTCTTTGATCCGTTCAATTTTTCATAAAGCTGTTCCTGTCAGCATTTATCAAAAACTGTTTAGATCAAGCTCTTCTCGATATTATTTCGAGCCGATTTCTTGCAGGTACCCTTAAAAACATGTTTTAAACATAATGAACGGTTCAGATCATCAAAATAAAGGATCCCTCATTAGAAGCGCGGACTATATATGTATGAGTGAGCTTCTAATAAGGGATCCCCTATTTTGCTACGGTGTGGACCTCCTACTTCTTGATCAAATTATGATGATCTGAACCGTTCAATGTGTTTAAAACGTGTTTCTAAGGGTACCCGTAAGAGATCGGCTCAAAATAATATCCGGAAAGTCTTTGATCCGTTCAATTTTTCATAAAGCTGTTCCTGTCAGCATTTATCAAAAACTGTTTAGATCAAGCTCTTCTCGATATTATTTCGAGCCGATTTCTTGCAGGTACCCTTAAAAACATGTTTTAAACATAATGAACGGTTCAGATCATCAAAATAAAGGATCCCTCATTAGAAGCGCGGACTATATATGTATGAGTGAGCTTCTAATAAGGGATCCCCTATTTTGCTACGGTGTGGACCTCCTACTTCTTGATCAAATTATGATGATCTGAACCGTTCAATGTGTTTAAAACGTGTTTCTAAGGGTACCCGTAAGAGATCGGCTCAAAATAATATCCGGAAAGTCTTTGATCCGTTCAATTTTTCATAAAGCTGTTCCTGTCAGCATTTATCAAAAACTGTTTAGATCAAGCTCTTCTCGATATTATTTCGAGCCGATTTCTTGCAGGTACCCTTAAAAACATGTTTTAAACATAATGAACGGTTCAGATCATCAAAATAAAGGATCCCTCATTAGAAGCGCGGACTATATATGTATGAGTGAGCTTCTAATAAGGGATCCCCTATTTTGCTACGGTGTGGACCTCCTACTTCTTGATCAAATTATGATGATCTGAACCGTTCAATGTGTTTAAAACGTGTTTCTAAGGGTACCCTGATAAGTACATAATTATGTACTATTACCATCACCTAATGTACCTTTGTTATCGTCTTACGAGCCTTGTTATTACTAATTTGGTTTGTTTTCCATGATTTCAGGAGCCCGAGCTAATAACCAAAGAATGAGGAGAAAAAGTGGCAAAAACATGGACAGGCGTCCGGACGGCACTGATCCCCGTCCGGACATGGCTTTACATACCCTTTGCCGGAAATCCTAGCACAGGCGTCCGGACGGACCTCAACCGCGTCCGGACGGAAGTTCCTCCAACCACCGGGCGCCACCGGGCGCCACCTCACGCACCTCTGGACCCAGCTGTCACGCAGGCGTCCGGACGGGACCGCTTCGGCGTCCGGACGGGCCGACTTTTGCACATCTGGACACAGCTGTCACACGGCTGTCACACGTCTGTCACACGGCTGTCACACAGGCGTCCGGACGGACCGCTTCAGCGTCCGGACGGCTTAGGGCGGTGGAAACGTCTATAAATAGCAAAGTCCGGATTTTCAGAATGGATCATATATTTTATCTCAGATTTTCTTAGTTTTCTCTCTGGGAGACCACTTGTAATAGAATACCCTTCGCCTGGGGAAGGAATTCAGGGTTAGATAGGAGAGAAAGAGGGAAGGATAGGAGGTGAGCGCTATATTCAGGACGTTGTAATGACGGTTTTCACTTCTAAATCAATGGAATCTGCTTCTATGGCCGGCTAATCTTCTGTCTAAGGTGATGATGAAACTCTAACCTATTGTAATGAATATGTTTCATTAGAACTTCCTACTTTCATTATTCGAATCCTTGTTGTATGATATAGAACCAAAAGATCTTCTTTTTCATTATATGTTAGCATATTTTTACGACATACAACCAAGGGCTCGTTGATTCATGCAACTCAACTAAGATAGATTATGCCTTGTAAGACGCGTTGTGCTATCAGATAATCCGTGCCTTAGAGACGGGTTATACTGATAAGACAATTCGTGCTAAGCAAAGATAATCTATGCTAGTTGGTATACATGAATAACTTAAACAAGTTCAGTGCAGATTAACTATCTTCACAGTGCTCAACGGATTCGAATAATGAACATTCATAAAATGGAACATTCATGTCATTACAAAAAGATTAGAGTGGATTCAAGCCTTAGATACTTCTTCCCGAAACTTTTTAAATCAATTTATTACTCGTGTTTTCATTTCTAGTCTTAAATCACACAACAAACCAAACAACGTTTCGGGACAAATTAAGAGTAGGATTCAATTAAAAGTAATAACCAATTCACCCTGTCTCTGTGGATCGATACTCAACTTGCTGCTGTACACTTTTTGCTCAAAACTAATCATAGCACAAGCAGTTTAAAATACTCTGATACGGTCTAAACAACGACATATTTCGAGACCGATCAATTTTTGGCGCCGTTGCCGGGGACACGGTTTAATTAGTTGTTACTCTTTTAATTGATTTTTGTTCTTAGTTTAACCTCTTCTTGTCTCTTAAAGCTCTATAAGTGTATTTGCCAAAACGAAGTACTCAAGTCAGAACACAACCAGGTGCAAGTCAGTGTTGAAGAACTAAAGCGATATCATTACATCACTGTAAGTTGTGTTATTTCGGCAAATCATTGATAGGCTTTTTCTTAGTATTAATATTCAGTACTTTGCATGCGTGGACGCCGGTCATTGACTCCTGATATTCAACCGGCTGATCCCGAAATAGAACGCACACTCGGAGCCATTCGGGCTTCAATTAGAACAGACCCCACTCGTGTGTCTGACATATCCATGGCTAACATGGCTGCCAACCAGGCTTTGCCCGAAAATCTATTTCCTGAAGCTGCCTTAGCTCCTCAGGTACCACAGCAACCAGCACCCCCATTGCAACAATACTTTGCCCCTGCTGATTATGAATCCCCTTCTTGTATTGTTCTGCCAAATGTCACAGCCCGGAATTATGAAATCAAACCAAGTACAATTGGCATGTTACCTTCATATTATGGATTAGATGATGAAGATCCTTTTAAGCATATAGATGAATTTCTCAAAATCTGTTCTACGGTACGGATTAATGATTTCAGTAGTGATGCCCTTAAACTCATCTTATTCCCATTTTCTCTCAAAGATAAGGCATCCCATTGGCTCACCACGCAACCTCCTCGTACCATCTTTACCTGGGAACAATTGAGAGGAGAATTCCTCAAGAAATATTTTTCCATGGGTAAAACTCAACAGTATAGGCGAGCGATTAATCAATTTACCCAATTTGAGGGTGAACAATTTCATGAAACATGGGAAAGACTTAAAGACTTGCTTAGAAGATGTCCTCACCACCAAATCCCTAAATGGCAACTAGTCCATACTTTCTATGATGGACTGTCAATTCCTAACAGACAAATGGTAGACGCCTCAAGTGGAGGTGCATTCATGTTAAAAGGTGCTGATGAGGCATGGCAACTTTTTGAGAATATGGCTGAAACCTCTCAGCATCATGCCTCAGGTCTTCGTAATAGTAAGGGAAGCACCACCTCTACCAGCAAACGAGGGGTATATGAAATTCAACCGTCAGATAACACTCACCACCTCACTTCCCAAGTAGCCACTCTCACTCAAAAACTTGACCAACTACTTTCTAGTGGACTACAGCCTCAGCAACCGATAAATTCTGTTGACACATGTGCCTTATGCTCTAGTACGACTCACTTTATAGGCGACTGTCATCTTGCACCCCATTACCCTGATTTTGTGCAAGAACAAGTAAATGCTGCCCAAGAATACACCAAACCCGGCAATAACCCATACTCTAATACTTATAACCCGGGATGGCGTAATCACCCAAACTTCTCATGGAAACCCCAGCCCCAAGGCAATTCTCTACCTGGACCATCTAGGCCTAGTTACCCTAATACTTTCAATCCACCAGCCTATCGTCCCTACCAAAATTACCAGAACCAAAACACTGCCCCACCTCCAAGAAATCGTAATTTCGAAGAAGAAGTCTTAAAAGCCCTCCAAGAATTACATACCAAGACTTCTTCCATTGAAGCCACAACCCAACTAGTCCATTCTCATTCTCAATCGATATCACGACTAGAAACTCAAATGGGTCAATTGGCTAATACACTTAATCGAAGAGAGGAGGGTAGACTACCCAGTCAAGTAATCAACAATCCTAAGGGACAATATGTGGTAGACCAATCATCTAGCTTAGATCCACACCATGAGCAAGCAAAGGCTGTGATAACCTTACGCAGCGGGCGAAAGATTGACTCACAACCTCTCCCAAATAGTGCTAAAACCAAAGCATATGTGGCTCCTGCACCTTACCCAGAACTGGCAGACGATCCCCCACAGTCGTCAACACCACCACAGAAATCTCTACCAAGACCCGTACCATTTCCGAGTGCCCTCCGCTCTCCACTACCATTTTCAAAAAAAGGGGCCTCCATGGAAGAGATGATGGAGGTATTTAAACAAGTTAAAATCAACCTCCCACTCTTAGATGCTATCAAACAAGTTCCGGCATATGCCAAATTTCTTAAAGATCTTTGTACTCAAAAACGGAAACGCCAGACCCATGTCTCAAAAAAGATTTTGCTCACCGAACAGGTGAGTTCTGTTTTACAAATGGCCACTCCGCAAAAAGTACAAGATCCTGGCCAACCCACCATTTCCTGTGTCATTGGACAACATCATATTGACCGGGCATTGTTAGATCTTGGCGCAAGCGTCAATTTAATGCCCTACTCAATTTATGAACAATTTGGGTTGGGTGAATTGCAACCTACGCCAGTGACCCTCCAGTTGGCAGACCGATCTATCCGAGTGCCCCGTGGTGAGATTAAAGACATACTGGTCAAGGTAGATAAATTTATTTACCCAGTTGACTTTATCATTCTTGATACCGAGCCTGTAAACAACCATAAGCGACAAACTCCAATCATCCTAGGCCGGCCATTCTTGGCTACAGCCACGGCTTGTATTAACTGTCGGACTGGGGTGATGGAACTATCTTTTGGTAACATGAATGTCAAGTTAAATGTCTTCAGTGCATCTCAACGCCCTACCTTACCCAATGAGGACTGTTTTGCAATCGACCTTGTAGAAGACCTCGTTGAGGAAGCTGGCCCCTATATTCTTACTCCCGACCCTTTGGCTTCATGCCTAGCTCATTTTGGGTATGATGACTACAACATTGACAGAGCAGTCGATGAAGTCAGCTGCCTACTTGAAAAATCACCTCCGATATAATGTGTCTGGCTGAAGACAATAAACTTAGCGCTAATTGGGAGGCAACCCAATCTTTTTTTTCGTTTTGGTTTTTCTTTGCTTTGTGTTTTCTTTTTGTTGTTTTCGACTAACCCGCAGGTACTTCATCTTTCATTGTGAACGGAGTTTACACTCCTCCCATTTCTGTCTGCGGTATTTCTCCCATCAGGTAACACTGTATCCTCCCTTCTTTACTTTGCTGCTTCATGTCTTAATGTGCCAATGAGGACATTGTCTGATTTAAGTTGGGGGGTGTAGATATGCATATCTTGGGGGATAGGTTGTCTAAAAAAAAAAAAAAAAAAAAAAAAAAAAAAAAAAAAAAAAAAAAAAAAAAAAATTGCATCCATCTGTCTGAGCTTTCTGCATAATAAGTCATGGTTTCTTTAAATTCTTGTTGAGCATGTTTGTGATACTTGAAGAATTCTGCAAATTATTTCTGCTTTAGGTTACTCATGTTGCTAATACTCAGCACTTTGCACCGAATATCTGTCTTGCATGTTTGTAAACTCTAAAAGCTAAGAAAAAGAACCATTTTGGGAAACCTGGAAATCAATTGTGGAGACTAACCCTCAGTGAGCCTAGAGCTAATTCTTTCTTTGGAGGGATATCAACACAATCACTCAGAAATTCTCATCCTAATTGGTCGAATGCTGGAATAAAAAGTGGAACCACAATGTTGCTGCTAAATAACACGCTAGGTCTCGTAAGCCTTAGGAAAGGATTGTAAGGCCATCTTTGTTGTATTGAGCCAGCTTAATTTTTATGAAACACTTTTCCCTAGCCCGCCACTTTGAGCCTATTGCGTAAACTAAACCGTTCTTTGATAAGCTCCATGGCCAAAATCATCTTGAGAGTATAAGGCAGATATCAAATGAAATGGGTAGGTGATTGAAAATGAATTGTGGAAGGGAGTAGTGATCTAAAAAGAAATTTGGAAACTCAAAGAAGTTGGAAACAAAAGAAAAATACATAGAAACAACTTGTGAGTTGGGTGAATTGGGTGGCAAAAGAAAAAGAAAAACAGGCAAAAGAGAAATTTGAGAAGAGTTGGGAAAAATCAAGAATGGGCTTCCAAAAGAAAAAAAATTGTTATGAAGCCATGTGTTACTAGAACAAAAAGTCCTTACCTCTCAAGATAGAATTCTACTTGACCTTGCCTAAACACTCTATCCTCACCTGACATTACAACCAAAATCAAAGTCCTTCTTGATCCTAGGGAAACGTGACTTGGTCTTAAAAAGCAGTAACATAATGTGGTTTTATTGGTTATTCATGACATTTGACATTCTATTCTGGAAACCACAAGTCATATGATACGTTTTTGAGCGTCGTGGATTGCGGATATCTTGCATGCCTTATATAACTCCAAACCGCATCCACCTGAGAGAAAATTGAATGACAAAGCCAGTTTCTGAGAGAATTATTTGTTGAGTGAATAACCAGTGAGTTTTTGAAGTTGAAGCATGATCTGAATGGAAACCTGGATGGTTTGAATTCTTGACTTGAAGATTACTAAACATTTCTTGACAGAACACACACACACTTTTGAGTATTAGTAATAATGAATGATCTAAATCCGACTATAGTGTATAGAATTCCATGATATCTTGACATGACCTGGCAGGAATTGAGAAATGTGCTTATCTGTTAAAAAACTCAAAGAATGGTTGCATGTGTCACAAAGGATGTTTGCGGGTATCATCTCTGGAAACCCTCACGAGACTTCACTCGTCCCACTAGGGCCACCTAGGGGTTTAAAAGGCTTGTTGTACATGCTAAGTGCAATCGTGAACCATACGAAAGTTGGGTTTTAAATAAAAGTTAGTAAAATTTTCTTTGCTCGAGGACTAGCAAAGTGTAAGTTGGGGGGTGTGATAAGTACATAATTATGTACTATTACCATCACCTAATGTACCTTTGTTATCGTCTTACGAGCCTTGTTATTACTAATTTGGTTTGTTTTCCATGATTTCAGGAGCCCGAGCTAATAACCAAAGAATGAGGAGAAAAAGTGGCAAAAACATGGACAGGCGTCCGGACGGCACTGATCCCCGTCCGGACATGGCTTTACATACCCTTTGCCGGAAATCCTAGCACAGGCGTCCGGACGGACCTCAACCGCGTCCGGACGGAAGTTCCTCCAACCACCGGGCGCCACCGGGCGCCACCTCACGCACCTCTGGACCCAGCTGTCACGCAGGCGTCCGGACGGGACCGCTTCGGCGTCCGGACGGGCCGACTTTTGCACATCTGGACACAGCTGTCACACGGCTGTCACACGTCTGTCACACGGCTGTCACACAGGCGTCCGGACGGACCGCTTCAGCGTCCGGACGGCTTAGGGCGGTGGAAACGTCTATAAATAGCAAAGTCCGGATTTTCAGAATGGATCATATATTTTATCTCAGATTTTCTTAGTTTTCTCTCTGGGAGACCACTTGTAATAGAATACCCTTCGCCTGGGGAAGGAATTCAGGGTTAGATAGGAGAGAAAGAGGGAAGGATAGGAGGTGAGCGCTATATTCAGGACGTTGTAATGACGGTTTTCACTTCTAAATCAATGGAATCTGCTTCTATGGCCGGCTAATCTTCTGTCTAAGGTGATGATGAAACTCTAACCTATTGTAATGAATATGTTTCATTAGAACTTCCTACTTTCATTATTCGAATCCTTGTTGTATGATATAGAACCAAAAGATCTTCTTTTTCATTATATGTTAGCATATTTTTACGACATACAACCAAGGGCTCGTTGATTCATGCAACTCAACTAAGATAGATTATGCCTTGTAAGACGCGTTGTGCTATCAGATAATCCGTGCCTTAGAGACGGGTTATACTGATAAGACAATTCGTGCTAAGCAAAGATAATCTATGCTAGTTGGTATACATGAATAACTTAAACAAGTTCAGTGCAGATTAACTATCTTCACAGTGCTCAACGGATTCGAATAATGAACATTCATAAAATGGAACATTCATGTCATTACAAAAAGATTAGAGTGGATTCAAGCCTTAGATACTTCTTCCCGAAACTTTTTAAATCAATTTATTACTCGTGTTTTCATTTCTAGTCTTAAATCACACAACAAACCAAACAACGTTTCGGGACAAATTAAGAGTAGGATTCAATTAAAAGTAATAACCAATTCACCCTGTCTCTGTGGATCGATACTCAACTTGCTGCTGTACACTTTTTGCTCAAAACTAATCATAGCACAAGCAGTTTAAAATACTCTGATACGGTCTAAACAACGACATATTTCGAGACCGATCATACCCGTAAGAGATCGGCTCAAAATAATATCCGGAAAGTCTTTGATCCGTTCAATTTTTCATAAAGCTGTTCCTGTCAGCATTTATCAAAAACTGTTTAGATCAAGCTCTTCTCGATATTATTTCGAGCCGATTTCTTGCAGGTACCCTTAAAAACATGTTTTAAACATAATGAACGGTTCAGATCATCAAAATAAAGGATCCCTCATTAGAAGCGCGGACTATATATGTATGAGTGAGCTTCTAATAAGGGATCCCCTGTTTTGCTACTGTGTGGACCTCCTACTTCTTGATCAAATTATGATGATCTGAACCGTTCAATGTGTTTAAAACGTGTTTTTAAGGGTACCCGTAAGAGATCGGCTCAAAATAATATCCGGAAAGTCTTTGATCCGTTCAATTTTTCATAAAGCTGTTCCTGTCAGCATTTATCAAAAACTGTTTAGATCAAGCTCTTCTCGATATTATTTCGAGCCGATTTCTTGCAGGTACCCTTAAAAACATGTTTTAAACATAATGAACGGTTCAGATCATCAAAATAAAGGATCCCTCATTAGAAGCGCGGACTATATATGTATGAGTGAGCTTCTAATAAGGGATCCCCTGTTTTGCTACGGTGTGGACCTCCTACTTCTTGATCAAATTATGATGATCTGAACCGTTCAATGTGTTTAAAACGTGTTTTTAAGGGTACCCGTAAGAGATCGGCTCAAAATAATATCCGGAAAGTCTTTGATCCGTTCAATTTTTCATAAAGCTGTTCCTGTCAGCATTTATCAAAAACTGTTTAGATCAAGCTCTTCTCGATATTATTTCGAGCCGATTTCTTGCAGGTACCCTTAAAAACATGTTTTAAACATAATGAACGGTTCAGATCATCAAAATAAAGGATCCCTCATTAGAAGCGCGGACTATATATGTATGAGTGAGCTTCTAATAAGGGATCCCCTGTTTTGCTACGGTGTGGACCTCCTACTTCTTGATCAAATTATGATGATCTGAACCGTTCAATGTGTTTAAAACGTGTTTTTAAGGGTACCCGTAAGAGATCGGCTCAAAATAATATCCGGAAAGTCTTTGATCCGTTCAATTTTTCATAAAGCTGTTCCTGTCAGCATTTATCAAAAACTGTTTAGATCAAACTCTTCTCGATATTATTTCGAGCCGATTTCTTGCAGGTACCCTTAAAAACATGTTTTAAACATAATGAACGGTTCAGATCATCAAAATAAAGGATCCCTCATTAGAAGCGCGGACTATATATGTATGAGTGAGCTTCTAATAAGGGATCCCCTGTTTTGCTACTGTGTGGACCTCCTACTTCTTGATCAAATTATGATGATCTGAACCGTTCAATGTGTTTAAAACGTGTTTTTAAGGGTACCCGTAAGAGATCGGCTCAAAATAATATCCGGAAAGTCTTTGATCCGTTCAATTTTTCATAAAGCTGTTCCTGTCAGCATTTATCAAAAACTGTTTAGATCAAGCTCTTCTCGATATTATTTCGAGCCGATTTCTTGCAGGTACCCTTAAAAACATGTTTTAAACATAATGAACGGTTCAGATCATCAAAATAAAGGATCCCTCATTAGAAGCGCGGACTATATATGTATGAGTGAGCTTCTAATAAGGGATCCCCTGTTTTGCTACGGTGTGGACCTCCTACTTCTTGATCAAATTATGATGATCTGAACCGTTCAATGTGTTTAAAACGTGTTTTTAAGGGTACCCGTAAGAGATCGGCTCAAAATAATATCCGGAAAGTCTTTGATCCGTTCAATTTTTCATAAAGCTGTTCCTGTCAGCATTTATCAAAAACTGTTTAGATCAAGCTCTTCTCGATATTATTTCGAGCCGATTTCTTGCAGGTACCCTTAAAAACATGTTTTAAACATAATGAACGGTTCAGATCATCAAAATAAAGGATCCCTCATTAGAAGCGCGGACTATATATGTATGAGTGAGCTTCTAATAAGGGATCCCCTGTTTTGCTACGGTGTGGACCTCCTACTTCTTGATCAAATTATGATGATCTGAACCGTTCAATGTGTTTAAAACGTGTTTTTAAGGGTACCCGTAAGAGATCGGCTCAAAATAATATCCGGAAAGTCTTTGATCCGTTCAATTTTTCA
The DNA here is from genome assembly GCA_019985065.2 of Arctostaphylos glauca. Lineage (NCBI taxonomy): Eukaryota > Viridiplantae > Streptophyta > Magnoliopsida > Ericales > Ericaceae > Arctostaphylos > Arctostaphylos glauca. The sequence continues at coordinate 654,118 of JAHSPW020000023.1, forward strand.
TAAAGCTGTTCCTGTCAGCATTTATCAAAAACTGTTTAGATCAAGCTCTTCTCGATATTATTTCGAGCCGATTTCTTGCAGGTACCCTTAAAAACATGTTTTAAACATAATGAACGGTTCAGATCATCAAAATAAAGGATCCCTCATTAGAAGCGCGGACTATATATGTATGAGTGAGCTTCTAATAAGGGATCCCCTGTTTTGCTACGGTGTGGACCTCCTACTTCTTGATCAAATTATGATGATCTGAACCGTTCAATGTGTTTAAAACGTGTTTTTAAGGGTACCCGTAAGAGATCGGCTCAAAATAATATCCGGAAAGTCTTTGATCCGTTCAATTTTTCATAAAGCTGTTCCTGTCAGCATTTATCAAAAACTGTTTAGATCAAGCTCTTCTCGATATTATTTCGAGCCGATTTCTTGCAGGTACCCTTAAAAACATGTTTTAAACATAATGAACGGTTCAGATCATCAAAATAAAGGATCCCTCATTAGAAGCGCGGACTATATATGTATGAGTGAGCTTCTAATAAGGGATCCCCTGTTTTGCTACGGTGTGGACCTCCTACTTCTTGATCAAATTATGATGATCTGAACCGTTCAATGTGTTTAAAACGTGTTTTTAAGGGTACCCGTAAGAGATCGGCTCAAAATAATATCCGGAAAGTCTTTGATCCGTTCAATTTTTCATAAAGCTGTTCCTGTCAGCATTTATCAAAAACTGTTTAGATCAAGCTCTTCTCGATATTATTTCGAGCCGATTTCTTGCAGGTACCCTTAAAAACATGTTTTAAACATAATGAACGGTTCAGATCATCAAAATAAAGGATCCCTCATTAGAAGCGCGGACTATATATGTATGAGTGAGCTTCTAATAAGGGATCCCCTGTTTTGCTACGGTGTGGACCTCCTACTTCTTGATCAAATTATGATGATCTGAACCGTTCAATGTGTTTAAAACGTGTTTTTAAGGGTACCCGTAAGAGATCGGCTCAAAATAATATCCGGAAAGTCTTTGATCCGTTCAATTTTTCATAAAGCTGTTCCTGTCAGCATTTATCAAAAACTGTTTAGATCAAGCTCTTCTCGATATTATTTCGAGCCGATTTCTTGCAGGTACCCTTAAAAACATGTTTTAAACATAATGAACGGTTCAGATCATCAAAATAAAGGATCCCTCATTAGAAGCGCGGACTATATATGTATGAGTGAGCTTCTAATAAGGGATCCCCTGTTTTGCTACGGTGTGGACCTCCTACTTCTTGATCAAATTATGATGATCTGAACCGTTCAATGTGTTTAAAACGTGTTTTTAAGGGTACCCGTAAGAGATCGGCTCAAAATAATATCCGGAAAGTCTTTGATCCGTTCAATTTTTCATAAAGCTGTTCCTGTCAGCATTTATCAAAAACTGTTTAGATCAAGCTCTTCTCGATATTATTTCGAGCCGATTTCTTGCAGGTACCCTTAAAAACATGTTTTAAACATAATGAACGGTTCAGATCATCAAAATAAAGGATCCCTCATGAGATGCGCGGACTATATATGTATGAGTGAGCTTCTAATAAGGGATCCCCTATTTTGCTACGGTGTGGACCTCCTACTTCTTGATCAAATTATGATGATCTGAACCGTTCAATGTGTTTAAAACGTGTTTTTAAGGGTACCCGTAAGAGATCGGCTCAAAATAATATCCGGAAAGTCTTTGATCCGTTCAATTTTTCATAAAGCTGTTCCTGTCAGCATTTATCAAAAACTGTTTAGATCAAGCTCTTCTCGATATTATTTCGAGCCGATTTCTTGCAGGTACCCTTAAAAACATGTTTTAAACATAATGAACGGTTCAGATCATCAAAATAAAGGATCCCTCATTAGAAGCGCGGACTATATATGTATGAGTGAGCTTCTAATAAGGGATCCCCTGTTTTGCTACGGTGTGGACCTCCTACTTCTTGATCAAATTATGATGATCTGAACCGTTCAATGTGTTTAAAACGTGTTTTTAAGGGTACCCGTAAGAGATCGGCTCAAAATAATATCCGGAAAGTCTTTGATCCGTTCAATTTTTCATAAAGCTGTTCCTGTCAGCATTTATCAAAAACTGTTTAGATCAAGCTCTTCTCGATATTATTTCGAGCCGATTTCTTGCAGGTACCCTTAAAAACATGTTTTAAACATAATGAACGGTTCAGATCATCAAAATAAAGGATCCCTCATTAGAAGCGCGGACTATATATGTATGAGTGAGCTTCTAATAAGGGATCCCCTATTTTGCTACGGTGTGGACCTCCTACTTCTTGATCAAATTATGATGATCTGAACCGTTCAATGTGTTTAAAACGTGTTTTTAAGGGTACCCGTAAGAGATCGGCTCAAAATAATATCCGGAAAGTCTTTGATCCGTTCAATTTTTCATAAAGCTGTTCCTGTCAGCATTTATCAAAAACTGTTTAGATCAAGCTCTTCTCGATATTATTTCGAGCCGATTTCTTGCAGGTACCCTTAAAAACATGTTTTAAACATAATGAACGGTTCAGATCATCAAAATAAAGGATCCCTCATTAGATGCGCGGACTATATATGTATGAGTGAGCTTCTAATAAGGGATCCCCTATTTTGCTACGGTGTGGACCTCCTACTTCTTGATCAAATTATGATGATCTGAACCGTTCAATGTGTTTAAAACGTGTTTTTAAGGGTACCCGTAAGAGATCGGCTCAAAATAATATCCGGAAAGTCTTTGATCCGTTCAATTTTTCATAAAGCTGTTCCTGTCAGCATTTATCAAAAACTGTTTAGATCAAGCTCTTCTCGATATTATTTCGAGCCGATTTCTTGCAGGTACCCTTAAAAACATGTTTTAAACATAATGAACGGTTCAGATCATCAAAATAAAGGATCCCTCATTAGAAGCGCGGACTATATATGTATGAGTGAGCTTCTAATAAGGGATCCCCTATTTTGCTACGGTGTGGACCTCCTACTTCTTGATCAAATTATGATGATCTGAACCGTTCAATGTGTTTAAAACGTGTTTTTAAGGGTACCCGTAAGAGATCGGCTCAAAATAATATCCGGAAAGTCTTTGATCCGTTCAATTTTTCATAAAGCTGTTCCTGTCAGCATTTATCAAAAACTGTTTAGATCAAGCTCTTCTCGATATTATTTCGAGCCGATTTCATGCAGGTACCCTTAAAAACATGTTTTAAACATAATGAACGGTTCAGATCATCAAAATAAAGGATCCCTCATTAGAAGCGCGGACTATATATGTATGAGTGAGCTTCTAATAAGGGATCCCCTATTTTGCTACGGTGTGGACCTCCTACTTCTTGATCAAATTATGATGATCTGAACCGTTCAATGTGTTTAAAACGTGTTTTTAAGGGTACCCGTAAGAGATCGGCTCAAAATAATATCCGGAAAGTCTTTGATCCGTTCAATTTTTCATAAAGCTGTTCCTGTCAGCATTTATCAAAAACTGTTTAGATCAAGCTCTTCTCGATATTATTTCGAGCCGATTTCTTGCAGGTACCCTTAAAAACATGTTTTAAACATAATGAACGGTTCAGATCATCAAAATAAAGGATCCCTCATTAGATGCGCGGACTATATATGTATGAGTGAGCTTCTAATAAGGGATCCCCTATTTTGCTACGGTGTGGACCTCCTACTTCTTGATCAAATTATGATGATCTGAACCGTTCAATGTGTTTAAAACGTGTTTTTAAGGGTACCCGTAAGAGATCGGCTCAAAATAATATCCGGAAAGTCTTTGATCCGTTCAATTTTTCATAAAGCTGTTCCTGTCAGCATTTATCAAAAACTGTTTAGATCAAGCTCTTCTCGATATTATTTCGAGCCGATTTCTTGCAGGTACCCTTAAAAACATGTTTTAAACATAATGAACGGTTCAGATCATCAAAATAAAGGATCCCTCATTAGAAGCGCGGACTATATATGTATGAGTGAGCTTCTAATAAGGGATCCCCTATTTTGCTACGGTGTGGACCTCCTACTTCTTGATCAAATTATGATGATCTGAACCGTTCAATGTGTTTAAAACGTGTTTTTAAGGGTACCCGTAAGAGATCGGCTCAAAATAATATCCGGAAAGTCTTTGATCCGTTCAATTTTTCATAAAGCTGTTCCTGTCTGCATTTATCAAAAACTGTTTAGATCAAGCTCTTCTCGATATTATTTCGAGCCGATTTCTTGCAGGTACCCTTAAAAACATGTTTTAAACATAATGAACGGTTCAGATCATCAAAATAAAGGATCCCTCATTAGAAGCGCGGACTATATATGTATGAGTGAGCTTCTAATAAGGGATCCCCTATTTTGCTACGGTGTGGACCTCCTACTTCTTGATCAAATTATGATGATCTGAACCGTTCAATGTGTTTAAAACGTGTTTTTAAGGGTACCCGTAAGAGATCGGCTCAAAATAATATCCGGAAAGTCTTTGATCCGTTCAATTTTTCATAAAGCTGTTCCTGTCAGCATTTATCAAAAACTGTTTAGATCAAGCTCTTCTCGATATTATTTCGAGCCGATTTCTTGCAGGTACCCTTAAAAACATGTTTTAAACATAATGAACGGTTCAGATCATCAAAATAAAGGATCCCTCATTAGAAGCGCGGACTATATATGTATGAGTGAGCTTCTAATAAGGGATCCCCTATTTTGCTACGGTGTGGACCTCCTACTTCTTGATCAAATTATGATGATCTGAACCGTTCAATGTGTTTAAAACGTGTTTTTAAGGGTACCCGTAAGAGATCGGCTCAAAATAATATCCGGAAAGTCTTTGATCCGTTCAATTTTTCATAAAGCTGTTCCTGTCAGCATTTATCAAAAACTGTTTAGATCAAGCTCTTCTCGATATTATTTCGAGCCGATTTCTTGCAGGTACCCTTAAAAACATGTTTTAAACATAATGAACGGTTCAGATCATCAAAATAAAGGATCCCTCATTAGATGCGCGGACTATATATGTATGAGTGAGCTTCTAATAAGGGATCCCCTATTTTGCTACGGTGTGGACCTCCTACTTCTTGATCAAATTATGATGATCTGAACCGTTCAATGTGTTTAAAACGTGTTTTTAAGGGTACCCGTAAGAGATCGGCTCAAAATAATATCCGGAAAGTCTTTGATCCGTTCAATTTTTCATAAAGCTGTTCCTGTCAGCATTTATCAAAAACTGTTTAGATCAAGCTCTTCTCGATATTATTTCGAGCCGATTTCTTGCAGGTACCCTTAAAAACATGTTTTAAACATAATGAACGGTTCAGATCATCAAAATAAAGGATCCCTCATTAGAAGCGCGGACTATATATGTATGAGTGAGCTTCTAATAAGGGATCCCCTATTTTGCTACGGTGTGGACCTCCTACTTCTTGATCAAATTATGATGATCTGAACCGTTCAATGTGTTTAAAACGTGTTTTTAAGGGTACCCGTAAGAGATCGGCTCAAAATAATATCCGGAAAGTCTTTGATCCGTTCAATTTTTCATAAAGCTGTTCCTGTCAGCATTTATCAAAAACTGTTTAGATCAAGCTCTTCTCGATATTATTTCGAGCCGATTTCATGCAGGTACCCTTAAAAACATGTTTTAAACATAATGAACGGTTCAGATCATCAAAATAAAGGATCCCTCATTAGAAGCGCGGACTATATATGTATGAGTGAGCTTCTAATAAGGGATCCCCTATTTTGCTACGGTGTGGACCTCCTACTTCTTGATCAAATTATGATGATCTGAACCGTTCAATGTGTTTAAAACGTGTTTTTAAGGGTACCCGTAAGAGATCGGCTCAAAATAATATCCGGAAAGTCTTTGATCCGTTCAATTTTTCATAAAGCTGTTCCTGTCAGCATTTATCAAAAACTGTTTAGATCAAGCTCTTCTCGATATTATTTCGAGCCGATTTCTTGCAGGTACCCTTAAAAACATGTTTTAAACATAATGAACGGTTCAGATCATCAAAATAAAGGATCCCTCATTAGATGCGCGGACTATATATGTATGAGTGAGCTTCTAATAAGGGATCCCCTATTTTGCTACGGTGTGGACCTCCTACTTCTTGATCAAATTATGATGATCTGAACCGTTCAATGTGTTTAAAACGTGTTTTTAAGGGTACCCGTAAGAGATCGGCTCAAAATAATATCCGGAAAGTCTTTGATCCGTTCAATTTTTCATAAAGCTGTTCCTGTCAGCATTTATCAAAAACTGTTTAGATCAAGCTCTTCTCGATATTATTTCGAGCCGATTTCTTGCAGGTACCCTTAAAAACATGTTTTAAACATAATGAACGGTTCAGATCATCAAAATAAAGGATCCCTCATTAGAAGCGCGGACTATATATGTATGAGTGAGCTTCTAATAAGGGATCCCCTATTTTGCTACGGTGTGGACCTCCTACTTCTTGATCAAATTATGATGATCTGAACCGTTCAATGTGTTTAAAACGTGTTTTTAAGGGTACCCGTAAGAGATCGGCTCAAAATAATATCCGGAAAGTCTTTGATCCGTTCAATTTTTCATAAAGCTGTTCCTGTCAGCATTTATCAAAAACTGTTTAGATCAAGCTCTTCTCGATATTATTTCGAGCCGATTTCTTGCAGGTACCCTTAAAAACATGTTTTAAACATAATGAACGGTTCAGATCATCAAAATAAAGGATCCCTCATTAGAAGCGCGGACTATATATGTATGAGTGAGCTTCTAATAAGGGATCCCCTATTTTGCTACGGTGTGGACCTCCTACTTCTTGATCAAATTATGATGATCTGAACCGTTCAATGTGTTTAAAACGTGTTTTTAAGGGTACCCGTAAGAGATCGGCTCAAAATAATATCCGGAAAGTCTTTGATCCGTTCAATTTTTCATAAAGCTGTTCCTGTCAGCATTTATCAAAAACTGTTTAGATCAAGCTCTTCTCGATATTATTTCGAGCCGATTTCTTGCAGGTACCCTTAAAAACATGTTTCAAACATAATGAACGGTTCAGATCATCAAAATAAAGGATCCCTCATTAGAAGCGCGGACTATATATGTATGAGTGAGCTTCTAATAAGGGATCCCCTATTTTGCTACGGTGTGGACCTCCTACTTCTTGATCAAATTATGATGATCTGAACCGTTCAATGTGTTTAAAACGTGTTTTTAAGGGTACCCGTAAGAGATCGGCTCAAAATAATATCCAGAAAGTCTTTGATCCGTTCAATTTTTCATAAAGCTGTTCCTGTCAGCATTTATCAAAAACTGTTTAGATCAAGCTCTTCTCGATATTATTTCGAGCCGATTTCTTGCAGGTACCCTTAAAAACATGTTTTAAACATAATGAACGGTTCAGATCATCAAAATAAAGGATCCCTCATTAGAAGCGCGGACTATATATGTATGAGTGAGCTTCTAATAAGGGATCCCCTATTTTGCTACGGTGTGGACCTCCTACTTCTTGATCAAATTATGATGATCTGAACCGTTCAATGTGTTTAAAACGTGTTTTTAAGGGTACCCGTAAGAGATCGGCTCAAAATAATATCCGGAAAGTCTTTGATCCGTTCAATTTTTCATAAAGCTGTTCCTGTCAGCATTTATCAAAAACTGTTTAGATCAAGCTCTTCTCGATATTATTTCGAGCCGATTTCTTGCAGGTACCCTTAAAAACATGTTTCAAACATAATGAACGGTTCAGATCATCAAAATAAAGGATCCCTCATTAGAAGCGCGGACTATATATGTATGAGTGAGCTTCTAATAAGGGATCCCCTATTTTGCTACGGTGTGGACCTCCTACTTCTTGATCAAATTATGATGATCTGAACCGTTCAATGTGTTTAAAACGTGTTTTTAAGGGTACCCGTAAGAGATCGGCTCAAAATAATATCCGGAAAGTCTTTGATCCGTTCAATTTTTCATAAAGCTGTTCCTGTCAGCATTTATCAAAAACTGTTTAGATCAAGCTCTTCTCGATATTATTTCGAGCCGATTTCTTGCAGGTACCCTTAAAAACATGTTTTAAACATACTGAACGGTTCAGATCATCAAAATAAAGGATCCCTCATTAGAAGCGCGGACTATATATGTATGAGTGAGCTTCTAATAAGGGATCCCCTATTTTGCTACGGTGTGGACCTCCTACTTCTTGATCAAATTATGATGATCTGAACCGTTCAATGTGTTTAAAACGTGTTTTTAAGGGTACCCGTAAGAGATCGGCTCAAAATAATATCCGGAAAGTCTTTGATCCGTTCAATTTTTCATAAAGCTGTTCCTGTCAGCATTTATCAAAAACTGTTTAGATCAAGCTCTTCTCGATATTATTTCGAGCCGATTTCTTGCAGGTACCCTTAAAAACATGTTTTAAACATAATGAACGGTTCAGATCATCAAAATAAAGGATCCCTCATTAGAAGCGCGGACTATATATGTATGAGTGAGCTTCTAATAAGGGATCCCCTATTTTGCTACGGTGTGGACCTCCTACTTCTTGATCAAATTATGATGATCTGAACCGTTCAATGTGTTTAAAACGTGTTTTTAAGGGTACCCGTAAGAGATCGGCTCAAAATAATATCCGGAAAGTCTTTGATCCGTTCAATTTTTCATAAAGCTGTTCCTGTCAGCATTTATCAAAAACTGTTTAGATCAAACTCTTCTCGATATTATTTCGAGCCGATTTCTTGCAGGTACCCTTAAAAACATGTTTCAAACATAATGAACGGTTCAGATCATCAAAATAAAGGATCCCTCATTAGAAGCGCGGACTATATATGTATGAGTGAGCTTCTAATAAGGGATCCCCTATTTTGCTACGGTGTGGACCTCCTACTTCTTGATCAAATTATGATGATCTGAACCGTTCAATGTGTTTAAAACGTGTTTTTAAGGGTACCCGTAAGAGATCGGCTCAAAATAATATCCGGAAAGTCTTTGATCCGTTCAATTTTTCATAAAGCTGTTCCTGTCAGCATTTATCAAAAACTGTTTAGATCAAGCTCTTCTCGATATTATTTCGAGCCGATTTCTTGCAGGTACCCTTAAAAACATGTTTTAAACATACTGAACGGTTCAGATCATCAAAATAAAGGATCCCTCATTAGAAGCGCGGACTATATATGTATGAGTGAGCTTCTAATAAGGGATCCCCTATTTTGCTACGGTGTGGACCTCCTACTTCTTGATCAAATTATGATGATCTGAACCGTTCAATGTGTTTAAAACGTGTTTTTAAGGGTACCCGTAAGAGATCGGCTCAAAATAATATCCGGAAAGTCTTTGATCCGTTCAATTTTTCATAAAGCTGTTCCTGTCAGCATTTATCAAAAACTGTTTAGATCAAGCTCTTCTCGATATTATTTCGAGCCGATTTCTTGCAGGTACCCTTAAAAACATGTTTTAAACATAATGAACGGTTCAGATCATCAAAATAAAGGATCCCTCATTAGAAGCGCGGACTATATATGTATGAGTGAGCTTCTAATAAGGGATCCCCTATTTTGCTACGGTGTGGACCTCCTACTTCTTGATCAAATTATGATGATCTGAACCGTTCAATGTGTTTAAAACGTGTTTTTAAGGGTACCCGTAAGAGATCGGCTCAAAATAATATCCGGAAAGTCTTTGATCCGTTCAATTTTTCATAAAGCTGTTCCTGTCAGCATTTATCAAAAACTGTTTAGATCAAGCTCTTCTCGATATTATTTCGAGCCGATTTCTTGCAGGTACCCTTAAAAACATGTTTTAAACATAATGAACGGTTCAGATCATCAAAATAAAGGATCCCTCATTAGAAGCGCGGACTATATATGTATGAGTGAGCTTCTAATAAGGGATCCCCTATTTTGCTACGGTGTGGACCTCCTACTTCTTGATCAAATTATGATGATCTGAACCGTTCAATGTGTTTAAAACGTGTTTTTAAGGGTACCCGTAAGAGATCGGCTCAAAATAATATCCGGAAAGTCTTTGATCCGTTCAATTTTTCATAAAGCTGTTCCTGTCAGCATTTATCAAAAACTGTTTAGATCAAGCTCTTCTCGATATTATTTCGAGCCGATTTCTTGCAGGTACCCTTAAAAACATGTTTTAAACATAATGAACGGTTCAGATCATCAAAATAAAGGATCCCTCATTAGAAGCGCGGACTATATATGTATGAGTGAGCTTCTAATAAGGGATCCCCTATTTTGCTACGGTGTGGACCTCCTACTTCTTGATCAAATTATGATGATCTGAACCGTTCAATGTGTTTAAAACGTGTTTTTAAGGGTACCCGTAAGAGATCGGCTCAAAATAATATCCGGAAAGTCTTTGATCCGTTCAATTTTTCATAAAGCTGTTCCTGTCAGCATTTATCAAAAACTGTTTAGATCAAGCTCTTCTCGATATTATTTCGAGCCGATTTCTTGCAGGTACCCTTAAAAACATGTTTTAAACATAATGAACGGTTCAGATCATCAAAATAAAGGATCCCTCATTAGAAGCGCGGACTATATATGTATGAGTGAGCTTCTAATAAGGGATCCCCTATTTTGCTACGGTGTGGACCTCCTACTTCTTGATCAAATTATGATGATCTGAACCGTTCAATGTGTTTAAAACGTGTTTTTAAGGGTACCCGTAAGAGATCGGCTCAAAATAATATCCGGAAAGTCTTTGATCCGTTCAATTTTTCATAAAGCTGTTCCTGTCTGCATTTATCAAAAACTGTTTAGATCAAGCTCTTCTCGATATTATTTCGAGCCGATTTCTTGCAGGTACCCTTAAAAACATGTTTTAAACATAATGAACGGTTCAGATCATCAAAATAAAGGATCCCTCATTAGAAGCGCGGACTATATATGTATGAGTTATATATAGTCCGAGCTTCTAATAAGGGATCCCCTATTTTGCTACGGTGTGGACCTCCTACTTCTTGATCAAATTATGATGATCTGAACCGTTCAATGTGTTTAAAACGTGTTTTTAAGGGTACCCGTAAGAGATCGGCTCAAAATAATATCCGGAAAGTCTTTGATCCGTTCAATTTTTCATAAAGCTGTTCCTGTCGGCATTTATCAAAAACTGTTTAGATCAAGCTCTTCTCGATATTATTTCGAGCCGATTTCTTGCCGGTACCCTTAAAAACATGTTTTAAACATAATGAACGGTTCAGATCATCAAAATAAAGGATCCCTCATTAGAAGCGCGGACTATATATGTATGAGTGAGCTTCTAATAAAGGATCCCCTATTTTGCTACGGTGTGGACCTCCTACTTCTTGATCAAATTATGATGATCTAAACCGTTCAATGTGTTTAAAACGTGTTTTTAAGGGTACTCGTAAGAGATCGGCTCAAAATAATATCCGGAAAGTCTTTGATCCGTTCAATTTTTCATAAAGCTGTTCCTGTCAGCATTTATCAAAAACTGTTTAGATCAAGCTCTTCTCGATATTATTTCGAGCCGATTTCTTGCAGGTACCCTTAAAAACATGTTTTAAACATAATGAACGGTTCAGATCACCAAAATAAAGGATCCCTCATTAGAAGCGCGGACTATATATGTATGAGTGAGCTTCTAATAAGGGATCCCCTATTTTGCTACGGTGTGGACCTCCTACTTCTTGATCAAATTATGATGATCTGAACCGTTCAATGTGTTTAAAACGTGTTTTTAAGGGTACCCGTAAGAGATCGGCTCAAAATAATATCCGGAAAGTCTTTGATCCATTCAATTTTTCATAAAGCTGTTCCTGTCAGCATTTATCAAAAACTGTTTAGATCAAGCTCTTCTCGATATTATTTCGAGCCGATTTCTTGCAGGTACCCTTAAAAACATGTTTTAAACATAATGAACGGTTCAGATCACCAAAATAAAGGATCCCTCATTAGAAGCGCGGACTATATATGTATGAGTGAGCTTCTAATAAGGGATCCCCTATTTTGCTACGGTGTGGACCTCCTACTTCTTGATCAAATTATGATGATCTGAACCGTTCAATGTGTTTAAAACGTGTTTTTAAGGGTACCCGTAAGAGATCGGCTCAAAATAATATCCGGAAAGTCTTTGATCCGTTCAATTTTTCATAAAGCTGTTCCTGTCAGCATTTATCAAAAACTGTTTAGATCAAGCTCTTCTCGATATTATTTCGAGCCGATTTCTTGCAGGTACCCTTAAAAACATGTTTTAAACATAATGAACGGTTCAGATCACCAAAATAAAGGATCCCTCATTAGAAGCGCGGACTATATATGTATGAGTGAGCTTCTAATAAGGGATCCCCTATTTTGCTACGGTGTGGACCTCCTACTTCTTGATCAAATTATGGTGATCTGAACCGTTCAATGTGTTTAAAACGTGTTTTTAAGGGTACCCGTAAGAGATCGGCTCAAAATAATATCCGGAAAGTCTTTGATCCGTTCAATTTTTCATAAAGCTGTTCCTGTCAGCATTTATCAAAAACTGTTTAGATCAAGCTCTTCTCGATATTATTTCGAGCCGATTTCTTGCAGGTACCCTTAAAAACATGTTTTAAACATAATGAACGGTTCAGGTCACCAAAACAAAGGATCCCTCATTAGAAGCGCGGACTATATATGTATGAGTGAGCTTCTAATAAGGGATCCCCTATTTTGCTACGGTGTGGACCTCCTACTTCTTGATCAAATTATGATGATCTGAACCGTTCAATGTGTTCTAAAACGTGTTTTTAAGGGTACCCGTAAGAGATCGGCTCAAAATAATATCCGGAAAGTCTTTGATCCGTTCAATTTTTCATAAAGCTGTTCCTGTCAGCATTTATCAAAAACTGTTTAGATCAAGCTCTTCTCGATATTATTTCGAGCCGATTTCTTGCAGGTACCCTTAAAAACATGTTTTAAACATAATGAACGGTTCAGGTCATCAAAATAAAGGATCCCTCATTAGAAGCGCGGACTATATATGTATGAGTGAGCTTCTAATAAGGGATCCCCTATTTTGCTACGGTGTGGACCTCCTACTTCTTGATCAAATTATGATGATCTGAACCGTTCAATGTGTTTAAAACGTGTTTTTAAGGGTACCCGTAAGAGATCGGCTCAAAATAATATCCGGAAAGTCTTTGATCCGTTCAATTTTTCATAAAGCTGTTCCTGTCAGCATTTATCAAAAACTGTTTAGATCAAGCTCTTCTCGATATTATTCCGAGCCGATTTCTTGCAGGTACCCTTAAAAACATGTTTTAAACATAATGAACGGTTCAGATCACCAAAATAAAGGATCCCTCATTAGAAGCGCGGACTATATATGTATGAGTGAGCTTCTAATAAGGGATCCCCTATTTTGCTACGGTGTGGACCTCCTACTTCTTGATCAAATTATGATGATCTGAACCGTTCAATGTGTTTAAAACGTGTTTTTAAGGGTACCCGTAAGAGATCGGCTCAAAATAATATCCGGAAAGTCTTTGATCCGTTCAATTTTTCATAAAGCTGTTCCTGTCAGCATTTATCAAAAACTGTTTAGATCAAGCTCTTCTCGATATTATTTCGAGCCGATTTCTTGCAGGTACCCTTAAAAACATGTTTTAAACATAATGAACGGTTCAGATCACCAAAATAAAGGATCCCTCATTAGAAGCGCGGACTATATATGTATGAGTGAGCTTCTAATAAGGGATCCCCTATTTTGCTACGGTGTGGACCTCCTACTTCTTGATCAAATTATGATGATCTGAACCGTTCAATGTGTTTAAAACGTGTTTTTAAGGGTACCCGTAAGAGATCGGCTCAAAATAATATCCGGAAAGTCTTTGATCCGTTCAATGTTTCATAAAGCTGTTCCTGTCAGCATTTATCAAAAACTGTTTAGATCAAGCTCTTCTCGATATTATTTCGAGCCGATTTCTTGCAGGTACCCTTAAAAACATGTTTTAAACATAATGAACGGTTCAGATCACCAAAATAAAGGATCCCTCATTAGAAGCGCGGACTATATATGTATGAGTGAGCTTCTAATAAGGGATCCCCTATTTTGCTACGGTGTGGACCTCCTACTTCTTGATCAAATTATGATGATCTGAGCCGTTCAATGTGTTTAAAACGTGTTTTTAAGGGTACCCGTAAGAGATCGGCTCAAAATAATATCCGGAAAGTCTTTGATCCGTTCAATTTTTCATAAAGCTGTTCCTGTCAGCATTTATCAAAAACTGTTTAGATCAAGCTCTTCTCGATATTATTTCGAGCCGATTTCTTGCAGGTACCCTTAAAAACATGTTTTAAACATAATGAACGGTTCAGATCACCAAAATAAAGGATCCCTCATTAGAAGCGCGGACTATATATGTATGAGTGAGCTTCTAATAAGGGATCCCCTATTTTGCTACGGTGTGGACCTCCTACTTCTTGATCAAATTATGATGATCTGAACCGTTCAATGTGTTTAAAACGTGTTTTTAAGGGTACCCGTAAGAGATCGGCTCAAAATAATATCCGGAAAGTCTTTGATCCGTTCAATTTTTCATAAAGCTGTTCCTGTCAGCATTTATCAAAAACTGTTTAGATCAAGCTCTTCTCGATATTATTTCGAGCCGATTTCTTGCAGGTACCCTTAAAAACATGTTTTAAACATAATGAACGGTTCAGATCATCAAAATAAAGGATCCCTCATTAGAAGCGCGGACTATATATGTATGAGTGAGCTTCTAATAAGGGATCCCCTATTTTGCTACGGTGTGGACCTCCTACTTCTTGATCAAATTATGATGATCTGAACCGTTCAATGTGTTTAAAACGTGCTTTTAAGGGTACCCGTAAGAGATCGGCTCAAAATAATATCCGGAAAGTCTTTGATCCGTTAAATTTTTCATAAAGCTGTTCCTGTCAGCATTTATCAAAAACTGTTTAGATCAAGCTCTTCTCGATATTATTTCGAGCCGATTTCTTGCAGGTACCCTTAAAAACATGTTTTAAACATAATGAACGGTTCAGATCATCAAAATAAAGGATCCCTCATTAGAAGCGCGGACTATATATGTATGAGTGAGCTTCTAATAAGGGATCCCCTATTTTGCTACGGTGTGGACCTCCTACTTCTTGATCAAATTATGATGATCTGAACCGTTCAATGTGTTTAAAACGTGCTTTTAAGGGTACCCGTAAGAGATCGGCTCAAAATAATATCCGGAAAGTCTTTGATCCGTTCAATTTTTCATAAAGCTGTTCCTGTCAGCATTTATCAAAAACTGTTTAGATCAAGCTCTTCTCGATATTATTTCGAGCCGATTTCTTGCAGGTACCCTTAAAAACATGTTTTAAACATAATGAACGGTTCAGATCATCAAAATAAAGGATCCCTCATTAGAAGCGCGGACTATATATGTATGAGTGAGCTTCTAATAAGGGATCCCCTATTTTGCTACGGTGTGGACCTCCTACTTCTTGATCAAATTATGATGATCTGAACCGTTCAATGTGTTTAAAACGTGTTTTTAAGGGTACCCGTAAGAGATCGGCTCAAAATAATATCCGGAAAGTCTTTGATCCGTTCAATTTTTCATAAAGCTGTTCCTGTCAGCATTTATCAAAAACTGTTTAGATCAAGCTCTTCTCGATATTATTCCGAGCCGATTTCTTGCAGGTACCCTTAAAAACATGTTTTAAACATAATGAACGGTTCAGATCATCAAAATAAAGGATCCCTCATTAGAAGCGCGGACTATATATGTATGAGTGAGCTTCTAATAAGGGATCCCCTATTTTGCTACGGTGTGGACCTCCTACTTGTTGATCAAATTATGATGATCTGAACCGTTCAATGTGTTTAAAACGTGTTTTTAAGGGTACCCGTAAGAGATCGGCTCAAAATAATATCCGGAAAGTCTTTGATCCGTTCAATTTTTCATAAAGCTGTTCCTGTCAGCATTTATCAAAAACTGTTTAGATCAAGCTCTTCTCGATATTATTTCGAGCCGATTTCTTGCAGGTACCCTTAAAAACATGTTTTAAACATAATGAACGGTTCAGATCATCAAAATAAAGGATCCCTCATTAGAAGCGCAGACTATATATGTATGAGTGAGCTTCTAATAAGGGATCCCCTATTTTGCTACGGTGTGGACCTCCTACTTCTTGATCAAATTATGATGATCTGAACCGTTCAATGTGTTTAAAACGTGTTTTTAAGGGTACCCGTAAGAGATCGGCTCAAAATAATATCCGGAAAGTCTTTGATCCGTTCAATTTTTCATAAAACTATTCCTGTCAGCATTTATCAAAAACTGTTTAGATCAAGCTCTTCTCGATATTATTTCGAGCCGATTTCTTGCAGGTACCCTTAAAAACATGTTTTAAACATAATGAACGGTTCAGATCATCAAAATAAAGGATCCCTCATTAGAAGCGCGGACTATATATGTATGAGTGAGCTTCTAATAAGGGATCCCCTATTTTGCTACGGTGTGGACCTCCTACTTCTTGATCAAATTATGATGATCTGAACCGTTCAATGTGTTTAAAACGTGTTTTTAAGGGTACCCGTAAGAGATCGGCTCAAAATAATATCCGGAAAGTCTTTGATCCGTTCAATTTTTCATAAAACTGTTCCTGTCAGCATTTATCAAAAACTGTTTAGATCAAGCTCTTCTCGATATTATTTCGAGCCGATTTCTTGCAGGTACCCTTAAAAACATGTTTTAAACATAATGAACGGTTCAGATCATCAAAATAAAGGATCCCTCATTAGGAGCGCGGACTATATATGTATGAGTGAGCTTCTAATAAGGGATCCCCTATTTTGCTACGGTGTGGACCTCCTACTTCTTGATCAAATTATGATGATCTGAACCGTTCAATGTGTTTAAAACGTGTTTTTAAGGGTACCCGTAAGAGATCGGCTCAAAATAATATCCGGAAAGTCTTTGATCCGTTCAATTTTTCATAAAACTGTTCCTGTCAGCATTTATCAAAAACTGTTTAGATCAAGCTCTTCTCGATATTATTTCGAGCCGATTTCTTGCAGGTACCCTTAAAAACATGTTTTAAACATAATGAACGGTTCAGATCATCAAAATAAAGGATCCCTCATTAGAAGCGCGGACTATATATGTATGAGTGAGCTTCTAATAAGGGATCCCCTATTTTGCTACGGTGTGGACCTCCTACTTCTTGATCAAATTATGATGATCTGAACCGTTCAATGTGTTTAAAACGTGTTTTTAAGGGTACCCGTAAGAGATCGGCTCAAAATAATATCCGGAAAGTCTTTGATCCGTTCAATTTTTCATAAAACTGTTCCTGTCAGCATTTATCAAAAACTATTTAGATCAAGCTCTTCTCGATATTATTTCGAGCCGATTTCTTGCAGGTACCCTTAAAAACATGTTTTAAACATAATGAACGGTTCAGATCATCAAAATAAAGGATCCCTCATTAGGAGCGCGGACTATATATGTATGAGTGAGCTTCTAATAAGGGATCCCCTATTTTGCTACGGTGTGGACCTCCTACTTCTTGATCAAATTATGATGATCTGAACCGTTCAATGTGTTTAAAACGTGTTTTTAAGGGTACCCGTAAGAGATCGGCTCAAAATAATATCCGGAAAGTCTTTGATCCGTTCAATTTTTCATAAAACTGTTCCTGTCAGCATTTATCAAAAACTGTTTAGATCAAGCTCTTCTCGATATTATTTCGAGCCGATTTCTTGCAGGTACCCTTAAAAGCATGTTTTAAACATAATGAACGGTTCAGATCATCAAAATAAATGATCCCTCATTAGAAGCGCGGACTATATATGTATGAGTGAGCTTCTAATAAGGGATCCCCTATTTTGCTACGGTGTGGACCTCCTACTTCTTGATCAAATTATGATGATCTGAACCGTTCAATGTGTTTAAAACGTGTTTTTAAGGGTACCCGTAAGAGATCGGCTCAAAATAATATCCGGAAAGTCTTTGATCCGTTCAATTTTTCATAAAACAGTTCCTGTCAGCATTTATCAAAAACTGTTTAGATCAAGCTCTTCTCGATATTATTTCGAGCCGATTTCTTGCAGGTACCCTTAAAAACATGTTTTAAACATAATGAACGGTTCAGATCATCAAAATAAAGGATCCCTCATTGGAAGCGCGGACTATATATGTATGAGTGAGCTTCTAATAAGGGATCCCCTATTTTGCTACGGTGTGGACCTCCTACTTCTTGATCAAATTATGATGATCTGAACCGTTCAATGTGTTTAAAACGTGTTTTTAAGTGTACCCGTAAGAGATCGGCTCAAAATAATATCCGGAAAGTCTTTGATCCGTTCAATTTTTCATAAAACTGTTCCTGTCAGCATTTATCAAAAACTGTTTAGATCAAGCTCTTCTCGATATTATTTCGAGCCGATTTCTTGCAGGTACCCTTAAAAACATGTTTTAAACATAATGAACGGTTCAGATCATCAAAATAAAGGATCCCTCATTAGAAGCGCGGACTATATATGTATGAGTGAGCTTCTAATAAGGGATCCCCTATTTTGCTACGGTGTGGACCTCCAACTTCTTGATCAAATTATGATGATCTGAACCGTTCAATGTGTTTAAAACGTGTTTTTAAGGGTACCCGTAAGAGATCGGCTCAAAATAATATCCGGAAAGTCTTTGATCCGTTCAATTTTTCATAAAACTGTTCCTGTCAGCATTTATCAAAAACTGTTTAGATCAATCTCTTCTCGATATTATTTCGAGCCGATTTCTTGCAGGTACCCTTAAAAACATGTTTTAAACATAATGAACGGTTCAGATCATCAAAATAAAGGATCCCTCATTGGGAGCGCGGACTATATATGTATGAGTGAGCTTCTAATAAGGGATCCCCTATTTTGCTACGGTGTGGACCTCCTACTTCTTGATCAAATTATGATGATCTGAACCGTTCAATGTGTTTAAAACGTGTTTTTAAGGGTACCCGTAAGAGATCTGATCCGTTCAATTTTTCATAAAACTGTTCCGGTCAGCATTTATCAAAAACTGTTTAGATCAAGCTCTTCTCGATATTATTTCGAGCCGATTTCTTGCAGGTACCCTTAAAAACATGTTTTAAACATAATGAACGGTTCAGATCATCAAAATAAAGGATCCCTCATTAGAAGCGCGGAATATATATGTATGAGTGAGCTTCTAATAAGGGATCCCCTATTTTGCTACGGTGTGGACCTCCTACTTCTTGATCAAATTATGATGATCTGAACCGTTCAATGTGTTTAAAACGTGTTTTTAAGGGTACCCGTAAGAGATCGGCTCAAAATAATATCCGGAAAGTCTTTGATCCGTTCAATTTTTCATAAAACTGTTCCTGTCAGCATTTATCAAAAACTGTTTAGATCAAGCTCTTCTCGATATTATTTCGAGCCGATTTCTTGCAGGTACCCTTAAAAACATGTTTTAAACATAATGAACGGTTCAGATCATCAAAATAAAGGATCCCTCATTAGAAGCGCGGACTATATATGTATGAGTGAGCTTCTAATAAGGGATCCCCTATTTTGCTACGGTGTGGACCTCCTACTTCTTGATCAAATTATGATGATCTGAACCGTTCAATGTGTTTAAAACGTGTTTTTAAGGGTACCCGTAAGAGATCGGCTCAAAATAATATCCGGAAAGTCTTTGATCCGTTCAATTTTTCATAAAACTGTTCCTGTCAGCATTTATCAAAAACTGTTTAGATCAAGCTCTTCTCGATATTATTTCGAGCCGATTTCTTGCAGGTACCCTTAAAAACATGTTTTAAACATAATGAACGGTTCAGATCATCAAAATAAAGGATCCCTCATAAGAAGCGCGGACTATATATGTATGAGTGAGCTTCTAATAAGGGATCCCCTATTTTGCTACGGTGTGGACCTCCTACTTCTTGATCAAATTATGATGATCTGAACCGTTCAATGTGTTTAAAACGTGTTTTTAAGGGTACCCGTAAGAGATCGGCTCAAAATAATATCCGGAAAGTCTTTGATCCGTTCAATTTTTCATAAAACTGTTCCTGTCAGCATTTATCAAAAACTGTTTAGATCAAGCTCTTCTCGATATTATTTCGAGCCGATTTCTTGCAGGTACCCTTAAAAACATGTTTTAAGCATAATGAACGGTTCAGATCATCAAAATAAAGGATCCCTCATTAGAAGCGCGGACTATATATGTATGAGTGAGCTTCTAATAAGGGATCCCCTATTTTGCTACGGTGTGGACCTCCTACTTCTTGATCAAATTATGATGATCTGAACCGTTCAATGTGTTTAAAACGTGTTTTTAAGGGTACCCGTAAGAGATCGGCTCAAAATAATATCCGGAAGTCTTTGATCCGTTCAATTTTTCATAAAACTGTTCCTGTCAGCATTTATCAAAAACTGTTTAGATCAAGCTCTTCTCGATATTATTTCGAGCCGATTTCTTGCAGGTACCCTTAAAAACATGTTTTAAACATAATGAACGGTTCAGATCATCAAAATAAAGGATCCCTCAATAGAAGCGCGGACTATATATGTATGAGTGAGCTTCTAATAAGGGATCCCCTATTTTGCTACGGTGTGGACCTCCTACTTCTTGATCAAATTATGATGATCTGAACCGTTCAATGTGTTTAAAACGTGTTTTTAAGGGTACCCGTAAGAGATCGGCTCAAAATAATATCCGGAAAGTCTTTGATCCGTTCAATTTTTCATAAAACTGTTCCTGTCAGCATTTATCAAAAACTGTTTAGATCAAGCTCTTCTCGATATTATTTCGAGCCGATTTCTTGCAGGTACCCTTAAAAACATGTTTTAAACATAATGAACGGTTCAGATCATCAAAATAAAGGATCCCTCATTAGAAGCGCGGACTATATATGTATGAGTGAGGTTCTAATAAGGGATCCCCTATTTTGCTACGGTGTGGACCTCCTACTTCTTGATCAAATTATGATGATCTGAACCGTTCAATGTGTTTAAAACGTGTTTTTAAGGGTACCCGTAAGAGATCGGCTCAAAATAATATCCGGAAAGTCTTTAATCCGTTCAATTTTTCATAAAACTGTTCCTGTCAGCATTTATCAAAAACTATTTAGATCAAGCTCTTCTCGATATTATTTCGAGCCGATTTCTTGCAGGTACCCTTAAAAACATGTTTTAAACATAATGAACGGTTCAGATCATCAAAATAAAGGATCCCTCATTAGGAGCGCGGACTATATATGTATGAGTGAGCTTCTAATAAGGGATCCCCTATTTTGCTACGGTGTGGACCTCCTACTTCTTGATCAAATTATGATGATCTGAACCGTTCAATGTGTTTAAAACGTGTTTTTAAGGGTACCCGTAAGAGATCGGCTCAAAATAATATCCGGAAAGTCTTTGATCCGTTCAATTTTTCAAAAAACTGTTCCTGTCAGCATTTATCAAAAACTGTTTAGATCAAGCTCTTCTCGATATTATTTCGAGCCGATTTCTTGCAGGTACCCTTAAAAACATGTTTTAAACATAATGAACGGTTCAGATCATCAAAATAAAGGATCCCTCATTAGAAGCGTATGAGTGAGCTTCTAATAAGGGATCCCCTATTTTGCTACGGTGCGGACCTCCTACTTCTTGATCAAATTATGATGATCTGAACCGTTCAATGTGTTTAAAACGTGTTTTTAAGGGTACCCGTAAGAGATCGGCTCAAAATAATATCCGGAAAGTCTTTGATCCGTTCAATTTTTCATAAAACTGTTCCTGTCAGCATTTATCAAAAACTGTTTAGATCAAGCTCTTCTCGATATTATTTCGAGCCGATTTCTTGCAGGTACCCTTAAAAACATGTTTTAAACATAATGAACGGTTCAGATCATCAAAATAAAGGATCCCTCATTAGAAGCGCGGACTATATATTTATGAGTGAGCTTCTAATAAGGGATCCCCTATTTTGCTACGGTGCGGACCTCCTACTTCTTGATCAAATTATGATGATCTGAACCGTTCAATGTGTTTAAAACGTGTTTTTAAGGGTACCCGTAAGAGATCGGCTCAAAATAATATCCGGAAAGTCTTTGATCCGTTCAATTTTTCATAAAACTGTTCCTGTCAGCATTTATCAAAAACTGTTTAGATCAAGCTCTTCTCGATATTATTTCGAGCCGATTTCTTGCAGGTACCCTTAAAAACATGTTTTAAACATAATGAACGGATCAGATCATCAAAATAAGGGATCCCTCATTAGAAGCGCGGACTATATATGTATGAGTGAGCTTCTGATAAGGGATCCCCTATTTTGCTACGGTGCGGACCTCCTACTTCTTGATCAAATTATGATGATCTGAACCATTCAATGTGTTTAAAACGTGTTTTTAAGGGTACCCGTACGAGATCGGCTCAAAATAATATCCGGAAAGTCTTTGATCCGTTCAATTTTTCATAAAACTGTTCCTGTCAGCATTTATCAAAAACTGTTTAGATCAAGCTCTTCTCGATATTATTTCGAGCCGATTTCTTGCAGGTACCCTTAAAAACATGTTTTAAACATAATGAACGGTTCAGATCATCAAAATAAAGGATCCCTCATTAGAAGCGCGGACTATATATGTATGAGTGAGCTTCTAATAAGGGATCCCCTATTTTGCTACGGTGTGGACCTCCTACTTCTTGATCAAATTATGATGATCTGAACCGTTCAATGTGTTTAAAACGTGTTTTTAAGGGTACCCGTAAGAGATCGGCTCAAAATAATATCCGGAAAGTCTTTGATCCGTTCAAATTTTCATAAAACTGTTCCTGTCAGTATTTATCAAAAACTGTTTAGATCAAGCTCTTCTCGATATTATTTCGAGCCGATTTCTTGCAGGTACCCTTAAAAACATGTTTTAAACATAATGAATGGTTCAGATCATCAAAATAAAGGATCCCTCATTAGAAGCGCGGACTATATATGTATGAGTGAGCTTCTAATAAGGGATCCCCTATTTTGCTACGGTGTGGACCTCCTACTTCTTGATCAAATTATGATGATCTGAACCGTTCAATGTGTTTAAAACGTGTTTTTAAGGGTACCCGTAAGAGATCGGCTCAAAATAATATCCGGAAAGTCTTTGATCCGTTCAATTTTTCATAAAACTGTTCCTGTCAGCATTTATCAAAAACTGTTTAGATCAAGCTCTTCTCGATATTATTTCGAGCCGATTTCTTGCAGGTACCCTTAAAAACATGTTTTAAACATAATGAACGGTTCAGATCATCAAAATAAAGGATCCCTCATTAGAAGCGCGGACTATATATGTATGAGTGAGCTTCTAATAAGGGATCCCCTATTTTGCTACGGTGCGGACCTCCTACTTCTTGATCAAATTATGATGATCTGAACCGTTCAATGTGTTTAAAACGTGTTTTTAAGGGTACCCGTAAGAGATCGGCTCAAAATAATATCCGGAAAGTCTTTGATCCGTTCAATTTTTCATAAAACTGTTCCTGTCAGCATTTATCAAAAACTGTTTAGATCAAGCTCTTCTCGATATTATTTCGAGCCGATTTCTTGCAGGTACCCTTAAAAACATGTTTTAAACATAATGAACGGTTCAGATCATCAAAATAAAGGATCCCTCATTAGAAGCGCGGACTATATATGTATGAGTGAGCTTCTAATAAGGGATCCCCTATTTTGCTACGGTGTGGACCTCCTACTTCTTGATCAAATTATGATGATCTGAACCGTTCAATGTGTTTAAAACGAGTTTTTAAGGGTACCCGTAAGAGATCGGCTCAAAATAATATCCGAAAAGTCTTTGATCCGTTCAATTTTTCATAAAACTGTTCCTGTCAGCATTTATCAAAAACTGTTTAGATCAAGCTCTTCTCAATATTATTTCGAGCCGATTTCTTGCAGGTACCCTTAAAAACATGTTTTAAACATAATGAACGGTTCAGATCATCAAAATAAAGGATCCCTCATTAGAAGTGCGGACTATATATGTATGAGTGAGCTTCTAATAAGGGATCCCCTATTTTGCTACGGTGTGGACCTCCTACTTCTTGATCAAATTATGATGATCTGAACCGTTCAATGTGTTTAAAACGTGTTTTTAAGGGTACCCGTAAGAGATCGGCTCAAAATAATATCCGAAAAGTCTTTGATCCGTTCAATTTTTCATAAAACTGTTCCTGTCAGCATTTATCAAAAACTGTTTAGATCAAGCTCTTCTCGATATTATTTCGAGCCGATTTCTTGCAGGTACCCTTAAAAACATGTTTTAAACATAATGAACGGTTCAGATCATCAAAATAAAGGATCCCTCATTAGAAGCGCGGACTATATATGTATGAGTGAGCTTCTAATAAGGGATCCCCTATTTTGCTACGGTGCGGACCTCCTACTTCTTGATCAAATTATGATGATCTGAACCGTTCAATGTGTTTAAAACGTGTTTTTAAGGGTACCCGTAAGAGATCGGCTCAAAATAATATCCGGAAAGTCTTTGATCCGTTCAATTTTTCATAAAACTGTTCCTGTCAGCATTTATCAAAAACTGTTTAGATCAAGCTCTTCTCAATATTATTTCGAGCCGATTTCTTGCAGGTACCCTTAAAAACATGTTTTAAACATAATGAACGGTTCAGATCATCAAAATAAAGGATCCCTCATTAGAAGCGCGGACTATATATGTATGAGTGAGCTTCTAATAAGGGATCCCCTATTTTGCTACGGTGTGGACCTCCTACTTCTTGATCAAATTATGATGATCTGAACCGTTCAATGTGTTTAAAACGTGTTTTTAAGGGTACCCGTAAGAGATCGGCTCAAAATAATATCCGGAAAGTCTTTGATCCGTTCAATTTTTCATAAAACTGTTCCTGTCAGCATTTATCAAAAACTGTTTAGATCAAGCTCTTCTCGATATTATTTCGAGCCGATTTCTTGCAGGTACCCTTAAAAACATGTTTTAAACATAATGAACGGTTCAGATCATCAAAATAAAGGATCCCTCATTAGAAGCGTATGAGTGAGCTTCTAATAAGGGATCCCCTATTTTGCTACGGTGCGGACCTCCTACTTCTTGATCAAATTATGATGATCTGAACCGTTCAATGTGTTTAAAACGTGTTTTTAAGGGTACCCGTAAGAGATCGGCTCAAAATAATATCCGGAAAGTCTTTGATCCGTTCAATTTTTCATAAAACTGTTCCTGTCAGCATTTATCAAAAACTGTTTAGATCAAGCTCTTCTCGATATTATTTCGAGCCGATTTCTTGCAGGTACCCTTAAAAACATGTTTTAAACATAATGAACGGTTCAGATCATCAAAATAAAGGATCCCTCATTAGAAGCGCGGACTATATATTTATGAGTGAGCTTCTAATAAGGGATCCCCTATTTTGCTACGGTGCGGACCTCCTACTTCTTGATCAAATTATGATGATCTGAACCGTTCAATGTGTTTAAAACGTGTTTTTAAGGGTACCCGTAAGAGATCGGCTCAAAATAATATCCGGAAAGTCTTTGATCCGTTCAATTTTTCATAAAACTGTTCCTGTCAGCATTTATCAAAAACTGTTTAGATCAAGCTCTTCTCGATATTATTTCGAGCCGATTTCTTGCAGGTACCCTTAAAAACATGTTTTAAACATAATGAACGGTTCAGATCATCAAAATAAAGGATCCCTCATTAGAAGCGCGGACTATATATTTATGAGTGAGCTCCTAATAAGGGATCCCCTATTTTGCTACGGTGTGGACCTCCTACTTCTTGATCAAATTATGATGATCTGAACCGTTCAATGTGTTTAAAACGTGTTTTTAAGGGTACCCGTAAGAGATCGGCTCAAAATAATATCCGAAAAGTCTTTGATCCGTTCAATTTTTCATAAAACTGTTCCTGTCAGCATTTATCAAAAACTGTTTAGATCAAGCTCTTCTCGATATTATTTCGAGCCGATTTCTTGCAGGTACCCTTAAAAACATGTTTTAAACATAATGAACGGTTCAGATCATCAAAATAAAGGATCCCTCATTAGAAGCGCGGACTATATATGTATGAGTGAGCTTCTAATAAGGGATCCCCTATTTTGCTACGGTGTGGACCTCCTACTTCTTGATCAAATTATGATGATCTGAACCGTTCAATGTGTTTAAAACGTGTTTTTAAGGGTACCCGTAAGAGATCGGCTCAAAATAATATCCGGAAAGTCTTTGATCCGTTCAATTTTTCATAAAACTGTTCCTGTCAGCATTTATCAAAAACTGTTTAGATCAAGCTCTTCTCGATATTATTTCGAGCCGATTTCTTGCAGGTACCCTTAAAAACATGTTTTAAACATAATGAACGGTTCAGATCATCAAAATAAAGGATCCCTCATTAGAAGCGCGGAATATATATGTATGAGTGAGCTTCTAATAAGGGATCCCCTATTTTGCTACGGTGCGGACCTCCTACTTCTTGATCAAATTATGATGATCTGAACCGTTCAATGTGTTTAAAACGTGTTTTTAAGGGTACCCGTAAGAGATCGGCTCAAAATAATATCCGGAAAGTCTTTGATCCGTTCAATTTTTCATAAAACTGTTCCTGTCAGCATTTATCAAAAACTGTTTAGATCAAGCTCTTCTCGATATTATTTCGAGCCGATTTCTTGCAGGTACCCTTAAAAACATGTTTTAAACATAATGAACGGTTCAGATCATCAAAATAAAGGATCCCTCATTAGAAGCGCGGACTATATATGTATGAGTGAGCTTCTAATAAGGGATCCCCTATTTTGCTACGGTGTGGACCTCCTACTTCTTGATCAAATTATGATGATCTGAACCGTTCAATGTGTTTAAAACGTGTTTTTAAGGGTACCCGTAAGAGATCGGCTCAAAATAATATCCGGAAAGTCTTTGATCCGTTCAATTTTTCATAAAACTGTTCCTGTCAGCATTTATCAAAAACTGTTTAGATCAAGCTCTTCTCTATATTATTTCGAGCCGATTTCTTGCAGGTACCCATAAAAACATGTTTTAAACATAATGAACGGTTCAGATCATCAAAATAAAGGATCCCTCATTAGAAGCGCGGACTATATATGTATGAGTGAGCTTCTAATAAGGGATCCCCTATTTTGCTACGGTGTGGACCTCCTACTTCTTGATCAAATTATGATGATCTGAACCGTTCAATGTGTTTAAAACGTGTTTTTAAGGGTACCCGTAAGAGATCGGCTCAAAATAATATCCGGAAAGTCTTTGATCCGTTCAATTTTTCATAAAACTGTTCCTGTCAGCATTTATCAAAAACTGTTTAGATCAAGCTCTTCTCGATATTATTTCGAGCCGATTTCTTGCAGGTACCCTTAAAAACATGTTTTAAACATAATGAACGGTTCAGATCATCAAAATAAAGGATCCCTCATTAGAAGCGCGGACTATATATGTATGAGTGAGATTCTAATAAGGGATCCCCTATTTTGCTACGGTGTGGACCTCCTACTTCTTGATCAAATTATGATGATCTGAACCGTTCAATGTGTTTAAAACGTGTTTTTAAGGGTACCCGTAAGAGATCGGCTCAAAATAATATCCGAAAAGTCTTTGATCCGTTCAATTTTTCATAAAACTGTTCCTGTCAGCATTTATCAAAAACTGTTTAGATCAAGCTCTTCTCGATATTATTTCGAGCCGATTTCTTGCAGGTACCCTTAAAAACATGTTTTAAACATAATGAACGGTTCAGATCATCAAAATAAAGGATCCCTCATTAGAAGCGCGGACTATATATGTATGAGTGAGCTTCTAATAAGGGATCCCCTATTTTGCTACAGTGTGGACCTCCTACTTCTTGATCAAATTATGATGATCTGAACCGTTCAATGTGTTTAAAACGTGTTTTTAAGGGTACCCGTAAGAGATCGGCTCAAAATAATATCCGGAAAGTCTTTGATCCGTTCAATTTTTCATAAAACTGTTCCTGTCAGCATTTATCAAAAACTGTTTAGATCAAGCTCTTCTCGATATTATTTCGAGCCGATTTCTTGCAGGTACCCTTAAAAACATGTTTTAAACATAATGAACGGTTCAGATCATCAAAATAAAGCATCCCTCATTAGAAGCGCGGACTATATATGTATGAGTGAGCTTCTAATAAGGGATCCCCTATTTTGCTACGGTGTGGACCTCCTACTTCTTGATCAAATTATGATGATCTGAACCGTTCAATGTGTTTAAAACGTGTTTTTAAGGGTACCCGTAAGAGATCGGCTCAAAATAATATCCGGAAAGTCTTTGATCCTTTCAATTTTTCATAAAACTGTTCCTGTCAGCATTTATCAAAAACTGTTTAGATCAAGCTCTTCTCGATATTATTTCGAGCCGATTTCTTGCAGGTACCCTTAAAAACATGTTTTAAACATAATGAACGGTTCAGATCATCAAAATAAAGGATCCCTCATTAGAAGCGCGGACTATATATGTATGAGTGAGATTCTAATAAGGGATCCCCTATTTTGCTACGGTGTGGACCTCCTACTTCTTGATCAAATTATGATGATCTGAACCGTTCAATGTGTTTAAAACGTGTTTTTAAGGGTACCCGTAAGAGATCGGCTCAAAATAATATCCGGAAAGTCTTTGATCCGTTCAATTTTTCATAAAACTGTTCCTGTCAGCATTTATCAAAAACTGTTTAGATCAAGCTCTTCTCGATATTATTTCGAGCCGATTTCTTGCAGGTACCCTTAAAAACATGTTTTAAACATAATGAACGGTTCAGATCATTAAAATAAAGGATCCCTCATTAGAAGCGCGGACTATATATGTATGAGTGAGCTTCTAATAAGGGATCCCCTATTTTGCTACGGTGTGGACCTCCTACTTCTTGATCAAATTATGATGATCTGAACCGTTCAATGTGTTTAAAACGTGTTTTTAAGGGTACCCGTAAGAGATCGGCTCAAAATAATATCCGGAAAGTCTTTGATCCGTTCAATTTTTCATAAAACTGTTCCTGTCAGCATTTATCAAAAACTGTTTAGATCAAGCTCTTCTCGATATTATTTCGAGCCGATTTCTTGCAGGTACCCTTAAAAACATGTTTTAAACATAATGAACGGTTCAGATCATCAAAATAAAGGATCCCTCATTAGAAGCGCGGAATATATATGTATGAGTGAGCTTCTAATAAGGGATCCCCTATTTTGCTACGGTGTGGACCTCCTACTTCTTGATCAAATTATGATGATCTGAACCGTTCAATGTGTTTAAAACGTGTTTTTAAGGGTACCCGTAAGAGATCGGCTCAAAATAATATCCGGAAAGTCTTTGATCCGTTCAATTTTTTATAAAACTGTTCCTGTCAGCATTTATCAAAAACTGTTTAGATCAAGCTCTTCTCGATATTATTTCGAGCCGATTTCTTGCAGGTACCCTTAAAAACATGTTTTAAACATAATGAACGGTTCAGATCATCAAAATAAAGGATCCCTCATTAGAAGCGCGGACTATATATGTATGAGTGAGCTTCTAATAAGGGATCCCCTATTTTGCTACGGTGTGGACCTCCTACTTCTTGATCAAATTATGATGATCTGAACCGTTCAACGTGTTTAAAACGTGTTTTTAAGGGTACCCGTAAGAGATCGGCTCAAAATAATATCCGGAAAGTCTTTGATCCGTTCAATTTTTCATAAAACTGTTCCTGTCAGCATTTATCAAAAACTGTTTAGATCAAGCTCTTCTCGATATTATTTCGAGCCGATTACTTGCAGGTACCCTTAAAAACATGTTTTAAACATAATGAACGGTTCAGATCATCAAAATAAAGGATCCCTCATTAGAAGCGCGGACTATATATGTATGAGTGAGCTTCTAATGAGGGATCCCCTATTTTGCTACGGTGTGGACCTCCTACTTCTTGATCAAATTATGATGATCTGAACCGTTCAACGTGTTTAAAACGTGTTTTTAAGGGTACCCGTAAGAGATCGGCTCAAAATAATATCCGGAAAGTCTTTGATCCGTTCAATTTTTCATAAAACTGTTCCTGTCAGCATTTATCAAAAACTGTTTAGATCAAGCTCTTCTCGATATTATTTCGAGCCGATTTCTTGCAGGTACCCTTAAAAACATGTTTTAAACATAATGAACGGTTCAGATCATCAAAATAAAGGATCCCTCATTAGAAGCGCGGACTATATATGTATGAGTGAGCTTCTAATAAGGGATCCCCTATTTTGCTACGGTGTGGACCTCCTACTTCTTGATCAAATTATGATGATCTGAACCGTTCAATGTGTTTAAAACGTGTTTTTAAGGGTACCCGTAAGAGATCGGCTCAAAATAATATCCGGAAAGTCGTTGATCCGTTCAATTTTTCATAAAACTGTTCCTGTCAGCATTTATCAAAAACTGTTTAGATCAAGCTCTTCTCGATATTATTTCGAGCCGTTTTTTTTGCAGGTACCCTTAAAAACATGTTTTAAACATAATGAACGGTTCAGATCATCAAAATAAAGGATCCCTCATTAGAAGCGCGGACTATATATGTATGAGTGAGCTTCTAATAAGGGATCCCCTATTTTGCTACGGTGTGGACCTCCTACTTCTTGATCAAATTATGATGATCTGAACCGTTCAATGTGTTTAAAACGTGTTTTTAAGGGTACCCGTAAGAGATCGGCTCAAAATAATATCCGGAAAGTCGTTGATCCGTTCAATTTTTCATAAAACTGTTCCTGTCAGCATTTATCAAAAACTGTTTAGATCAAGCTCTTCTCGATATTATTTCGAGCCGATTTCTTGCAGGTACCCTTAAAAACATGTTTTAAACATTATGAACGGTTCAGATCATCAAAATAAAGGATCCCTCATTAGAAGCGCGGACTATATATGTATGAGTGAGCTTCTAATAAGGGATCCCCTATTTTGCTACGGTGTGGACCTCCTACTTCTTGATCAAATTATGATGATCTGAACCGTTCAACGTGTTTAAAACGTGTTTTTAAGGGTACCCGTAAGAGATCGGCTCAAAATAATATCCGGAAAGTCTTTGATCCGTTCAATTTTTCATAAAACTGTTCCTGTCAGCATTTATCAAAAACTGTTTAGATCAAGCTCTTCTCGATATTATTTCGAGCCGATTTCTTGCAGGTACCCTTAAAAACATGTTTTAAACATAATGAACGGTTCAGATCATCAAAATAAAGGATCCCTCGTTAGAAGCGCGGACTATATATGTATGAGTGAGCTTCTAATAAGGGATCCCCTATTTTGCTACGGTGTGGACCTCCTACTTCTTGATCAAATTATGATGATCTGAACCGTTCAATGTGTTTAAAACGTGTTTTTAAGGGTACCCGTAAGAGATCGGCTCAAAATAATATCCGGAAAGTCTTTGATCCGTTCAATTTTTCATAAAACTGTTCCTGTCAGCATTTATCAAAAACTGTTTAGATCAAGCTCTTCTCGATATTATTTCGAGCCGATTTCTTGCAGGTACCCTTAAAAACATGTTTTAAACATAATGAACGGTTCAGATCATCAAAATAAAGGATCCCTCATTAGAAGCGCGGACTATATATGTATGAGTGAGCTTCTAATAAGGGATCCCCTATTTTGCTACGGTGTGGACCTCCTACTTCTTGATCAAATTATGATGATCTGAACCGTTCAATGTGTTTAAAACGTGTTTTTAAGGGTACCCGTAAGAGATCGGCTCAAAATAATATCCGGAAAGTCTTTGATCCGTTCAATTTTTCATAAAACTGTTCCTGTCAGCATTTATCAAAAACTGTTTAGATCAAGCTCTTCTCGATATTATTTCGAGCCGATTTCTTGCAGGTACCCTTAAAAACATGTTTTAAACATAATGAGCGGTTCAGATCATCAAAATAAAGGATCCCTCATTAGAAGCGCGGACTATATATGTATGAGTGAGCTTCTAATAAGGGATCCCCTATTTTGCTACGGTGTGGACCTCCTACTTCTTGATCAAATTATGATGATCTGAACCGTTCAACGTGTTTAAAACGTGTTTTTAAGGGTACCCGTAAGAGATCGGCTCAAAATAATATCCGGAAAGTCGTTGATCCGTTCAATTTTTCATAAAACTGTTCCTGTCAGCATTTATCAAAAACTGTTTAGATCAAGCTCTTCTCGATATTATTTCGAGCCGATTTCTTGCAGGTACCCTTAAAAACATGTTTTAAACATAATGAACGGTTCAGATCATCAAAATAAAGGATCCCTCATTAGAAGCGCGGACTATATATGTATGAGTGAGCTTCTAATAAGGGATCCCCTATTTTGCTACGGTGTGGACCTCCTACTTCTTGATCAAATTATGATGATCTGAACCGTTCAACGTGTTTACAACGTGTTTTTAAGGGTACCCGTAAGAGATCGGCTCAAAATAATATCCGGAAAGTCTTTGATCCGTTCAATTTTTCATAAAACTGTTCCTGTCAGCATTTATCAAAAACTGTTTAGATCAAGCTCTTCTCGATATTATTTCGAGCCGATTTCTTGCAGGTACCCTTAAAAACATGTTTTAAACATAATGAACGGTTCAGATCATCAAAATAAAGGATCCTCATTAGAAGCGCGGACTATATATGTATGAGTGAGCTTCTAATAAGGGATCCCCTATTTTGCTACGGTGTGGACCTCCTACTTCTTGATCAAATTATGATGATCTGAACCGTTCAATGTGTTTTAAAACGTGTTTTTAAGGGTACCCGTAAGAGATCGGCTCAAAATAATATCCGGAAAGTCTTTGATCCGTTCAATTTTTCATAAAACTGTTCCTGTCAGCATTTATCAAAAACTGTTTAGATCAAGCTCTTCTCGATATTATTTCGAGCCGATTTCTTGCAGGTACCCTTAAAAACATGTTTTAAACGTAATGAACGGTTCAGATCATCAAAATAAAGGATCCCTCATTAGAAGCGCGGACTATATATGTATGAGTGAGCTTCTAATAAGGGATCCCCTATTTTGCTACGGTGTGGACCTCCTACTTCTTGATCAAATTATGATGATCTGAACCGTTCAACGTGTTTAAAACGTGTTTTTAAGGGTACCCGTAAGAGATCGGCTCAAAATAATATCCGGAAAGTCTTTGATCCGTTCAATTTTTCATAAAACTGTTCCTGTCAACATTTATCAAAAACTGTTTAGATCAAGCTCTTCTCGATATTATTTCGAGCCGATTTCTTGCAGGTACCCTTAAAAACATGTTTTAAACGTAATGAACGGTTCAGATCATCAAAATAAAGGATCCCTCATTAGAAGCGCGGACTATATATGTATGAGTGAGCTTCTAATAAGGGATCCCCTATTTTGCTACGGTGTGGACCTCCTACTTCTTGATCAAATTATGATGATCTGAACCGTTCAACGTGTTTAAAACGTGTTTTTAAGGGTACCCGTAAGAGATCGGCTCAAAATAATATCCGGAAAGTCTTTGATCCGTTCAATTTTTCATAAAACTGTTCCTGTCAGCATTTATCAAAAACTGTTTAGATCAAGCTCTTCTCGATATTATTTCGAGCCGATTTCTTGCAGGTACCCTTAAAAACATGTTTTAAACATAATGAACGGTTCAGATCATTAAAATAAAGGATCCCTCATTAGAAGCGCGGACTATATATGTATGAGTGAGCTTCTAATAAGGGATCCCCTATTTTGCTACGGTGTGGACCTCCTACTTCTTGATCAAATTATGATGATCTGAACCGTTCAACGTGTTTAAAACGTGTTTTTAAGGGTACCCGTAAGAGATCGGCTCAAAATAATATCCGGAAAGTCTTTGATCCGTTCAATTTTTCATAAAACTGTTCCTGTCAGCATTTATCAAAAACTGTTTAGATCAAGCTCTTCTCGATATTATTTCGAGCCGATTTCTTGCAGGTACCCTTAAAAACATGTTTTAAACATAATGAACGGTTCAGATCATCAAAATAAAGGATCCCTCATTAGAAGCGCGGACTATATATGTATGAGTGAGCTTCTAATAAGGGATCCCCTATTTTGCTACGGTGTGGACCTCCTACTTCTTGATCAAATTATGATGATCTGAACCGTTCAACGTGTTTAAAACGTGTTTTTAAGGGTACCCGTAAGAGATCGGCTCAAAATAATATCCGGAAAGTCTTTGATCCGTTCAATTTTTCATAAAACTGTTCCTGTCAGCATTTATCAAAAACTGTTTAGATCAAGCTCTTCTCGATATTATTTCGAGCCGATTTCTTGCAGGTACCCTTAAAAACATGTTTTAAACATAATGAACGGTTCAGATCATCAAAATAAAGGATCCCTCATTAGAAGCGCGGACTATATATGTATGAGTGAGCTTCTAATAAGGGATCCCCTATTTTGCTACGGTGTGGACCTCCTACTTCTTGATCAAATTATGATGATCTGAACCGTTCAATGTGTTTAAAACGTGTTTTTAAGGGTACCCGTAAGAGATCGGCTCAAAATAATATCCGGAAAGTCGTTGATCCGTTCAATTTTTCATAAAACTGTTCCTGTCAGCATTTATCAAAAACTGTTTAGATCAAGCTCTTCTCGATATTATTTCGAGCCGTTTTTTTTGCAGGTACCCTTAAAAACATGTTTTAAACATAATGAACGGTTCAGATCATCAAAATAAAGGATCCCTCATTAGAAGCGCGGACTATATATGTATGAGTGAGCTTCTAATAAGGGATCCCCTATTTTGCTACGGTGTGGACCTCCTACTTCTTGATCAAATTATGATGATCTGAACCGTTCAATGTGTTTAAAACGTGTTTTTAAGGGTACCCGTAAGAGATCGGCTCAAAATAATATCCGGAAAGTCGTTGATCCGTTCAATTTTTCATAAAACTGTTCCTGTCAGCATTTATCAAAAACTGTTTAGATCAAGCTCTTCTCGATATTATTTCGAGCCGATTTCTTGCAGGTACCCTTAAAAACATGTTTTAAACATAATGAACGGTTCAGATCATCAAAATAAAGGATCCCTCATTAGAAGCGCGGACTATATATGTATGAGTGAGCTTCTAATAAGGGATCCCCTATTTTGCTACGGTGTGGACCTCCTACTTCTTGATCAAATTATGATGATCTGAACCGTTCAACGTGTTTAAAACGTGTTTTTAAGGGTACCCGTAAGAGATCGGCTCAAAATAATATCCGGAAAGTCTTTGATCCGTTCAATTTTTCATAAAACTGTTCCTGTCAGCATTTATCAAAAACTGTTTAGATCAAGCTCTTCTCGATATTATTTCGAGCCGATTTCTTGCAGGTACCCTTAAAAACATGTTTTAAACATAATGAACGGTTCAGATCATCAAAATAAAGGATCCCTCGTTAGAAGCGCGGACTATATATGTATGAGTGAGCTTCTAATAAGGGATCCCCTATTTTGCTACGGTGTGGACCTCCTACTTCTTGATCAAATTATGATGATCTGAACCGTTCAATGTGTTTAAAACGTGTTTTTAAGGGTACCCGTAATAGATCGGCTCAAAATAATATCCGGAAAGTCTTTGATCCGTTCAATTTTTCATCAAACTGTTCCTGTCAGCATTTATCAAAAACTGTTTAGATCAAGCTCTTCTCGATATTATTTCGAGCCGATTTCATGCAGGTACCCTTAAAAACATGTTTTAAACATAATGAACGGTTCAGATCATCAAAATAAAGGATCCCTCATTAGAAGCGCGGACTATATATGTATGAGTGAGCTTCTAATAAGGGATCCCCTATTTTGCTACGGTGTGGACCTCCTACTTCTTGATCAAATTATGATGATCTGAACCGTTCAATGTGTTTAAAACGTGTTTTTAAGGGTACCCGTAAGAGATCGGCTCAAAATAATATCCGGAAAGTCTTTGATCCGTTCAATTTTTCATAAAACTGTTCCTGTCAGCATTTATCAAAAACTGTTTAGATCAAGCTCTTCTCGATATTATTTCGAGCCGATTTCTTGCAGGTACCCTTAAAAACATGTTTTAAACATAATGAACGGTTCAGATCATCAAAATAAAGGATCCCTCATTAGAAGCGCGGACTATATATGTATGAGTGAGCTTCTAATAAGGGATCCCCTATTTTGCTACGGTGTGGACCTCCTACTTCTTGATCAAATTATGATGATCTGAACCGTTCAACGTGTTTAAAACGTGTTTTTAAGGGTACCCGTAAGAGATCGGCTCAAAATAATATCCGGAAAGTCGTTGATCCGTTCAATTTTTCATAAAACTGTTCCTGTCAGCATTTATCAAAAACTGTTTAGATCAAGCTCTTCTCGATATTATTTCGAGCCGATTTCTTGCAGGTACCCTTAAAAACATGTTTTAAACATAATGAACGGTTCAGATCATCAAAATAAAGGATCCCTCATTAGAAGCGCGGACTATATATGTATGAGTGAGCTTCTAATAAGGGATCCCCTATTTTGCTACGGTGTGGACCTCCTACTTCTTGATCAAATTATGATGATCTGAACCGTTCAACGTGTTTACAACGTGTTTTTAAGGGTACCCGTAAGAGATCGGCTCAAAATAATATCCGGAAAGTCTTTGATCCGTTCAATTTTTCATAAAACTGTTCCTGTCAGCATTTATCAAAAACTGTTTAGATCAAGCTCTTCTCGATATTATTTCGAGCCGATTTCTTGCAGGTACCCTTAAAAACATGTTTTAAACATAATGAACGGTTCAGATCATCAAAATAAAGGATCCCTCATTAGAAGCGCGGACTATATATGTATGAGTGAGCTTCTAATAAGGGATCCCCTATTTTGCTACGGTGTGGACCTCCTACTTCTTGATCAAATTATGATGATCTGAACCGTTCAACGTGTTTAAAACGTGTTTTTAAGGGTACCCGTAAGAGATCGGCTCAAAATAATATCCGGAAAGTCTTTGATCCGTTCAATTTTTCATAAAACTGTTCCTGTCAGCATTTATCAAAAACTGTTTAGATCAAGCTCTTCTCGATATTATTTCGAGCCGATTTCTTGCAGGTACCCTTAAAAACATGTTTTAAACATAATGAACGGTTCAGATCATCAAAATAAAGGATCCCTCATTAGAAGCGCGGACTATATATGTATGAGTGAGCTTCTAATAAGGGATCCCCTATTTTGCTACGGTGTGGACCTCCTACTTCTTGATCAAATTATGATGATCTGAACCGTTCAACGTGTTTAAAACGTGTTTTTAAGGGTACCCGTAAGAGATCGGCTCAAAATAATATCCGGAAAGTCGTTGATCCGTTCAATTTTTCATAAAACTGTTCCTGTCAGCATTTATCAAAAACTGTTTAGATCAAGCTCTTCTCGATATTATTTCGAGCCGATTTCTTGCAGGTACCCTTAAAAACATGTTTTAAACATAATGAACGGTTCAGATCATCAAAATAAAGGATCCCTCATTAGAAGCGCGGACTATATATGTATGAGTGAGCTTCTAATAAGGGATCCCCTATTTTGCTACGGTGTGGACCTCCTACTTCTTGATCAAATTATGATGATCTGAACCGTTCAACGTGTTTACAACGTGTTTTTAAGGGTACCCGTAAGAGATCGGCTCAAAATAATATCCGGAAAGTCTTTGATCCGTTCAATTTTTCATAAAACTGTTCCTGTCAGCATTTATCAAAAACTGTTTAGATCAAGCTCTTCTCGATATTATTTCGAGCCGATTTCTTGCAGGTACCCTTGAAAACATGTTTTAAACATAATGAACGGTTCAGATCATCAAAATAAAGGATCCCTCATTAGAAGCGCGGACTATATATGTATGAGTGAGCTTCTAATAAGGGATCCCCTATTTTGCTACGGTGTGGACCTCCTACTTCTTGATCAAATTATGATGATCTGAACCGTTCAATGTGTTTAAAACGTGTTTTTAAGGGTATCCGTAAGAGATCGGCTCAAAATAATATCCGGAAAGTCTTTGATCCGTTCAATTTTTCATAAAACTGTTCCTGTCAGCATTTATCAAAAACTGTTTAGATCAAGCTCTTCTCGATATTATTTCGAGCCGATTTCTTGCAGGTACCCTTAAAAACATGTTTTAAACATAATGAACGGTTCAGATCATCAAAATAAAGGATCCTCATTAGAAGCGCGGACTATATATGTATGAGTGAGCTTCTAATAAGGGATCCCCTATTTTGCTACGGTGTGGACCTCCTACTTCTTGATCAAATTATGATGATCTGAACCGTTCAATGTGTTTAAAACGTGTTTTTAAGGGTACCCGTAAGAGATCGGCTCAAAATAATATCCGGAAAGTCTTTGATCCGTTCAATTTTTCATAAAACTGTTCCTGTCAGCATTTATCAAAAACTGTTTAGATCAAGCTCTTCTCGATATTATTTCGAGCCGATTTCTTGCAGGTACCCTTAAAAACATGTTTTAAACGTAATGAACGGTTCAGATCATCAAAATAAAGGATCCCTCATTAGAAGCGCGGACTATATATGTATGAGTGAGCTTCTAATAAGGGATCCCCTATTTTGCTACGGTGTGGACCTCCTACTTCTTGATCAAATTATGATGATCTGAACCGTTCAACGTGTTTAAAACGTGTTTTTAAGGGTACCCGTAAGAGATCGGCTCAAAATAATATCCGGAAAGTCTTTGATCCGTTCAATTTTTCATAAAACTGTTCCTGTCAACATTTATCAAAAACTGTTTAGATCAAGCTCTTCTCGATATTATTTCGAGCCGATTTCTTGCAGGTACCCTTAAAAACATGTTTTAAACGTAATGAACGGTTCAGATCATCAAAATAAAGGATCCCTCATTAGAAGCGCGGACTATATATGTATGAGTGAGCTTCTAATAAGGGATCCCCTATTTTGCTACGGTGTGGACCTCCTACTTCTTGATCAAATTATGATGATCTGAACCGTTCAACGTGTTTAAAACGTGTTTTTAAGGGTACCCGTAAGAGATCGGCTCAAAATAATATCCGGAAAGTCTTTGATCCGTTCAATTTTTCATAAAACTGTTCCTGTCAGCATTTATCAAAAACTGTTTAGATCAAGCTCTTCTCGATATTATTTCGAGCCGATTTCTTGCAGGTACCCTTAAAAACATGTTTTAAACATAATGAACGGTTCAGATCATTAAAATAAAGGATCCCTCATTAGAAGCGCGGACTATATATGTATGAGTGAGCTTCTAATAAGGGATCCCCTATTTTGCTACGGTGTGGACCTCCTACTTCTTGATCAAATTATGATGATCTGAACCGTTCAACGTGTTTAAAACGTGTTTTTAAGGGTACCCGTAAGAGATCGGCTCAAAATAATATCCGGAAAGTCTTTGATCCGTTCAATTTTTCATAAAACTGTTCCTGTCAGCATTTATCAAAAACTGTTTAGATCAAGCTCTTCTCGATATTATTTCGAGCCGATTTCTTGCAGGAACCCTTAAAAACATGTTTTAAACATAATGAACGGTTCAGATCATCAAAATAAAGGATCCCTCATTAGAAGCGCGGACTATATATGTATGAGTGAGCTTCTAATAAGGGATCCCCTATTTTGCTACGGTGTGGACCTCCTACTTCTTGATCAAATTATGATGATCTGAACCGTTCAATGTGTTTAAAACGTGTTTTTAAGGGTACCCGTAAGAGATCGGCTCAAAATAATATCCGGAAAGTCTTTGATCCGTTCAATTTTTCATAAAACTGTTCCTGTCAGCATTTAGCAAAAACTGTTTAGATCAAGCTCTTCTCGATATTATTTCGAGCCGATTTCTTGCAGGTACCCTTAAAAACATGTTTTAAACATAATGAACGGTTCAGATCATCAAAATAAAGGATCCCTCATTAGAAGCGCGGACTATATATGTATGAGTGAGCTTCTAATAAGGGATCCCCTATTTTGCTACGGTGTGGACCTCCTACTTCTTGATCAAATTATGATGATCTGAACCGTTCAACGTGTTTAAAACGTGTTTTTAAGGGTACCCGTAAGAGATCGGCTCAAAATAATATCCGGAAAGTCTTTGATCCGTTCAATTTTTCATAAAACTGTTCCTGTCAGCATTTATCAAAAACTGTTTAGATCAAGCTCTTCTCGATATTATTTCGAGCCGATTTCTTGCAGGTACCCTTAAAAACATGTTTTAAACATAATGAACGGTTCAGATCATCAAAATAAAGGATCCCTCATTAGAAGCGCGGACTATATATGTATGAGTGAGCTTCTAATAAGGGATCCCCTATTTTGCTACGGTGTGGACCTCCTACTTCTTGGTGAAATTATGATGATCTGAACCATTCAACGTGTTTAAAACGTGTTTTTAAGGGTACCCGTAAGAGATTGGCTCAAAATAATATCCGGAAAGTCTTTGATCCGTTCAATTTTTCATAAAACTGTTCCTGTCAGCATTTATCAAAAACTGTTTAGATCAAGCTCTT
This sequence comes from Arctostaphylos glauca, assembly GCA_019985065.2. Taxonomy (NCBI): domain Eukaryota; kingdom Viridiplantae; phylum Streptophyta; class Magnoliopsida; order Ericales; family Ericaceae; genus Arctostaphylos; species Arctostaphylos glauca. The sequence continues at coordinate 694,493 of JAHSPW020000023.1, forward strand.
CTCGATATTATTTCGAGCCGATTTCTTGCAGGTACCCTTAAAAACATGTTTTAAACATAATGAACGGTTCAGATCATCAAAATAAAGGATCCCTCATTAGAAGCGCGGACTATATATGTATGAGTGAGCTTCTAATAAGGGATCCCCTATTTTGCTACGGTGTGGACCTCCTACTTCTTGATCAAATTATGATGATCTGAACCGTTCAACGTGTTTAAAACGTGTTTTTAAGGGTACCCGTAAGAGATCGGCTCAAAATAATATCCGGAAAGTCTTTGATCCGTTCAATTTTTCATAAAACTGTTCCTGTCAGCATTTATCAAAAACTGTTTAGATCAAGCTCTTCTCGATATTATTTCGAGCCGATTTCTTGCAGGTACCCTTAAAAACATGTTTTAAACATAATGAACGGTTCAGATCATCAAAATAAAGGATCCCTCATTAGAAGCGCGGACTATATATGTATGAGTGAGCTTCTAATAAGGGATCCCCTATTTTGCTACGGTGTGGACCTCCTACTTCTTGATCAAATTATGATGATCTGAACCGTTCAACGTGTTTAAAACGTGTTTTTAAGGGTACCCGTAAGAGATCGGCTCAAAATAATATCCGGAAAGTCTTTGATCCGTTCAATTTTTCATAAAACTGTTCCTGTCAGCATTTATCAAAAACTGTTTAGATCAAGCTCTTCTCGATATTATTTCGAGCCGATTTCTTGCAGGTACCCTTAAAAACATGTTTTAAACATAATGAACGGTTCAGATCATCAAAATAAAGGATCCCTCATTAGAAGCGCGGACTATATATGTATGAGTGAGCTTCTAATAAGGGATCCCCTATTTTGCTACGGTGTGGACCTCCTACTTCTTGATCAAATTATGATGATCTGAACCGTTCAATGTGTTTAAAACGTGTTTTTAAGGGTACCCGTAAGAGATCGGCTCAAAATAATATCCAGAAAGTCTTTGATCCGTTCAATTTTTCATAAAACTGTTCCTGTCAGCATTTATCAAAAACTGTTTAGATCAAGCTCTTCTCGATATTATTTCGAGCCGATTTCTTGCAGGTACCCTTAAAAACATGTTTTAAACATAATGAACGGTTCAGATCATCAAAATAAAGGATCCCTCATTAGAAGCGCGGACTATATATGTATGAGTGAGCTTCTAATAAGGGATCCCCTATTTTGCTACGGTGTGGACCTCCTACTTCTTGATCAAATTATGATGATCTGAACCGTTCAACGTGTTTAAAACGTGTTTTTAAGGGTACCCGTAAGAGATCGGCTCAAAATAATATCCGGAAAGTCTTTGATCCGTTCAATTTTTCATAAAACTGTTCCTGTCAGCATTTATCAAAAACTGTTTAGATCAAGCTCTTCTCGATATTATTTCGAGCCGATTTCTTGCAGGTACCCTTAAAAACATGTTTTAAACATAATGAACGGTTCAGATCATCAAAATAAAGGATCCCTCATTAGAAGCGCGGACTATATATGTATGAGTGAGCTTCTAATAAGGGATCCCCTATTTTGCTACGGTGTGGACCTCCTACTTCTTGATCAAATTATGATGATCTGAACCGTTCAATGTGTTTAAAACGTGTTTTTAAGGGTACCCGTAAGAGATCGGCTCAAAATAATATCCGGAAAGTCTTTGATCCGTTCAATTTTTCATAAAACTGTTCCTGTCAACATTTATCAAAAACTGTTTAGATCAAGCTCTTCTCGATATTATTTCGAGCCGATTTCTTGCAGGTACCCTTAAAAACATGTTTTAAACATAATGAACGGTTCAGATCATCAAAATAAAGGATCCCTCATTAGAAGCGCGGACTATATATGTATGAGTGAGCTTCTAATAAGGGATCCCCTATTTTGCTACGGTGTGGACCTCCTACTTCTTGATCAAATTATGATGATCTGAACCGTTCAACGTGTTTAAAACGTGTTTTTAAGGGTACCCGTAAGAGATCGGCTCAAAATAATATCCGGAAAGTCTTTGATCCGTTCAATTTTTCATAAAACTGTTCCTGTCAGCATTTATCAAAAACTGTTTAGATCAAGCTCTTCTCGATATTATTTCGAGCCGATTTCTTGCAGGTACCCTTAAAAACATGTTTTAAACATAATGAACGGTTCAGATCATCAAAATAAAGGATCCCTCATTAGAAGCGCGGACTATATATGTATGAGTGAGCTTCTAATAAGGGATCCCCTATTTTGCTACGGTGTGGACCTCCTACTTCTTGATCAAATTATGATGATCTGAACCGTTCAACGTGTTTAAAACGTGTTTTTAAGGGTACCCGTAAGAGATCGGCTCAAAATAATATCCGGAAAGTCTTTGATCCGTTCAATTTTTCATAAAACTGTTCCTGTCAACATTTATCAAAAACTGTTTAGATCAAGCTCTTCTCGATATTATTTCGAGCCGATTTCTTGCAGGTACCCTTAAAAACATGTTTTAAACGTAATGAACGGTTCAGATCATCAAAATAAAGGATCCCTCATTAGAAGCGCGGACTATATATGTATGAGTGAGCTTCTAATAAGGGATCCCCTATTTTGCTACGGTGTGGACCTCCTACTTCTTGATCAAATTATGATGATCTGAACCGTTCAACGTGTTTAAAACGTGTTTTTAAGGGTACCCGTAAGAGATCGGCTCAAAATAATATCCGGAAAGTCTTTGATCCGTTCAATTTTTCATAAAACTGTTCCTGTCAGCATTTATCAAAAACTGTTTAGATCAAGCTCTTCTCGATATTATTTCGAGCCGATTTCTTGCAGGTACCCTTAAAAACATGTTTTAAACATAATGAACGGTTCAGATCATTAAAATAAAGGATCCCTCATTAGAAGCGCGGACTATATATGTATGAGTGAGCTTCTAATAAGGGATCCCCTATTTTGCTACGGTGTGGACCTCCTACTTCTTGATCAAATTATGATGATCTGAACCGTTCAACGTGTTTAAAACGTGTTTTTAAGGGTACCCGTAAGAGATCGGCTCAAAATAATATCCGGAAAGTCTTTGATCCGTTCAATTTTTCATAAAACTGTTCCTGTCAGCATTTATCAAAAACTGTTTAGATCAAGCTCTTCTCGATATTATTTCGAGCCGATTTCTTGCAGGTACCCTTAAAAACATGTTTTAAACATAATGAACGGTTCAGATCATCAAAATAAAGGATCCCTCATTAGAAGCGCGGACTATATATGTATGAGTGAGCTTCTAATAAGGGATCCCCTATTTTGCTACGGTGTGGACCTCCTACTTCTTGATCAAATTATGATGATCTGAACCGTTTAATGTGTTTAAAACGTGTTTTTAAGGGTACCCGTAAGAGATCGGCTCAAAATAATATCCGGAAAGTCTTTGATCCGTTCAATTTTTCATAAAACTGTTCCTGTCAGCATTTATCAAAAACTGTTTAGATCAAGCTCTTCTCGATATTATTTCGAGCCGATTTCTTGCAGGTACCCTTAAAAACATGTTTTAAACATAATGAACGGTTCAGATCATCAAAATAAAGGATCCCTCATTAGAAGCGCGGACTATATATGTATGAGTGAGCTTCTAATAAGGGATCCCCTATTTTGCTACGGTGTGGACCACCTACTTCTTGATCAAATTATGATGATCTGAACCGTTCAACGTGTTTAAAACGTGTTTTTAAGGGTACCCGTAAGAGATCGGCTCAAAATAATATCCGGAAAGTCTTTGATCCGTTCAATTTTTCATAAAACTGTTCCTGTCAGCATTTATCAAAAACTGTTTAGATCAAGCTCTTCTCGATATTATTTCGAGCCGATTTCTTGCAGGTACCCTTAAAAACATGTTTTAAACATAATGAACGGTTCAGATCATCAAAATAAAGGATCCCTCATTAGAAGCGCGGACTATATATGTATGAGTGAGCTTCTAATAAGGGATCCCCTATTTTGCTACGGTGTGGACCTCCTACTTCTTTGTGAAATTATGATGATCTGAACCGTTCAACGTGTTTAAAACGTGTTTTTAAGGGTACCCGTAAGAGATCGGCTCAAAATAATATCCGGAAAGTCTTTGATCCGTTCAATTTTTCATAAAACTGTTCCTGTCAGCATTTATCAAAAACTGTTTAGATCAAGCTCTTCTCGATATTATTTCGAGCCGATTTCTTGCAGGTACCCTTAAAAACATGTTTTAAACATAATGAACGGTTCAGATCATCAAAATAAAGGATCCCTCATTAGAAGCGCGGACTATATATGTATGAGTGAGCTTCTAATAAGGGATCCCCTATTTTGCTACGGTGTGGACCTCCTACTTCTTGATCAAATTATGATGATCTGAACCGTTCTACGTGTTTAAAACGTGTTTTTAAGGGTACCCGTAAGAGATCGGCTCAAAATAATATCCGGAAAGTCTTTGATCCGTTCAATTTTTCATAAAACTGTTCCTGTCAGCATTTATCAAAAACTGTTTAGATCAAGCTCTTCTCGATATTATTTCGAGCCGATTTCTTGCAGGTACCCTTAAAAACATGTTTTAAACATAATGAACGGTTCAGATCATCAAAATAAAGGATCCCTCATTAGAAGCGCGGACTATATATGTATGAGTGAGCTTCTAATAAGGGATCCCCTATTTTGCTACGGTGTGGACCTCCTACTTCTTGATCAAATTATGATGATCTGAACCGTTCAATGTGTTTAAAACGTGTTTTTAAGGGTACCCGTAAGAGATCGGCTCAAAATAATATCCGGAAAGTCTTTGATCCGTTCAATTTTTCATAAAACTGTTCCTGTCAGCATTTATCAAAAACTGTTTAGATCAAGCTCTTCTCGATATTATTTCGAGCCGATTTCTTGCAGGTACCCTTAAAAACATGTTTTAAACATAATGAACGGTTCAGATCATCAAAATAAAGGATCCCTCATTAGAAGCGCGGACTATATATGTATGAGTGAGCTTCTAATAAGGGATCCCCTAATTTGCTACGGTGTGGACCTCCTACTTCTTGATCAAATTATGATGATCTGAACCGTTCAACGTGTTTAAAACGTGTTTTTAAGGGTACCCGTAAGAGATCGGCTCAAAATAATATCCGGAAAGTCTTTGATCCGTTCAATTTTTCATAAAACTGTTCCTGTCAGCATTTATCAAAAACTGTTTAGATCAAGCTCTTCTCGATATTATTTCGAGCCGATTTCTTGCAGGTACCCTTAAAAACATGTTTTAAACATAATGAACGGTTCAGATCATCAAAATAAAGGATCCCTCATTAGAAGCGCGGACTATATATGTATGAGTGAGCTTCTAATAAGGGATCCCCTATTTTGCTACGGTGTGGACCTCCTACTTCTTGATCAAATTATGATGATCTGAACCGTTCAATGTGTTTAAAACGTGTTTTTAAGGGTACCCGTAAGAGATCGGCTCAAAATAATATCCGGAAAGTCTTTGATCCGTTCAATTTTTCATAAAACTGTTCCTGTCAGCATTTATCAAAAACTGTTTAGATCAAGCTCTTCTCGATATTATTTCGAGCCGATTTCTTGCAGGTACCCTTAAAAACATGTTTTAAACATAATAAACGGTTCAGATCATCAAAATAAAGGATCCCTCATTAGAAGCGCGGACTATATATGTATGAGTGAGCTTCTAATAAGGATCCCCTATTTTGCTACGGTGTGGACCTCCTACTTCTTGATCAAATTATGATGATCTGAACCGTTCAATGTGTTTAAAACGTGTTTTTAAGGGTACCCGTAAGAGATCGGCTCAAAATAATATCCGGAAAGTCTTTGATCCGTTCAATTTTTCATAAAACTGTTCCTGTCAGCATTTATCAAAAACTGTTTAGATCAAGCTCTTCTCGATATTATTTCGAGCCGATTTCTTGCAGGTACCCTTAAAAACATGTTTTAAACATAATGAACGGTTCAGATCATCAAAATAAAGGATCCCTCATTAGAAGCGCGGACTATATATGTATGAGTGAGCTTCTAATAAGGGATCCCCTATTTTGCTACGGTGTGGACCTCCTACTTCTTGATCAAATTATGATGATCTGAACCGTTCAACGTGTTTAAAACGTGTTTTTAAGTGTACCCGTAAGAGATCGGCTCAAAATAATATCCGGAAAGTCTTTGATCCGTTCAATTTTTCGTAAAACTGTTCGTGTCAGCATTTATCAAAAACTGTTTAGATCAAGCTCTTCTCGATATTATTTCGAGCCGATTTCTTGCAGGTACCCTTAAAAACATGTTTTAAACATAATGAACGGTTCAGATCATCAAAATAAAGGATCCCTCATTAGAAGCGCGGACTATATATGTATGAGTGAGCTTCTAATAAGGGATCCCCTATTTTGCTACGGTGTGGACCTCCTACTTCTTGATCAAATTATGATGATCTGAACCGTTCAACGTGTTTAAAACGTGTTTTTAAGGGTACCCGTAAGAGATCGGCTCAAAATAATATCCGGAAAGTCTTTGATCCGTTCAATTTTTCGTAAAACTGTTCCTGTCAGCATTTATCAAAAACTGTTTAGATCAAGCTCTTCTCGATATTATTTCGAGCCGATTTCTTGCAGGTACCCTTAAAAACATGTTTTAAACATAATGAACGGTTCAGATCATCAAAATAAAGGATCCCTCATTAGAAGCGCGGACTATATATGTATGAGTGAGCTTCTAATAAGGGATCCCCTATTTTGCTACGGTGTGGACCTCCTACTTCTTGATCAAATTATGATGATCTGAACCGTTCAACGTGTTTAAAACGTGTTTTTAAGGGTACCCGTAAGAGATCGGCTCAAAATAATATCCGGAAAGTCTTTGATCCGTTCAATTTTTCATAAAACTGTTCCTGTCAGCATTTATCAAAAACTGTTTAGATCAAGCTCTTCTCGATATTATTTCGAGCCGATTTCTTGCAGGTACCCTTAAAAACATGTTTTAAACATAATGAACGGTTCAGATCATCAAAATAAAGGATCCCTCATTAGAAGCGCGGACTATATATGTAAGAGTGAGCTTCTAATAAGGGATCCCCTATTTTGCTACGGTGTGGACCTCCTACTTCTTGATCAAATTATGATGATCTGAACCGTTCAATGTGTTTAAAACGTGTTTTTAAGGGTACCCGTAAGAGATCGGCTCAAAATAATATCCGGAAAGTCTTTGATCCGTTCAATTTTTCATAAAACTGTTCCTGTCAGCATTTATCAAAAACTGTTTAGATCAAGCTCTTCTCGATATTATTTCGAGCCGATTTCTTGCAGGTACCCTTAAAAACATGTTTTAAACATAATGAACGGTTCAGATCATCAAAATAAAGGATCCCTCATTAGAAGCGCGGACTATATATGTATGAGTGAGCTTCTAATAAGGGATCCCCTATTTTGCTACGGTGTGGACCTCCTACTTCTTGATCAAATTATGATGATCTGAACCGTTCAACGTGTTTAAAACGTGTTTTTAAGGGTACCCGTAAGAGATCGGCTCAAAATAATATCCGGAAAGTCTTTGATCCGTTCAATTTTTCATAAAACTGTTCCTGTCAGCATTTATCAAAAACTGTTTAGATCAAGCTCTTCTCGATATTATTTCGAGCCGATTTCTTGCAGGTACCCTTAAAAACATGTTTTAAACATAATGAACGGTTCAGATCATCAAAATAAAGGATCCCTCATTAGAAGCGCGGACTATATATGTATGAGTGAGCTTCTAATAAGGGATCCCCTATTTTGCTACGGTGTGGACCTCCTACTTCTTGATCAAATTATGATGATCTGAACCGTTCAATGTGTTTAAAACGTGTTTTTAAGGGTACCCGTAAGAGATCGGCTCAAAATAATATCCGGAAAGTCTTTGATCCGTTCAATTTTTCATAAAACTGTTCCTGTCAGCATTTATCAAAAACTGTTTAGATCAAGCTCTTCTCGATATTATTTCGAGCCGATTTCTTGCAGGTACCCTTAAAAACATGTTTTAAACATAATGAACGGTTCAGATCATCAAAATAAAGGATCCCTCATTAGAAGCGCGGACTATATATGTATGAGTGAGCTTCTAATAAGGGATCCCCTATTTTGCTACGGTGTGGACCTCCTACTTCTTGATCAAATTATGATGATCTGAACCGTTCAACGTGTTTAAAACGTGTTTTTAAGGGTACCCGTAAGAGATCGGCTCAAAATAATATCCGGAAAGTCTTTGATCCGTTCAATTTTTCGTAAAACTGTTCCTGTCAGCATTTATCAAAAACTGTTTAGATCAAGCTCTTCTCGATATTATTTCGAGCCGATTTCTTGCAGGTACCCTTAAAAACATGTTTTAAACATAATGAACGGTTCAGATCATCAAAATAAAGGATCCCTCATTAGAAGCGCGGACTATATATGTATGAGTGAGCTTCTAATAAGGGATCCCCTATTTTGCTACGGTGTGGACCTCCTACTTCTTGATCAAATTATGATGATCTGAACCGTTCAACGTGTTTAAAACGTGTTTTTAAGGGTACCCGTAAGAGATCGGCTCAAAATAATATCCGGAAAGTCTTTGATCCGTTCAATTTTTCATAAAACTGTTCCTGTCAGCATTTATCAAAAACTGTTTAGATCAAGCTCTTCTCGATATTATTTCGAGCCGATTTCTTGCAGGTACCCTTAAAAACATGTTTTAAACATAATGAACGGTTCAGATCATCAAAATAAAGGATCCCTCATTAGAAGCGCGGACTATATATGTAAGAGTGAGCTTCTAATAAGGGATCCCCTATTTTGCTACGGTGTGGACCTCCTACTTCTTGATCAAATTATGATGATCTGAACCGTTCAATGTGTTTAAAACGTGTTTTTAAGGGTACCCGTAAGAGATCGGCTCAAAATAATATCCGGAAAGTCTTTGATCCGTTCAATTTTTCATAAAACTGTTCCTGTCAGCATTTATCAAAAACTGTTTAGATCAAGCTCTTCTCGATATTATTTCGAGCCGATTTCTTGCAGGTACCCTTAAAAACATGTTTTAAACATAATGAACGGTTCAGATCATCAAAATAAAGGATCCCTCATTAGAAGCGCGGACTATATATGTATGAGTGAGCTTCTAATAAGGGATCCCCTATTTTGCTACGGTGTGGACCTCCTACTTCTTGATCAAATTATGATGATCTGAACCGTTCAACGTGTTTAAAACGTGTTTTTAAGGGTACCCGTAAGAGATCGGCTCAAAATAATATCCGGAAAGTCTTTGATCCGTTCAATTTTTCATAAAACTGTTCCTGTCAGCATTTATCAAAAACTGTTTAGATCAAGCTCTTCTCGATATTATTTCGAGCCGATTTCTTGCAGGTACCCTTAAAAACATGTTTTAAACATAATGAACGGTTCAGATCATCAAAATAAAGGATCCCTCATTAGAAGCGCGGACTATATATGTATGAGTGAGCTTCTAATAAGGGATCCCCTATTTTGCTACGGTGTGGACCTCCTACTTCTTGATCAAATTATGATGATCTGAACCGTTCAATGTGTTTAAAACGTGTTTTTAAGTGTACCCGTAAGAGATCGGCTCAAAATAATATCCGGAAAGTCTTTGATCCGTTCAATTTTTCGTAAAACTGTTCCTGTCAGCATTTATCAAAAACTGTTTAGATCAAGCTCTTCTCGATATTATTTCGAGCCGATTTCTTGCAGGTACCCTTAAAAACATGTTTTAAACATAATGAACGGTTCAGATCATCAAAATAAAGGATCCCTCATTAGAAGCGCGGACTATATATGTATGAGTGAGCTTCTAATAAGGGATCCCCTATTTTGCTACGGTGTGGACCTCCTACTTCTTGATCAAATTATGATGATCTGAACCGTTCAACGTGTTTAAAACGTGTTTTTAAGGGTACCCGTAAGAGATCGGCTCAAAATAATATCCGGAAAGTCTTTGATCCGTTCAATTTTTCGTAAAACTGTTCCTGTCAGCATTTATCAAAAACTGTTTAGATCAAGCTCTTCTCGATATTATTTCGAGCCGATTTCTTGCAGGTACCCTTAAAAACATGTTTTAAACATAATGAACGGTTCAGATCATCAAAATAAAGGATCCCTCATTAGAAGCGCGGACTATATATGTATGAGTGAGCTTCTAATAAGGGATCCCCTATTTTGCTACGGTGTGGACCTCCTACTTCTTGATCAAATTATGATGATCTGAACCGTTCAACGTGTTTAAAACGTGTTTTTAAGGGTACCCGTAAGAGATCGGCTCAAAATAATATCCGGAAAGTCTTTGATCCGTTCAATTTTTCATAAAACTGTTCCTGTCAGCATTTATCAAAAACTGTTTAGATCAAGCTCTTCTCGATATTATTTCGAGCCGATTTCTTGCAGGTACCCTTAAAAACATGTTTTAAACATAATAAACGGTTCAGATCATCAAAATAAAGGATCCCTCATTAGAAGCGCGGACTATATATGTATGAGTGAGCTTCTAATAAGGATCCCCTATTTTGCTACGGTGTGGACCTCCTACTTCTTGATCAAATTATGATGATCTGAACCGTTCAATGTGTTTAAAACGTGTTTTTAAGGGTACCCGTAAGAGATCGGCTCAAAATAATATCCGGAAAGTCTTTGATCCGTTCAATTTTTCATAAAACTGTTCCTGTCAGCATTTATCAAAAACTGTTTAGATCAAGCTCTTCTCGATATTATTTCGAGCCGATTTCTTGCAGGTACCCTTAAAAACATGTTTTAAACATAATGAACGGTTCAGATCATCAAAATAAAGGATCCCTCATTAGAAGCGCGGACTATATATGTATGAGTGAGCTTCTAATAAGGGATCCCCTATTTTGCTACGGTGTGGACCTCCTACTTCTTGATCAAATTATGATGATCTGAACCGTTCAACGTGTTTAAAACGTGTTTTTAAGTGTACCCGTAAGAGATCGGCTCAAAATAATATCCGGAAAGTCTTTGATCCGTTCAATTTTTCGTAAAACTGTTCCTGTCAGCATTTATCAAAAACTGTTTAGATCAAGCTCTTCTCGATATTATTTCGAGCCGATTTCTTGCAGGTACCCTTAAAAACATGTTTTAAACATAATGAACGGTTCAGATCATCAAAATAAAGGATCCCTCATTAGAAGCGCGGACTATATATGTATGAGTGAGCTTCTAATAAGGGATCCCCTATTTTGCTACGGTGTGGACCTCCTACTTCTTGATCAAATTATGATGATCTGAACCGTTCAACGTGTTTAAAACGTGTTTTTAAGGGTACCCGTAAGAGATCGGCTCAAAATAATATCCGGAAAGTCTTTGATCCGTTCAATTTTTCGTAAAACTGTTCCTGTCAGCATTTATCAAAAACTGTTTAGATCAAGCTCTTCTCGATATTATTTCGAGCCGATTTCTTGCAGGTACCCTTAAAAACATGTTTTAAACATAATGAACGGTTCAGATCATCAAAATAAAGGATCCCTCATTAGAAGCGCGGACTATATATGTATGAGTGAGCTTCTAATAAGGGATCCCCTATTTTGCTACGGTGTGGACCTCCTACTTCTTGATCAAATTATGATGATCTGAACCGTTCAACGTGTTTAAAACGTGTTTTTAAGGGTACCCGTAAGAGATCGGCTCAAAATAATATCCGGAAAGTCTTTGATCCGTTCAATTTTTCATAAAACTGTTCCTGTCAGCATTTATCAAAAACTGTTTAGATCAAGCTCTTCTCGATATTATTTCGAGCCGATTTCTTGCAGGTACCCTTAAAAACATGTTTTAAACATAATGAACGGTTCAGATCATCAAAATAAAGGATCCCTCATTAGAAGCGCGGACTATATATGTAAGAGTGAGCTTCTAATAAGGGATCCCCTATTTTGCTACGGTGTGGACCTCCTACTTCTTGATCAAATTATGATGATCTGAACCGTTCAATGTGTTTAAAACGTGTTTTTAAGGGTACCCGTAAGAGATCGGCTCAAAATAATATCCGGAAAGTCTTTGATCCGTTCAATTTTTCATAAAACTGTTCCTGTCAGCATTTATCAAAAACTGTTTAGATCAAGCTCTTCTCGATATTATTTCGAGCCGATTTCTTGCAGGTACCCTTAAAAACATGTTTTAAACATAATGAACGGTTCAGATCATCAAAATTAAGGATCCCTCATTAGAAGCGCGGACTATATATGTATGAGTGAGCTTCTAATAAGGGATCCCCTATTTTGCTACGGTGTGGACCTCCTACTTCTTGATCAAATTATGATGATCTGAACCGTTCAACGTGTTTAAAACGTGTTTTTAAGGGTACCCGTAAGAGATCGGCTCAAAATAATATCCGGAAAGTCTTTGATCCGTTCAATTTTTCATAAAACTGTTCCTGTCAGCATTTATCAAAAACTGTTTAGATCAAGCTCTTCTCGATATTATTTCGAGCCGATTTCTTGCAGGTACCCTTAAAAACATGTTTTAAACATAATGAACGGTTCAGATCATCAAAATAAAGGATCCCTCATTAGAAGCGCGGACTATATATGTATGAGTGAGCTTCTAATAAGGGATCCCCTATTTTGCTACGGTGTGGACCTCCTACTTCTTGATCAAATTATGATGATCTGAACCGTTCAATGTGTTTAAAACGTGTTTTTAAGGGTACCCGTAAGAGATCGGCTCAAAATAATATCCGGAAAGTCTTTGATCCGTTCAATTTTTCATAAAACTGTTCCTATCAGCATTTATCAAAAACTGTTTAGATCAAGCTCTTCTCGATATTATTTCGAGCCGATTTCTTGCAGGTACCCTTAAAAACATGTTTTAAACATAATGAACGGTTCAGATCATCAAAATAAAGGATCCCTCATTAGAAGCGCGGACTATATATGTATGAGTGAGCTTCTAATAAGGGATCCCCTATTTTGCTACGGTGTGGACCTCCTACTTCTTGATCAAATTATGATGATCTGAACCGTTCAACGTGTTTAAAACGTGTTTTTAAGGGTACCCGTAAGAGATCGGCTCAAAATAATATCCGGAAAGTCTTTGATCCGTTCAATTTTTCATAAAACTGTTCCTGTCAGCATTTATCAAAAACTGTTTAGATCAAGCTCTTCTCGATATTATTTCGAGCCGATTTCTTGCAGGTACCCTTAAAAACATGTTTTAAACATAATGAATGGTTCAGATCATCAAAATAAAGGATCCCTCATTAGAAGCGCGGACTATATATGTATGAGTGAGCTTCTAATAAGGGATCCCCTATTTTGCTACGGTGTGGACCTCCTACTTCTTGATCAAATTATGATGATCTGAACCGTTCAATGTGTTTAAAACGTGTTTTTAAGGGTACCCGTAAGAGATCGGCTCAAAATAATATCCGGAAAGTCTTTGATCCGTTCAATTTTTCATAAAACTGTTCCTGTCAGCATTTATCGAAAACTGTTTAGATCAAGCTCTTCTCGATATTATTTCGAGCCGATTTCTTGCAGGTACCCTTAAACACATGTTTTAAACATAATAAACGGTTCAGATCATCAAAATAAAGGATCCCTCATTAGAAGCGCGGACTATATATGTATGAGTGAGCTTCTAATAAGGGATCCCCTATTTTGCTACGGTGTGGACCTCCTACTTCTTGATCAAATTATGATGATCTGAACCGTTCAATGTGTTTAAAACGTGTTTTTAAGGGTACCCGTAAGAGATCGGCTCAAAATAATATCCGGAAAGTCTTTGATCCGTTCAATTTTTCATAAAACTGTTCCTGTCAGCATTTATCAAAAACTGTTTAGATCAAGCTCTTCTCGATATTATTTCGAGCCGATTTCTTGCAGGTACCCTTAAAAACATGTTTTAAACATAATGAACGGTTCAGATCATCAAAATAAAGGATCCCTCATTAGAAGCGCGGACTATATATGTATGAGTGAGCTTCTAATAAGGGATCCCCTATTTTGCTACGGTGTGGACCTCCTACTTCTTGATCAAATTATGATGATCTGAACCGTTCAACGTGTTTAAAACGTGTTTTTAAGGGTACCCGTAAGAGATCGGCTCAAAATAATATCCGGAAAGTCTTTGATCCGTTCAATTTTTCGTAAAACTGTTCCTGTCAGCATTTATCAAAAACTGTTTAGATCAAGCTCTTCTCGATATTATTTCGAGCCGATTTCTTGCAGGTACCCTTAAAAACATGTTTTAAACATAATGAACGGTTCAGATCATCAAAATAAAGGATCCCTCATTAGAAGCGCGGACTATATATGTATGAGTGAGCTTCTAATAAGGGATCCCCTATTTTGCTACGGTGTGGACCTCCTACTTCTTGATCAAATTATGATGATCTGAACCGTTCAACGTGTTTAAAACGTGTTTTTAAGGGTACCCGTAAGAGATCGGCTCAAAATAATATCCGGAAAGTCTTTGATCCGTTCAATTTTTCGTAAAACTGTTCCTGTCAGCATTTATCAAAAACTGTTTAGATCAAGCTCTTCTCGATATTATTTCGAGCCGATTTCTTGCAGGTACCCTTAAAAACATGTTTTAAACATAATGAACGGTTCAGATCATCAAAATAAAGGATCCCTCATTAGAAGCGCGGACTATATATGTATGAGTGAGCTTCTAATAAGGGATCCCCTATTTTGCTACGGTGTGGACCTCCTACTTCTTGATCAAATTATGATGATCTGAACCGTTCAACGTGTTTAAAACGTGTTTTTAAGGGTACCCGTAAGAGATCGGCTCAAAATAATATCCGGAAAGTCTTTGATCCGTTCAATTTTTCATAAAACTGTTCCTGTCAGCATTTATCAAAAACTGTTTAGATCAAGCTCTTCTCGATATTATTTCGAGCCGATTTCTTGCAGGTACCCTTAAAAACATGTTTTAAACATAATGAACGGTTCAGATCATCAAAATAAAGGATCCCTCATTAGAAGCGCGGACTATATATGTAAGAGTGAGCTTCTAATAAGGGATCCCCTATTTTGCTACGGTGTGGACCTCCTACTTCTTGATCAAATTATGATGATCTGAACCGTTCAATGTGTTTAAAACGTGTTTTTAAGGGTACCCGTAAGAGATCGGCTCAAAATAATATCCGGAAAGTCTTTGATCCGTTCAATTTTTCATAAAACTGTTCCTGTCAGCATTTATCAAAAACTGTTTAGATCAAGCTCTTCTCGATATTATTTCGAGCCGATTTCTTGCAGGTACCCTTAAAAACATGTTTTAAACATAATGAACGGTTCAGATCATCAAAATAAAGGATCCCTCATTAGAAGCGCGGACTATATATGTATGAGTGAGCTTCTAATAAGGGATCCCCTATTTTGCTACGGTGTGGACCTCCTACTTCTTGATCAAATTATGATGATCTGAACCGTTCAACGTGTTTAAAACGTGTTTTTAAGGGTACCCGTAAGAGATCGGCTCAAAATAATATCCGGAAAGTCTTTGATCCGTTCAATTTTTCATAAAACTGTTCCTGTCAGCATTTATCAAAAACTGTTTAGATCAAGCTCTTCTCGATATTATTTCGAGCCGATTTCTTGCAGGTACCCTTAAAAACATGTTTTAAACATAATGAACGGTTCAGATCATCCAAATAAAGGATCCCTCATTAGAAGCGCGGACTATATATGTATGAGTGAGCTTCTAATAAGGGATCCCCTATTTTGCTACGGTGTGGACCTCCTACTTCTTGATCAAATTATGATGATCTGAACCGTTCAATGTGTTTAAAACGTGTTTTTAAGGGTACCCGTAAGAGATCGGCTCAAAATAATATCCGGAAAGTCTTTGATCCGTTCAATTTTTCATAAAACTGTTCCTGTCAGCATTTATCAAAAACTGTTTAGATCAAGCTCTTCTCGATATTATTTCGAGCCGATTTCTTGCAGGTACCCTTAAAAACATGTTTTAAACATAATGAACGGTTCAGATCATCAAAATAAAGGATCCCTCATTAGAAGCGCGGACTATATATGTATGAGTGAGCTTCTAATAAGGGATCCCCTATTTTGCTACGGTGTGGACCTCCTACTTCTTGATCAAATTATGATGATCTGAACCGTTCAACGTGTTTAAAACGTGTTTTTAAGGGTACCCGTAAGAGATCGGCTCAAAATAATATCCGGAAAGTCTTTGATCCGTTCAATTTTTCATAAAAATGTTCCTGTCAGCATTTATCAAAAACTGTTTAGATCAAGCTCTTCTCGATATTATTTCGAGCCGATTTCTTGCAGGTACCCTTAAAAACATGTTTTAAACATAATGAACGGTTCAGATCATCAAAATAAAGGATCCCTCATTAGAAGCGCGGACTATATATGTATGAGTGAGCTTCTAATAAGGGATCCCCTATTTTGCTACGGTGTGGACCTCCTACTTCTTGATCAAATTATGATGATCTGAACCGTTCAATGTGTTTAAAACGTGTTTTTAAGGGTACCCGTAAGAGATCGGCTCAAAATAATATCCGGAAAGTCGTTGATCCGTTCAATTTTTCATAAAACTGTTCCTGTCAGCAATTATCAAAAACTGTTTAGATCAAGCTCTTCTCGATATTATTTCGAGCCGATTTCTTGCAGGTACCCTTAAAAACATGTTTTAAACATAATGAACGGTTCAGATCATCAAAATAAAGGATCCCTCATTAGAAGCGCGGACTATATATGTATGAGTGAGCTTCTAATAAGGGATCCCCTATTTTGCTACGGTGTGGACCTCCTACTTCTTGATCAAATTATGATGATCTGAACCGTTCAATGTGTTTAAAACGTGTTTTTAAGGGTACCCGTAAGAGATCGGCTCAAAATAATATCCGGAAAGTCTTTGATCCGTTCAATTTTTCATAAAACTGTTCCTGTCAGCATTTATCAAAAACTGTTTAGATCAAGCTCTTCTCGATATTATTTCGAGCCGATTTCTTGCAGGTACCCTTAAAAACATGTTTTAAACATAATGAACGGTTCAGATCATCAAAATAAAGGATCCCTCATTAGAAGCGCAGACTATATATGTATGAGTGAGCTTCTAATAAGGGATCACCTATTTTGCTACGGTGTGGACCTCCTACTTCTTGATCAAATTATGATGATCTGAACCGTTCAATGTGTTTAAAACGTGTTTTTAAGGGTACCCGTAAGAGATCGGCTCAAAATAATATCCGGAAAGTCGTTGATCCGTTCAATTTTTCATAAAACTGTTCCTGTCAGCATTTATAAAAAACTGTTTACATCAAGCTCTTCTCGATATTATTTCGAGCCGATTTCTTGCAGGTACCCTTAAAAACATGTTTTAAACATAATGAACGGTTCAGATCATCAAAATAAAGGATCCCTCATTAGAAGCGCGGACTATATATGTATGAGTGAGCTTCTAATAAGGGATCACCTATTTTGCTACGGTGTGGACCTCCTACTTCTTGATCAAATTATGATGATCTGAACCGTTCAATGTGTTTAAAACGTGTTTTTAAGGGTACCCGTAAGAGATCGGCTCAAAATAATATCCGGAAAGTCTTTGATCCGTTCAATTTTTCATAAAACTGTTCCTGTCAGCATTTATCAAAAACTGTTTAGATCAAGCTCTTCTCGATATTATTTCGAGCCGATTTCTTGCAGGTACCCTTAAAAACATGTTTTAAACATAATGAACGGTTCAGATCATCAAAATAAAGGATCCCTCATTAGAAGCGCGGACTATATATGTATGAGTGAGCTTCTAATAAGGGATCCCCTATTTTGCTACGGTGTGGACCTCCTACTTCTTGATCAAATTATGATGATCTGAACCGTTCAATGTGTTTAAAACGTGTTTTTAAGGGTACCCGTAAGAGATCGGCTCAAAATAATATCCGGAAAGTCGTTGATCCGTTCAATTTTTCATAAAACTGTTCCTGTCAGCATTTATCAAAAACTGTTTAGATCAAGCTCTTCTCGATATTATTTCGAGCCGATTTCTTGCAGGTACCCTTAAAAACATGTTTTAAACATAATGAACGGTTCAGATCATCAAAATAAAGGATCCCTCATTAGAAGCGCGGACTATATATGTATGAGTGAGCTTCTAATAAGGGATCCCCTATTTTGCTACGGTGTGGACCTCCTACTTCTTGATCAAATTATGATGATCTGAACCGTTCAATGTGTTTAAAACGTGTTTTTAAGGGTACCCGTAAGAGATCGGCTCAAAATAATATCCGGAAAGTCGTTGATCCGTTCAATTTTTCATAAAACTGTTCCTGTCAGCATTTATCAAAAACTGTTTAGATCAAGCTCTTCTCGATATTATTTCGAGCCGATTTCTTGCAGGTACCCTTAAAAACATGTTTTAAACATAATGAACGGTTCAGATCATCAAAATAAAGGATCCCTCATTAGAAGCGCGGACTATATATGTATGAGTGAGCTTCTAATAAGGGATCCCCTATTTTGCTACGGTGTGGACCTCCTACTTCTTGATCAAATTATGATGATCTGAACCGTTCAATGTGTTTAAAACGTGTTTTTAAGGGTACCCGTAAGAGATCGGCTCAAAATAATATCCGGAAAGTCTTTGATCCGTTCAATTTTTCATAAAACTGTTCCTGTCAGCATTTATCAAAAACTGTTTAGATCAAGCTCTTCTCGATATTATTTCGAGCCGATTTCTTGCAGGTACCCTTAAAAATATGTTTTAAACATAATGAACGGTTTAGATCATCAAAATAAAGGATCCCTCATTAGAAGCGCGGACTATATATGTATGAGTGAGCTTCTAATAAGGGATCCCCTATTTTGCTACGGTGTGGACCTCCTACTTCTTGATCAAATTATGATGATCTGAACCGTTCAATGTGTTTAAAACGTGTTTTTAAGGGTACCCGTAAGAGATCGGCTCAAAATAATATCCGGAAAGTCGTTGATCCGTTCAATTTTTCATAAAACTGTTCCTGTCAGCAATTATCAAAAACTGTTTAGATCAAGCTCTTCTCGATATTATTTCGAGCCGATTTCTTGCAGGTACCCTTAAAAACATGTTTTAAACATAATGAACGGTTCAGATCATCAAAATAAAGGATCCCTCATTAGAAGCGCGGACTATATATGTATGAGTGAGCTTCTAATAAGGGATCCCCTATTTTGCTACGGTGTGGACCTCCTACTTCTTGATCAAATTATGATGATCTGAACCGTTCAATGTGTTTAAAACGTGTTTTTAAGGGTACCCGTAAGAGATCGGCTCAAAATAATATCCGGAAAGTCTTTGATCCGTTCAATTTTTCATAAAACTGTTCCTGTCAGCATTTATCAAAAACTGTTTAGATCAAGCTCTTCTCGATATTATTTCGAGCCGATTTCTTGCAGGTACCCTTAAAAACATGTTTTAAACATAATGAACGGTTCAGATCATCAAAATAAAGGATCCCTCATTAGAAGCGCAGACTATATATGTATGAGTGAGCTTCTAATAAGGGATCACCTATTTTGCTACGGTGTGGACCTCCTACTTCTTGATCAAATTATGATGATCTGAACCGTTCAATGTGTTTAAAACGTGTTTTTAAGGGTACCCGTAAGAGATCGGCTCAAAATAATATCCGGAAAGTCGTTGATCCGTTCAATTTTTCATAAAACTGTTCCTGTCAGCATTTATAAAAAACTGTTTAGATCAAGCTCTTCTCGATATTATTTCGAGCCGATTTCTTGCAGGTACCCTTAAAAACATGTTTTAAACATAATGAACGGTTCAGATCATCAAAATAAAGGATCCCTCATTAGAAGCGCGGACTATATATGTATGAGTGAGCTTCTAATAAGGGATCACCTATTTTGCTACGGTGTGGACCTCCTACTTCTTGATCAAATTATGATGATCTGAACCGTTCAATGTGTTTAAAACGTGTTTTTAAGGGTACCCGTAAGAGATCGGCTCAAAATAATATCCGGAAAGTCTTTGATCCGTTCAATTTTTCATAAAACTGTTCCTGTCAGCATTTATCAAAAACTGTTTAGATCAAGCTCTTCTCGATATTATTTCGAGCCGATTTCTTGCAGGTACCCTTAAAAACATGTTTTAAACATAATGAACGGTTCAGATCATCAAAATAAAGGATCCCTCATTAGAAGCGCGGACTATATATGTATGAGTGAGCTTCTAATAAGGGATCCCCTATTTTGCTACGGTGTGGACCTCCTACTTCTTGATCAAATTATGATGATCTGAACCGTTCAATGTGTTTAAAACGTGTTTTTAAGGGTACCCGTAAGAGATCGGCTCAAAATAATATCCGGAAAGTCGTTGATCCGTTCAATTTTTCATAAAACTGTTCCTGTCAGCATTTATCAAAAACTGTTTAGATCAAGCTCTTCTCGATATTATTTCGAGCCGATTTCTTGCAGGTACCCTTAAAAACATGTTTTAAACATAATGAACGGTTCAGATCATCAAAATAAAGGATCCCTCATTAGAAGCGCGGACTATATATGTATGAGTGAGCTTCTAATAAGGGATCCCCTATTTTGCTACGGTGTGGACCTCCTACTTCTTGATCAAATTATGATGATCTGAACCGTTCAATGTGTTTAAAACGTGTTTTTAAGGGTACCCGTAAGAGATCGGCTCAAAATAATATCCGGAAAGTCGTTGATCCGTTCAATTTTTCATAAAACTGTTCCTGTCAGCATTTATAAAAAACTGTTTAGATCAAGCTCTTCTCGATATTATTTCGAGCCGATTTCTTGCAGGTACCCTTAAAAACATGTTTTAAACATAATGAACGGTTCAGATCATCAAAATAAAGGATCCCTCATTAGAAGCGCGGACTATATATGTATGAGTGAGCTTCTAATAAGGGATCACCTATTTTGCTACGGTGTGGACCTCCTACTTCTTGATCAAATTATGATGATCTGAACCGTTCAATGTGTTTAAAACGTGTTTTTAAGGGTACCCGTAAGAGATCGGCTCAAAATAATATCCGGAAAGTCGTTGATCCGTTCAATTTTTCATAAAACTGTTCCTGTCAGCATTTATAAAAAACTGTTTAGATCAAGCTCTTCTCGATATTATTTCGAGCCGATTTCTTGCAGGTACCCTTAAAAACATGTTTTAAACATAATGAACGGTTCAGATCATCAAAATAAAGGATCCCTCATTAGAAGCGCGGACTATATATGTATGAGTGAGCTTCTAATAAGGGATCACCTATTTTGCTACGGTGTGGACCTCCTACTTCTTGATCAAATTATGATGATCTGAACCGTTCAATGTGTTTAAAACGTGTTTTTAAGGGTACCCGTAAGAGATCGGCTCAAAATAATATCCGGAAAGTCTTTGATCCGTTCAATTTTTCATAAAACTGTTCCTGTCAGCATTTATCAAAAACTGTTTAGATCAAGCTCTTCTCGATATTATTTCGAGCCGATTTCTTGCAGGTACCCTTAAAAACATGTTTTAAACATAATGAACGGTTCAGATCATCAAAATAAAGGATCCCTCATTAGAAGCGCGGACTATATATGTATGAGTGAGCTTCTAATAAGGGATCCCCTATTTTGCTACGGTGTGGACCTCCTACTTCTTGATCAAATTATGATGATCTGAACCGTTCAATGTGTTTAAAACGTGTTTTTAAGGGTACCCGTAAGAGATCGGCTCAAAATAATATCCGGAAAGTCGTTGATCTGTTCAATTTTTCATAAAACTGTTCCTGTCAGCATTTATCAAAAACTGTTTAGATCAAGCTCTTCTCGATATTATTTCGAGCCGATTTCTTGCAGGTACCCTTAAAAACATGTTTTAAACATAATGAACGGTTCAGATCATCAAAATAAAGGATCCCTCATTAGAAGCGCGGACTATATATGTATGAGTGAGCTTCTAATAAGGGATCCCCTATTTTGCTACGGTGTGGACCTCCTACTTCTTGATCAAATTATGATGATCTGAACCGTTCAATGTGTTTAAAACGTGTTTTTAAGGGTACCCGTAAGAGATCGGCTCAAAATAATATCCGGAAAGTCGTTGATCCGTTCAATTTTTCATAAAACTGTTCCTGTCAGCATTTATCAAAAACTGTTTAGATCAAGCTCTTCTCGATATTATTTCGAGCCGATTTCTTGCAGGTACCCTTAAAAACATGTTTTAAACATAATGAACGGTTCAGATCATCAAAATAAAGGATCCCTCATTAGAAGCGCGGACTATATATGTATGAGTGAGCTTCTAATAAGGGATCCCCTATTTTGCTACGGTGTGGACCTCCTACTTCTTGATCAAATTATGATGATCTGAACCGTTCAATGTGTTTAAAACGTGTTTTTAAGGGTACCCGTAAGAGATCGGCTCAAAATAATATCCGGAAAGTCGTTGATCCGTTCAATTTTTCATAAAACTGTTCCTGTCAGCATTTATCAAAAACTGTTTAGATCAAGCTCTTCTCGATATTATTTCGAGCCGATTTCTTGCAGGTACCCTTAAAAACATGTTTTAAACATAATGAACGGTTCAGATCATCAAAATAAAGGATCCCTCATTAGAAGCGCGGACTATATATGTATGAGTGAGCTTCTAATAAGGGATCCCCTATTTTGCTACGGTGTGGACCTCCTACTTCTTGATCAAATTATGATGATCTGAACCGTTCAATGTGTTTAAAACGTGTTTTTAAGGGTACCCGTAAGAGATCGGCTCAAAATAATATCCGGAAAGTCGTTGATCCGTTCAATTTTTCATAAAACTGTTCCTGTCAGCATTTATCAAAAACTGTTTAGATCAAGCTCTTCTCGATATTATTTCGAGCCGATTTCTTGCAGGTACCCTTAAAAACATGTTTTAAACATAATGAACGGTTCAGATCATCAAAATAAAGGATCCCTCATTAGAAGCGCGGACTATATATGTATGAGTGAGCTTCTAATAAGGGATCCCCTATTTTGCTACGGTGTGGACCTCCTACTTCTTGATCAAATTATGATGATCTGAACCGTTCAATGTGTTTAAAACGTGTTTTTAAGGGTACCCGTAAGAGATCGGCTCAAAATAATATCCGGAAAGTCGTTGATCCGTTCAATTTTTCATAAAACTGTTCCTGTCAGCATTTATCAAAAACTGTTTAGATCAAGCTCTTCTCGATATTATTTCGAGCCGATTTCTTGCAGGTACCCTTAAAAACATGTTTTAAACATAATGAACGGTTCAGATCATCAAAATAAAGGATCCCTCATTAGAAGCGCGGACTATATATGTATGAGTGAGCTTCTAATAAGGGATCCCCTATTTTGCTACGGTGTGGACCTCCTACTTCTTGATCAAATTATGATTATCTGAACCGTTCAATGTGTTTAAAACGTGTTTTTAAGGGTACCCGTAAGAGATCGGCTCAAAATAATATCCGGAAAGTCGTTGATCCGTTCAATTTTTCATAAAACTGTTCCTGTCAGCATTTATCAAAAACTGTTTAGATCAAGCTCTTCTCGATATTATTTCGAGCCGATTTCTTGCAGGTACCCTTAAAAACATGTTTTAAACATAATGAACGGTTCAGATCATCAAAATAAAGGATCCCTCATTAGAAGCGCGGACTATATATGTATGAGTGAGCTTCTAATAAGGGATCCCCTATTTTGCTACGGTGTGGACCTCCTACTTCTTGATCAAATTATGATGATCTGAACCGTTCAATGTGTTTAAAACGTGTTTTTAAGGGTACCCGTAAGAGATCGGCTCAAAATAATATCCGGAAAGTCGTTGATCCGTTCAATTTTTCATAAAACTGTTCCTGTCAGCATTTATCAAAAACTGTTTTGATCAAGCTCTTCTCGATATTATTTCGAGCCGATTTCTTGCAGGTTCCCTTAAAAACATGTTTTAAACATAATGAACGGTTCAGATCATCAAAATAAAGGATCCCTCATTAGAAGCGCGGACTATATATGTATGAGTGAGCTTCTAATAAGGGATCCCCTATTTTGCTACGGTGTGGACCTCCTACTTCTTGATCAAATTATGATGATCTGAACTGTTCAATGTGTTTAAAACGTGTTTTTAAGGGTACCCGTAAGAGATCGGCTCAAAATAATATCCGGAAAGTCTTTGATCCGTTCAATTTTTCATAAAACTGTTCCTGTCAGCATTTATCAAAAACTGTTTAGATCAAGCTCTTCTCGATATTATTTCGAGCCGATTTCTTGCAGGTACCCTTAAAAACATGTTTTAAACATAATGAACGGTTCAGATCATCAAAATAAAGGATCCCTCATTAGAAGCGCGGACTATATATGTATGAGTGAGCTTCTAATAAGGGATCCCCTATTTTGCTACGGTGTGGACCTCCTACTTCTTGATCAAATTATGATGATCTGAACCGTTCAATGTGTTTAAAACGTGTTTTTAAGGGTACCCGTAAGAGATCGGCTCAAAATAATATCCGGAAAGTCGTTGATCCGTTCAATTTTTCATAAAACTGTTCCTGTCAGCATTTATCAAAAACTGTTTAGATCAAGCTCTTCTCGATATTATTTCGAGCCGATTTCTTGCAGGTACCCTTAAAGACATGTTTTAAACATAATGAACGGTTCAGATCATCAAAATAAAGGATCCCTCATTAGAAGCGCGGACTATATATGTATGAGTGAGCTTCTAATAAGGGATCCCTATTTTGCTACGGTGTGGACCTCCTACTTCTTGATCAAATTATGATGATCTGAACCGTTCAATGTGTTTAAAACGTGTTTTTAAGGGTACCCGTAAGAGATCGGCTCAAAATAATATCCGGAAAGTCTTTGATCCGTTCAATTTTTCATAAAACTGTTCCTGTCAGCATTTATCAAAAACTGTTTAGATCAAGCTCTTCTCGATATTATTTCGAGCCGATTTCTTGCAGGTACCCTTAAAAACATGTTTTAAACATAATGAACGGTTCAGATCATCAAAATAAAGGATCCCTCATTAGAAGCGCGGACTATATATGTATGAGTGACCTTCTAATAAGGGATCCCCTATTTTGCTACGGTGTGGACCTCCTACTTCTTGATCAAATTATGATGATCTGAACCGTTCAATGTGTTTAAAACGTGTTTTTAAGGGTACCCGTAAGAGATCGGCTCAAAATAATATCCGGAAAGTCGTTGATCCGTTCAATTTTTCATAAAACTGTTCCTGTCAGCATTTATCAAAAACTGTTTAGATCAAGCTCTTCTCGATATTATTTCGAGCCGATTTCTTGCAGGTACCCTTAAAAACATGTTTTAAACATAATGAACGGTTCAGATCATCAAAATAAAGGATCCCTCATTAGAAGCGCGGACTATATATGTATGAGTGAGCTTCTAATAAGGGATCCCCTATTTTGCTACGGTGTGGACCTCCTACTTCTTGATCAAATTATGATGATCTGAACCGTTCAATGTGTTTAAAACGTGTTTTTAAGGGTACCCGTAAGAGATCGGCTCAAAATAATATCCGGAAAGTCGTTGATCCGTTCAATTTTTCATAAAACTGTTCCTGTCAGCATTTATCAAAAACTGTTTAGATCAAGCTCTTCTCGATATTATTTCGAGCCGATTTCTTGCAGGTACCCTTAAAAACATGTTTTAAACATAATGAACGGTTCAGATCATCAAAATAAAGGATCCCTCATTAGAAGCGCGGACTATATATGTATGAGTGAGCTTCTAATAAGGGATCCCCTATTTTGCTACGGTGTGGACCTCCTACTTCTTGATCAAATTATGATGATCTGAACCGTTCAATGTGTTTAAAACGTGTTTTTAAGGGTACCCGTAAGAGATCGGCTCAAAATAATATCCGGAAAGTCTTTGATCCGTTCAATTTTTCATAAAACTGTTCCTGTCAGCATTTATCAAAACCTGTTTAGATCAAGCTTTTCTCGATATTATTTCGAGCCGATTTCTTGCAGGTACCCTTAAAAACATGTTTTAAACATAATGAACGGTTCAGATCATCAAAATAAAGGATCCCTCATTAGAAGCGCGGACTATATATGTATGAGTGAGCTTCTAATAAGGGATCCCCTATTTTGCTACGGTGTGGACCTCCTACTTCTTGATCAAATTATGATGATCTGAACCGTTCAATGTGTTTAAAACGTGTTTTTAAGGGTACCCGTAAGAGATCGGCTCAAAATAATATCCGGAAAGTCTTTGATCCGTTCAATTTTTCATAAAACTGTTCCTGTCAGCATTTATCAAAAACTGTTTAGATCAAGCTCTTCTCGATATTATTTCGAGCCGATTTCTTGCAGGTACCCTTAAAAACATGTTTTAAACATAATGAACGGTTCAGATCATCAAAATAAAGGATCCCTCATTAGAAGCGCGGACTATATATGTATGAGTGAGCTTCTAATAAGGGATCCCCTATTTTGCTACGGTGTGGACCTCCTACTTCTTGATCAAATTATGATGATCTGAACCGTTCAATGTGTTTAAAACGTGTTTTTAAGGGTACCCGTAAGAGATCGGCTCAAAATAATATCCGGAAAGTCTTTGATCCGTTCAATTTTTCATAAAACTGTTCCTGTCAGCATTTATCAAAAACTGTTTAGATCAAGCTCTTCTCGATATTATTTCGAGCCGATTTCTTGCAGGTACCCTTAAAAACATGTTTTAAACATAATGAACGGTTCAGATCATCAAAATAAAGGATCCCTCATTAGAAGCGCGGACTATATATGTATGAGTGAGCTTCTAATAAGGGATCCCCTATTTTGCTACGGTGTGGACCTCCTACTTCTTGATCAAATTATGATGATCTGAACCGTTCAATGTGTTTAAAACGTGTTTTTAAGGGTACCCGTAAGAGATCGGCTCAAAATAATATCCGGAAAGTCTTTGATCCGTTCAATTTTTCAGAAAACTGTTCCTGTCAGCATTTATCAAAAACTGTTTAGATCAAGCTCTTCTCGATATTATTTCGAGCCGATTTCTTGCAGGTGCCCTTAAAAACATGTTTTAAACATAATGAACGGTTCAGATCATCAAAATAAAGGATCCCTCATTAGAAGCGCGGACTATATATGTATGAGTGAGCTTCTAATAAGGGATCCCCTATTTTGCTACGGTGTGGACCTCCTACTTCTTGATCAAATTATGATGATCTGAACCGTTCAATGTGTTTAAAACGTGTTTTTAAGGGTACCCGTAAGAGATCGGCTCAAAATAATATCCGGAAAGTCTTTGATCCGTTCAATTTTTCATAAAACTGTTCCTGTCAGCATTTATCAAAAACTGTTTAGATCAAGCTCTTCTCGATATTATTTCGAGCCGATTTCTTGCAGGTGCCCTTAAAAACATGTTTTAAACATAATGAACGGTTCAGATCATCAAAATAAAGGATCCCTCATTAGAAGCGCGGACTATATATGTATGAGTGAGCTTCTAATAAGGGATCCCCTATTTTGCTACGGTGTGGACCTCCTACTTCTTGATCAAATTATGATGATCTGAACCGTTCAATGTGTTTAAAACGTGTTTTTAAGGTTACCCGTAAGAGATCGGCTCAAAATAATATCCGGAAAGTCTTTGATCCGTTCAATTTTTCATAAAACTGTTCCTGTCAGCATTTATCAAAAACTGTTTAGATCAAGCTCTTCTCGATATTATTTCGAGCCGATTTCTTGCAGGTACCCTTAAAAACATGTTTTAAACATAATGAACGGTTCAGATCATCAAAATAAAGGATCCCTCATTAGAAGCGCGGACTATATATGTATGAGTGAGCTTCTAATAAGGGATCCCCTATTTTGCTACGGTGTGGACCTCCTACTTCTTGATCAAATTATGATGATCTGAACCGTTCAATGTGTTTAAAACGTGTTTTTAAGGGTACCCGTAAGAGATCGGCTCAAAATAATATCCGGAAAGTCTTTGATCCGTTCAATTTTTCATAAAACTGTTCCTGTCAGCATTTATCAAAAACTGTTTAGATCAAGCTCTTCTCGATATTATTTCGAGCCGATTTCTTGCAGGTACCCTTAAAAACATGTTTTAAACATAATGAACGGTTCAGATCATCAAAATAAAGGATCCCTCATTAGAAGCGCGGACTATATATGTATGAGTGAGCTTCTAATAAGGGATCCCCTATTTTGCTACGGTGTGGACCTCCTACTTCTTGATCAAATTATGATGATCTGAACCGTTCAATGTGTTTAAAACGTGTTTTTAAGGGTACCCGTAATAGATCGGCTCAAAATAATATCCGGAAAGTCTTTGATCCGTTCAATTTTTCATAAAGCTGTTCCTGTCAGCATTTATCAAAAACTGTTTAGATCAAGCTCTTCTCGATATTATTTCGAGCCGATTTCTTGCAGGTACCCTTAAAAACATGTTTTAAACATAATGAACGGTTCAGATCATCAAAATAAAGGATCCCTCATTAGAAGCGCGGACTATATATGTATGAGTGAGCTTCTAATAAGGGATCCCCTATTTTGCTACGGTGTGGACCTCCTACTTCTTGATCAAATTATGATGATCTGAACCGTTCAATGTGTTTAAAACGGGTTTTTAAGGGTACCCGTAAGAGATCGGCTCAAAATAATATCCGGAAAGTCTTTGATCCGTTCAATTTTTCATAAAGCTGTTCCTGTCAGCATTTATCAAAAACTGTTTAGATCAAGCTCTTCTCGATATTATTTCGAGCCGATTTCTTGCAGGTACCCTTAAAAACATGTTTTAAACATAATGAACGGTTCAGATCATCAAAATAAAGGATCCCTCATTAGAAGCGCGGACTATATATGTATGAGTGAGCTTCTAATAAGGGATCCCCTATTTTGCTACGGTGTGGACCTCCTACTTCTTGATCAAATTATGATGATCTGAACCGTTCAATGTGTTTAAAACGTGTTTTTAAGGGTACCCGTAAGAGATCGGCTCAAAATAATATCCGGAAAGTCTTTGATCCGTTCAATTTTTCATAAAGCTGTTCCTGTCAGCATTTATCAAAAACTGTTTAGATCAAGCTCTTCTCGATATTATTTCGAGCCGATTTCTTACAGGTACCCTTAAAAACATGTTTTAAACATAATGAACGGTTCAGATCATCAAAATAAAGGATCCCTCATTAGAAGCGCGGACTATATATGTATGAGTGAGCTTCTAATAAGGGATCCCCTATTTTTCTACGGTGTGGACCTCCTACTTCTTGATCAAATTATGATGATCTGAACCGTCCAATGTGTTTAAAACGTGTTTTTAAGCGTACCCGTAAGAGATCGGCTCAAAATAATATCCGGAAAGTCTTTGATCCGTTCAATTTTTCATAAAGCTGTTCCTGTCAGCATTTATCAAAAACTGTTTAGATCAAGCTCTTCTCGATATTATTTCGAGCCGATTTCTTGCAGGTACCCTTAAAAACATGTTTGAAACATAATGAACGGTTCAGATCATCAAAATAAAGGATCCCTCATTAGAAGCGCGGACTATATATGTATGAGTGAGCTTCTAATAAGGGATCCCCTATTTTGCTACGGTGTGGACCTCCTACTTCTTGATCAAATTATGATGATCTGAACCGTTCAATGTGTTTAAAACGTGTTTTTAAGGGTACCCGTAAGAGATCGGCTCAAAATAATATCCGGAAAGTCTTTGATCCGTTCAATTTTTCATAAAGCTGTTCCTGTCAGCATTTATCAAAAACTGTTTAGATCAAGCTCTTCTCGATATTATTTCGAGCCGATTTCTTGCAGGTACCCTTAAAAACATGTTTTAAACATAATGAACGGTTCAGATCATCAAAATAAAGGATCCCTCATTAGAAGCGCGGACTATATATGTATGAGTGAGCTTCTAATAAGGGATCCCCTATTTTGCTACGGTGTGGACCTCCTACTTCTTGATCAAATTATGATGATCTGAACCGTTCAATGTGTTTAAAACGTGTTTTTAAGGGTACCCGTAAGAGATCGGCTCAAAATAATATCCGGAAAGTCTTTGATCCGTTCAATTTTTCATAAAGCTGTTCCTGTCAGCATTTATCAAAAACTGTTTAGATCAAGCTCTTCTCGATATTATTTCGAGCCGATTTCTTGCAGGTACCCTTAAAAACATGTTTTAAACATAATGAACGGTTCAGATCACCAAAATAAAGGATCCCTCATTAGAAGCGCGGACTATATATGTATGAGTGAGCTTCTAATAAGGGATCCCCTATTTTGCTACGGTGTGGACCTCCTACTTCTTGATCAAATTATGATGATCTGAACCGTTCAATGTGTTTAAAACGTGTTTTTAAGGGTACCCGTAAGAGATCGGCTCAAAATAATATCCGGAAAGTCTTTGATCCGTTCAATTTTTCATAAAGCTGTTCCTGTCAGCATTTATCAAAAACTGTTTAGATCAAGCTCTTCGCGATATTATTTCGAGCCGATTTCTTGCAGGTACCCTTAAAAACATGTTTTAAACATAATGAACGGTTCAGATCACCAAAATAAAGGATCCCTCATTAGAAGCGCGGACTATATATGTATGAGTGAGCTTCTAATAAGGGATCCCCTATTTTGCTACGGTGTGGACCTCCTACTTCTTGATCAAATTATGATGATCTGAACCGTTCAATGTGTTTAAAACGTGTTTTTAAGGGTACCCGTAAGAGATCGGCTCAAAATAATATCCGGAAAGTCTTTGATCCGTTCAATTTTTCATAAAGCTGTTCCTGTCAGCATTTATCAAAAACTGTTTAGATCAAGCTCTCTTCTCGATATTATTTCGAGCCGATTTCTTGCAGGTACCCTTAAAAACATGTTTTAAACATAATGAACGGTTCAGATCACCAAAATAAAGGATCCCTCATTAGAAGCGCGGACTATATATGTATGAGTGAGCTTCTAATAAGGGATCCCCTATTTTGCTACGGTGTGGACCTCCTACTTCTTGATCAAATTATGATGATCTGAACCGTTCAATGTGTTTAAAACGTGTTTTTAAGGGTACCCGTAAGAGATCGGCTCAAAATAATATCCGGAAAGTCTTTGATCCGTTCAATTTTTCATAAAGCTGTTCCTGTCAGCATTTATCAAAAACTGTTTAGATCAAGCTCTTCTCGATATTATTTCGAGCCGATTTCTTGCAGGTACCCTTAAAAACATGTTTTAAACATAATGAACGGTTCAGATCACCAAAATAAAGGATCCCTCATTAGAAGCGCGGACTATATATGTATGAGTGAGCTTCTAATAAGGGATCCCCTATTTTGCTACGGTGTGGACCTCCTACTTCTTGATCAAATTATGATGATCTGAACCGTTCAATGTGTTTAAAACGTGTTTTTAAGGGTACCCGTAAGAGATCGGCTCAAAATAATATCCGGAAAGTCTTTGATCCGTTCAATTTTTCATAAAGCTGTTCCTGTCAGCATTTATCAAAAACTGTTTAGATCAAGCTCTCTTCTCGATATTATTTCGAGCCGATTTCTTGCAGGTACCCTTAAAAACATGTTTTAAACATAATGAACGGTTCAGATCACCAAAATAAAGGATCCCTCATTAGAAGCGCGGACTATATATGTATGAGTGAGCTTCTAATAAGGGATCCCCTATTTTGCTACGGTGTGGACCTCCTACTTCTTGATCAAATTATGATGATCTGAACCGTTCAATGTGTTTAAAACGTGTTTTTAAGGGTACCCGTAAGAGATCGGCTCAAAATAATATCCGGAAAGTCTTTGATCCGTTCAATTTTTCATAAAGCTGTTCCTGTCAGCATTTATCAAAAACTGTTTAGATCAAGCTCTTCTCGATATTATTTCGAGCCGATTTCTTGCAGGTACCCTTAAAAACATGTTTTAAACATAATGAACGGTTCAGATCACCAAAATAAAGGATCCCTCATTAGAAGCGCGGACTATATATGTATGAGTGAGCTTCTAATAAGGGATCCCCTATTTTGCTACGGTGTGGACCTCCTACTTCTTGATCAAATTATGATGATCTGAACCGTTCAATGTGTTTAAAACGGGTTTTTAAGGGTACCCGTAAGAGATCGGCTCAAAATAATATCCGGAAAGTCTTTGATCCGTTCAATTTTTCATAAAGCTGTTCCTGTCAGCATTTATCAAAAACTGTTTAGATCAAGCTCTTCTCGATATTATTTCGAGCCGATTTCTTGCAGGTACCCTTAAAAACATGTTTTAAACATAATGAACGGTTCAGATCATCAAAATAAAGGATCCCTCATTAGAAGCGCGGACTATATATGTATGAGTGAGCTTCTAATAAGGGATCCCCTATTTTGCTACGGTGTGGACCTCCTACTTCTTGATCAAATTATGATGATCTGAACCGTTCAATGTGTTTAAAACGTGTTTTTAAGGGTACCCGTAAGAGATCGGCTCAAAATAATATCCGGAAAGTCTTTGATCCGTTCAATTTTTCATAAAGCTGTTCCTGTCAGCATTTATCAAAAACTGTTTAGATCAAGCTCTTCTCGATATTATTTCGAGCCGATTTCTTACAGGTACCCTTAAAAACATGTTTTAAACATAATGAACGGTTCAGATCATCAAAATAAAGGATCCCTCATTAGAAGCGCGGACTATATATGTATGAGTGAGCTTCTAATAAGGGATCCCCTATTTTTCTACGGTGTGGACCTCCTACTTCTTGATCAAATTATGATGATCTGAACCGTCCAATGTGTTTAAAACGTGTTTTTAAGCGTACCCGTAAGAGATCGGCTCAAAATAATATCCGGAAAGTCTTTGATCCGTTCAATTTTTCATAAAGCTGTTCCTGTCAGCATTTATCAAAAACTGTTTAGATCAAGCTCTTCTCGATATTATTTCGAGCCGATTTCTTGCAGGTACCCTTAAAAACATGTTTTAAACATAATGAACGGTTCAGATCATCAAAATAAAGGATCCCTCATTAGAAGCGCGGACTATATATGTATGAGTGAGCTTCTAATAAGGGATCCCCTATTTTGCTACGGTGTGGACCTCCTACTTCTTGATCAAATTATGATGATCTGAACCGTTCAATGTGTTTAAAACGTGTTTTTAAGGGTACCCGTAAGAGATCGGCTCAAAATAATATCCGGAAAGTCTTTGATCCGTTCAATTTTTCATAAAGCTGTTCCTGTCAGCATTTATCAAAAACTGTTTAGATCAAGCTCTTCTCGATATTATTTCGAGCCGATTTCTTGCAGGTACCCTTAAAAACATGTTTTAAACATAATGAACGGTTCAGATCACCAAAATAAAGGATCCCTCATTAGAAGCGCGGACTATATATGTATGAGTGAGCTTCTAATAAGGGATCCCCTATTTTGCTACGGTGTGGACCTCCTACTTCTTGATCAAATTATGATGATCTGAACCGTTCAATGTGTTTAAAACGTGTTTTTAAGGGTACCCGTAAGAGATCGGCTCAAAATAATATCCGGAAAGTCTTTGATCCGTTCAATTTTTCATAAAGCTGTTCCTGTCAGCATTTATCAAAAACTGTTTAGATCAAGCTCTTCTCGATATTATTTCGAGCCGATTTCTTGCAGGTACCCTTAAAAACATGTTTTAAACATAATGAACGGTTCAGATCACCAAAATAAAGGATCCCTCATTAGAAGCGCGGACTATATATGTATGAGTGAGCTTCTAATAAGGGATCCCCTATTTTGCTACGGTGTGGACCTCCTACTTCTTGATCAAATTATGATGATCTGAACCGTTCAATGTGTTTAAAACGTGTTTTTAAGGGTACCCGTAAGAGATCGGCTCAAAATAATATCCGGAAAGTCTTTGATCCGTTCAATTTTTCATAAAGCTGTTCCTGTCAGCATTTATCAAAAACTGTTTAGATCAAGCTCTCTTCTCGATATTATTTCGAGCCGATTTCTTGCAGGTACCCTTAAAAACATGTTTTAAACATAATGAACGGTTCAGATCATCAAAATAAAGGATCCCTCATTAGAAGCGCGGACTATATATGTATGAGTGAGCTTCTAATAAGGGATCCCCTATTTTGCTACGGTGTGGACCTCCTACTTCTTGATCAAATTATGATGATCTGAACCGTTCAATGTGTTTAAAACGTGTTTTTAAGGGTACCCGTAAGAGATCGGCTCAAAATAATATCCGGAAAGTCTTTGATCCGTTCAATTTTTCATAAAGCTGTTCCTGTCAGCATTTATCAAAAACTGTTTAGATCAAGCTCTTCTCGATATTATTTCGAGCCGATTTCTTGCAGGTACCCTTAAAAGCATGTTTTAAACATAATGAACGGTTCAGATCACCAAAATAAAGGATCCCTCATTAGAAGCGCGGACTATATATGTATGAGTGAGCTTCTAATAAGGGATCCCCTATTTTGCTACGGTGTGGACCTCCTACTTCTTGATCAAATTATGATGATCTGAACCGTTCAATGTGTTTAAAATGGGTTTTTAAGGGTACCCGTAAGAGATCGGCTCAAAATAATATCCGGAAAGTCTTTGATCCGTTCAATTTTTCATAAAGCTGTTCCTGTCAGCATTTATCAAAAACTGTTTAGATCAAGCTCTTCTCGATATTATTTCGAGCCGATTTCTTGCAGGTACCCTTAAAAACATGTTTTAAACATAATGAACGGTTCAGATCATCAAAATAAAGGATCCCTCATTAGAAGCGCGGACTATATATGTATGAGTGAGCTTCTAATAAGGGATCCCCTATTTTGCTACGGTGTGGACCTCCTACTTCTTGATCAAATTATGATGATCTGAACCGTTCAATGTGTTTAAAACGTGTTTTTAAGGGTACCCGTAAGAGATCGGCTCAAAATAATATCCGGAAAGTCTTTGATCCGTTCAATTTTTCATAAAGCTGTTCCTGTCAGCATTTATCAAAAACTGTTTAGATCAAGCTCTTCTCGATATTATTTCGAGCCGATTTCTTACAGGTACCCTTAAAAACATGTTTTAAACATAATGAACGGTTCAGATCATCAAAATAAAGGATCCCTCATTAGAAGCGCGGACTATATATGTATGAGTGAGCTTCTAATAAGGGATCCCCTATTTTTCTACGGTGTGGACCTCCTACTTCTTGATCAAATTATGATGATCTGAACCGTCCAATGTGTTTAAAACGTGTTTTTAAGCGTACCCGTAAGAGATCGGCTCAAAATAATATCCGGAAAGTCTTTGATCCGTTCAATTTTTCATAAAGCTGTTCCTGTCAGCATTTATCAAAAACTGTTTAGATCAAGCTCTTCTCGATATTATTTCGAGCCGATTTCTTGCAGGTACCCTTAAAAACATGTTTTAAACATAATGAACGGTTCAGATCATCAAAATAAAGGATCCCTCATTAGAAGCGCGGACTATATATGTATGAGTGAGCTTCTAATAAGGGATCCCCTATTTTGCTACGGTGTGGACCTCCTACTTCTTGATCAAATTATGATGATCTGAACCGTTCAATGTGTTTAAAACGTGTTTTTAAGGGTACCCGTAAGAGATCGGCTCAAAATAATATCCGGAAAGTCTTTGATCCGTTCAATTTTTCATAAAGCTGTTCCTGTCAGCATTTATCAAAAACTGTTTAGATCAAGCTCTTCTCGATATTATTTCGAGCCGATTTCTTGCAGGTACCCTTAAAAACATGTTTTAAACATAATGAACGGTTCAGATCATCAAAATAAAGGATCCCTCATTAGAAGCGCAGACTATATATGTATGAGTGAGCTTCTAATAAGGGATCCCCTATTTTGCTACGGTGTGGACCTCCTACTTCTTGATCAAATTATGATGATCTGAACCGTTCAATGTGTTTAAAACGTGTTTTTAAGGGTACCCGTAAGAGATCGGCTCAAAATAATATCCGGAAAGTCTTTGATCCGTTCAATTTTTCATAAAGCTGTTCCTGTCAGCATTTATCAAAAACTGTTTAGATCAAGCTCTTCTCGATATTATTTCGAGCCGATTTCTTGCAGGTACCCATAAAAACATGTTTTAAACATAATGAACGGTTCAGATCACCAAAATAAAGGATCCCTCATTAGAAGCGCGGACTATATATGTATGAGTGAGCTTCTAATAAGGGATCCCCTATTTTGCTACGGTGTGGACCTCCTACTTCTTGATCAAATTATGATGATCTGAACCGTTCAATGTGTTTAAAACGTGTTTTTAAGGGTACCCGTAAGAGATCGGCTCAAAATAATATCCGGAAAGTCTTTGATCCGTTCAATTTTTCATAAAGCTGTTCCTGTCAGCATTTATCAAAAACTGTTTAGATCAAGCTCTTCTCGATATTATTTCGAGCCGATTTCTTGCAGGTACCCTTAAAAACATGTTTTAAACATAATGAACGGTTCAGATCACCAAAATAAAGGATCCCTCATTAGAAGCGCGGACTATATATGTATGAGTGAGCTTCTAATAAGGGATCCCCTATTTTGCTACGGTGTGGACCTCCTACTTCTTGATCAAATTATGATGATCTGAACCGTTCAATGTGTTTAAAACGTGTTTTTAAGGGTACCCGTAAGAGATCGGCTCAAAATAATATCCGGAAAGTCTTTGATCCGTTCAATTTTTCATAAAGCTGTTCCTGTCAGCATTTATCAAAAACTGTTTAGATCAAGCTCTCTTCTCGATATTATTTCGAGCCGATTTCTTGCAGGTACCCTTAAAAACATGTTTTAAACATAATGAACGGTTCAGATCACCAAAATAAAGGATCCCTCATTAGAAGCGCGGACTATATATGTATGAGTGAGCTTCTAATAAGGGATCCCCTATTTTGCTACGGTGTGGACCTCCTACTTCTTGATCAAATTATGATGATCTAAACCGTTCAATGTGTTTAAAACGTGTTTTTAAGGGTACCCGTAAGAGATCGGCTCAAAATAATATCCGGAAAGTCTTTGATCCGTTCAATTTTTCATAAAGCTGTTCCTGTCAGCATTTATCAAAAACTGTTTAGATCAAGCTCTTCTCGATATTATTTCGAGCCGATTTCTTGCAGGTACCCTTAAAAACATGTTTTAAACATAATCAACGGTTCAGATCACCAAAATAAAGGATCCCTCATTAGAAGCGCGGACTATATATGTATGAGTGAGCTTCTAATAAGGGATCCCCTATTTTGCTACGGTGTGGACCTCCTACTTCTTGATCAAATTATGATGATCTGAACCGTTCAATGTGTTTAAAACGTGTTTTTAAGGGTACCCGTAAGAGATCGGCTCAAAATAATATCCGGAAAGTCTTTGATCCGTTCAATTTTTCATAAAGCTGTTCCTGTCAGCATTTATCAAAAACTGTTTAGATCAAGCTCTTCTCGATATTATTTCGAGCCGATTTCTTGCAGGTACCCTTAAAAACATGTTTTAAACATAATGAACGGTTCAGATCACCAAAATAAAGGATCCCTCATTAGAAGCGCGGACTATATATGTATGAGTGAGCTTCTAATAAGGGATCCCTTATTTTGCTACGGTGTGGACCTCCTACTTCTTGATCAAATTATGATGATCTGAACCGTTCAATGTGTTTAAAACGTGTTTTTAAGGGTACCCGTAAGAGATCGGCTCAAAATAATATCCGGAAAGTCTTTGATCCGTTCAATTTTTCATAAAGCTGTTCCTGTCAGCATTTATCAAAAACTGTTTAGATCAAGCTCTTCTCGATATTATTTCGAGCCGATTTCTTGCAGGTACCCTTAAAAACATGTTTTAAACATAATGAACGGTTCAGATCACCAAAATAAAGGATCCCTCATTAGAAGCGCGGACTATATATGTATGAGTGAGCTTCTAATAAGGGATCCCCTATTTTGCTACGGTGTGGACCTCCTACTTCTTGATCAAATTATGATGATCTGAACCGTTCAATGTGTTTAAAACGTGTTTTTAAGGGTACCCGTAAGAGATCGGCTCAAAATAATATCCGGAAAGTCTTTGATCCGTTCAATTTTTCATAAAGCTGTTCCTGTCAGCATTTATCAAAAACTGTTTAGATCAAGCTCTCTTCTCGATATTATTTCGAGCCGATTTCTTGCAGGTACCCTTAAAAACATGTTTTAAACATAATGAACGGTTCAGATCACCAAAATAAAGGATCCCTCATTAGAAGCGCGGACTATATATGTATGAGTGAGCTTCTAATAAGGGATCCCCTATTTTGCTACGGTGTGGACCTCCTACTTCTTGATCAAATTATGATGATCTGAACCGTTCAATGTGTTTAAAACGTGTTTTTAAGGGTACCCGTAAGAGATCGGCTCAAAATAATATCCGGAAAGTCTTTGATCCGTTCAATTTTTCATAAAGCTGTTCCTGTCAGCATTTATCAAAAACTGTTTAGATCAAGCTCTTCTCGATATTATTTCGAGCCGATTTCTTGCAGGTACCCTTAAAAACATGTTTTAAACATAATGAACGGTTCAGATCACCAAAATAAAGGATCCCTCATTAGAAGCGCGGACTATATATGTATGAGTGAGCTTCTAATAAGGGATCCCCTATTTTGCTACGGTGTGGACCTCCTACTTCTTGATCAAATTATGATGATCTGAACCGTTCAATGTGTTTAAAACGTGTTTTTAAGGGTACCCGTAAGAGATCGGCTCAAAATAATATCCGGAAAGTCTTTGATCCGTTCAATTTTTCATAAAGCTGTTCCTGTCAGCATTTATCAAAAACTGTTTAGATCAACCTCTCTTCTCGATATTATTTCGAGCCGATTTCTTGCAGGTACCCTTAAAAACATGTTTTAAACATAATGAACGGTTCAGATCACCAAAATAAAGGATCCCTCATTAGAAGCGCGGACTATATATGTATGAGTGAGCTTCTAATAAGGGATCCCCTATTTTGCTACGGTGTGGACCTCCTACTTCTTGATCAAATTATGATGATCTGAACCGTTCAATGTGTTTAAAACGTGTTTTTAAGGGTACCCGTACGAGATCGGCTCAAAATAATATCCGGAAAGTCTTTGATCCGTTCAATTTTTCATAAAGCTGTTCCTGTCAGCATTTATCAAAAACTGTTTAGATCAAGCTCTTCTCGATATTATTTCGAGCCGATTTCTTGCAGGTACCCTTAAAAACATGTTTTAAACATAATGAACGGTTCAGATCACCAAAATAAAGGATCCCTCATTAGAAGCGCGGACTATATATGTATGAGTGAGCTTCTAATAAGGGATCCCCTATTTTGCTACGGTGTGGACCTCCTACTTCTTGATCAAATTATGATGATCTGAACCGTTCAATGTGTTTAAAACGTGTTTTTAAGGGTACCTGTAAGAGATCGGCTCAAAATAATATCCGGAAAGTCTTTGATCCGTTCAATTTTTCATAAAGCTGTTCCTGTCAGCATTTATCAAAAACTGTTTAGATCAAGCTCTCTTCTCGATATTATTTCGAGCCGATTTTTTGCAGGTACCCTTAAAAACATGTTTTAAACATAATGAACGGTTCAGATCATCAAAATAAAGGATCCCTCATTAGAAGCGCGGACTATATATGTATGAGTGAGGTTCTAATAAGGGATCCCCTATTTTGCTACGGTGTGGACCTCCTACTTCTTGATCAAATTATGATGATCTGAACCGTTCAATGTGTTTAAAACGTGTTTTTA
This sequence comes from Arctostaphylos glauca, assembly GCA_019985065.2. Classification (NCBI taxonomy): domain Eukaryota; kingdom Viridiplantae; phylum Streptophyta; class Magnoliopsida; order Ericales; family Ericaceae; genus Arctostaphylos; species Arctostaphylos glauca. The sequence continues at coordinate 734,064 of JAHSPW020000023.1, forward strand.
AGGGTACCCGTAAGAGATCGGCTCAAAATAATATCCGGAAAGTCTTTGATCCGTTCAATTTTTCATAAAGCTGTTCCTGTCAGCATTTATCAAAAACTGTTTAGATCAAGCTCTTCTCGATATTATTTCGAGCCGATTTCTTGCAGGTACTCTTAAAAACATGTTTTAAACATAATGAACGGTTCAGATCATCAAAATAAAGGATCCCTCATTAGAAGCGCGGACTATATATGTATGAGTGAGCTTCTAATAAGGGATCCCCTATTTTGCTACGGTGTGGACCTCCTACTTCTTGATCAAATTATGATGATCTGAACCGTTCAATGTGTTTAAAACGTGTTTTTAAGGGTACCCGTAAGAGATCGGCTCAAAATAATATCCGGAAAGTCTTTGATCCGTTCAATTTTTCATAAAGCTGTTCCTGTCAGCATTTATCAAAAACTGTTTAGATCAAGCTCTTCTCGATATTATTTCGAGCCGATTTCTTGCAGGTACCCTTAAAAACATGTTTTAAACATAATGAACGGTTCAGATCACCAAAATAAAGGATCCCTCATTAGAAGCGCGGACTATATATGTATGAGTGAGCTTCTAATAAGGGATCCCCTATTTTGCTACGGTGTGGACCTCCTACTTCTTGATCAAATTATGATGATCTGAACCGTTCAATGTGTTTAAAACGTGTTTTTAAGGGTACCTGTAAGAGATCGGCTCAAAATAATATCCGGAAAGTCTTTGATCCGTTCAATTTTTCATAAAGCTGTTCCTGTCAGCATTTATCAAAAACTGTTTAGATCAAGCTCTCTTCTCGATATTATTTCGAGCCGATTTTTTGCAGGTACCCTTAAAAACATGTTTTAAACATAATGAACGGTTCAGATCATCAAAATAAAGGATCCCTCATTAGAAGCGCGGACTATATATGTATGAGTGAGCTTCTAATAAGGGATCCCCTATTTTGCTACGGTGTGGACCTCCTACTTCTTGATCAAATTATGATGATCTGAACCGTTCAATGTGTTTAAAACGTGTTTTTAAGGGTACCCGTAAGAGATCGGCTCAAAATAATATCCGGAAAGTCTTTGATCCGTTCAATTTTTCATAAAGCTGTTCCTGTCAGCATTTATCAAAAACTGTTTAGATCAAGCTCTTCTCGATATTATTTCGAGCCGATTTCTTGCAGGTACTCTTAAAAACATGTTTTAAACATAATGAACGGTTCAGATCATCAAAATAAAGGATCCCTCATTAGAAGCGCGGACTATATATGTATGAGTGAGCTTCTAATAAGGGATCCCCTATTTTGCTACGGTGTGGACCTCCTACTTCTTGATCAAATTATGATGATCTGAACCGTTCAATGTGTTTAAAACGTGTTTTTAAGGGTACCCGTAAGAGATCGGCTCAAAATAATATCCGGAAAGTCTTTGATCCGTTCAATTTTTCATAAAGCTGTTCCTGTCAGCATTTATCAAAAACTGTTTAGATCAAGCTCTTCTCGATATTATTTCGAGCCGATTTCTTGCAGGTACCCTTAAAAACATGTTTTAAACATAATGAACGGTTCAGATCACCAAAATAAAGGATCCCTCATTAGAAGCGCGGACTATATATGTATGAGTGAGCTTCTAATAAGGGATCCCCTATTTTGCTACGGTGTGGACCTCCTACTTCTTGATCAAATTATGATGATCTGAACCGTTCAATGTGTTTAAAACGTGTTTTTAAGGGTACCCGTAAGAGATCGGCTCAAAATAATATCCGGAAAGTCTTTGATCCGTTCAATTTTTCATAAAGCTGTTCCTGTCAGCATTTATCAAAAACTGTTTAGATCAAGCTCTCTTCTCGATATTATTTCGAGCCGATTTCTTGCAGGTACCCTTAAAAACATGTTTTAAACATAATGAACGGTTCAGATCATCAAAATAAAGGATCCCTCATTAGAAGCGCGGACTATATATGTATGAGTGAGCTTCTAATAAGGGATCCCCTATTTTGCTACGGTGTGGACCTCCTACTTCTTGATCAAATTATGATGATCTGAACCGTTCAATGTGTTTAAAACGTGTTTTTAAGGGTACCCGTAAGAGATCGGCTCAAAATAATATCCGGAAAGTCTTTGATCCGTTCAATTTTTCATAAAGCTGTTCCTGTCAGCATTTATCAAAAACTGTTTAGATCAAGCTCTTCTCGATATTATTTCGAGCCGATTTCTTGCAGGTACCCTTAAAAACATGTTTTAAACATAATGAACGGTTCAGATCACCAAAATAAAGGATCCCTCATTAGAAGCGCGGACTATATATGTATGAGTGAGCTTCTAATAAGGGATCCCCTATTTTGCTACGGTGTGGACCTCCTACTTCTTGATCAAATTATGATGATCTGAACCGTTCAATGTGTTTAAAACGTGTTTTTAAGGGTACCCGTAAGAGATCGGCTCAAAATAATATCCGAAAAGTCTTTGATCCGTTCAATTTTTCATAAAGCTGTTCCTGTCAGCATTTATCAAAAACTGTTTAGATCAAGCTCTTCTCGATATTATTTCGAGCCGATTTCTTGCAGGTACCCTTAAAAACATGTTTTAAACATAATGAACGGTTCAGATCATCAAAATAAAGGATCCCTCATTAGAAGCGCAGACTATATATGTATGAGTGAGCTTCTAATAAGGGATCCCCTATTTTGCTACGGTGTGGACCTCCTACTTCTTGATCAAATTATGATGATCTGAACCGTTCAATGTGTTTAAAACGTGTTTTTAAGGGTACCCGTAAGAGATCGGCTCAAAATAATATCCGGAAAGTCTTTGATCCGTTCAATTTTTCATAAAGCTGTTCCTGTCAGCATTTATCAAAAACTGTTTAGATCAAGCTCTTCTCGATATTATTTCGAGCCGATTTTTTGCAGGTACCCTTAAAAACATGTTTTAAACATAATGAACGGTTCAGATCAACAAAATAAAGGATCCCTCATTAGAAGCGCGGACTATATATGTATGAGTGAGCTTCTAATAAGGGATCCCCTATTTTGCTACGGTGTGGACCTCCTACTTCTTGATCAAATTATGATGATCTGAACCGTTCAATGTGTTTAAAACGTGTTTTTAAGGGTACCCGTAAGAGATCGGCTCAAAATAATATCCGGAAAGTCTTTGATCCGTTCAATTTTTCATAAAGCTGTTCCTGTCAGCATTTATCAAAAACTGTTTAGATCAAGCTCTGTTCTCGATATTATTTCGAGCCGATTTCTTGCAGGTACCCTTAAAAACATGTTTTAAACATAATGAACGGTTCAGATCACCAAAATAAAGGATCCCTCATTAGAAGCGCGGACTATATATGTATGAGTGAGCTTCTAATAAGGGATCCCCTATTTTGCTACGGTGTGGACCTCCTACTTCTTGATCAAATTATGATGATCTGAACCGTTCAATGTGTTTAAAACGTGTTTTTAAGGGTACCCGTAAGAGATCGGCTCAAAATAATATCCGGAAAGTCTTTGATCCGTTCAATTTTTCATAAAGCTGTTCCTGTCAGCATTTATCAAAAACTGTTTAGATCAAGCTCTTCTCGATATTATTTCGAGCCGATTTCTTGCAGGTACCCTTAAAAACATGTTTTAAACATAATGAACGGTTCAGATCACCAAAATAAAGGATCCCTCATTAGAAGCGCGGACTATATATGTATGAGTGAGCTTCTAATAAGGGATCCCCTATTTTGCTACGGTGTGGACCTCCTACTTCTTGATCAAATTATGATGATCTGAACCGTTCAATGTGTTTAAAACGTGTTTTTAAGGGTACCCGTAAGAGATCGGCTCAAAATAATATCCGGAAAGTCTTTGATCCGTTCAATTTTTCATAAAGCTGTTCCTGTCAGCATTTATCAAAAACTGTTTAGATCAACCTCTCTTCTCGATATTATTTCGAGCCGATTTCTTGCAGGTACCCTTAAAAACATGTTTTAAACATAATGAACGGTTCAGATCACCAAAATAAAGGATCCCTCATTAGAAGCGCGGACTATATATGTATGAGTGAGCTTCTAATAAGGGATCCCCTATTTTGCTACGGTGTGGACCTCCTACTTCTTGATCAAATTATGATGATCTGAACCGTTCAATGTGTTTAAAACGTGTTTTTAAGGGTACCCGTAAGAGATCGGCTCAAAATAATATCCGGAAAGTCTTTGATCCGTTCAATTTTTCATAAAGCTGTTCCTGTCAGCATTTATCAAAAACTGTTTAGATCAAGCTCTCTTCTCGATATTATTTCGAGCCGATTTCTTGCAGGTACCCTTAAAAACATGTTTTAAACATAATGAACGGTTCAGATCATCAAAATAAAGGATCCCTCATTAGAAGCGCGGACTATATATGTATGAGTGAGCTTCTAATAAGGGATCCCCTATTTTGCTACGGTGTGGACCTCCTACTTCTTGATCAAATTATGATGATCTGAACCGTTCAATGTGTTTAAAACGTGTTTTTAAGGGTACCCGTAAGAGATCGGCTCAAAATAATATCCGGAAAGTCTTTGATCCGTTCAATTTTTCATAAAGCTGTTCCTGTCAGCATTTATCAAAAACTGTTTAGATCAAGCTCTCTTCTCGATATTATTTCGAGCCGATTTCTTGCAGGTACCCTTAAAAACATGTTTTAAACATAATGAACGGTTCAGATCATCAAAATAAAGGATCCCTCATTAGAAGCGCGGACTATATATGTATGAGTGAGCTTCTAATAAGGGATCCCCTATTTTGCTACGGTGTGGACCTCCTACTTCTTGATCAAATTATGATGATCTGAACCGTTCAATGTGTTTAAAACGTGTTTTTAAGGGTACCCGTAAGAGATCGGCTCAAAATAATATCCGGAAAGTCTTTGATCCGTTCAATTTTTCATAAAGCTGTTCCTGTCAGCATTTATCAAAAACTGTTTAGATCAAGCTCTTCTCGATATTATTTCGAGCCGATTTCTTGCAGGTACCCTTAAAAACATGTTTTAAACATAATGAACGGTTCAGATCACCAAAATAAAGGATCCCTCATTAGAAGCGCGGACTATATATGTATGAGTGAGCTTCTAATAAGGGATCCCCTATTTTGCTACGGTGTGGACCTCCTACTTCTTGATCAAATTATGATGATCTGAACCGTTCAATGTGTTTAAAACGTGTTTTTAAGGGTACCCGTAAGAGATCGGCTCAAAATAATATCCGGAAAGTCTTTGATCCGTTCAATTTTTCATAAAGCTGTTCCTGTCAGCATTTATCAAAAACTGTTTAGATCAAGCTCTGTTCTCGATATTATTTCGAGCCGATTTCTTGCAGGTACCCTTAAAAACATGTTTTAAACATAATGAACGGTTCAGATCACCAAAATAAAGGATCCCTCATTAGAAGCGCGGACTATATATGTATGAGTGAGCTTCTAATAAGGGATCCCCTATTTTGCTACGGTGTGGACCTCCTACTTCTTGATCAAATTATGATGATCTGAACCGTTCAATGTGTTTAAAACGTGTTTTTAAGGGTACCCGTAAGAGATCGGCTCAAAATAATATCCGGAAAGTCTTTGATCCGTTCAATTTTTCATAAAGCTGTTCCTGTCAGCATTTATCAAAAACTGTTTAGATCAAGCTGTTCTCGATATTATTTCGAGCCGATTTCTTGCAGGTACCCTTAAAAACATGTTTTAAACATAATGAACGGTTCAGATCACCAAAATAAAGGATCCCTCATTAGAAGCGCGGACTATATATGTATGAGTGAGCTTCTAATAAGGGATCCCCTATTTTGCTACGGTGTGGACCTCCTACTTCTTGATCAAATTATGATGATCTGAACCGTTCAATGTGTTTAAAACGTGTTTTTAAGGGTACCCGTAAGAGATCGGCTCAAAATAATATCCGGAAAGTCTTTGATCCGTTCAATTTTTCATAAAGCTGTTCCTGTCAGCATTTATCAAAAACTGTTTAGATCAACCTCTCTTCTCGATATTATTTCGAGCCGATTTCTTGCAGGTACCCTTAAAAACATGTTTTAAACATAATGAACGGTTCAGATCACCAAAATAAAGGATCCCTCATTAGAAGCGCGGACTATATATGTATGAGTGAGCTTCTAATAAGGGATCCCCTATTTTGCTACGGTGTGGACCTCCTACTTCTTGATCAAATTATGATGATCTGAACCGTTCAATGTGTTTAAAACGTGTTTTTAAGGGTACCCGTACGAGATCGGCTCAAAATAATATCCGGAAAGTCTTTGATCCGTTCAATTTTTCATAAAGCTGTTCCTGTCAGCATTTATCAAAAACTGTTTAGATCAAGCTCTTCTCGACATTATTTCGAGCCGATTTCTTGCAGGTACCCTTAAAAACATGTTTTAAACATAATGAACGGTTCAGATCACCAAAATAAAGGATCTCTCATTAGAAGCGCGGACTATATATGTATGAGTGAGCTTCTAATAAGGGATCCCCTATTTTGCTACGGTGTGGACCTCCTACTTCTTGATCAAATTATGATGATCTGAACCGTTCAATGTGTTTAAAACGTGTTTTTAAGGGTACCCGTAAGAGATCGGCTCAAAATAATATCCGGAAAGTCTTTGATCCGTTCAATTTTTCATAAAGCTGTTCCTGTCAGCATTTATCAAAAACTGTTTAGATCAAGCTCTCTTCTCGATATTATTTCGAGCCGATTTCTTGCAGGTACCCTTAAAAACATGTTTTAAACATAATGAACGGTTCAGATCATCAAAATAAAGGATCCCTCATTAGAAGCGCGGACTATATATGTATGAGTGAGCTTCTAATAAGGGATCCCCTATTTTGCTACGGTGTGGACCTCCTACTTCTTGATCAAATTATGATGATCTGAACCGTTCAATGTGTTTAAAACGTGTTTTTAAGGGTACCCGTAAGAGATCGGCTCAAAATAATATCCGGAAAGTCTTTGATCCGTTCAATTTTTCATAAAGCTGTTCCTGTCAGCATTTATCAAAAACTGTTTAGATCAAGCTCTCTTCTCGATATTATTTCGAGCCGATTTCTTGCAGGTACCCTTAAAAACATGTTTTAAACATAATGAACGGTTCAGATCATCAAAATAAAGGATCCCTCATTAGAAGTGCGGACTATATATGTATGAGTGAGCTTCTAATAAGGGATCCCCTATTTTGCTACGGTGTGGACCTCCTACTTCTTGATCAAATTATGATGATCTGAACCGTTCAATGTGTTTAAAACGTGTTTTTAAGGGTACCCGTAAGAGATCGGCTCAAAATAATATCCGGAAAGTCTTTGATCCGTTCAATTTTTCATAAAGCGGTTCCTGTCAGCATTTATCAAAAACTGTTTAGATCAAGCTCTTCTCGATATTATTTCGAGCCGATTTCTTGCAGGTACCCTTAAAAACATGTTTTAAACATAATGAACGGTTCAGATCACCAAAATAAAGGATCCCTCATTAGAAGCGCGGACTATATATGTATGAGTGAGCTTCTAATAAGGGATCCCCTATTTTGCTACGGTGTGGACCTCCTACTTCTTGATCAAATTATGATGATCTGAACCGTTCAATGTGTTTAAAACGTGTTTTTAATGGTACCCGTAAGAGATCGGCTCAAAATAATATCCGGAAAGTCTTTGATCCGTTCAATTTTTCATAAAGCTGTTCCTGTCAGCATTTATCAAAAACTGTTTAGATCAAGCTCTCTTCTCGATATTATTTCGAGCCGATTTCTTGCAGGTACCCTTAAAAACATGTTTTAAACATAATGAACGGTTCAGATCATCAAATATAAAGGATCCCTCATTAGAAGCGCGGACTATATATGTATGAGTGAGCTTCTAATAAGGGATCCCCTATTTTGCTACGGTGTGGACCTCCTACTTCTTGATCAAATTATGATGATCTGAACCGTTCAATGTGTTTAAAACGTGTTTTTAAGGGTACCCGTAAGAGATCGGCTCAAAATAATATCCGGAAAGTCTTTGATCCGTTCAATTTTTCATAAAGCTGTTCCTGTCAGCATTTATCAAAAACTGTTTAGATCAAGCTCTTCTCGATATTATTTCGAGCCGATTTCTTGCAGGTACCCTTAAAAACATGTTTTAAACATAATGAACGGTTCAGATCACCAAAATAAAGGATCCCTCATTAGAAGCGCGGACTATATATGTATGAGTGAGCTTCTAATAAGGGATCCCCTATTTTGCTACGGTGTGGACCTCCTACTTCTTGATCAAATTATGATGATCTGAACCGTTCAATGTGTTTAAAACGTGTTTTTAAGGGTACCCGTAAGAGATCGGCTCAAAATAATATCCGGAAAGTCTTTGATCCGTTCAATTTTTCATAAAGCTGTTCCTGTCAGCATTTATCAAAAACTGTTTAGATCAAGCTCTCTTCTCGATATTATTTCGAGCCGATTTCTTGCAGGTACCCTTAAAAACATGTTTTAAACATAATGAACGGTTCAGATCATCAAAATAAAGGATCCCTCATTAGAAGCGCGGACTATATATGTATGAGTGAGCTTCTAATAAGGGATCCCCTATTTTGCTACGGTGTGGACCTCCTACTTCTTGATCAAATTATGATGATCTGAACCGTTCAATGTGTTTAAAACGTGTTTTTAAGGGTACCCGTAAGAGATCGGCTCAAAATAATATCCGGAAAGTCTTTGATCCGTTCAATTTTTCATAAAGCTGTTCCTGTCAGCATTTATCAAAAACTGTTTAGATCAAGCTCTTCTCGATATTATTTCGAGCCGATTTCTTGCAGGTACCCTTAAAAACATGTTTTAAACATAATGAACGGTTCAGATCATCAAAATAAAGGATCCCTCATTAGAAGCGCGGACTATATATGTATGAGTGAGCTTCTAATAAGGGATCCCCTATTTTGCTACGGTGTGGACCTCCTACTTCTTGATCAAATTATGATGATCTGAACCGTTCAATGTGTTTAAAACGTGTTTTTAAGGGTACCCGTAAGAGATCGGCTCAAAATAATATCCGGAAAGTTTTTGATCCGTTCAATTTTTCATAAAGCTGTTCCTGTCAGCATTTATCAAAAACTGTTTAGATCAAGCTCTTCTCGATATTATTTCGAGCCGATTTTTTGCAGGTACCCTTAAAAACATGTTTTAAACATAATGAACGGTTCAGATCATCAAAATAAAGGATCCCTCATTAGAAGCGCGGACTATATATGTATGAGTGAGCTTCTAATAAGGGATCCCCTATTTTGCTACGGTGTGGACCTCCTACTTCTTGATCAAATTATGATGATCTGAACCGTTCAATGTGTTTAAAACGTGTTTTTAAGGGTACCCGTAAGAGATCGGCTCAAAATAATATCCGGAAAGTCTTTGATCCGTTCAATTTTTCATAAAGCTGTTCCTGTCAGCATTTATCAAAAACTGTTTAGATCAAGCTCTCTTCTCGATATTATTTCGAGCCAATTTCTTGCAGGTACCCTTAAAAACATGTTTTAAACATAATGAACGGTTCAGATCACCAAAATAAAGGATCCCTCATTAGAAGCGCGGACTATATATGTATGAGTGAGCTTCTAATAAGGGATCCCCTATTTTGCTACGGTGTGGACCTCCTACTTCTTGATCAAATTATGATGATCTGAACCGTTCAATGTGTTTAAAACGTGTTTTTAAGGGTACCCGTAAGAGATCGGCTCAAAATAATATCCGGAAAGTCTTTGATCCGTTCAATTTTTCATAAAGCTGTTCCTGTCAGCATTTATCAAAAACTGTTTAGATCAAGCTCTTCTCGATATTATTTCGAGCCGATTTCTTGCAGGTACCCTTAAAAACATGTTTTAAACATAATGAACGGTTCAGATCACCAAAATAAAGGATCCCTCATTAGAAGCGCGGACTATATATGTATGAGTGAGCTTCTAATAAGGGATCCCCTATTTTGCTACGGTGTGGACCTCCTACTTCTTGATCAAATTATGATGATCTGAACCGTTCAATGTGTTTAAAACGTGTTTTTAAGGGTACCCGTAAGAGATCGGCTCAAAATAATATCCGGAAAGTCTTTGATCCGTTCAATTTTTCATAAAGCTGTTCCTGTCAGCATTTATCAAAAACTGTTTAGATCAAGCTCTTCTCGATATTATTTCGAGCCGATTTCTTGCAGGTACCCTTAAAAACATGTTTTAAACATAATGAACGGTTCAGATCACCAAAATAAAGGATCCCTCATTAGAAGCGCGGACTATATATGTATGAGTGAGCTTCTAATAAGGGATCCCCTATTTTGCTACGGTGTGGACCTCCTACTTCTTGATCAAATTATGATGATCTGAACCGTTCAATGTGTTTAAAACGTGTTTTTAAGGGTACCCGTAAGAGATCGGCTCAAAATAATATCCGGAAAGTCTTTGATCCGTTCAATTTTTCATAAAGCTGTTCCTGTCAGCATTTATCAAAAACTGTTTAGATCAAGCTCTCTTCTCGATATTATTTCGAGCCGATTTCTTGCAGGTACCCTTAAAAACATGTTTTAAACATAATGAACGGTTCAGATCACCAAAATAAAGGATCCCTCATTAGAAGCGCGGACTATATATGTATGAGTGAGCTTCTAATAAGGGATCCCCTATTTTGCTACGGTGTGGACCTCCTACTTCTTGATCAAATTATGATGATCTGAACCGTTCAATGTGTTTAAAACGTGTTTTTAAGGGTACCCGTAAGAGATCGGCTCAAAATAATATCCGGAAAGTCTTTGATTCGTTCAATTTTTCATAAAGCTGTTCCTGTCAGCATTTATCAAAAACTGTTTAGATCAAGCTCTTCTCGATATTATTTCGAGCCGATTTCTTGCAGGTACCCTTAAAAACATGTTTTAAACATAATGAACGGTTCAGATCACCAAAATAAAGGATCCCTCATTAGAAGCGCGGACTATATATGTATGAGTGAGCTTCTAATAAGGGATCCCCTATTTTGCTACGGTGTGGACCTCCTACTTCTTGATCAAATTATGATGATCTGAACCGTTCAATGTGTTTAAAACGTGTTTTTAAGGGTACCCGTAAGAGATCGGCTCAAAATAATATCCGGAAAGTCTTTGATCCGTTCAATTTTTCATAAAGCTGTTCCTGTCAGCATTTATCAAAAACTGTTTAGATCAACCTCTCTTCTCGATATTATTTCGAGCCGATTTCTTGCAGGTACCCTTAAAAACATGTTTTAAACATAATGAACGGTTCAGATCACCAAAATAAAGGATCCCTCATTAGAAGCGCGGACTATATATGTATGAGTGAGCTTCTAATAAGGGATCCCCTATTTTGCTACGGTGTGGACCTCCTACTTCTTGATCAAATTATGATGATCTGAACCGTTCAATGTGTTTAAAACGTGTTTTTAAGGGTACCCGTACGAGATCGGCTCAAAATAATATCCGGAAAGTCTTTGATCCGTTCAATTTTTCATAAAGCTGTTCCTGTCAGCATTTATCAAAAACTGTTTAGATCAAGCTCTTCTCGATATTATTTCGAGCCGATTTCTTGCAGGTACCCTTAAAAACATGTTTTAAACATAATGAACGGTTCAGATCACCAAAATAAAGGATCCCTCATTAGAAGCGCGGACTATATATGTATGAGTGAGCTTCTAATAAGGGATCCCCTATTTTGCTACGGTGTGGACCTCCTACTTCTTGATCAAATTATGATGATCTGAACCGTTCAATGTGTTTAAAACGTGTTTTTAAGGGTACCTGTAAGAGATCGGCTCAAAATAATATCCGGAAAGTCTTTGATCCGTTCAATTTTTCATAAAGCTGTTCCTGTCAGCATTTATCAAAAACTGTTTAGATCAAGCTCTCTTCTCGATATTATTTCGAGCCGATTTTTTGCAGGTACCCTTAAAAACATGTTTTAAACATAATGAACGGTTCAGATCATCAAAATAAAGGATCCCTCATTAGAAGCGCGGACTATATATGTATGAGTGAGCTTCTAATAAGGGATCCCCTATTTTGCTACGGTGTGGACCTCCTACTTCTTGATCAAATTATGATGATCTGAACCGTTCAATGTGTTTAAAACGTGTTTTTAAGTGTACCCGTAAGAGATCGGCTCATAATAATATCCGGAAAGTCTTTGATCCGTTCAATTTTTCATAAAGCTGTTCCTGTCAGCATTTATCAAAAACTGTTTAGATCAAGCTCTTCTCGATATTATTTCGAGCCGATTTCTTGCAGGTACCCTTAAAAACATGTTTTAAACATAATGAACGGTTCAGATCATCAAAATAAAGGATCCCTCATTAGAAGCGCGGACTATATATGTATGAGTGAGCTTCTAATAAGGGATCCCCTATTTTGCTACGGTGTGGACCTCCTACTTCTTGATCAAATTATGATGATCTGAACCGTTCAATGTGTTTAAAACGTGTTTTTAAGGGTACCCGTAAGAGATCGGCTCAAAATAATATCCGGAAAGTCTTTGATCCGTTCAATTTTTCATAAAGCTGTTCCTGTCAGCATTTATCAAAAACTGTTTAGATCAAGCTCTCTTCTCGATATTATTTCGAGCCGATTTCTTGCAGGTACCCTTAAAAACATGTTTTAAACATAATGAACGGTTCAGATCATCAAAATAAAGGATCCCTCATTAGAAGCGCGGACTATATATGTATGAGTGAGCTTCTAATAAGGGATCCCCTATTTTGCTACGGTGTGGACCTCCTACTTCTTGATCAAATTATGATGATCTGAACCGTTCAATGTGTTTAAAACGTGTTTTTAAGGGTACCCGTAAGAGATCGGCTCAAAATAATATCCGGAAAGTCTTTGATCCGTTCAATTTTTCATAAAGCTGTTCCTGTCAGCATTTATCAAAAACTGTTTAGATCAAGCTCTTCTCGATATTATTTCGAGCCGATTTCTTGCAGGTACCCTTAAAAACATGTTTTAAACATAATGAACGGTTCAGATCACCAAAATAAAGGATCCCTCATTAGAAGCGCGGACTATATATGTATGAGTGAGCTTCTAATAAGGGATCCCCTATTTTGCTACGGTGTGGACCTCCTACTTCTTGATCAAATTATGATGATCTGAACCGTTCAATGTGTTTAAAACGTGTTTTTAAGGGTACCCGTAAGAGATCGGCTCAAAATAATATCCGGAAAGTCTTTGATCCGTTCAATTTTTCATAAAGCTGTTCCTGTCAGCATTTATCAAAAACTGTTTAGATCAAGCTCTCTTCTCGATATTATTTCGAGCCGATTTCTTGCAGGTACCCTTAAAAACATGTTTTAAACATAATGAACGGTTCAGATCATCAAAATAAAGGATCCCTCATTAGAAGCGCGGACTATATATGTATGAGTGAGCTTCTAATAAGGGATCCCCTATTTTGCTACGGTGTGGACCTCCTACTTCTTGATCAAATTATGATGATCTGAACCGTTCAATGTGTTTAAAACGTGTTTTTAAGGGTACCCGTAAGAGATCGGCTCAAAATAATATCCGGAAAGTCTTTGATCCGTTCAATTTTTCATAAAGCTGTTCCTGTCAGCATTTATCAAAAACTGTTTAGATCAACCTCTCTTCTCGATATTATTTCGAGCCGATTTCTTGCAGGTACCCTTAAAAACATGTTTTAAACATAATGAACGGTTCAGATCACCAAAATAAAGGATCCCTCATTAGAAGCGCGGACTATATATGTATGAGTGAGCTTCTAATAAGGGATCCCCTATTTTGCTACGGTGTGGACCTCCTACTTCTTGATCAAATTATGATGATCTGAACCGTTCAATGTGTTTAAAACGTGTTTTTAAGGGTACCCGTAAGAGATCGGCTCAAAATAATATTCGGAAAGTCTTTGATCCGTTCAATTTTTCATAAAGCTGTTCCTGTCAGCATTTATCAAAAACTGTTTAGATCAAGCTCTCTTCTCGATATTATTTCGAGCCGATTTCTTGCAGGTACCCTTAAAAACATGTTTTAAACATAATGAACGGTTCAGATCATCAAAATAAAGGATCCCTCATTAGAAGCGCGGACTATATATGTATGAGTGAGCTTCTAATAAGGGATCCCCTATTTTGCTACGGTGTGGACCTCCTACTTCTTGATCAAATTATGATGATCTGAACCGTTCAATGTGTTTAAAACGTGTTTTTAAGGGTACCCGTAAGAGATCGGCTCAAAATAATATCCGGAAAGTCTTTGATCCGTTCAATTTTTCATAAAGCTGTTCCTGTCAGCATTTATCAAAAACTGTTTAGATCAAGCTCTTCTCGATATTATTTCGAGCCGATTTCTTGCAGGTACCCTTAAAAACATGTTTTAAACATAATGAACGGTTCAGATCACCAAAATAAAGGATCCCTCATTAGAAGCGCGGACTATATATGTATGAGTGAGCTTCTAATAAGGGATCCCCTATTTTGCTACGGTGTGGACCTCCTACTTCTTGATCAAATTATGATGATCTGAACCGTTCAATGTGTTTAAAACGTGTTTTTAAGGGTACCCGTAAGAGATCGGCTCAAAATAATATCCGGAAAGTCTTTGATCCGTTCAATTTTTCATAAAACTGTTCCTGTCAGCATTTATCAAAAACTGTTTAGATCAAGCTCTTCTCGATATTATTTCGAGCCGATTTCTTGCAGGTACCCTTAAAAACATGTTTTAAACATAATGAACGGTTCAGATCATCAAAATAAAGGATCCCTCATTAGAAGCGCGGACTATATATGTATGAGTGAGCTTCTAATAAGGGATCCCCTATTTTGCTACGGTGTGGACCTCCTACTTCTTGATCAAATTATGATGATCTGAACCGTTCAATGTGTTTAAAACGTGTTTTTAAGGGTACCCGTAAGAGATCGGCTCAAAATAATATCCGGAAAGTCTTTGATCCGTTCAATTTTTCATAAAGCGGTTCCTGTCAGCATTTATCAAAAACTGTTTAGATCAAGCTCTTCTCGATATTATTTCGAGCCGATTTCTTGCAGGTACCCTTAAAAACATGTTTTAAACATAATGAACGGTTCAGATCACCAAAATAAAGGATCCCTCATTAGAAGCGCGGACTATATATGTATGAGTGAGCTTCTAATAAGGGATCCCCTATTTTGCTACGGTGTGGACCTCCTACTTCTTGATCAAATTATGATGATCTGAACCGTTCAATGTGTTTAAAACGTGTTTTTAAGGGTACCCGTAAGAGATCGGCTCAAAATAATATCCGGAAAGTCTCTGATCCGTTCAATTTTTCATAAAGCTGTTCCTGTCAGCATTTATCAAAAACTGTTTAGATCAAGCTCTTCTCGATATTATTTCGAGCCGATTTCTTGCAGGTACCCTTAAAAACATGTTTTAAACATAATGAACGGTTCAGATCACCAAAATAAAGGATCCCTCATTAGAAGCGCGGACTATATATGTATGAGTGAGCTTCTAATAAGGGATCCCCTATTTTGCTACGGTGTGGACCTCCTACTTCTTGATCAAATTATGATGATCTGAACCGTTCAATGTGTTTAAAACGTGTTTTTAAGGGTACCCGTAAGAGATCGGCTCAAAATAATATCCGAAAAGTCTTTGATCCGTTCAATTTTTCATAAAGCTGTTCCTGTCAGCATTTATCAAAAACTGTTTAGATCAAGCTCTTCTCGATATTATTTCGAGCCGATTTCTTGCAGGTACCCTTAAAAACATGTTTTAAACATAATGAACGGTTCAGATCATCAAAATAAAGGATCCCTCATTAGAAGCGCGGACTATATATGTATGAGTGAGCTTCTAATAAGGGATCCCCTATTTTGCTACGGTGTGGACCTCCTACTTCTTGATCAAATTATGATGATCTGAACCGTTCAATGTGTTTAAAACGTGTTTTTAAGGGTACCCGTAAGAGATCGGCTCAAAATAATATCCGGAAAGTCTTTGATCCGTTCAATTTTTCATAAAGCTGTTCCTGTCAGCATTTATCAAAAACTGTTTAGATCAAGCTCTCTTCTCGATATTATTTCGAGCCGATTTCTTGCAGGTACCCTTAAAAACATGTTTTAAACATAATGAACGGTTCAGATCATCAAAATAAAGGATCCCTCATTAGAAGCGCGGACTATATATGTATGAGTGAGCTTCTAATAAGGGATCCCCTATTTTGCTACGGTGTGGACCTCCTACTTCTTGATCAAATTATGATGATCTGAACCGTTCAATGTGTTTAAAACGTGTTTTTAAGGGTACCCGTAAGAGATCGGCTCAAAATAATATCCGGAAAGTCTTTGATCCGTTCAATTTTTCATAAAACTGTTCCTGTCAGCATTTATCAAAAACTGTTTAGATCAAGCTCTTCTCGATATTATTTCGAGCCGATTTCTTGCAGGTACCCTTAAAAACATGTTTTAAACATAATGAACGGTTCAGATCATCAAAATAAAGGATCCCTCATTAGAAGCGCGGACTATATATGTATGAGTGAGCTTCTAATAAGGGATCCCCTATTTTGCTACGGTGTGGACCTCCTACTTCTTGATCAAATTATGATGATCTGAACCGTTCAATGTGTTTAAAACGTGTTTTTAAGGGTACCCGTAAGAGATCGGCTCAAAATAATATCCGGAAAGTCTTTGATCCGTTCAATTTTTCATAAAGCTGTTCCTGTCAGCATTTATCAAAAACTGTTTAGATCAAGCTCTTCTCGATATTATTTCGAGCCGATTTCTTGTAGGTACCCTTAAAAACATGTTTTAAACATAATGAACGGTTCAGATCACCAAAATAAAGGATCCCTCATCAGAAGCGCGGACTATATATGTATGAGTGAGCTTCTAATAAGGGATCCCCTATTTTGCTACGGTGTGGACCTCCTACTTCTTGATCAAATTATGATGATCTGAACCGTTCAATGTGTTTAAAACGTGTTTTTAAGGGTACCCGTAAGAGATCGGCTCAAAATAATATCCGGAAAGTCTTTGATCCGTTCAATTTTTCATAAAGCTGTTCCTGTCAGCATTTATCAAAAACTGTTTAGATCAAGCTCTTCTCGATATTATTTCGAGCCGATTTCTTGCAGGTACCCTTAAAAACATGTTTTAAACATAATGAACGGTTCAGATCACCAAAATAAAGGATCCCTCATTAGAAGCGCGGACTATATATGTATGAGTGAGCTTCTAATAAGGGATCCCCTATTTTGCTACGGTGTGGACCTCCTACTTCTTGATCAAATTATGATGATCTGAACCGTTCAATGTGTTTAAAACGTGTTTTTAAGGGTACCCGTAAGAGATCGGCTCAAAATAATATCCGAAAAGTCTTTGATCCGTTCAATTTTTCATAAAGCTGTTCCTGTCAGCATTTATCAAAAACTGTTTAGACCAAGCTCTTCTCGATATTATTTCGAGCCGATTTCTTGCAGGTACCCTTAAAAACATGTTTTAAACATAATGAACGGTTCAGATCATCAAAATAAAGGATCCCTCATTAGAAGCGCGGACTATATATGTATGAGTGAGCTTCTAATAAAGGATCCCCTATTTTGCTACGGTGTGGACCTCCTACTTCTTGATCAAATTATGATGATCTGAACCGTTCAATGTGTTTAAAACGTGTTTTTAAGGGTACCCGTAAGAGATCGGCTCAAAATAATATCCGGAAAGTCTTTGATCCGTTCAATTTTTCATAAAGCTGTTCCTGTCAGCATTTATCAAAAGCTGTTTAGATCAAGCTCTCTTCTCGATATTATTTCGAGCCGATTTCTTGCAGGTACCCTTAAAAACATGTTTTAAACATAATGAACGGTTCAGATCATCAAAATAAAGGATCCCTCATTAGAAGCGCGGACTATATATGTATGAGTGAGCTTCTAATAAGGGATCCCCTATTTTGCTACGGTGTGGACCTCCTACTTCTTGATCAAATTATGATGATCTGAACCGTTCAATGTGTTTAAAACGTGTTTTTAAGGGTACCCGTAAGAGATCGGCTCAAAATAATATCCGGAAAGTCTTTGATCCGTTCAATTTTTCATAAAGCTGTTTCTGTCAGCATTTATCAAAAACTGTTTAGATCAAGCTCTTCTCGATATTATTTCGAGCCGATTTCTTGCAGGTACCCTTAAAAACATGTTTTAAACATAATGAACGGTTCAGATCATCAAAATAAAGGATCCCTCATTAGAAGCGCGGACTATATATGTATGAGTGAGCTTCTAATAAGGGATCCCCTATTTTGCTACGGTGTGGACCTCCTACTTCTTGATCAAATTATGATGATCTGAACCGTTCAATGTGTTTAAAACGTGTTTTTAAGGGTACCCGTAAGAGATCGGCTCAAAATAATATCCGGAAAGTCTTTGATCCGTTCAATTTTTCATAAAGCTGTTCCTGTCAGCATTTATCAAAAACTGTTTAGATCAAGCTCTCTTCTCGATATTATTTCGAGCCGATTTCTTGCAGGTACCCTTAAAAACATGTTTTAAACATAATGAACGGTTCAGATCATCAAAATAAAGGATCCCTCATTAGAAGCGCGGACTATATATGTATGAGTGAGCTTCTAATAAGGGATCTCCTATTTTGCTACGGTGTGGACCTCCTACTTCTTGATCAAATTATGATGATCTGAACCGTTCAATGTGTTTAAAACGTGTTTTTAAGGGTACCCGTAAGAGATCGGCTCAAAATAATATCCGGAAAGTCTTTGATCCGTTCAATTTTTCATAAAGCTGTTCCTGTCAGCATTTATCAAAAACTGTTTAGATCAAGCTCTTCTCGATATTATTTCGAGCCGATTTCTTGCAGGTACCCTTAAAAACATGTTTTAAACATAATGAACGGTTCAGATCACCAAAATAAAGGATCCCTCATTAGAAGCGCGGACTATATATGTATGAGTGAGCTTCTAATAAGGGATCCCCTATTTTGCTACGGTGTGGACCTCCTACTTCTTGATCAAATTATGATGATCTGAACCGTTCAATGTGTTTAAAACGTGTTTTTAAGGGTACCCGTAAGAGATCGGCTCAAAATAATATCCGGAAAGTCTTTGATCCGTTCAATTTTTCATAAAGCTCTTCCTGTCAGCATTTATCAAAAACTGTTTAGATCAAGCTCTTCTCGATATTATTTCGAGTCGATTTCTTGCAGGTACCCTTAAAAACATGTTTTAAACATAATGAACGGTTCAGATCACCAAAATAAAGGATCCCTCATTAGAAGCGCGGACTATATATGTATGAGTGAGCTTCTAATAAGGGATCCCCTATTTTGCTACGGTGTGGACCTCCTACTTCTTGATCAAATTATGATGATCTGAACCGTTCAATGTGTTTAAAACGTGTTTTTAAGGGTACCCGTAAGAGATCGGCTCAAAATAATATCCGGAAAGTCTTTGATCCGTTCAATTTTTCATAAAGCTGTTCCTGTCAGCATTTATCAAAAACTGTTTAGATCAAGCTCTTCTCGATATTATTTCGAGCCGATTTCTTGCAGGTACCCTTAAAAACATGTTTTAAACATAATGAACGGTTCAGATCACCAAAATAAAGGATCCCTCATTAGAAGCGCGGACTATATATGTATGAGTGAGCTTCTAATAAGGGATCCCCTATTTTGCTACGGTGTGGACCTCCTACTTCTTGATCAAATTATGATGATCTGAACCGTTCAATGTGTTTAAAACGTGTTTTTAAGGGTACCCGTAAGAGATCGGCTCAAAATAATATCCGGAAAGTCTTTGATCCGTTCAATTTTTCATAAAGCTGTTCCTGTCAGCATTTATCAAAAACTGTTTAGATCAAGCTCTTCTCGATATTATTTCGAGCCGATTTCTTGCAGGTACCCTTAAAAACATGTTTTAAACATAATGAACGGTTCAGATCACCAAAATAAAGGATCCCTCATTAGAAGCGCGGACTATATATGTATGAGTGAGCTTCTAATAAGGGATCCCCTATTTTGCTACGGTGTGGACCTCCTACTTCTTGATCAAATTATGATGATCTGAACCGTTCAATGTGTTAAAACGTGTTTTTAAGGGTACCCGTAAGAGATCGGCTCAAAATAATATCCGGAAAGTCTTTGATCCGTTCAATTTTTCATAAAGCTGTTCCTGTCAGCATTTATCAAAAACTGTTTAGATCAAGCTCTTCTCGATATTATTTCGAGCCGATTTCTTGCAGGTACCCTTAAAAACATGTTTTAAACATAATGAACGGTTCAGATCACCAAAATAAAGGATCCCTCATTAGAAGCGCGGACTATATATGTATGAGTGAGTTTCTAATAAGGGATCCCCTATTTTGCTACGGTGTGGACCTCCTACTTCTTGATCAAATTATGATGATCTGAACCGTTCAATGTGTTTAAAACGTGTTTTTAAGGGTACCCGTAAGAGATCGGCTCAAAATAATATCCGGAAAGTCTTTGATCCGTTCAATTTTTCATAAAGCTGTTCCTGTCAGCATTTATCAAAAACTGTTTAGATCAAGCTCTTCTCGATATTATTTCGAGCCGATTTCTTGCAGGTACCCTTAAAAACATGTTTTAAACATAATGAACGGTTCAGATCACCAAAATAAAGGATCCCTCATTAGAAGCGCGGACTATATATGTATGAGTGAGCTTCTAATAAGGGATCCCCTATTTTGCTACGGTGTGGACCTCCTACTTCTTGATCAAATTATGATGATCTGAACCGTTCAATGTGTTTAAACGTGTTTTTAAGGGTACCCGTAAGAGATCGGCTCAAAATAATATCCGGAAAGTCTTTGATCCGTTCAATTTTTCATAAAGCTGTTCCTGTCAGCATTTATCAAAAACTGTTTAGATCAAGCTCTTCTCGATATTATTTCGAGCCGATTTCTTGCAGGTACCCTTAAAAACATGTTTTAAACATAATGAACGGTTCAGATCACCAAAATAAAGGATCCCTCATTAGAAGCGCGGACTATATATGTATGAGTGAGCTTCTAATAAGGGATCCCCTATTTTGCTACGGTGTGGACCTCCTACTTCTTGATCAAATTATGATGATCTGAACCGTTCAATGTGTTTAAAACGTGTTTTTAAGGGTACCCGTAAGAGATCGGCTCAAAATAATATCCGGAAAGTCTTTGATCCGTTCAATTTTTCATAAAGCTCTTCCTGTCAGCATTTATCAAAAACTGTTTAGATCAAGCTCTCTTCTCGATATTATTTCGAGCCGATTTCTTGCAGGTACCCTTAAAAACATGTTTTAAACATAATGAACGGTTCAGATCATCAAAATAAAGGATCCCTCATTAGAAGCGCGGACTATATATGTATGAGTGAGCTTCTAATAAGGGATCCCCTATTTTGCTACGGTGTGGACCTCCTACTTCTTGATCAAATTATGATGATCTGAACCGTTCAATGTGTTTAAAACGTGTTTTTAAGGGTACCCGTAAGAGATCGGCTCAAAATAATATCCGGAAAGTCTTTGATCCGTTCAATTTTTCATAAAGCTGTTCCTGTCAGCATTTATCAAAAACTGTTTAGATCAAGCTCTTCTCGATATTATTTCGAGCCGATTTCTTGCAGGTACCCTTAAAAACATGTTTTAAACATAATGAACGGTTCAGATCATCAAAATAAAGGATCCCTCATTAGAAGCGCGGACTATATATGTATGAGTGAGCTTCTAATAAGGGATCCCCTATTTTGCTACGGTGTGGACCTCCTACTTCTTGATCAAATTATGATGATCTGAACCGTTCAATGTGTTTAAAACGTGTTTTTAAGGGTACCCGTAAGAGATCGGCTCAAAATAATATCCGGAAAGTCTTTGATCCGTTCAATTTTTCATAAAGCTGTTCCTGTCAGCATTTATCAAAAACTGTTTAGATCAAGCTCTCTTCTCGATATTATTTCGAGCCGATTTCTTGCAGGTACCCTTAAAAACATGTTTTAAACATAATGAACGGTTCAGATCATCAAAATAAAGGATCCCTCATTAGAAGCGCGGACTATATATGTATGAGTGAGCTTCTAATAAGGGATCCCCTATTTTGCTACGGTGTGGACCTCCTACTTCTTGATCAAATTATGATGATCTGAACCGTTCAATGTGTTTAAAACGTGTTTTTAAGGGTACCCGTAAGAGATCGGCTCAAAATAATATCCGGAAAGTCTTTGATCCGTTCAATTTTTCATAAAGCTGTTCCTGTCAGCATTTATCAAAAACTGTTTAGATCAAGCTCTTCTCGATATTATTTCGAGCCGATTTCTTGCAGGTACCCTTAAAAACATGTTTTAAACATAATGAACGGTTCAGATCATCAAAATAAAGGATCCCTCATTAGAAGCGCGGACTATATATGTATGAGTGAGCTTCTAATAAGGGATCCCCTATTTTGCTACGGTGTGGACCTCCTACTTCTTGATCAAATTATGATGATCTGAACCGTTCAATGTGTTTAAAACGTGTTTTTAAGGGTACCCGTAAGAGATCGGCTCAAAATAATATCCGGAAAGTCTTTGATCCGTTCAATTTTTCATAAAGCTGTTCCTGTCAGCATTTATCAAAAACTGTTTAGATCAAGCTCTTCTCGATATTATTTCGAGCCGATTTCTTGCAGGTACCCTTAAAAACATGTTTTAAACATAATGAACGGTTCAGATCATCAAAATAAAGGATCCCTCATTAGAAGCGCGGACTATATATGTATGAGTGAGCTTCTAATAAGGGATCCCCTATTTTGCTACGGTGTGGACCTCCTACTTCTTGATCAAATTATGATGATCTGAACCGTTCAATGTGTTTAAAACGTGTTTTTAAGGGTACCCGTAAGAGATCGGCTCAAAATAATATCCGGAAAGTCTTTGATCCGTTCAATTTTTCATAAAGCTGTTCCTGTCAGCATTTATCAAAAACTGTTTAGATCAAGCTCTTCTCGATATTATTTCGAGCCGATTTCTTGCAGGTACCCTTAAAAACATGTTTTAAACATAATGAACGGTTCAGATCATCAAAATAAAGGATCCCTCATTAGAAGCGCGGACTATATATGTATGAGTGAGCTTCTAATAAGGGATCCCCTATTTTGCTACGGTGTGGACCTCCTACTTCTTGATCAAATTATGATGATCTGAACCGTTCAATGTGTTTAAAACGTGTTTTTAAGGGTACCCGTAAGAGATCGGCTCAAAATAATATCCGGAAAGTCTTTGATCCGTTCAATTTTTCATAAAGCTGTTCCTGTCAGCATTTATCAAAAACTGTTTAGATCAAGCTCTTCTCGATATTATTTCGAGCCGATTTCTTGCAGGTACCCTTAAAAACATGTTTTAAACATAATGAACGGTTCAGATCATCAAAATAAAGGATCCCTCATTAGAAGCGCGGACTATATATGTATGAGTGAGCTTCTAATAAGGGATCCCCTATTTTGCTACGGTGTGGACCTCCTACTTCTTGATCAAATTATGATGATCTGAACCGTTCAATGTGTTTAAAACGTGTTTTTAAGGGTACCCGTAAGAGATCGGCTCAAAATAATATCCGGAAAGTCTTTGATCCGTTCAATTTTTCATAAAGCTGTTCCTGTCAGCATTTATCAAAAACTGTTTAGATCAAGCTCTCTTCTCGATATTATTTCGAGCCGATTTCTTGCAGGTACCCTTGAAAACATGTTTTAAACATAATGAACGGTTCAGATCATCAAAATAAAGGATCCCTCATTAGAAGCGCGGACTATATATGTATGAGTGAGCTTCTAATAAGGGATCCCCTATTTTGCTACGGTGTGGACCTCCTACTTCTTGATCAAATTATGATGATCTGAACCGTTCAATGTGTTTAAAACGTGTTTTTAAGGGTACCCGTAAGAGATCGGCTCAAAATAATATCCGGAAAGTCTTTGATCCGTTCAATTTTTCATAAAGCTGTTCCTGTCAGCATTTATCAAAAACTGTTTAGATCAAGCTCTTCTCGATATTATTTCGAGCCGATTTCTTGCAGGTACCCTTAAAAACATGTTTTAAACATAATGAACGGTTCAGATCATCAAAATAAAGGATCCCTCATTAGAAGCGCGGACTATATATGTATGAGTGAGCTTCTAATAAGGGATCCCCTATTTTGCTACGGTGTGGACCTCCTACTTCTTGATCAAATTATGATGATCTGAACCGTTCAATGTGTTTAAAACGTGTTTTTAAGGGTACCCGTAAGAGATCGGCTCAAAATAATATCCGGAAAGTCTTTGATCCGTTCAATTTTTCATAAAGCTGTTCCTGTCAGCATTTATCAAAAACTGTTTAGATCAAGCTCTTCTCGATATTATTTCGAGCCGATTTCTTGCAGGTACCCTTAAAAACATGTTTTAAACATAATGAACGGTTCAGATCATCAAAATAAAGGATCCCTCATTAGAAGCGCGGACTATATATGCATGAGTGAGCTTCTAATAAGGGATCCCCTATTTTGCTACGGTGTGGACCTCCTACTTCTTGATCAAATTATGATGATCTGAACCGTTCAATGTGTTTAAAACGTGTTTTTAAGGGTACCCGTAAGAGATCGGCTCAAAATAATATCCGGAAAGTCTTTGATCCGTTCAATTTTTCATAAAGCTGTTCCTGTCAGCATTTATCAAAAACTGTTTAGATCAAGCTCTTCTCGATATTATTTCGAGCCGATTTCTTGCAGGTACCCTTAAAAACATGTTTTAAACATAATGAACGGTTCAGATCATCAAAATAAAGGATCCCTCATTAGAAGCGCGGACTATATATGTATGAGTGAGCTTCTAATAAGGGATCCCCTATTTTGCTACGGTGTGGACCTCCTACTTCTTGATCAAATTATGATGATCTGAACCGTTCAATGTGTTTAAAACGTGTTTTTAAGGGTACCCGTAAGAGATCGGCTCAAAATAATATCCGGAAAGTCTTTGATCCGTTCAATTTTTCATAAAGCTGTTCCTGTCAGCATTTATCAAAAACTGTTTAGATCAAGCTCTCTTCTCGATATTGTTTTGAGCCGATTTCTTGCAGGTACCCTTAAAAACATGTTTTAAACATAATGAACGGTTCAGATCATCAAAATAAAGGATCCCTCATTAGAAGCGCGGACTATATATGTATGAGTGAGCTTCTAATAAGGGATCCCCTATTTTGCTACGGTGTGGACCTCCTACTTCTTGATCAAATTATGATGATCTGAACCGTTCAATGTGTTTAAAACGTGTTTTTAAGGGTACCCGTAAGAGATCGGCTCAAAATAATATCCGGAAAGTCTTTGATCCGTTCAATTTTTCATAAAGCTGTTCCTGTCAGCATTTATCAAAAACTGTTTAGATCAAGCTCTTCTCGATATTATTTCGAGCCGATTTCTTGCAGGTACCCTTAAAAACATGTTTTAAACATAATGAACGGTTCAGATCATCAAAATAAAGGATCCCTCATTAGAAGCGCGGACTATATATGTATGAGTGAGCTTCTAATAAGGGATCCCCTATTTTGCTACGGTGTGGACCTCCTACTTCTTGATCAAATTATGATGATCTGAACCGTTCAATGTGTTTAAAACGTGTTTTTAAGGGTACCCGTAAGAGATCGGCTCAAAATAATATCCGGAAAGTCTTTGATCCGTTCAATTTTTCATAAAGCTGTTCCTGTCAGCATTTATCAAAAACTGTTTAGATCAAGCTCTCTTCTCGATATTATTTCGAGCCGATTTCTTGCAGGTACCCTTAAAAACATGTTTTAAACATAATGAACGGTTCAGATCATCAAAATAAAGGATCCCTCATTAGAAGCGCGGACTATATATGTATGAGTGAGCTTCTAATAAGGGATCCCCTATTTTGCTACGGTGTGGACCTCCTACTTCTTGATCAAATTATGATGATCTGAACCGTTCAATGTGTTTAAAACGTGTTTTTAAGGGTACCCGTAAGAGATCGGCTCAAAATAATATCCGGAAAGTCTTTGATCCGTTCAATTTTTCATAAAGCTGTTCCTGTCAGCATTTATCAAAAACTGTTTAGATCAAGCTCTCTTCTCGATATTATTTCGAGCCGATTTCTTGCAGGTACCCTTAAAAACATGTTTTAAACATAATGAACGGTTCAGATCATCAAAATAAAGGATCCCTCATTAGAAGCGCGGACTATATATGTATGAGTGAGCTTCTAATAAGGGATCCCCTATTTTGCTACGGTGTGGACCTCCTACTTCTTGATCAAATTATGATGATCTGAACCGTTCAATGTGTTTAAAACGTGTTTTTAAGGGTACCCGTAAGAGATCGGCTCAAAATAATATCCGGAAAGTCTTTGATCCGTTCAATTTTTCATAAAGCTGTTCCTGTCAGCATTTATCAAAAACTGTTTAGATCAAGCTCTTCTCGATATTATTTCGAGCCGATTTCTTGCAGGTACCCTTAAAAACATGTTTTAAACATAATGAACGGTTCAGATCATCAAAATAAAGGATCCCTCATTAGAAGCGCGGACTATATATGTATGAGTGAGCTTCTAATAAGGGATCCCCTATTTTGCTACGGTGTGGACCTCCTACTTCTTGATCAAATTATGATGATCTGAACCGTTCAATGTGTTTAAAACGTGTTTTTAAGGGTACCCGTAAGAGATCGGCTCAAAATAATATCCGGAAAGTCTTTGATCCGTTCAATTTTTCATAAAGCTGTTCCTGTCAGCATTTATCAAAAACTGTTTAGATCAAGCTCTCTTCTCGATATTATTTCGAGCCGATTTCTTGCAGGTACCCTTAAAAACATGTTTTAAACATAATGAACGGTTCAGATCATCAAAATAAAGGATCCCTCATTAGAAGCGCGGACTATATATGTATGAGTGAGCTTCTAATAAGAGATCCCCTATTTTGCTACGGTGTGGACCTCCTACTTCTTGATCAAATTATGATGATCTGAACCGTTCAATGTGTTTAAAACGTGTTTTTAAGGGTACCCGTAAGAGATCGGCTCAAAATAATATCCGGAAAGTCTTTGATCCGTTCAATTTTTCATAAAGCTGTTCCTGTCAGCATTTATCAAAAACTGTTTAGATCAAGCTCTCTTCTCGATATTATTTCGAGCCGATTTCTTGCAGGTACCCTTAAAAACATGTTTTAAACATAAGGAACGGTTCAGATCATCAAAATAAAGGATCCCTCATTAGAAGCGCGGACTATATATGTATGAGTGAGCTTCTAATAAGGGATCCCCTATTTTGCTACGGTGTGGACCTCCTACTTCTTGATCAAATTATGATGATCTGAACCGTTCAATGTGTTTAAAACGTGTTTTTAAGGGTACCCGTAAGAGATCGGCTCAAAATAATATCCGGAAAGTCTTTGATCCGTTCAATTTTTCATAAAGCTGTTCCTGTCAGCATTTATCAAAAACTGTTTAGATCAAGCTCTTCTCGATATTATTTCGAGCCGATTTCTTGCAGGTACCCTTAAAAACATGTTTTAAACATAATGAACGGTTCAGATCATCAAAATAAAGGATCCCTCATTAGAAGCGCGGACTATATATGTATGAGTGAGCTTCTAATAAGGGATCCCCTATTTTGCTACGGTGTGGACCTCCTACTTCTTGATCAAATTATGATGATCTGAACCGTTCAATGTGTTTAAAACGTGTTTTTAAGGGTACCCGTAAGAGATCGGCTCAAAATAATATCCGGAAAGTCTTTGATCCGTTCAATTTTTCATAAAGCTGTTCCTGTCAGCATTTATCAAAAACTGTTTAGATCAAGCTCTCTTCTCGATATTATTTCGAGCCGATTTCTTGCAGGTACCCTTAAAAACATGTTTTAAACATAATGAACGGTTCAGATCATCAAAATAAAGGATCCCTCATTAGAAGCGCGGACTATATATGTATGAGTGAGCTTCTAATAAGGGATCCCCTATTTTGCTACGGTGTGGACCTCCTACTTCTTGATCAAATTATGATGATCTGAACCGTTCAATGTGTTTAAAACGTGTTTTTAAGGGTACCCGTAAGAGATCGGCTCAAAATAATATCCGGAAAGTCTTTGATCCGTTCAATTTTTCATAAAGCTGTTCCTGTCAGCATTTATCAAAAACTGTTTAGATCAAGCTCTTCTCGATATTATTTCGAGCCGATTTCTTGCAGGTACCCTTAAAAACATGTTTTAAACATAATGAACGGTTCAGATCATCAAAATAAAGGATCCCTCATTAGAAGCGCGGACTATATATGTATGAGTGAGCTTCTAATAAGGGATCCCCTATTTTGCTACGGTGTGGACCTCCTACTTCTTGATCAAATTATGATGATCTGAACCGTTCAATGTGTTTAAAACGTGTTTTTAAGGGTACCCGTAAGAGATCGGCTCAAAATAATATCCGGAAAGTCTTTGATCCGTTCAATTTTTCATAAAGCTGTTCCTGTCAGCATTTATAAAAAACTGTTTAGATCAAGCTCTTCTCGATATTATTTCGAGCCGATTTCTTGCAGGTACCCTTAAAAACATGTTTTAAACATAATGAACGGTTCAGATCATCAAAATAAAGGATCCCTCATTAGAAGCGCGGACTATATATGTATGAGTGAGCTTCTAATAAGGGATCCCCTATTTTGCTACGGTGTGGACCTCCTACTTCTTGATCAAATTATGATGATCTGAACCGTTCAATGTGTTTAAAACGTGTTTTTAAGGGTACCCGTAAGAGATCGGCTCAAAATAATATCCGGAAAGTCTTTGATCCGTTCAATTTTTCATAAAGCTGTTCCTGTCAGCATTTATCAAAAACTGTTTAGATCAAGCTCTTCTCGATATTATTTCGAGCCGATTTCTTGCAGGTACCCTTAAAAACATGTTTTAAACATAATGAACGGTTCAGATCATCAAAATAAAGGATCCCTCATTAGAAGCGCGGACTATATATGTATGAGTGAGCTTCTAATAAGGGATCCCCTATTTTGCTACGGTGTGGACCTCCTACTTCTTGATCAAATTATGATGATCTGAACCGTTCAATGTGTTTAAAACGTGTTTTTAAGGGTACCCGTAAGAGATCGGCTCAAAATAATATCCGGAAAGTCTTTGATCCGTTCAATTTTTCATAAAGCTGTTCCTGTCAGCATTTATCAAAAACTGTTTAGATCAAGCTCTTCTCGATATTATTTCGAGCCGATTTCTTGCAGGTACCCTTAAAAACATGTTTTAAACATAATGAACGGTTCAGATCATCAAAATAAAGGATCCCTCATTAGAAGCGCGTACTATATATGTATGAGTGAGCTTCTAATAAGGGATCCCCTATTTTGCTACGGTGTGGACCTCCTACTTCTTGATCAAATTATGATGATCTGAACCGTTCAATGTGTTTAAAACGTGTTTTTAAGGGTACCCGTAAGAGATCGGCTCAAAATAATATCCGGAAAGTCTTTGATCCGTTCAATTTTTCATAAAGCTGTTCCTGTCAGCATTTATAAAAAACTGTTTAGATCAAGCTCTTCTCGATATTATTTCGAGCCGATTTCTTGCAGGTACCCTTAAAAACATGTTTTAAACATAATGAACGGTTCAGATCGTCAAAATAAAGGATCCCTCATTAGAAGCGCGGACTATATATGTATGAGTGAGCTTCTAATAAGGGATCCCCTATTTTGCTACGGTGTGGACCTCCTACTTCTTGATCAAATTATGATGATCTGAACCGTTCAATGTGTTTAAAACGTGTTTTTAAGGGTACCCGTAAGAGATCGGCTCAAAATAATATCCGGAATGTCTTTGATCCGTTCAATTTTTCATAAAGCTGTTCCTGTCAGCATTTATCAAAAACTGTTTAGATCAAGCTCTTCTCGATATTATTTCGAGCCGATTTCTTGCAGGTACCCTTAAAAACATGTTTTAAACATAATGAACGGTTCAGATCATCAAAATAAAGGATCCCTCATTAGAAGCGCGGACTATATATGTATGAGTGAGCTTCTAATAAGGGATCCCCTATTTTGCTACGGTGTGGACCTCCTACTTCTTGATCAAATTATGATGATCTGAACCGTTCAATGTGTTTAAAACGTGTTTTTAAGGGTACCCGTAAGAGATCGGCTCAAAATAATATCCGGAAAGTCTTTGATCCGTTCAATTTTTCATAAAGCTGTTCCTGTCAGCATTTATCAAAAACTGTTTAGATCAAGCTCTCTTCTCGATATTATTTCGAGCCGATTTCTTGCAGGTACCCTTAAAAACATGTTTTAAACATAATGAACGGTTCAGATCATCAAAATAAAGGATCCCTCATTAGAAGCGCGGACTATATATGTATGAGTGAGCTTCTAATAAGGGATCCCCTATTTTGCTACGGTGTGGACCTCCTACTTCTTGATCAAATTATGATGATCTGAACCGTTCAATGTGTTTAAAACGTGTTTTTAAGGGTACCCGTAAGAGATCGGCTCAAAATAATATCCGGAAAGTCTTTGATCCGTTCAATTTTTCATAAAGCTGTTCCTGTCAGCATTTATCAAAAACTGTTTAGATCAAGCTCTTCTCGATATTATTTCGAGCCGATTTCTTGCAGGTACCCTTAAAAACATGTTTTAAACATAATGAACGGTTCAGATCATCAAAATAAAGGATCCCTCATTAGAAGCGCGGACTATATATGTATGAGTGAGCTTCTAATAAGGGATCCCCTATTTTGCTACGGTGTGGACCTCCTACTTCTTGATCAAATTATGATGATCTGAACCGTTCAATGTGTTTAAAACGTGTTTTTAAGGGTACCCGTAAGAGATCGGCTCAAAATAATATCCGGAAAGTCTTTGATCCGTTCAATTTTTCATAAAGCTGTTCCTGTCAGCATTTATAAAAAACTGTTTAGATCAAGCTCTTCTCGATATTATTTCGAGCCGATTTCTTGCAGGTACCCTTAAAAACATGTTTTAAACATAATGAACGGTTCAGATCATCAAAATAAAGGATCCCTCATTAGAAGCGCGGACTATATATGTATGACTGAGCTTCTAATAAGGGATCCCCTATTTTGCTACGGTGTGGACCTCCTACTTCTTGATCAAATTATGATGATCTGAACCGTTCAATGTGTTTAAAACGTGTTTTTAAGGGTACCCGTAAGAGATCGGCTCAAAATAATATCCGGAAAGTCTTTGATCCGTTCAATTTTTCATAAAGCTGTTCCTGTCAGCATTTATCAAAAACTGTTTAGATCAAGCTCTTCTCGATATTATTTCGAGCCGATTTCTTGCAGGTACCCTTAAAAACATGTTTTAAACATAATGAACGGTTCAGATCATCAAAATAAAGGATCCCTCATTAGAAGCGCGGACTATATATGTATGAGTGAGCTTCTAATAAGGGATCCCCTATTTTGCTACGGTGTGGACCTCCTACTTCTTGATCAAATTATGATGATCTGAACCGTTCAATGTGTTTAAAACGTGTTTTTAAGGGTACCCGTAAGAGATCGGCTCAAAATAATATCCGGAAAGTCTTTGATCCGTTCAATTTTTCATAAAGCTGTTCCTGTCAGCATTTATCAAAAACTGTTTAGATCAAGCTCTTCTCGATATTATTTCGAGCCGATTTCTTGCAGGTACCCTTAAAAACATGTTTTAAACATAATGAACGGTTCAGATCATCAAAATAAAGGATCCCTCATTAGAAGCGCGTACTATATATGTATGAGTGAGCTTCTAATAAGGGATCCCCTATTTTGCTACGGTGTGGACCTCCTACTTCTTGATCAAATTATGATGATCTGAACCGTTCAATGTGTTTAAAACGTGTTTTTAAGGGTACCCGTAAGAGATCGGCTCAAAATAATATCCGGAAAGTCTTTGATCCGTTCAATTTTTCATAAAGCTGTTCCTGTCAGCATTTATAAAAAACTGTTTAGATCAAGCTCTTCTCGATATTATTTCGAGCCGATTTCTTGCAGGTACCCTTAAAAACATGTTTTAAACATAATGAACGGTTCAGATCATCAAAATAAAGGATCCCTCATTAGAAGCGCGGACTATATATGTATGAGTGAGCTTCTAATAAGGGATCCCCTATTTTGCTACGGTGTGGACCTCCTACTTCTTGATCAAATTATGATGATCTGAACCGTTCAATGTGTTTAAAACGTGTTTTTAAGGGTACCCGTAAGAGATCGGCTCAAAATAATATCCGGAATGTCTTTGATCCGTTCAATTTTTCATAAAGCTGTTCCTGTCAGCATTTATCAAAAACTGTTTAGATCAAGCTCTTCTCGATATTATTTCGAGCCGATTTCTTGCAGGTACCCTTAAAAACATGTTTTAAACATAATGAACGGTTCAGATCATCAAAATAAAGGATCCCTCATTAGAAGCGCGGACTATATATGTATGAGTGAGCTTCTAATAAGGGATCCCCTATTTTGCTACGGTGTGGACCTCCTACTTCTTGATCAAATTATGATGATCTGAACCGTTCAATGTGTTTAAAACGTGTTTTTAAGGGTACCCGTAAGAGATCGGCTCAAAATAATATCCGGAAAGTCTTTGATCCGTTCAATTTTTCATAAAGCTGTTCCTGTCAGCATTTATCAAAAACTGTTTAGATCAAGCTCTCTTCTCGATATTATTTCGAGCCGATTTCTTGCAGGTACCCTTAAAAACATGTTTTAAACATAATGAACGGTTCAGATCATCAAAATAAAGGATCCCTCATTAGAAGCGCGGACTATATATGTATGAGTGAGCTTCTAATAAGGGATCCCCTATTTTGCTACGGTGTGGACCTCCTACTTCTTGATCAAATTATGATGATCTGAACCATTCAATGTGTTTAAAACGTGTTTTTAAGGGTACCCGTAAGAGATCGGCTCAAAATAATATCCGGAAAGTCTTTGATCCGTTCAATTTTTCATAAAGCTGTTCCTGTCAGCATTTATCAAAAACTGTTTAGATCAAGCTCTTCTCGATATTATTTCGAGCCGATTTCTTGCAGGTACCCTTAAAAACATGTTTTAAACATAATGAACGGTTCAGATCATCAAAATAAAGGATCCCTCATTAGAAGCGCGGACTATATATGTATGAGTGAGCTTCTAATAAGGGATCCCCTATTTTGCTACGGTGTGGACCTCCTACTTCTTGATCAAATTATGATGATCTGAACCGTTCAATGTGTTTAAAACGTGTTTTTAAGGGTACCCGTAAGAGATCGGCTCAAAATAATATCCGGAAAGTCTTTGATCCGTTCAATTTTTCATAAAGCTGTTCCTGTCAGCATTTATAAAAAACTGTTTAGATCAAGCTCTTCTCGATATTATTTCGAGCCGATTTCTTGCAGGTACCCTTAAAAACATGTTTTAAACATAATGAACGGTTCAGATCATCAAAATAAAGGATCCCTCATTAGAAGCGCGGACTATATATGTATGAGTGAGCTTCTAATAAGGGATCCCCTATTTTGCTACGGTGTGGACCTCCTACTTCTTGATCAAATTATGATGATCTGAACCGTTCAATGTGTTTAAAACGTGTTTTTAAGGGTACCCGTAAGAGATCGGCTCAAAATAATATCCGGAAAGTCTTTGATCCGTTCAATTTTTCATAAAGCTGTTCCTGTCAGCATTTATCAAAAACTGTTTAGATCAAGCTCTTCTCGATATTATTTCGAGCCGATTTCTTGCAGGTACCCTTAAAAACATGTTTTAAACATAATGAACGGTTCAGATCATCAAAATAAAGGATCCCTCATTAGAAGCGCGGACTATATATGTATGAGTGAGCTTCTAATAAGGGATCCCCTATTTTGCTACGGTGTGGACCTCCTACTTCTTGATCAAATTATGATGATCTGAACCGTTCAATGTGTTTAAAACGTGTTTTTAAGGGTACCCGTAAGAGATCGGCTCAAAATAATATCCGGAAAGTCTTTGATCCGTTCAATTTTTCATAAAGCTGTTCCTGTCAGCATTTATCAAAAACTGTTTAGATCAAGCTCTTCTCGATATTATTTCGAGCCGATTTCTTGCAGGTACCCTTAAAAACATGTTTTAAACATAATGAACGGTTCAGATCATCAAAATAAAGGATCCCTCAATAGAAGCGCGTACTATATATGTATGAGTGAGCTTCTAATAAGGGATCCCCTATTTTGCTACGGTGTGGACCTCCTACTTCTTGATCAAATTATGATGATCTGAACCGTTCAATGTGTTTAAAACGTGTTTTTAAGGGTACCCGTAAGAGATCGGCTCAAAATAATATCCGGAAAGTCTTTGATCCGTTCAATTTTTCATAAAGCTGTTCCTGTCAGCATTTATAAAAAACTGTTTAGATCAAGCTCTTCTCGATATTATTTCGAGCCGATTTCTTGCAGGTACCCTTAAAAACATGTTTTAAACATAATGAACGGTTCAGATCATCAAAATAAAGGATCCCTCATTAGAAGCGCGGACTATATATGTATGAGTGAGCTTCTAATAAG
Source organism: Arctostaphylos glauca (assembly GCA_019985065.2). Classification (NCBI taxonomy): domain Eukaryota; kingdom Viridiplantae; phylum Streptophyta; class Magnoliopsida; order Ericales; family Ericaceae; genus Arctostaphylos; species Arctostaphylos glauca. Next base: position 768,540 of record JAHSPW020000023.1, read on the forward strand.
GGATCCCCTATTTTGCTACGGTGTGGACCTCCTACTTCTTGATCAAATTATGATGATCTGAACCGTTCAATGTGTTTAAAACGTGTTTTTAAGGGTACCCGTAAGAGATCGGCTCAAAATAATATCCGGAAAGTCTTTGATCCGTTCAATTTTTCATAAAGCTGTTCCTGTCAGCATTTATCAAAAACTGTTTAGATCAAGCTCTTCTCGATATTATTTCGAGCCGATTTCTTGCAGGTACCCTTAAAAACATGTTTTAAACATAATGAACGGTTCAGATCATCAAAATAAAGGATCCCTCATTAGAAGCGCGGACTATATATGTATGAGTGAGCTTCTAATAAGGGATCCCCTATTTTGCTACGGTGTGGACCTCCTACTTCTTGATCAAATTATGATGATCTGAACCGTTCAATGTGTTTAAAACGTGTTTTTAAGGGTACCCGTAAGAGATCGGCTCAAAATAATATCCGGAAAGTCTTTGATCCGTTCAATTTTTCATAAAGCTGTTCCTGTCAGCATTTATCAAAAACTGTTTAGATCAAGCTCTTCTCGATATTATTTCGAGCCGATTTCTTGCAGGTACCCTTAAAAACATGTTTTAAACATAATGAACGGTTCAGATCATCAAAATAAAGGATCCCTCATTAGAAGCGCGGACTATATATGTATGAGTGAGCTTCTAATAAGGGATCCCCTATTTTGCTACGGTGTGGACCTCCTACTTCTTGATCAAATTATGATGATCTGAACCGTTCAATGTGTTTAAAACGTGTTTTTAAGGGTACCCGTAAGAGATCGGCTCAAAATAATATCCGGAAAGTCTTTGATCCGTTCAATTTTTCATAAAGCTGTTCCTGTCAGCATTTATCAAAAACTGTTTAGATCAAGCTCTTCTCGATATTATTTCGAGCCGATTTCTTGCAGGTACCCTTAAAAACATGTTTTAAACTTAATGAACGGTTCAGATCATCAAAATAAAGGATCCCTCATTAGAAGCGCGGACTATATATGTATGAGTGAGCTTCTAATAAGGGATCCCCTATTTTGCTACGGTGTGGACCTCCTACTTCTTGATCAAATTATGATGATCTGAACCGTTCAATGTGTTTAAAACGTGTTTTTAAGGGTACCCGTAAGAGATCGGCTCAAAATAATATCCGGAAAGTCTTTGATCCGTTCAATTTTTCATAAAGCTGTTCCTGTCAGCATTTATCAAAAACTGTTTAGATCAAGCTCTCTTCTCGATATTATTTCGAGCCGATTTCTTGCAGGTACCCTTAAAAACATGTTTTAAACATAATGAACGGTTCAGATCATCAAAATAAAGGATCCCTCATTAGAAGCGCGGACTATATATGTATGAGTGAGCTTCTAATAAGGGATCCCCTATTTTGCTACGGTGTGGACCTCCTACTTCTTGATCAAATTATGATGATCTGAACCGTTCAATGTGTTTAAAACGTGTTTTTAAGGGTACCCGTAAGAGATCGGCTCAAAATAATATCCGGAAAGTCTTTGATCCGTTCAATTTTTCATAAAGCTGTTCCTGTCAGCATTTATCAAAAACTGTTTAGATCAAGCTCTTCTCGATATTATTTCGAGCCGATTTCTTGCAGGTACCCTTAAAAACATGTTTTAAACTTAATGAACGGTTCAGATCATCAAAATAAAGGATCCCTCATTAGAAGCGCGGACTATATATGTATGAGTGAGCTTCTAATAAGGGATCCCCTATTTTGCTACGGTGTGGACCTCCTACTTCTTGATAAAATTATGATGATCTGAACCGTTCAATGTGTTTAAAACGTGTTTTTAAGGGTACCCGTAAGAGATCGGCTCAAAATAATATCCGGAAAGTCTTTGATCCGTTCAATTTTTCATAAAGTTGTTCCTGTCAGCATTTATCAAAAACTGTTTAGATCAAGCTCTTCTCGATATTATTTCGAGCCGATTTCTTGCAGGTACCCTTAAAAACATGTTTTAAACATAATGAACGGTTCAGATCATCAAAATAAAGGATCCCTCATTAGAAGCGCGGACTATATATGTATGAGTGAGCTTCTAATAAGGGATCCCCTATTTTGCTACGGTGTGGACCTCCTACTTCTTGATCAAATTATGATGATCTGAACCGTTCAATGTGTTTAAAACGTGTTTTTAAGGGTACCCGTAAGAGATCGGCTCAAAATAATATCCGGAAAGTCTTTGATCCGTTCAATTTTTCATAAAGCTGTTCCTGTCAGCATTTATCAAAAACTGTTTAGATCAAGCTCTCTTCTCGATATTATTTCGAGCCGATTTCTTGCAGGTACCCTTAAAAACATGTTTTAAACATAATGAACGGTTCAGATCATCAAAATAAAGGATCCCTCATTAGAAGCGCGGACTATATATGTATGAGTGAGCTTCTAATAAGGGATCCCCTATTTTGCTACGGTGTGGACCTCCTACTTCTTGATCAAATTATGATGATCTGAACCGTTCAATGTGTTTAAAACGTGTTTTTAAGGGTACCCGTAAGAGATCGGCTCAAAATAATATCCGGAAAGTCTTTGATCCGTTCAATTTTTCATAAAGCTGTTCCTGTCAGCATTTATCAAAAACTGTTTAGATCAAGCTCTTCTCGATATTATTTCGAGCCGATTTCTTGCAGGTACCCTTAAAAACATGTTTTAAACTTAATGAACGGTTCAGATCATCAAAATAAAGGATCCCTCATTAGAAGCGCGGACTATATATGTATGAGTGAGCTTCTAATAAGGGATCCCCTATTTTGCTACGGTGTGGACCTCCTACTTCTTGATCAAATTATGATGATCTGAACCGTTCAATGTGTTTAAAACGTGTTTTTAAGGGTACCCGTAAGAGATCGGCTCAAAATAATATCCGGAAAGTCTTTGATCCGTTCAATTTTTCATAAAGCTGTTCCTGTCAGCATTTATCAAAAACTGTTTAGATCAAGCTCTCTTCTCGATATTATTTCGAGCCGATTTCTTGCAGGTACCCTTAAAAACATGTTTTAAACATAATGAACGGTTCAGATCATCAAAATAAAGGATCCCTCATTAGAAGCGCGGACTATATATGTATGAGTGAGCTTCTAATAAGGGATCCCCTATTTTGCTACGGTGTGGACCTCCTACTTCTTGATCAAATTATGATGATCTGAACCGTTCAATGTGTTTAAAACGTGTTTTTAAGGGTACCCGTAAGAGATCGGCTCAAAATAATATCCGGAAAGTCTTTGATCCGTTCAATTTTTCATAAAGCTGTTCCTGTCAGCATTTATCAAAAACTGTTTAGATCAAGCTCTTCTCGATATTATTTCGAGCCGATTTCTTGCAGGTACCCTTAAAAACATGTTTTAAACTTAATGAACGGTTCAGATCATCAAAATAAAGGATCCCTCATTAGAAGCGCGGACTATATATGTATGAGTGAGCTTCTAATAAGGGATCCCCTATTTTGCTACGGTGTGGACCTCCTACTTCTTGATCAAATTATGATGATCTGAACCGTTCAATGTGTTTAAAACGTGTTTTTAAGGGTACCCGTAAGAGATCGGCTCAAAATAATATCCGGAAAGTCTTTGATCCGTTCAATTTTTCATAAAGCTGTTCCTGTCAGCATTTATCAAAAACTGTTTAGATCAAGCTCTTCTCGATATTATTTCGAGCCGATTTCTTGCAGGTACCCTTAAAAACATGTTTTAAACATAATGAACGGTTCAGATCATCAAAATAAAGGATCCCTCATTAGAAGCGCGGACTATATATGTATGAGTGAGCTTCTAATAAGGGATCCCCTATTTTGCTACGGTGTGGACCTCCTACTTCTTGATCAAATTATGATGATCTGAACCGTTCAATGTGTTTAAAACGTGTTTTTAAGGGTACCCGTAAGAGATCGGCTCAAAATAATATCCGGAAAGTCTTTGATCCGTTCAATTTTTCATAAAGTTGTTCCTGTCAGCATTTATCAAAAACTGTTTAGATCAAGCTCTTCTCGATATTATTTCGAGCCGATTTCTTGCAGGTACCCTTAAAAACATGTTTTAAACATAATGAACGGTTCAGATCATCAAAATAAAGGATCCCTCATTAGAAGCGCGGACTATATATGTATGAGTGAGCTTCTAATAAGGGATCCCCTATTTTGCTACGGTGTGGACCTCCTACTTCTTGATCAAATTATGATGATCTGAACCGTTCAATGTGTTTAAAACGTGTTTTTAAGGGTACCCGTAAGAGATCGGCTCAAAATAATATCCGGAAAGTCTTTGATCCGTTCAATTTTTCATAAAGCTGTTCCTGTCAGCATTTATCAAAAACTGTTTAGATCAAGCTCTTCTCGATATTATTTCGAGCCGATTTCTTGCAGATACCCTTAAAAACATGTTTTAAACATAATGAACGGTTCAGATCATCAAAATAAAGGATCCCTCATTAGAAGCGCGGACTATATATGTATGAGTGAGCTTCTAATAAGGGATCCCCTATTTTGCTACGGTGTGGACCTCCTACTTCTTGATCAAATTATGATGATCTGAACCGTTCAATGTGTTTAAAACGTGTTTTTAAGGGTACCCGTAAGAGATCGGCTCAAAATAATATCCGGAAAGTCTTTGATCCGTTCAATTTTTCATAAAGCTGTTCCTGTCAGCATTTATCAAAAACTGTTTAGATCAAGCTCTTCTCGATATTATTTCGAGCCGATTTCTTGCAGGTACCCTTAAAAACATGTTTTAAACATAATGAACGGTTCAGATCATCAAAATAAAGGATCCCTCATTAGAAGCGCGGACTATATATGTATGAGTGAGCTTCTAATAAGGGATCCCCTATTTTGCTACGGTGTGGACCTCCTACTTCTTGATCAAATTATGATGATCTGAACCGTTCAATGTGTTTAAAACGTGTTTTTAAGGGTACCCGTAAGAGATCGGCTCAAAATAATATCCGGAAAGTCTTTGATCCGTTCAATTTTTCATAAAGCTGTTCCTGTCAGCATTTATCAAAAACTGTTTAGATCAAGCTCTTCTCGATATTATTTCGAGCCGATTTCTTGCAGGTACCCTTAAAAACATGTTTTAAACATAATGAACGGTTCAGATCATCAAAATAAAGGATCCCTCATTAGAAGCGCGGACTATATATGTATGAGTGAGCTTCTAATAAGGGATCCCCTATTTTGCTACGGTGTGGACCTCCTACTTCTTGATCAAATTATGATGATCTGAACCGTTCAATGTGTTTAAAACGTGTTTTTAAGGGTACCCGTAAGAGATCGGCTCAAAATAATATCCGGAAAGTCTTTGATCCGTTCAATTTTTCATAAAGCTGTTCCTGTCAGCATTTATCAAAAACTGTTTAGATCAAGCTCTTCTCGATATTATTTTGAGCCGATTTCTTGCAGGTACCCTTAAAAACATGTTTTAAACATAACGAACGGTTCAGATCATCAAAATAAAGGATCCCTCATTAGAAGCGCGGACTATATATGTATGAGTGAGCTTCTAATAAGGGATCCCCTATTTTGCTACGGTGTGGACCTCCTACTTCTTGATCAAATTATGATGATCTGAACCGTTCAATGTGTTTAAAACGTGTTTTTAAGGGTACCCGTAAGAGATCGGCTCAAAATAATATCCGGAAAGTCTTTGATCCGTTCAATTTTTCATAAAGCTGTTCCTGTCAGCATTTATCAAAAACTGTTTAGATCAAGCTCTTCTCGATATTATTTCGAGCCGATTTCTTGCAGGTACCCTTAAAAACATGTTTTAAACATAACGAACGGTTCAGATCATCAAAATAAAGGATCCCTCATTAGAAGCGCGGACTATATATGTATGAGTGAGCTTCTAATAAGGGATCCCCTATTTTGCTACGGTGTGGACCTCCTACTTCTTGATCAAATTATGATGATCTGAACCGTTCAATGTGTTTAAAACGTGTTTTTAAGGGTACCCGTAAGAGATTGGCTCAAAATAATATCCGGAAAGTCTTTGATCCGTTCAATTTTTCATAAAGCTGTTCCTGTCAGCATTTATCAAAAACTGTTTAGATCAAGCTCTTCTCGATATTATTTCGAGCCGATTTCTTGCAGGTACCCTTAAAAACATGTTTTAAACATAACGAACGGTTCAGATCATCAAAATAAAGGATCCCTCATTAGAAGCGCGGACTATATATGTATGAGTGAGCTTCTAATAAGGGATTCCCTATTTTGCTACGGTGTGGACCTCCTACTTCTTGATCAAATTATGATGATCTGAACCGTTCAATGTGTTTAAAACGTGTTTTTAAGGGTACCCGTAAGAGATCGGCTCAAAATAATATCCGGAAAGTCTTTGATCCGTTCAATTTTTCATAAAGCTGTTCCTGTCAGCATTTATCAAAAACTGTTTAGATCAAGCTCTTCTCGATATTATTTCGGGCCGATTTCTTGCAGGTACCCTTAAAAACATGTTTTAAACATAATGAACGGTTCAGATCATCAAAATAAAGGATCCCTCATTAGAAGCGCGGACTATATATGTATGAGTGAGCTTCTAATAAGGGATCCCCTATTTTGCTACGGTGTGGACCTCCTACTTCTTGATCAAATTATGATGATCTGAACCGTTCAATGTGTTTAAAACGTGTTTTTAAGGGTACCCGTAAGAGATCGGCTCAAAATAATATCCGGAAAGTCTTTGATCCGTTCAATTTTTCATAAAGCTGTTCCTGTCAGCATTTATCAAAAACTGTTTAGATCAAGCTCTTCTCGATATTATTTCGAGCCGATTTCTTGCAGGTACCCTTAAAAACATGTTTTAAACATAACGAACGGTTCAGATCATCAAAATAAAGGATCCCTCATTAGAAGCGCGGACTATATATGTATGAGTGAGCTTCTAATAAGGGATCCCCTATTTTGCTACGGTGTGGACCTCCTACTTCTTGATCAAATTATGATGATCTGAACCGTTCAATGTGTTTAAAACGTGTTTTTAAGGGTACCCGTAAGAGATCGGCTCAAAATAATATCCGGAAAGTCTTTGATCCGTTCAATTTTTCATAAAGCTGTTCCTGTCAGCATTTATCAAAAACTGTTTAGATCAAGCTCTTCTCGATATTATTTCGAGCCGATTTCTTGCAGGTACCCTTAAAAACATGTTTTAAACATAACGAACGGTTCAGATCATCAAAATAAAGGATCCCTCATTAGAAGCGCGGACTATATATGTATGAGTGAGCTTCTAATAAGGGATCCCCTATTTTGCTACGGTGTGGACCTCCTACTTCTTGATCAAATTATGATGATCTGAACCGTTCAATGTGTTTAAAACGTGTTTTTAAGGGTACCCGTAAGAGATCGGCTCAAAATAATATCCGGAAAGTCTTTGATCCGTTCAATTTTTCATAAAGCTGTTCCTGTCAGCATTTATCAAAAACTGTTTAGATCAAGCTCTTCTCGATATTATTTCGGGCCGATTTCTTGCAGGTACCCTTAAAAACATGTTTTAAACATAACGAACGGTCCAGATCATCAAAATAAAGGATCCCTCATTAGAAGCGCGGACTATATATGTATGAGTGAGCTTCTAATAAGGGATCCCCTATTTTGCTACGGTGTGGACCTCCTACTTCTTGATCAAATTATGATGATCTGAACCGTTCAATGTGTTTAAAACGTGTTTTTAAGGGTACCCGTAAGAGATCGGCTCAAAATAATATCCGGAAAGTCTTTGATCCGTTCAATTTTTCATAAAGCTGTTCCTGTCAGCATTTATCAAAAACTGTTTAGATCAAGCTCTTCTCGATATTATTTCGAGCCGATTTCTTGCAGGTACCCTTAAAAACATGTTTTAAACATAACGAACGGTTCAGATCATCAAAATAAAGGATCCCTCATTAGAAGCGCGGACTATATATGTATGAGTGAGCTTCTAATAAGGGATCCCCTATTTTGCTACGGTGTGGACCTCCTACTTCTTGATCAAATTATGATGATCTGAACCGTTCAATGTGTTTAAAACGTGTTTTTAAGGGTACCCGTAAGAGATCGGCTCAAAATAATATCCGGAAAGTCTTTGATCCGTTCAATTTTTCATAAAGCTGTTCCTGTCAGCATTTATCAAAAACTGTTTAGATCAAGCTCTTCTCGATATTATTTCGAGCCTATTTCTTGCAGGTACCCTTAAAAACATGTTTTAAACATAACGAACGGTTCAGATCATCAAAATAAAGGATCCCTCATTAGAAGCGCGGACTATATATGTATGAGTGAGCTTCTAATAAGGGATCCCCTATTTTGCTACGGTGTGGACCTCCTACTTCTTGATCAAATTATGATGATCTGAACCGTTCAATGTGTTTAAAACGTGTTTTTAAGGGTACCCGTAAGAGATCGGCTCAAAATAATATCCGGAAAGTCTTTGATCCGTTCAATTTTTCATAAAGCTGTTCCTGTCAGCATTTATCAAAAACTGTTTAGATCAAGCTCTTCTCGATATTATTTCGAGCCGATTTCTTGCAGGTACTCTTAAAAACATGTTTTAAACATAATGAACGGTTCAGATCATCAAAATAAAGGATCCCTCATTAGAAGCGCGGACTATATATGTATGAGTGAGCTTCTAATAAGGGATCCCCTATTTTGCTACGGTGTGGACCTCCTACTTCTTGATCAAATTATGATGATCTGAACCGTTCAATGTGTTTAAAACGTGTTTTTAAGGGTACCCGTAAGAGATCGGCTCAAAATAATATCCGGAAAGTCTTTGATCCGTTCAATTTTTCATAAAGCTGTTCCTGTCAGCATTTATCAAAAACTGTTTAGATCAAGCTCTTCTCGATATTATTTCGAGCCGATTTCTTGCAGGTACCCTTAAAAACATGTTTTAAACATAACGAACGGTTCAGATCATCAAAATAAAGGATCCCTCATTAGAAGCGCGGACTATATATGTATGAGTGAGCTTCTAATAAGGGATCCCCTATTTTGCTACGGTGTGGACCTCCTACTTCTTGATCAAATTATGATGATCTGAACCGTTCAATGTGTTTAAAACGTGTTTTTAAGGGTACCCGTAAGAGATCGGCTCAAAATAATATCCGGAAAGTCTTTGATCCGTTCAATTTTTCATAAAGCTGTTCCTGTCAGCATTTATCAAAAACTGTTTAGATCAAGCTCTTCTCGATATTAATTCGAGCCGATTTCTTGCAGGTACCCTTAAAAACATGTTTTAAACATAATGAACGGTTCAGATCATCAAAATAAAGGATCCCTCATTAGAAGCGCGGACTATATATGTATGAGTGAGCTTCTAATAAGGGATCCCCTATTTTGCTACGGTGTGGACCTCCTACTTCTTGATCAAATTATGATGATCTGAACCGTTCAATGTGTTTAAAACGTGTTTTTAAGGGTACCCGTAAGAGATCGGCTCAAAATAATATCCGGAAAGTCTTTGATCCGTTCAATTTTTCATAAAGCTGTTCCTGTCAGCATTTATCAAAAACTGTTTAGATCAAGCTCTTCTCGATATTATTTCGAGCCGATTTCTTGCAGGTACCCTTAAAAACATGTTTTAAACATAATGAACGGTTCAGATCATCAAAATAAAGGATCCCTCATTAGAAGCGCGGACTATATATGTATGACTGAGCTTCTAATAAGGGATCCCCTATTTTGCTACGGTGTGGACCTCCTACTTCTTGATCAAATTATGATGATCTGAACCGTTCAATGTGTTTAAAACGTGTTTTTAAGGGTACCCGTAAGAGATCGGCTCAAAATAATATCCGGAAAGTCTTTGATCCGTTCAATTTTTCATAAAGCTGTTCCTGTCAGCATTTATCAAAAACTGTTTAGATCAAGCTCTTCTCGATATTATTTCGAGCCGATTTCTTGCAGGTACCCTTAAAAACATGTTTTAAACATAACGAACGGTTCAGATCATCAAAATAAAGGATCCCTCATTAGAAGCGCGGACTATATATGTATGAGTGAGCTTCTAATAAGGGATCCCCTATTTTGCTACGGTGTGGACCTCCTACTTCTTGATCAAATTATGATGATCTGAACCGTTCAATGTGTTTAAAACGTGTTTTTAAGGGTACCCGTAAGAGATCGGCTCAAAATAATATCCGGAAAGTCTTTGATCCGTTCAATTTTTCATAAAGCTGTTCCTGTCAGCATTTATCAAAAACTGTTTAGATCAAGCTCTTCTCGATATTATTTCGAGCCGATTTCTTGCAGGTACCCTTAAAAACATGTTTTAAACATAACGAACGGTTCAGATCATCAAAATAAAGGATCCCTCATTAGAAGCGCGGACTATATATGTATGAGTGAGCTTCTAATAAGGGATCCCCTATTTTGCTACGGTGTGGACCTCCTACTTCTTGATCAAATTATGATGATCTGAACCGTTCAATGTGTTTAAAACGTGTTTTTAAGGGTACCCGTAAGAGATCGGCTCAAAATAATATCCGGAAAGTCTTTGATCCGTTCAATTTTTCATAAAGCTGTTCCTGTCAGCATTTATCAAAAACTGTTTAGATCAAGCTCTTCTCGATATTATTTCGAGCCGATTTCTTGCAGGTACCCTTAAAAACATGTTTTAAACATAACGAACGGTTCAGATCATCAAAATAAAGGATCCCTCATTAGAAGCGCGGACTATATATGTATGAGTGAGCTTCTAATAAGGGATCCCCTATTTTGCTACGGTGTGGACCTCCTACTTCTTGATCAAATTATGATGATCTGAACCGTTCAATGTGTTTAAAACGTGTTTTTAAGGGTACCCGTAAGAGATCGGCTCAAAATAATATCCGGAAAGTCTTTGATCCGTTCAATTTTTCATAAAGCTGTTCCTGTCAGCATTTATCAAAAACTGTTTAGATCAAGCTCTTCTCGATATTATTTCGAGCCGATTTCTTGCAGGTACCCTTAAAAACATGTTTTAAACATAACGAACGGTTCAGATCATCAAAATAAAGGATCCCTCATTAGAAGCGCGGACTATATATGTATGAGTGAGCTTCTAATAAGGGATCCCCTATTTTGCTACGGTGTGGACCTCCTACTTCTTGATCAAATTATGATGATCTGAACCGTTCAATGTGTTTAAAACGTGTTTTTAAGGGTACCCGTAAGAGATCGGCTCAAAATAATATCCGGAAAGTCTTTGATCCGTTCAATTTTTCATAAAGCTGTTCCTGTCAGCATTTATCAAAAACTGTTTAGATCAAGCTCTTCTCGATATTATTTCGAGCCGATTTCTTGCAGGTACCCTTAAAAACATGTTTTAAACATAATGAACGGTTCAGATCATCAAAATAAAGGATCCCTCATTAGAAGCGCGGACTATATATGTATGAGTGAGCTTCTAATAAGGGATCCCCTATTTTGCTACGGTGTGGACCTCCTACTTCTTGATCAAATTATGATGATCTGAACCGTTCAATGTGTTTAAAACGTGTTTTTAAGGGTACCCGTAAGAGATCGGCTCAAAATAATATCCGGAAAGTCTTTGATCCGTTCAATTTTTCATAAAGCTGTTCCTGTCAGCATTTATCAAAAACTGTTTAGATCAAGCTCTTCTCGATATTATTTCGAGCCGATTTCTTGCAGGTACCCTTAAAAACATGTTTTAAACATAACGAACGGTTCAGATCATCAAAATAAAGGATCCCTCATTAGAAGCGCGGACTATATATGTATGAGTGAGCTTCTAATAAGGGATCCCCTATTTTGCTACGGTGTGGACCTCCTACTTCTTGATCAAATTATGATGATCTGAACCGTTCAATGTGTTTAAAACGTGTTTTTAAGGGTACCCGTAAGAGATCGGCTCAAAATAATATCCGGAAAGTCTTTGATCCGTTCAATTTTTCATAAAGCTGTTCCTGTCAGCATTTATCAAAAACTGTTTAGATCAAGCTCTTCTCGATATTATTTCGAGCCGATTTCTTGCAGGTACCCTTAAAAACATGTTTTAAACATAATGAACGGTTCAGATCATCAAAATAAAGGATCCCTCATTAGAAGCGCGGACTATATATGTATGAGTGAGCTTCTAATAAGGGATCCCCTATTTTGCTACGGTGTGGACCTCCTACTTCTTGATCAAATTATGATGATCTGAACCGTTCAATGTGTTTAAAACGTGTTTTTAAGGGTACCCGTAAGAGATCGGCTCAAAATAATATCCGGAAAGTCTTTGATCCGTTCAATTTTTCATAAAGCTGTTCCTGTCAGCATTTATCAAAAACTGTTTAGATCAAGCTCTTCTCGATATTATTTCGAGCCGATTTCTTGCAGGTACCCTTAAAAACATGTTTTAAACATAATGAACGGTTCAGATCATCAAAATAAAGGATCCCTCATTAGAAGCGCGGACTATATATGTATGAGTGAGCTTCTAATAAGGGATCCCCTATTTTGCTACGGTGTGGACCTCCTACTTCTTGATCAAATTATGATGATCTGAACCGTTCAATGTGTTTAAAACGTGTTTTTAAGGGTACCCGTAAGAGATCGGCTCAAAATAATATCCGGAAAGTCTTTGATCCGTTCAATTTTTCATAAAGCTGTTCCTGTCAGCATTTATCAAAAACTGTTTAGATCAAGCTCTTCTCGATATTATTTCGAGCCGATTTCTTGCAGGTACCCTTAAAAACATGTTTTAAACATAACGAACGGTTCAGATCATCAAAATAAAGGATCCCTCATTAGAAGCGCGGACTATATATGTATGAGTGAGCTTCTAATAAGGGATCCCCTATTTTGCTACGGTGTGGACCTCCTACTTCTTGATCAAATTATGATGATCTGAACCGTTCAATGTGTTTAAAACGTGTTTTTAAGGGTACCCGTAAGAGATCGGCTCAAAATAATATCCGGAAAGTCTTTGATCCGTTCAATTTTTCATAAAGCTGTTCCTGTCAGCATTTATCAAAAACTGTTTAGATCAAGCTCTTCTCGATATTATTTCGAGCCGATTTCTTGCAGGTACCCTTAAAAACATGTTTTAAACATAACGAACGGTTCAGATCATCAAAATAAAGGATCCCTCATTAGAAGCGCGGACTATATATGTATGAGTGAGCTTCTAATAAGGGATCCCCTATTTTGCTACGGTGTGGACCTCCTACTTCTTGATCAAATTATGATGATCTGAACCGTTCAATGTGTTTAAAACGTGTTTTTAAGGGTACCCGTAAGAGATCGGCTCAAAATAATATCCGGAAAGTCTTTGATCCGTTCAATTTTTCATAAAGCTGTTCCTGTCAGCATTTATCAAAAACTGTTTAGATCAAGCTCTTCTCGATATTATTTCGAGCCGATTTCTTGCAGGTACCCTTAAAAACATGTTTTAAACATAATGAACGGTTCAGATCATCAAAATAAAGGATCCCTCATTAGAAGCGCGGACTATATATGTATGAGTGAGCTTCTAATAAGGGATCCCCTATTTTGCTACGGTGTGGACCTCCTACTTCTTGATCAAATTATGATGATCTGAACCGTTCAATGTGTTTAAAACGTGTTTTTAAGGGTACCCGTAAGAGATCGGCTCAAAATAATATCCGGAAAGTCTTTGATCCGTTCAATTTTTCATAAAGCTGTTCCTGTCAGCATTTATCAAAAACTGTTTAGATCAAGCTCTTCTCGATATTATTTCGAGCCGATTTCTTGCAGGTACCCTTAAAAACATGTTTTAAACATAACGAACGGTTCAGATCATCAAAATAAAGGATCCCTCATTAGAAGCGCGGACTATATATGTATGAGTGAGCTTCTAATAAGGGATCCCCTATTTTGCTACGGTGTGGACCTCCTACTTCTTGATCAAATTATGATGATCTGAACCGTTCAATGTGTTTAAAACGTGTTTTTAAGGGTACCCGTAAGAGATCGGCTCAAAATAATATCCGGAAAGTCTTTGATCCGTTCAATTTTTCATAAATCTGTTCCTGTCAGCATTTATCAAAAACTGTTTAGATCAAGCTCTTCTCGATATTATTTCGAGCCGATTTCTTGCAGGTAACCTTAAAAACATGTTTTAAACATAACGAACGGTTCAGATCATCAAAATAAAGGATCCCTCATTAGAAGCGCGGACTATATATGTATGAGTGAGCTTCTAATAAGGGATCCCCTATTTTGCTACGATGTGGACCTCCTACTTCTTGATCAAATTATGATGATCTGAACCGTTCAATGTGTTTAAAACGTGTTTTTAAGGGTACCCGTAAGAGATCGGCTCAAAATAATATCCGGAAAGTCTTTGATCCGTTCAATTTTTCATAAAGCTGTTCCTGTCAGCATTTATCAAAAACTGTTTAGATCAAGCTCTTCTCGATATTATTTCGAGCCGATTTCTTGCAGGTACCCTTAAAAACATGTTTTAAACATAACGAACGGTTCAGATCATCAAAATAAAGGATCCCTCATTAGAAGCGCGGACTATATATGTATGAGTGACCTTCTAATAAGGGATCCCCTATTTTGCTACGGTGTGGACCTCCTACTTCTTGATCAAATTATGATGATCTGAACCGTTCAATGTGTTTAAAACGTGTTTTTAAGGGTACCCGTAAGAGATCGGCTCAAAATAATATCCGGAAAGTCTTTGATCCGTTCAATTTTTCATAAAGCTGTTCCTGTCAGCATTTATCAAAAACTGTTTAGATCAAGCTCTTCTCGATATTATTTCGAGCCGATTTCTTGCAGGTACCCTTAAAAACATGTTTTAAACATAATGAACGGTTCAGATCATCAAAATAAAGGATCCCTCATTAGAAGCGCGGACTATATATGTATGAGTGAGCTTCTAATAAGGGATCCCCTATTTTGCTACGGTGTGGACCTCCTACTTCTTGATCAAATTATGATGATCTGAACCGTTCAATGTGTTTAAAACGTGTTTTTAAGGGTACCCGTAAGAGATCGGCTCAAAATAATATCCGGAAAGTCTTTGATCCGTTCAATTTTTCATAAAGCTGTTCCTGTCAGCATTTATCAAAAACTGTTTAGATCAAGCTCTTCTCGATATTATTTCGAGCCGATTTCTTGCAGGTACCCTTAAAAACATGTTTTAAACATAATGAACGGTTCAGATCATCAAAATAAAGGATCCCTCATTAGAAGCGCGGACTATATATGTATGAGTGAGCTTCTAATAAGGGATCCCCTATTTTGCTACGGTGTGGACCTCCTACTTCTTGATCAAATTATGATGATCTGAACCGTTCAATGTGTTTAAAACGTGTTTTTAAGGGTACCCGTAAGAGATCGGCTCAAAATAATATCCGGAAAGTCTTTGATCCGTTCAATTTTTCATAAAGCTGTTCCTGTCAGCATTTATCAAAAACTGTTTAGATCAAGCTCTTCTCGATATTATTTCGAGCCGATTTCTTGCAGGTACCCTTAAAAACATGTTTTAAACATAATGAACGGTTCAGATCATCAAAATAAAGGATCCCTCATTAGAAGCGCGGACTATATATGTATGAGTGAGCTTCTAATAAGGGATCCCCTATTTTGCTACGGTGTGGACCTCCTACTTCTTGATCAAATTATGATGATCTGAACCGTTCAATGTGTTTAAAACGTGTTTTTAAGGGTACCCGTAAGAGATCGGCTCAAAATAATATCCGGAAAGTCTTTGATCCGTTCAATTTTTCATAAAGCTGTTCCTGTCAGCATTTATCAAAAACTGTTTAGATCAAGCTCTTCTCGATATTATTTCGAGCCGATTTCTTGCAGGTACCCTTAAAAACATGTTTTAAACATAATGAACGGTTCAGATCATCAAAATAAAGGATCCCTCATTAGAAGCGCGGACTATATATGTATGAGTGAGCTTCTAATAAGGGATCCCCTATTTTGCTACGGTGTGGACCTCCTACTTCTTGATCAAATTATGATGATCTGAACCGTTCAATGTGTTTAAAACGTGTTTTTAAGGGTACCCGTAAGAGATCGGCTCAAAATAATATCCGGAAAGTCTTTGATCCGTTCAATTTTTCATAAAGCTGTTCCTGTCAGCATTTATCAAAAACTGTTTAGATCAAGCTCTTCTCGATATTATTTCGAGCCGATTTCTTGCAGGTACCCTTAAAAACATGTTTTAAACATAATGAACGGTTCAGATCATCAAAATAAAGGATCCCTCATTAGAAGCGCGGACTATATATGTATGAGTGAGTTTCTAATAAGGGATCCCCTATTTTGCTACGGTGTGGACCTCCTACTTCTTGATCAAATTATGATGATCTGAACCGTTCAATGTGTTTAAAACGTGTTTTTAAGGGTACCCGTAAGAGATCGGCTCAAAATAATATCCGGAAAGTCTTTGATCCGTTCAATTTTTCATAAAGCTGTTCATGTCAGCATTTATCAAAAACTGTTTAGATCAAGCTCTTCTCGATATTATTTCGAGCCGATTTCTTGCAGGTACCCTTAAAAACATGTTTTAAACATAATGAACGGTTCAGATCATCAAAATAAAGGATCCCTCATTAGAAGCGCGGACTATATATGTATGAGTGAGCTTCTAATAAGGGATCCCCTATTTTGCTACGGTGTGGACCTCCTACTTCTTGATCAAATTATGATGATCTGAACCGTTCAATGTGTTTAAAACGTGTTTTTAAGGGTACCCGTAAGAGATCGGCTCAAAATAATATCCGGAAAGTCTTTGATCCGTTCAATTTTTCATAAAGCTGTTCCTGTCAGCATTTATCAAAAACTGTTTAGATCAAGCTCTTCTCGATATTATTTCGAGCCGATTTCTTGCAGGTACCCTTAAAAACATGTTTTAAACATAATGAACGGTTCAGATCATCAAAATAAAGGATCCCTCATTAGAAGCGCGGACTATATATGTATGAGTGAGCTTCTAATAAGGGATCCCCTATTTTGCTACGGTGTGGACCTCCTACTTCTTGATCAAATTATGATGATCTGAACCGTTCAATGTGTTTAAAACGTGTTTTTAAGGGTACCCGTAAGAGATCGGCTCAAAATAATATCCGGAAAGTCTTTGATCCGTTCAATTTTTCATAAAGCTGTTCCTGTCAGCATTTATCAAAAACTGTTTAGATCAAGCTCTTCTCGATATTATTTCGAGCCGATTTCTTGCAGGTACCCTTAAAAACATGTTTTAAACATAATGAACGGTTCAGATCATCAAAATAAAGGATCCCTCATTAGAAGCGCGGACTATATATGTATGAGTGAGCTTCTAATAAGGGATCCCCTATTTTGCTACGGTGTGGACCTCCTACTTCTTGATCAAATTATGATGATCTGAACCGTTCAATGTGTTTAAAACGTGTTTTTAAGGGTACCCGTAAGAGATCGGCTCAAAATAATATCCGGAAAGTCTTTGATCCGTTCAATTTTTCATAAAGCTGTTCATGTCAGCATTTATCAAAAACTGTTTAGATCAATCTCTTCTCGATATTATTTCGAGCCGATTTCTTGCAGGTACCCTTAAAAACATGTTTTAAACATAATGAACGGTTCAGATCATCAAAATAAAGGATCCCTCATTAGAAGCGCGGACTATATATGTATGAGTGAGCTTCTAATAAGGGATCCCCTATTTTGCTACGGTGTGGACCTCCTACTTCTTGATCAAATTATGATGATCTGAACCGTTCAATGTGTTTAAAACGTGTTTTTAAGGGTACCCGTAAGAGATCGGCTCAAAATAATATCCGGAAAGTCTTTGATCCGTTCAATTTTTCATAAAGCTGTTCCTGTCAGCATTTATCAAAAACTGTTTAGATCAAGCTCTTCTCGATATTATTTCGAGCCGATTTCTTGCAGGTACCCTTAAAAACATGTTTTAAACATAATGAACGGTTCAAATCATCAAAATAAAGGATCCCTCATTAGAAGCGCGGACTATATATGTATGAGTGAGCTTCTAATAAGGGATCCCCTATTTTGCTACGGTGTGGACCTCCTACTTCTTGATCAAATTATGATGATCTGAACCGTTCAATGTGTTTAAAACGTGTTTTTAAGGGTACCCGTAAGAGATCGGCTCAAAATAATATCCGGAAAGTCTTTGATCCGTTCAATTTTTCATAAAGCTGTTCCTGTCAGCATTTATCAAAAACTGTTTAGATCAAGCTCTTCTCGATATTATTTCGAGCCGATTTCTTGCAGGTACCCTTAAAAACATGTTTTAAACATAATGAACGGTTCAGATCATCAAAATAAAGGATCCCTCATTAGAAGCGCGGACTATATATGTATGAGTGAGCTTCTAATAAGGGATCCCCTATTTTGCTACGGTGTGGACCTCCTACTTCTTGATCAAATTATGATGATCTGAACCGTTCAATGTGTTTAAAACGTGTTTTTAAGGGTACCCGTAAGAGATCGGCTCAAAATAATATCCGGAAAGTCTTTGATCCGTTCAATTTTTCATAAAGCTGTTCCTGTCAGCATTTATCAAAAACTGTTTAGATCAAGCTCTTCTCGATATTATTTCGAGCCGATTTCTTGCAGGTACCCTTAAAAACATGTTTTAAACATAATGAACGGTTCAGATCATCAAAATAAAGGATCCCTCATTAGAAGCGCGGACTATATATGTATGAGTGAGCTTCTAATAAGGGATCCCCTATTTTGCTACGGTGTGGACCTCCTACTTCTTGATCAAATTATGATGATCTGAACCGTTCAATGTGTTTAAAACGTGTTTTTAAGGGTACCCGTAAGAGATCGGCTCAAAATAATATCCGGAAAGTCTTTGATCCGTTCAATTTTTCATAAAGCTGTTCATGTCAGCATTTATCAAAAACTGTTTAGATCAAGCTCTTCTCGATATTATTTCGAGCCGATTTCTTGCAGGTACCCTTAAAAACATGTTTTAAACATAATGAACGGTTCAGATCATCAAAATAAAGGATCCCTCATTAGAAGCGCGGACTATATATGTATGAGTGAGCTTCTAATAAGGGATCCCCTATTTTGCTACGGTGTGGACCTCCTACTTCTTGATCAAATTATGATGATCTGAACCGTTCAATGTGTTTAAAACGTGTTTTTAAGGGTACCCGTAAGAGATCGGCTCAAAATAATATCCGGAAAGTCTTTGATCCGTTCAATTTTTCATAAAGCTGTTCCTGTCAGCATTTATCAAAAACTGTTTAGATCAAGCTCTTCTCGATATTATTTCGAGCCGATTTCTTGCAGGTACCCTTAAAAACATGTTTTAAACATAATGAACGGTTCAGATCATCAAAATAAAGGATCCCTCATTAGAAGCGCGGACTATATATGTATGAGTGAGCTTCTAATAAGGGATCCCCTATTTTGCTACGGTGTGGACCTCCTACTTCTTGATCAAATTATGATGATCTGAACCGTTCAATGTGTTTAAAACGTGTTTTTAAGGGTACCCGTAAGAGATCGGCTCAAAATAATATCCGGAAAGTCTTTGATCCGTTCAATTTTTCATAAAGCTGTTCCTGTCAGCATTTATCAAAAACTGTTTAGATCAAGCTCTTCTCGATATTATTTCGAGCCGATTTCTTGCAGGTACCCTTAAAAACATGTTTTAAACATAATGAACGGTTCAGATCATCAAAATAAAGGATCCCTCATTAGAAGCGCGGACTATATATGTATGAGTGAGCTTCTAATAAGGGATCCCCTATTTTGCTACGGTGTGGACCTCCTACTTCTTGATCAAATTATGATGATCTGAACCGTTCAATGTGTTTAAAACGTGTTTTTAAGGGTACCCGTAAGAGATCGGCTCAAAATAATATCCGGAAAGTCTTTGATCCGTTCAATTTTTCATAAAGCTGTTCCTGTCAGCATTTATCAAAAACTGTTTAGATCAAGCTCTTCTCGATATTATTTCGAGCCGATTTCTTGCAGGTACCCTTAAAAACATGTTTTAAACATAATGAACGGTTCAGATCATCAAAATAAAGGATCCCTCATTAGAAGCGCGGACTATATATGTATGAGTGAGCTTCTAATAAGGGATCCCCTATTTTGCTACGGTGTGGACCTCCTTCTTCTTGATCAAATTATGATGATCTGAACCGTTCAATGTGTTTAAAACGTGTTTTTAAGGGTACCCGTAAGAGATCGGCTCAAAATAATATCCGGAAAGTCTTTGATCCGTTCAATTTTTCATAAAGCTGTTCCTGTCAGCATTTATCAAAAACTGTTTAGATCAAGCTCTTCTCGATATTATTTCGAGCCGATTTCTTGCAGGTACCCTTAAAAACATGTTTTAAACATAATGAACGGTTCAGATCATCAAAATAAAGGATCCCTCATTAGAAGCGCGGACTATATATGTATGAGTGAGCTTCTAATAAGGGATCCCCTATTTTGCTACGGTGTGGACCTCCTACTTCTTGATCAAATTATGATGATCTGAACCGTTCAATGTGTTTAAAACGTGTTTTTAAGGGTACCCGTAAGAGATCGGCTCAAAATAATATCCGGAAAGTCTTTGATCCGTTCAATTTTTCATAAAGCTGTTCCTGTCAGCATTTATCAAAAACTGTTTAGATCAAGCTCTTCTCGATATTATTTCGAGCCGATTTCTTGCAGGTACCCTTAAAAACATGTTTTAAACATAATGAACGGTTCAGATCATCAAAATAAAGGATCCCTCATTAGAAGCGCGGACTATATATGTATGAGTGAGCTTCTAATAAGGGATCCCCTATTTTGCTACGGTGTGGACCTCCTACTTCTTGATCAAATTATGATGATCTGAACCGTTCAATGTGTTTAAAACGTGTTTTTAAGGGTACCCGTAAGAGATCGGCTCAAAATAATATCCGGAAAGTCTTTGATCCGTTCAATTTTTCATAAAGCTGTTCCTGTCAGCATTTATCAAAAACTGTTTAGATCAAGCTCTTCTCGATATTATTTCGAGCCGATTTCTTGCAGGTACCCTTAAAAACATGTTTTAAACATAATGAACGGTTCAGATCATCAAAATAAAGGATCCCTCATTAGAAGCGCGGACTATATATGTATGAGTGAGCTTCTAATAAGGGATCCCCTATTTTGCTACGGTGTGGACCTCCTACTTCTTGATCAAATTATGATGATCTGAACCGTTCAATGTGTTTAAAACGTGTTTTTAAGGGTACCCGTAAGAGATCGGCTCAAAATAATATCCGGAAAGTCTTTGATCCGTTCAATTTTTCATAAAGCTGTTCCTGTCAGCATTTATCAAAAACTGTTTAGATCAAGCTCTTCTCGATATTAATTCGAGCCGATTTCTTGCAGGTACCCTTAAAAACATGTTTTAAACATAATGAACGGTTCAGATCATCAAAATAAAGGATCCCTCATTAGAAGCGCGGACTATATATGTATGAGTGAGCTTCTAATAAGGGATCCCCTATTTTGCTACGGTGTGGACCTCCTACTTCTTGATCAAATTATGATGATCTGAACCGTTCAATGTGTTTAAAACGTGTTTTTAAGGGTACCCGTAAGAGATCGGCTCAAAATAATATCCGGAAAGTCTTTGATCCGTTCAATTTTTCATAAAGCTGTTCCTGTCAGCATTTATCAAAAACTGTTTAGATCAAGCTCTTCTCGATATTATTTCGAGCCGATTTCTTGCAGGTACCCTTAAAAACATGTTTTAAACATAATGAACGGTTCAGATCATCAAAATAAAGGATCCCTCATTAGAAGCGCGGACTATATATGTATGAGTGAGCTTCTAATAAGGGATCCCCTATTTTGCTACGGTGTGGACCTCCTACTTCTTGATCAAATTATGATGATCTGAACCGTTCAATGTGTTTAAAACGTGTTTTTAAGGCTACCCGTAAGAGATCGGCTCAAAATAATATCCGGAAAGTCTTTGATCCGTTCAATTTTTCATAAAGCTGTTCCTGTCAGCATTTATCAAAAACTGTTTAGATCAAGCTCTTCTCGATATTAATTCGAGCCGATTTCTTGCAGGTACCCTTAAAAACATGTTTTAAACATAATGAACGGTTCAGATCATCAAAATAAAGGATCCCTCATTAGAAGCGCGGACTATATATGTATGAGTGAGCTTCTAATAAGGGATCCCCTATTTTGCTACGGTGTGGACCTCCTACTTCTTGATCAAATTATGATGATCTGAACCGTTCAATGTGTTTAAAACGTGTTTTTAAGGGTACCCGTAAGAGATCGGCTCAAAATAATATCCGGAAAGTCTTTGATCCGTTCAATTTTTCATAAAGCTGTTCCTGTCAGCATTTATCAAAAACTGTTTAGATCAAGCTCTTCTCGATATTATTTCGAGCCGATTTCTTGCACGTACCCTTAAAAACATGTTTTAAACATAATGAACGGTTCAGATCATCAAAATAAAGGATCCCTCATTAGAAGCGCGGACTATATATGTATGAGTGAGCTTCTAATAAGGGATCCCCTATTTTGCTACGGTGTGGACCTCCTACTTCTTGATCAAATTATGATGATCTGAACCGTTCAATGTGTTTAAAACGTGTTTTTAAGGGTACCCGTAAGAGATCGGCTCAAAATAATATCCGGAAAGTCTTTGATCCGTTCAATTTTTCATAAAGCTGTTCCTGTCAGCATTTATCAAAAACTGTTTAGATCAAGCTCTTCTCGATATTATTTCGAGCCGATTTCTTGCAGGTACCCTTAAAAACATGTTTTAAACATAATGAACGGTTCAGATCATCAAAATAAAGGATCCCTCATTAGAAGCGCGGACTATATATGTATGAGTGAGCTTCTAATAAGGGATCCCCTATTTTGCTACGGTGTGGACCTCCTTCTTCTTGATCAAATTATGATGATCTGAACCGTTCAATGTGTTTAAAACGTGTTTTTAAGGGTACCCGTAAGAGATCGGCTCAAAATAATATCCGGAAAGTCTTTGATCCGTTCAATTTTTCATAAAGCTGTTCCTGTCAGCATTTATCAAAAACTGTTTAGATCAAGCTCTTCTCGATATTATTTCGAGCCGATTTCTTGCAGGTACCCTTAAAAACATGTTTTAAACATAATGAACGGTTCAGATCATCAAAATAAAGGATCCCTCATTAGAAGCGCGGACTATATATGTATGAGTGAGCTTCTAATAAGGGATCCCCTATTTTGCTACGGTGTGGACCTCCTACTTCTTGATCAAATTATGATGATCTGAACCGTTCAATGTGTTTAAAACGTGTTTTTAAGGGTACCCGTAAGAGATCGGCTCAAAATAATATCCGGAAAGTCTTTGATCCGTTCAATTTTTCATAAAGCTGTTCCTGTCAGCATTTATCAAAAACTGTTTAGATCAAGCTCTTCTCGATATTATTTCGAGCCGATTTCTTGCAGGTACCCTTAAAAACATGTTTTAAACATAATGAACGGTTCAGATCATCAAAATAAAGGATCCCTCATTAGAAGCGCGGACTATATATGTATGAGTGAGCTTCTAATAAGGGATCCCCTATTTTGCTACGGTGTGGACCTCCTACTTCTTGATCAAATTATGATGATCTGAACCGTTCAATGTGTTTAAAACGTGTTTTTAAGGGTACCCGTAAGAGATCGGCTCAAAATAATATCCGGAAAGTCTTTGATCCGTTCAATTTTTCATAAAGCTGTTCCTGTCAGCATTTATCAAAAACTGTTTAGATCAAGCTCTTCTCGATATTATTTCGAGCCGATTTCTTGCAGGTACCCTTAAAAACATGTTTTAAACATAATGAACGGTTCAGATCATCAAAATAAAGGATCCCTCATTAGAAGCGCGGACTATATATGTATGAGTGAGCTTCTAATAAGGGATCCCCTATTTTGCTACGGTGTGGACCTCCTACTTCTTGATCAAATTATGATGATCTGAACCGTTCAATGTGTTTAAAACGTGTTTTTAAGGGTACCCGTAAGAGATCGGCTCAAAATAATATCCGGAAAGTCTTTGATCCGTTCAATTTTTCATAAAGCTGTTCCTGTCAGCATTTATCAAAAACTGTTTAGATCAAGCTCTTCTCGATATTAATTCGAGCCGATTTCTTGCAGGTACCCTTAAAAACATGTTTTAAACATAATGAACGGTTCAGATCATCAAAATAAAGGATCCCTCATTAGAAGCGCGGACTATATATGTATGAGTGAGCTTCTAATAAGGGATCCCCTATTTTGCTACGGTGTGGACCTCCTACTTCTTGATCAAATTATGATGATCTGAACCGTTCAATGTGTTTAAAACGTGTTTTTAAGGGTACCCGTAAGAGATCGGCTCAAAATAATATCCGGAAAGTCTTTGATCCGTTCAATTTTTCATAAAGCTGTTCCTGTCAGCATTTATCAAAAACTGTTTAGATCAAGCTCTTCTCGATATTATTTCGAGCCGATTTCTTGCAGGTACCCTTAAAAACATGTTTTAAACATAATGAACGGTTCAGATCATCAAAATAAAGGATCCCTCATTAGAAGCGCGGACTATATATGTATGAGTGAGCTTCTAATAAGGGATCCCCTATTTTGCTACGGTGTGGACCTCCTACTTCTTGATCAAATTATGATGATCTGAACCGTTCAATGTGTTTAAAACGTGTTTTTAAGGGTACCCGTAAGAGATCGGCTCAAAATAATATCCGGAAAGTCTTTGATCCGTTCAATTTTTCATAAAGCTGTTCCTGTCAGCATTTATCAAAAACTGTTTAGATCAAGCTCTTCTCGATATTATTTCGAGCCGATTTCTTGCAGGTACCCTTAAAAACATGTTTTAAACATAATGAACGGTTCAGATCATCAAAATAAAGGATCCCTCATTAGAAGCGCGGACTATATATGTATGAGTGAGCTTCTAATAAGGGATCCCCTATTTTGCTACGGTGTGGACCTCCTACTTCTTGATCAAATTATGATGATCTGAACCGTTCAATGTGTTTAAAATGTGTTTTTAAGGGTACCCGTAAGAGATCGGCTCAAAATAATATCCGGAAAGTCTTTGATCCGTTCAATTTTTCATAAAGCTGTTCCTGTCAGCATTTATCAAAAACTGTTTAGATCAAGCTCTTCTCGATATTAATTCGAGCCGATTTCTTGCAGGTACCCTTAAAAACATGTTTTAAACATAATGAACGGTTCAGATCATCAAAATAAAGGATCCCTCATTAGAAGCGCGGACTATATATGTATGAGTGAGCTTCTAATAAGGGATCCCCTATTTTGGTACGGTGTGGACCTCCTACTTCTTGATCAAATTATGATGATCTGAACCGTTCAATGTGTTTAAAACGTGTTTTTAAGGGTACCCGTAAGAGATCGGCTCAAAATAATATCCGGAAAGTCTTTGATCCGTTCAATTTTTCATAAAGCTGTTCCTGTCAGCATTTATCAAAAACTGTTTAGATCAAGCTCTTCTCGATATTATTTCGAGCCGATTTCTTGCAGGTACCCTTAAAAACATGTTTTAAACATAATGAACGGTTCAGATCATCAAAATAAAGGATCCCTCATTAGAAGCGCGGACTATATATGTATGAGTGAGCTTCTAATAAGGGATCCCCTATTTTGCTACGGTGTGGACCTCCTACTTCTTGATCAAATTATGATGATCTGAACCGTTCAATGTGTTTAAAACGTGTTTTTAAGGGTACCCGTAAGAGATCGGCTCAAAATAATATCCGGAAAGTCTTTGATCCGTTCAATTTTTCATAAAGCTGTTCCTGTCAGCATTTATCAAAAACTGTTTAGATCAAGCTCTTCTCGATATTATTTCGAGCCGATTTCTTGCAGGTACCCTTAAAAACATGTTTTAAACATAATGAACGGTTCAGATCATCAAAATAAAGGATCCCTCATTAGAAGCGCGGACTATATATGTATGAGTGAGCTTCTAATAAGGGATCCCCTATTTTGCTACGGTGTGGACCTCCTACTTCTTGATCAAATTATGATGATCTGAACCGTTCAATGTGTTTAAAACGTGTTTTTAAGGGTACCCGTAAGAGATCGGCTCAAAATAATATCCGGAAAGTCTTTGATCCGTTCAATTTTTCATAAAGCTGTTCCTGTCAGCATTTATCAAAAACTGTTTAGATCAAGCTCTTCTCGATATTATTTCGAGCCGATTTCTTGCAGGTACCCTTAAAAACATGTTTTAAACATAATGAACGGTTCAGATCATCAAAATAAAGGATCCCTCATTAGAAGCGCGGACTATATATGTATGAGTGAGCTTCTAATAAGGGATCCCCTATTTTGCTACGGTGTGGACCTCCTACTTCTTGATCAAATTATGATGATCTGAACCGTTCAATGTGTTTAAAACGTGTTTTTAAGGGTACCCGTTAGAGATCGGCTCAAAATAATATCCGGAAAGTCTTTGATCCGTTCAATTTTTCATAAAGCTGTTCCTGTCAGCATTTATCAAAAACTGTTTAGATCAAGCTCTTCTCGATATTATTTCGAGCCGATTTCTTGCAGGTACCCTTAAAAACATGTTTTAAACATAATGAACGGTTCAGATCATCAAAATAAAGGATCCCTCATTAGAAGCGCGGACTATATATGTATGAGTGAGCTTCTAATAAGGGATCCCCTATTTTGCTACGGTGTGGACCTCCTACTTCTTGATCAAATTATGATGATCTGAACCGTTCAATGTGTTTAAAACGTGTTTTTAAGGGTACCCGTAAGAGATCGGGTCAAAATAATATCCGGAAAGTCTTTGATCCGTTCAATTTTTCATAAAACTGTTCCTGTCAGCATTTATCAAAAACTGTTTAGATCAAGCTCTTCTCGATATTATTTCGAGCCGATTTCTTGCAGGTACCCTTAAAAACATGTTTTAAACATAATGAACGGTTCAGATCATCAAAATAAAGGATCCCTCATTAGAAGCGCGGACTATATATGTATGAGTGAGCTTCTAATAAGGGATCCCCTATTTTGCTACGGTGTGGACCTCCTACTTCTTGATCAAATTATGATGATCTGAACCGTTCAATGTGTTTAAAACGTGTTTTTAAGGGTACCCGTAAGAGATCGGCTCAAAATAATATCCGGAAAGTCTTTGATCCGTTCAATTTTTCATAAAGCTGTTCCTGTCAGCATTTATCAAAAACTGTTTAGATCAA
This sequence comes from Arctostaphylos glauca, assembly GCA_019985065.2. Taxonomy (NCBI): domain Eukaryota; kingdom Viridiplantae; phylum Streptophyta; class Magnoliopsida; order Ericales; family Ericaceae; genus Arctostaphylos; species Arctostaphylos glauca. The sequence continues at coordinate 795,656 of JAHSPW020000023.1, forward strand.
GCTCTTCTCGATATTATTTCGAGCCGATTTCTTGCAGGTACCCTTAAAAACATGTTTTAAACATAATGAACGGTTCAGATCATCAAAATAAAGGATCCCTCATTAGAAGCGCGGACTATATATGTATGAGTGAGCTTCTAATAAGGGATCCCCTATTTTGCTACGGTGTGGACCTCCTACTTCTTGATCAAATTATGATGATCTGAACCGTTCAATGTGTTTAAAACGTGTTTTTAAGGGTACCCGTAAGAGATCGGCTCAAAATAATATCCGGAAAGTCTTTGATCCGTTCAATTTTTCATAAAGCTGTTCCTGTCAGCATTTATCAAAAACTGTTTAGATCAAGCTCTTCTCGATATTATTTCGAGCCGATTTCTTGCAGGTACCCTTAAAAACATGTTTTAAACATAATGAACGGTTCAGATCATCAAAATAAAGGATCCCTCATTAGAAGCGCGGACTATATATGTATGAGTGAGCTTCTAATAAGGGATCCCCTATTTTGCTACGGTGTGGACCTCCTACTTCTTGATCAAATTATGATGATCTGAACCGTTCAATGTGTTTAAAACGTGTTTTTAAGGGTACCCGTAAGAGATCGGCTCAAAATAATATCCGGAAAGTCTTTGATCCGTTCAATTTTTCATAAAGCTGTTCCTGTCAGCATTTATCAAAAACTGTTTAGATCAAGCTCTTCTCGATATTATTTCGAGCCGATTTCTTGCAGGTACCCTTAAAAACATGTTTTAAACATAATGAACGGTTCAGATCATCAAAATAAAGGATCCCTCATTAGAAGCGCGGACTATATATGTATGAGTGAGCTTCTAATAAGGGATCCCCTATTTTGCTACGGTGTGGACCTCCTACTTCTTGATCAAATTATGATGATCTGAACCGTTCAATGTGTTTAAAACGTGTTTTTAAGGGTACCCGTAAGAGATCGGCTCAAAATAATATCCGGAAAGTCTTTGATCCGTTCAATTTTTCATAAAGCTGTTCCTGTCAGCATTTATCAAAAACTGTTTAGATCAAGCTCTTCTCGATATTATTTCGAGCCGATTTCTTGCAGGTACCCTTAAAAACATGTTTTAAACATAATGAACGGTTCAGATCATCAAAATAAAGGATCCCTCATTAGAAGCGCGGACTATATATGTATGAGTGAGCTTCTAATAAGGGATCCCCTATTTTGCTACGGTGTGGACCTCCTACTTCTTGATCAAATTATGATGATCTGAACCGTTCAATGTGTTTAAAACGTGTTTTTAAGGGTACCCGTAAGAGATCGGCTCAAAATAATATCCGGAAAGTCTTTGATCCGTTCAATTTTTCATAAAGCTGTTCCTGTCAGCATTTATCAAAAACTGTTTAGATCAAGCTCTTCTCGATATTATTTCGAGCCGATTTCTTGCAGGTACCCTTAAAAACATGTTTTAAACATAATGAACGGTTCAGATCATCAAAATAAAGGATCCCTCATTAGAAGCGCGGACTATATATGTATGAGTGAGCTTCTAATAAGGGATCCCCTATTTTGCTACGGTGTGGACCTCCTACTTCTTGATCAAATTATGATGATCTGAACCGTTCAATGTGTTTAAAACGTGTTTTTAAGGGTACCCGTAAGAGATCGGCTCAAAATAATATCCGGAAAGTCTTTGATCCGTTCAATTTTTCATAAAGCTGTTCCTGTCAGCATTTATCAAAAACTGTTTAGATCAAGCTCTTCTCGATATTATTTCGAGCCGATTTCTTGCAGGTACCCTTAAAAACATGTTTTAAACATAATGAACGGTTCAGATCATCAAAATAAAGGATCCCTCATTAGAAGCGCGGACTATATATGTATGAGTGAGCTTCTAATAAGGGATCCCCTATTTTGCTACGGTGTGGACCTTCTACTTCTTGATCAAATTATGATGATCTGAACCGTTCAATGTGTTTAAAACGTGTTTTTAAGGGTACCCGTAAGAGATCGGCTCAAAATAATATCCGGAAAGTCTTTGATCCGTTCAATTTTTCATAAAGCTGTTCCTGTCAGCATTTATCAAAAACTGTTTAGATCAAGCTCTTCTCGATATTATTTCGAGCCGATTTCTTGCAGGTACCCTTAAAAACATGTTTTAAACATAATGAACGGTTCAGATCATCAAAATAAAGGATCCCGCATTAGAAGCGCGGACTATATATGTATGAGTGAGCTTCTAATAAGGGATCCCCTATTTTGCTACGGTGTGGACCTCCTACTTCTTGATCAAATTATGATGATCTGAACCGTTCAATGTGTTTAAAACGTGTTTTTAAGGGTACCCGTAAGAGATCGGCTCAAAATAATATCCGGAAAGTCTTTGATCCGTTCAATTTTTCATAAAGCTGTTCCTGTCAGCATTTATCAAAAACTGTTTAGATCAAGCTCTTCTCGATATTATTTCGAGCCGATTTCTTGCAGGTACCCTTAAAAACATGTTTTAAACATAATGAACGGTTCAGATCATCAAAATAAAGGATCCCGCATTAGAAGCGCGGACTATATATGTATGAGTGAGCTTCTAATAAGGGATCCCCTATTTTGCTACGGTGTGGACCTCCTACTTCTTGATCAAATTATGATGATCTGAACCGTTCAATGTGTTTAAAACGTGTTTTTAAGGGTACCCGTAAGAGATCGGCTCAAAATAATATCCGGAAAGTCTTTGATCCGTTCAATTTTTCATAAAGCTGTTCCTGTCAGCATTTATCAAAAACTGTTTAGATCAAGCTCTTCTCGATATTATTTCGAGCCGATTTCTTGCAGGTACCCTTAAAAACATGTTTTAAACATAATGAACGGTTCAGATCATCAAAATAAAGGATCCCGCATTAGAAGCGCGGACTATATATGTATGAGTGAGCTTCTAATAAGGGATCGCCTATTTTGCTACGGTGTGGACCTCCTACTTCTTGATCAAATTATGATGATCTGAACCGTTCAATGTGTTTAAAACGTGTTTTTAAGGGTACCCGTAAGAGATCGGCTCAAAATAATATCCGGAAAGTCTTTGATCCGTTCAATTTTTCATAAAGCTGTTCCTGTCAGCATTTATCAAAAACTGTTTAGATCAAGCTCTTCTCGATATTATTTCGAGCCGATTTCTTGCAGGTACCCTTAAAAACATGTTTTAAACATAATGAACGGTTCAGATCATCAAAATAAAGGATCCCTCATTAGAAGCGCGGACTATATATGTATGAGTGAGCTTCTAATAAGGGATCCCCTATTTTGCTACGGTGTGGACCTCCTACTTCTTGATCAAATTATGATGATCTGAACCGTTCAATGTGTTTAAAACGTGTTTTTAAGGGTACCCGTAAGAGATCGGCTCAAAATAATATCCGGAAAGTCTTTGATCCGTTCAATTTTTCATAAAGCTGTTCCTGTCAGCATTTATCAAAAACTGTTTAGATCAAGCTCTTCTCGATATTATTTCGAGCCGATTTCTTGCAGGTACCCTTAAAAACATGTTTTAAACATAATGAACGGTTCAGATCATCAAAATAAAGGATCCCTCATTAGAAGCGCGGACTATATATGTATGAGTGAGCTCCTAATAAGGGATCCCCTATTTTGCTACGGTGTGGACCTCCTACTTCTTGATCAAATTATGATGATCTGAACCGTTCAATGTGTTTAAAACGTGTTTTTAAGGGTACCCGTAAGAGATCGGCTCAAAATAATATCCGGAAAGTCTTTGATCCGTTCAATTTTTCATAAAGCTGTTCCCGTCAGCATTTATCAAAAACTGTTTAGATCAAGCTCTTCTCGATATTATTTCGAGCCGATTTCTTGCAGGTACCCTTAAAAACATGTTTTCAACATAATGAACGGTTCAGATCATCAAAATAAAGGATCCCTCATTAGAAGCGCGGACTATATATGTATGAGTGAGCTTCTAATAAGGGATCCCCTATTTTGCTACGGTGTGGACCTCCTACTTCTTGATCAAATTATGATGATCTGAACCGTTCAATGTGTTTAAAACGTGTTTTTAAGGGTACCCGTAAGAGATCGGCTCAAAATAATATCCGGAAAGTTTTTGATCCGTTCAATTTTTCATAAAGCTGTTCCTGTCAGCATTTATCAAAAACTGTTTAGATCAAGCTCTTCTCGATATTATTTCGAGCCGATTTCTTGCAGGTACCCTTAAAAACATGTTTTCAACATAATGAACGGTTCAGATCATCAAAATAAAGGATCCCACATTAGAAGCGCGGACTATATATGTATGAGTGAGCTTCTAATAAGAGATCCCCTATTTTGCTACGGTGTGGACCTCCTACTTCTTGATCAAATTATGATGATCTGAACCGTTCAATGTGTTTAAAACGTGTTTTTAAGGGTACCCGTACGAGATCGGCTCAAAATAATATCCGGAAAGTCTTTGATCCGTTCAATTTTTCATAAAGCTGTTCCTGTCAGCATTTATCAAAAACTGTTTAGATCAAGCTCTTCTCGATATTATTTCGAGCCGATTTCTTGCAGGTACCCTTAAAAACATGTTTTAAACATAATGAACGGTTCAGATCATCAAAATAAAGGATCCCTCATTAGAAGCGCGGACTATATATGTATGAGTGAGCTTCTAATAAGGGATCCCCTATTTTGCTACGGTGTGGACCTCCTACTTCTTGATCAAATTATGATGATCTGAACCGTTCAATGTGTTTAAAACGTGTTTTTAAGGGTACCCGTAAGAGATCGGCTCAAAATAATATCCGGCAAGTCTTTGATCCGTTCAATTTTTCATAAAGCTGTTCCTGTCAGCATTTATCAAAAACTGTTTAGATCAAGCTCTTCTCGATATTATTTCGAGCCGATTTCTTGCAGGTACCCTTAAAAACATGTTTTAAACATAATGAACGGTTCAGATCATCAAAATAAAGGATCCCTCATTAGAAGCGCGGACTATATATGTATGAGTGAGCTTCTAATAAGGGATCCCCTATTTTGCTACGGTGTGGACCTCCTACTTCTTGATCAAATTATGATGATCTGAACCGTTCAATGTGTTTAAAACGTGTTTTTAAGGGTACCCGTAAGAGATCGGCTCAAAATAATATCCGGAAAGTCTTTGATCCGTTCAATTTTTCATAAAGCTGTTCCTGTCAGCATTTATCAAAAACTGTTTAGATCAAGCTCTTCTCGATATTATTTCGAGCCGATTTCTTGCAGGTACCCTTAAAAACATGTTTTAAACATAATGAACGGTTCAGATCATCAAAATAAAGGATCCCGCATTAGAAGCGCGGACTATATATGTATGAGTGAGCTTCTAATAAGGGATCCCCTATTTTGCTACGGTGTGGACCTCCTACTTCTTGATCAAATTATGATGATCTGAACCGTTCAATGTGTTTAAAACGTGTTTTTAAGGGTACCCGTAAGAGATCGGCTCAAAATAATATCCGGAAAGTCTTTGATCCGTTCAATTTTTCATAAAGCTGTTCCTGTCAGCATTTATCAAAAACTGTTTAGATCAAGCTCTTCTCGATATTATTTCGAGCCGATTTCTTGCAGGTACCCTTAAAAACATGTTTTCAACATAATGAACGGTTCAGATCATCAAAATAAAGGATCCCTCATTAGAAGCGCGGACTATATATGTATGAGTGAGCTTCTAATAAGGGATCCCCTATTTTGCTACGGTGTGGACCTCCTACTTCTTGATCAAATTATGATGATCTGAACCGTTCAATGTGTTTAAAACGTGTTTTTAAGGGTACCCGTAAGAGATCGGCTCAAAATAATATCCGGAAAGTCTTTGATCCGTTCAATTTTTCATAAAGCTGTTCCTGTCAGCATTTATCAAAAACTGTTTAGATCAAGCTCTTCTCGATATTATTTCGAGCCGATTTCTTGCAGGTGCCCTTAAAAACATGTTTTCAACATAGTGAACGGTTCAGATCATCAAAATAAAGGATCCCACATTAGAAGCGCGGACTATATATGTATGAGTGAGCTTCTAATAAGGGATCCCCTATTTTGCTACGGTGTGGACCTCCTACTTCTTGATCAAATTATGATGATCTGAACCGTTCAATGTGTTTAAAACGTGTTTTTAAGGGTACCCGTACGAGATCGGCTCAAAATAATATCCGGAAAGTCTTTGATCCGTTCAATTTTTCATAAAGCTGTTCCTGTCAGCATTTATCAAAAACTGTTTAGATCAAGCTCTTCTCGATATTATTTCGAGCCGATTTCTTGCAGGTACCCTTAAAAACATGTTTTAAACATAATGAACGGTTCAGATCATCAAAATAAAGGATCCCTCATTAGAAGCGCGGACTATATATGTATGAGTGAGCTTCTAATAAGGGATCCCCTATTTTGCTACGGTGTGGACCTCCTACTTCTTGATCAAATTATGATGATCTGAACCGTTCAATGTGTTTAAAACGTGTTTTTAAGGGTACCCGTAAGAGATCGGCTCAAAATAATATCCGGAAAGTCTTTGATCCGTTCAATTTTTCATAAAGCTGTTCCTGTCAGCATTTATCAAAAACTGTTTAGATCAAGCTCTTCTCGATATTATTTCGAGCCGATTTCTTGCAGGTACCCTTAAAAACATGTTTTAAACATAATGAACGGTTCAGATCATTAAAATAAAGGATCCCTCATTAGAAGCGCGGACTATATATGTATGAGTGAGCTTCTAATAAGGGATCCCCTATTTTGCTACGGTGTGGACCTCCTACTTCTTGATCAAATTATGATGATCTGAACCGTTCAATGTGTTTAAAACGTGTTTTTAAGGGTACCCGTAAGAGATCGGCTCAAAATAATATCCGGAAAGTCTTTGATCCGTTCAATTTTTCATAAAGCTGTTCCTGTCAGCATTTATCAAAAACTGTTTAGATCAAGCTCTTCTCGATATTATTTCGAGCCGATTTCTTGCAGGTACCCTTAAAAACATGTTTTAAACATAATGAACGGTTCAGATCATCAAAATAAAGGATCCCTCATTAGAAGCGCGGACTATATATGTATGAGTGAGCTTCTAATAAGGGATCCCCTATTTTGCTACGGTGTGGACCTCCTACTTCTTGATCAAATTATGATGATCTGAACCGTTCAATGTGTTTAAAACGTGTTTTTAAGGGTACCCGTAAAAGATCGGCTCAAAATAATATCCGGAAAGTCTTTGATCCGTTCAATTTTTCATAAAACTGTTCCTGTCAGCATTTATCAAAAACTGTTTAGATCAAGCTCTTCTCGATATTATTTCGAGCCGATTTCTTGCAGGTACCCTTAAAAACATGTTTTAAACATAATGAACGGTTCAGATCATCAAAATAAAGGATCCCTCATTAGAAGCGCGGACTATATATGTATGAGTGAGCTTCTAATAAGGGATCCCCTATTTTGCTACGGTGTGGACCTCCTACTTCTTGATCAAATTATGATGATCTGAACCGTTCAATGTGTTTAAAACGTGTTTTTAAGGGTACCCGTAAGAGATCGGCTCAAAATAATATCCGGAAAGTCTTTGATCCGTTCAATTTTTCATAAAGCTGTTCCTGTCAGCATTTATCAAAAACTGTTTAGATCAAGCTCTTCTCGATATTATTTCGAGCCGATTTCTTGCAGGTACCCTTAAAAACATGTTTTAAACATAATGAACGATTCAGATCATCAAAATAAAGGATCCCTCATTAGAAGCGCGGACTATATATGTATGAGTGAGCTTCTAATAAGGGATCCCCTATTTTGCTACGGTGTGGACCTCCTACTTCTTGATCAAATTATGATGATCTGAACCGTTCAATGTGTTTAAAACGTGTTTTTAAGGGTACCCGTAAGAGATCGGCTCAAAATAATATCCGGAAAGTCTTTGATCCGTTCAATTTTTCATAAAGCTGTTCCTGTCAGCATTTATCAAAAACTGTTTAGATCAAGCTCTTCTCGATATTATTTCGAGCCGATTTCTTGCAGGTACCCTTAAAAACATGTTTTAAACATAATGAACGGTTCAGATCATCAAAATAAAGGATCCCGCATTAGAAGCGCGGACTATATATGTATGAGTGAGCTTCTAATAAGGGATCCCCTATTTTGCTACGGTGTGGACCTCCTACTTCTTGATCAAATTATGATGATCTGAACCGTTCAATGTGTTTAAAACGTGTTTTTAAGGGTACCCGTAAGAGATCGGCTCAAAATAATATCCGGAAAGTCTTTGATCCGTTCAATTTTTCATGAAGCTGTTCCGGTCAGCATTTATCAAAAACTGTTTAGATCAAGCTCTTCTCGATATTATTTCGAGCCGATTTCTTGCAGGTACCCTTAAAAACATGTTTTAAACATAATGAACGGTTCAGATCATCAAAATAAAGGATCCCTCATTAGAAGCGCGGACTATATATGTATGAGTGAGCTTCTAATAAGGGATCCCCTATTTTGCTACGGTGTGGACCTCCTACTTCTTGATCAAATTATGATGATCTGAACCGTTCAATGTGTTTAAAACGTGTTTTTAAGGGTACCCGTAAGAGATCGGCTCAAAATAATATCCGGAAAGTCTTTGATCCGTTCAATTTTTCATAAAGCTGTTCCTGTCAGCATTTATCAAAAACTGTTTAGATCAAGCTCTTCTCGATATTATTTCGAGCCGATTTCTTGCAGGTACCCTTAAAAACATGTTTTAAACATAATGAACGGTTCAGATCATCAAAATAAAGGATCCCTCATTAGAAGCGCGGACTATATATGTATGAGTGAGCTCCTAATAAGGGATCCCCTATTTTGCTACGGTGTGGACCTCCTACTTCTTGATCAAATTATGATGATCTGAACCGTTCAATGTGTTTAAAACGTGTTTTTAAGGGTACCCGTAAGAGATCGGCTCAAAATAATATCCGGAAAGTCTTTGATCCGTTCAATTTTTCATAAAGCTGTTCCTGTCAGCATTTATCAAAAACTGTTTAGATCAAGCTCTTCTCGATATTATTTCGAGCCGATTTCTTGCAGGTACCCTTAAAAACATGTTTTCAACATAATGAACGGTTCAGATCATCAAAATAAAGGATCCCTCATTAGAAGCGCGGACTATATATGTATGAGTGAGCTTCTAATAAGGGATCCCCTATTTTGCTACGGTGTGGACCTCCTACTTCTTGATCAAATTATGATGATCTGAACCGTTCAATGTGTTTAAAACGTGTTTTTAAGGGTACCCGTAAGAGATCGGCTCAAAATAATATCCGGAAAGTTTTTGATCCGTTCAATTTTTCATAAAGCTGTTCCTGTCAGCATTTATCAAAAACTGTTTAGATCAAGCTCTTCTCGATATTATTTCGAGCCGATTTCTTGCAGGTACCCTTAAAAACATGTTTTCAACATAATGAACGGTTCAGATCATCAAAATAAAGGATCCCACATTAGAAGCGCGGACTATATATGTATGAGTGAGCTTCTAATAAGAGATCCCCTATTTTGCTACGGTGTGGACCTCCTACTTCTTGATCAAATTATGATGATCTGAACCGTTCAATGTGTTTAAAACGTGTTTTTAAGGGTACCCGTACGAGATCGGCTCAAAATAATATCCGGAAAGTCTTTGATCCGTTCAATTTTTCATAAAGCTGTTCCTGTCAGCATTTATCAAAAACTGTTTAGATCAAGCTCTTCTCGATATTATTTCGAGCCGATTTCTTGCAGGTACCCTTAAAAACATGTTTTAAACATAATGAACGGTTCAGATCATCAAAATAAAGGATCCCTCATTAGAAGCGCGGACTATATATGTATGAGTGAGCTTCTAATAAGGGATCCCCTATTTTGCTACGGTGTGGACCTCCTACTTCTTGATCAAATTATGATGATCTGAACCGTTCAATGTGTTTAAAACGTGTTTTTAAGGGTACCCGTAAGAGATCGGCTCAAAATAATATCCGGAAAGTCTTTGATCCGTTCAATTTTTCATAAAGCTGTTCCTGTCAGCATTTATCAAAAACTGTTTAGATCAAGCTCTTCTCGATATTATTTCGAGCCGATTTCTTGCAGGTACCCTTAAAAACATGTTTTAAACATAATGAACGGTTCAGATCATCAAAATAAAGGATCCCTCATTAGAAGCGCGGACTATATATGTATGAGTGAGCTTCTAATAAGGGATCCCCTATTTTGCTACGGTGTGGACCTCCTACTTCTTGATCAAATTATGATGATCTGAACCGTTCAATGTGTTTAAAACGTGTTTTTAAGGGTACCCGTAAGAGATCGGCTCAAAATAATATCCGGAAAGTCTTTGATCCGTTCAATTTTTCATAAAGCTGTTCCTGTCAGCATTTATCAAAAACTGTTTAGATCAAGCTCTTCTCGATATTATTTCGAGCCAATTTCTTGCAGGTACCCTTAAAAACATGTTTTAAACATAATGAACGGTTCAGATCATCAAAATAAAGGATCCCTCATTAGAAGCGCGGACTATATATGTATGAGTGAGCTTCTAATAAGGGATCCCCTATTTTGCTACGGTGTGGACCTCCTACTTCTTGATCAAATTATGATGATCTGAACCGTTCAATGTGTTTAAAACGTGTTTTTAAGGGTACCCGTAAGAGATCGGCTCAAAATAATATCCGGAAAGTCTTTGATCCGTTCAATTTTTCATAAAGCTGTTCCTGTCAGCATTTATCAAAAACTGTTTAGATCAAGCTCTTCTCGATATTATTTCGAGCCGATTTCTTGCAGGTACCCTTAAAAACATGTTTTAAACATAATGAACGGTTCAGATCATCAAAATAAAGGATCCCGCATTAGAAGCGCGGACTATATATGTATGAGTGAGCTTATAATAAGGGATCCCCTATTTTGCTACGGTGTGGACCTCCTACTTCTTGATCAAATTATGATGATCTGAACCGTTCAATGTGTTTAAAACGTGTTTTTAAGGGTACCCGTAAGAGATCGGCTCAAAATAATATCCGGAAAGTCTTTGATCCGTTCAATTTTTCATAAAGCTGTTCCTGTCAGCATTTATCAAAAACTGTTTAGATCAAGCTCTTCTCGATATTATTTCGAGCCGATTTCTTGCAGGTACCCTTAAAAACATGTTTTCAACATAATGAACGGTTCAGATCATCAAAATAAAGGATCCCTCATTAGAAGCGCGGACTATATATGTATGAGTGAGCTTCTAATAAGGGATCCCCTATTTTGCTACGGTGTGGACCTCCTACTTCTTGATCAAATTATGATGATCTGAACCGTTCAATGTGTTTAAAACGTGTTTTTAAGGGTACCCGTAAGAGATCGGCTCAAAATAATATCCGGAAAGTCTTTGATCCGTTCAATTTTTCATAAAGCTGTTCCTGTCAGCATTTATCAAAAACTGTTTAGATCAAGCTCTTCTCGATATTATTTCGAGCCGATTTCTTGCAGGTACCCTTAAAAACATGTTTTCAACATAATGAACGGTTCAGATCATCAAAATAAAAGATCCCACATTAGAAGCGCGGACTATATATGTATGAGTGAGCTTCTAATAAGGGATCCCCTATTTTGCTACGGTGTGGACCTCCTACTTCTTGATCAAATTATGATGATCTGAACCGTTCAATGTGTTTAAAACGTGTTTTTAAGGGTACCCGTACGAGATCGGCTCAAAATAATATCCGGAAAGTCTTTGATCCGTTCAATTTTTCATAAAGCTGTTCCTGTCAGCATTTATCAAAAACTGTTTAGATCAAGCTCTTCTCGATATTATTTCGAGCCGATTTCTTGCAGGTACCCTTAAAAACATGTTTTCAACATAATGAACGGTTCAGATCATCAAAATAAAGGATCCCGCATTAGAAGCGCGGACTATATATGTATGAGTGAGCTTCTAATAAGGGATCTCCTATTTTGCTACGGTGTGGACCTCCTACTTCTTGATCAAATTATGATGATCTGAACCGTTCAATGTGTTTAAAACGTGTTTTTAAGGGTACCCGTAAGAGATCGGCTCAAAATAATATCCGGAAAGTCTTTGATCCGTTCAATTTTTCATAAAGCTGTTCCTGTCAGCATTTATCAAAAACTGTTTAGATCAAGCTCTTCTCGATATTATTTCGAGCCGATTTCTTGCAGGTACCCTTAAAAACATGTTTTCAACATAATGAACGGTTCAGATCATCAAAATAAAGGATCCCTCATTAGAAGCGCGGACTATATATGTATGAGTGAGCTTCTAATAAGGGATCCCCTATTTTGCTACGGTGTGGACCTCCTACTTCTTGATCAAATTATGATGATCTGAACCGTTCAATGTGTTTAAAACGTGTTTTTAAGGGGACCCGTAAGAGATCGGCTCAAAATAATATCCGGAAAGTCTTTGATCCGTTCAATTTTTCATAAAGCTGTTCCTGTCAGCATTTATCAAAAACTGTTTAGATCAAGCTCTTCTCGATATTATTTCGAGCCGATTTCTTGCAGGTACCCTTAAAAACATGTTTTAAACATAATGAACGGTTCAGATCATCAAAATAAAGGATCCCTCATTAGAAGCGCGGACTATATATGTATGAGTGAGCTTCTAATAAGGGATCCCCTATTTTGCTACGGTGTGGACCTCCTACTTCTTGATCAAATTATGATGATCTGAACCGTTCAATGTGTTTAAAACGTGTTTTTAAGGGTACCCGTAAGAGATCGGCTCAAAATAATATCCGGAAAGTCTTTGATCCGTTCAATTTTTGATAAAGCTGTTCCTGTCAGCATTTATCAAAAACTGTTTAGATCAAGCTCTTCTCGATATTATTTCGAGCCGATTTCTTGCAGGTACCCTTAAAAACATGTTTTAAACATAATGAACGGTTCAGATCATCAAAATAAAGGATCCCTCATTAGAAGCGCGGACTATATATGTATGAGTGAGCTTCTAATAAGGGATCCCCTATTTTGCTACGGTGTGGACCTCCTACTTCTTGATCAAATTATGATGATCTGAACCGTTCAATGTGTTTAAAACGTGTTTTTAAGGGTACCCGTAAGAGATCGGCTCAAAATAATATCCGGAAAGTCTTTGATCCGTTCAATTTTTCATAAAGCTGTTCCTGTCAGCATTTATTAAAAACTGTTTAGATCAAGCTCTTCTCGATATTATTTCGAGCCGATTTCTTGCAGGTACCCTTAAAAACATGTTTTAAACATAATGAACGGTTCAGATCATCAAAATAAAGGATCCCTCATTAGAAGCGCGGACTATATATGTATGAGTGAGCTCCTAATAAGGGATCCCCTATTTTGCTACGGTGTGGACCTCCTACTTCTTGATCAAATTATGATGATCTGAACCGTTCAATGTGTTTAAAACGTGTTTTTAAGGGTACCCGTAAGAGATCGGCTCAAAATAATATCCGGAAAGTCTTTGATCCGTTCAATTTTTCATAAAGCTGTTCCTGTCAGCATTTATCAAAAACTGTTTAGATCAAGCTCTTCTCGATATTATTTCGAGCCGATTTCTTGCAGGTACCCTTAAAAACATGTTTTCAACATAATGAACGGTTCAGATCATCAAAATAAAGGATCCCTCATTAGAAGCGCGGACTATATATGTATGAGTGAGCTTCTAATAAGGGATCCCCTATTTTGCTACGGTGTGGACCTCCTACTTCTTGATCAAATTATGATGATCTGAACCGTTCAATGTGTTTAAAACGTGTTTTTAAGGGTACCCGTAAGAGATCGGCTCAAAATAATATCCGGAAAGTCTTTGATCCGTTCAATTTTTCATAAAGCTGTTCCTGTCAGCATTTATCAAAAACTGTTTAGATCAAGCTCTTCTCGATATTATTTCGAGCCGATTTCTTGCAGGTACCCTTAAAAACATGTTTTCAACATAATGAACGGTTCAGATCATCAAAATAAAGGATCCCACATTAGAAGCGCGGACTATATATGTATGAGTGAGCTTCTAATAAGAGATCCCCTATTTTGCTACGGTGTGGACCTCCTACTTCTTGATCAAATTATGATGATCTGAACCGTTCAATGTGTTTAAAACGTGTTTTTAAGGGTACCCGTACGAGATCGGCTCAAAATAATATCCGGAAAGTCTTTGATCCGTTCAATTTTTCATAAAGCTGTTCCTGTCAGCATTTATCAAAAACTGTTTAGATCAAGCTCTTCTCGATATTATTTCGAGCCGATTTCTTGCAGGTACCCTTAAAAACATGTTTTAAACATAATGAACGGTTCAGATCATCAAAATAAAGGATCCCTCATTAGAAGCGCGGACTATATATGTATGAGTGAGCTTCTAATAAGGGATCCCCTATTTTGCTACGGTGTGGACCTCCTACTTCTTGATCAAATTATGATGATCTGAACCGTTCAATGTGTTTAAAACGTGTTTTTAAGGGTACCCGTAAGAGATCGGCTCAAAATAATATCCGGAAAGTCTTTGATCCGTTCAATTTTTCATAAAACTGTTCCTGTCAGCATTTATCAAAAACTGTTTAGATCAAGCTCTTCTCGATATTATTTCGAGCCGATTTCTTGCAGGTACCCTTAAAAACATGTTTTAAACATAATGAACGGTTCAGATCATCAAAATAAAGGATCCCTCATTAGAAGCGCGGACTATATATGTATGAGTGAGCTTCTAATAAGGGATCCCCTATTTTGCTACGGTGTGGACCTCCTACTTCTTGATCAAATTATGATGATCTGAACCGTTCAATGTGTTTAAAACGTGTTTTTAAGGGTACCCGTAAGAGATCGGCTCAAAATAATATCCGGAAAGTCTTTGATCCGTTCAATTTTTCATAAAGCTGTTCCTGTCAGCATTTATCAAAAACTGTTTAGATCAAGCTCTTCTCGATATTATTTCGAGCCGATTTCTTGCAGGTACCCTTAAAAACATGTTTTAAACATAATGAACGGTTCAGATCATCAAAATAAAGGATCCCTCATTAGAAGCGCGGACTATATATGTATGAGTGAGCTCCTAATAAGGGATCCCCTATTTTGCTACGGTGTGGACCTCCTACTTCTTGATCAAATTATGATGATCTGAACCGTTCAATGTGTTTAAAACGTGTTTTTAAGGGTACCCGTAAGAGATCGGCTCAAAATAATATCCGGAAAGTCTTTGATCCGTTCAATTTTTCATAAAGCTGTTCCTGTCAGCATTTATCAAAAACTGTTTAGATCAAGCTCTTCTCGATATTATTTCGAGCCGATTTCTTGCAGGTACCCTTAAAAACATGTTTTCAACATAATGAACGGTTCAGATCATCAAAATAAAGGATCCCTCATTAGAAGCGCGGACTATATATGTATGAGTGAGCTTCTAATAAGGGATCCCCTATTTTGCTACGGTGTGGACCTCCTACTTCTTGATCAAATTATGATGATCTGAACCGTTCAATGTGTTTAAAACGTGTTTTTAAGGGTACCCGTAAGAGATCGGCTCAAAATAATATCCGGAAAGTCTTTGATCCGTTCAATTTTTCATAAAGCTGTTCCTGTCAGCATTTATCAAAAACTGTTTAGATCAAGCTCTTCTCGATATTATTTCGAGCCGATTTCTTGCAGGTACCCTTAAAAACATGTTTTCAACATAATGAACGGTTCAGATCATCAAAATAAAGGATCCCACATTAGAAGCGCGGACTATATATGTATGAGTGAGCTTCTAATAAGGGATCCCCTATTTTGTTACGGTGTGGACCTCCTACTTCTTGATCAAATTATGATGATCTGAACCGTTCAATGTGTTTAAAACGTGTTTTTAAGGGTACCCGTACGAGATCGGCTCAAAATAATATCCGGAAAGTCTTTGATCCGTTCAATTTTTCATAAAGCTGTTCCTGTCAGCATTTATCAAAAACTGTTTAGATCAAGCTCTTCTCGATATTATTTCGAGCCGATTTCTTGCAGGTACCCTTAAAAACATGTTTTAAACATAATGAACGGTTCAGATCATCAAAATAAAGGATCCCTCATTAGAAGCGCGGACTATATATGTATGAGTGAGCTTCTAATAAGGGATCCCCTATTTTGCTACGGTGTGGACCTCCTACTTCTTGATCAAATTATGATGATCTGAACCGTTCAATGTGTTTAAAACGTGTTTTTAAGGGTACCCGTAAGAGATCGGCTCAAAATAATATCCGGAAAGTCTTTGATCCGTTCAATTTTTCATAAAGCTGTTCCTGTCAGCATTTATCAAAAACTGTTTAGATCAAGCTCTTCTCGATATTATTTCGAGCCGATTTCTTGCAGGTACCCTTAAAAACATGTTTTCAACATAATGAACGGTTCAGATCATCAAAATAAAGGATCCCTCATTAGAAGCGCGGACTATATATGTATGAGTGAGCTTCTAATAAGGGATCCCCTATTTTGCTACGGTGTGGACCTCCTACTTCTTGATCAAATTATGATGATCTGAACCGTTCAATGTGTTTAAAACGTGTTTTTAAGGGTACCCGTACGAGATCGGCTCAAAATAATATCCGGAAAGTCTTTGATCCGTTCAATTTTTCATAAAGCTGTTCCTGTCAGCATTTATCAAAAACTGTTTAGATCAAGCTCTTCTCGATATTATTTCGAGCCGATTTCTTGCAGGTACCCTTAAAAACATGTTTTAAACATAATGAACGGTTCAGATCATCAAAATAAAGGATCCCTCATTAGAAGCGCGGACTATATATGTATGAGTGAGCTTCTAATAAGGGATCCCCTATTTTGCTACGGTGTGGACCTCCTACTTCTTGATCAAATTATGATGATCTGAACCGTTCAATGTGTTTAAAACGTGTTTTTAAGGGTACCCGTAAGAGATCGGCTCAAAATAATATCCGGAAAGTCTTTGATCCGTTCAATTTTTCATAAAACTGTTCCTGTCAGCATTTATCAAAAACTGTTTAGATCAAGCTCTTCTCGATATTATTTCGAGCCGATTTCTTGCAGGTACCCTTAAAAACATGTTTTAAACATAATGAACGGTTCAGATCATCAAAATAAAGGATCCCTCATTAGAAGCGCGGACTATATATGTATGAGTGAGCTTCTAATAAGGGATCCCCTATTTTGCTACGGTGTGGACCTCCTACTTCTTGATCAAATTATGATGATCTGAACCGTTCAATGTGTTTAAAACGTGTTTTTAAGGGTACCCGTAAGAGATCGGCTCAAAATAATATCCGGAAAGTCTTTGATCCGTTCAATTTTTCATAAAGCTGTTCCTGTCAGCATTTATCAAAAACTGTTTAGATCAAGCTCTTCTCGATATTATTTCGAGCCGATTTCTTGCAGGTACCCTTAAAAACATGTTTTAAACATAATGAACGGTTCAGATCATCAAAATAAAGGATCCCTCATTAGAAGCGCGGACTATATATGTATGAGTGAGCTCCTAATAAGGGATCCCCTATTTTGCTACGGTGTGGACCTCCTACTTCTTGATCAAATTATGATGATCTGAACCGTTCAATGTGTTTAAAACGTGTTTTTAAGGGTACCCGTAAGAGATCGGCTCAAAATAATATCCGGAAAGTCTTTGATCCGTTCAATTTTTCATAAAGCTGTTCCTGTCAGCATTTATCAAAAACTGTTTAGATCAAGCTCTTCTCGATATTATTTCGAGCCGATTTCTTGCAGGTACCCTTAAAAACATGTTTTCAACATAATGAACGGTTCAGATCATCAAAATAAAGGATCCCTCATTAGAAGCGCGGACTATATATGTATGAGTGAGCTTCTAATAAGGGATCCCCTATTTTGCTACGGTGTGGACCTCCTACTTCTTGATCAAATTATGATGATCTGAACCGTTCAATGTGTTTAAAACGTGTTTTTAAGGGTACCCGTAAGAGATCGGCTCAAAATAATATCCGGAAAGTCTTTGATCCGTTCAATTTTTCATAAAGCTGTTCCTGTCAGCATTTATCAAAAACTGTTTAGATCAAGCTCTTCTCGATATTATTTCGAGCCGATTTCTTGCAGGTACCCTTAAAAACATGTTTTCAACATAATGAACGGTTCAGATCATCAAAATAAAGGATCCCACATTAGAAGCGCGGACTATATATGTATGAGTGAGCTTCTAATAAGGGATCCCCTATTTTGTTACGGTGTGGACCTCCTACTTCTTGATCAAATTATGATGATCTGAACCGTTCAATGTGTTTAAAACGTGTTTTTAAGGGTACCCGTACGAGATCGGCTCAAAATAATATCCGGAAAGTCTTTGATCCGTTCAATTTTTCATAAAGCTGTTCCTGTCAGCATTTATCAAAAACTGTTTAGATCAAGCTCTTCTCGATATTATTTCGAGCCGATTTCTTGCAGGTACCCTTAAAAACATGTTTTAAACATAATGAACGGTTCAGATCATCAAAATAAAGGATCCCTCATTAGAAGCGCGGACTATATATGTATGAGTGAGCTTCTAATAAGGGATCCCCTATTTTGCTACGGTGTGGACCTCCTACTTCTTGATCAAATTATGATGATCTGAACCGTTCAATGTGTTTAAAACGTGTTTTTAAGGGTACCCGTAAGAGATCGGCTCAAAATAATATCCGGAAAGTCTTTGATCCGTTCAATTTTTCATAAAGCTGTTCCTGTCAGCATTTATCAAAAACTGTTTAGATCAAGCTCTTCTCGATATTATTTCGAGCCGATTTCTTGCAGGTACCCTTAAAAACATGTTTTCAACATAATGAACGGTTCAGATCATCAAAATAAAGGATCCCTCATTAGAAGCGCGGACTATATATGTATGAGTGAGCTTCTAATAAGGGATCCCCTATTTTGCTACGGTGTGGACCTCCTACTTCTTGATCAAATTATGATGATCTGAACCGTTCAATGTGTTTAAAACGTGTTTTTAAGGGTACCCGTACGAGATCGGCTCAAAATAATATCCGGAAAGTCTTTGATCCGTTCAATTTTTCATAAAGCTGTTCCTGTCAGCATTTATCAAAAACTGTTTAGATCAAGCTCTTCTCGATATTATTTCGAGCCGATTTCTTGCAGGTACCCTTAAAAACATGTTTTAAACATAATGAACGGTTCAGATCATCAAAATAAAGGATCCCTCATTAGAAGCGCGGACTATATATGTATGAGTGAGCTTCTAATAAGGGATCCCCTATTTTGCTACGGTGTGGACCTCCTACTTCTTGATCAAATTATGATGATCTGAACCGTTCAATGTGTTTAAAACGTGTTTTTAAGGGTACCCGTACGAGATCGGCTCAAAATAATATCCGGAAAGTCTTTGATCCGTTCAATTTTTCATAAAGCTGTTCCTGTCAGCATTTATCAAAAACTGTTTAGATCAAGCTCTTCTCGATATTATTTCGAGCCGATTTCTTGCAGGTACCCTTAAAAACATGTTTTCAACATAATGAACGGTTCAGATCATCAAAATAAAGGATCCCACATTAGAAGCGCGGACTATATATGTATGAGTGAGCTTCTAATAAGGGATCCCCTATTTTGCTACGGTGTGGACCTCCTACTTCTTGATCAAATTATGATGATCTGAACCGTTCAATGTGTTTAAAACGTGTTTTTAAGGGTACCCGTACGAGATCGGCTCAAAATAATATCCGGAAAGTCTTTGATCCGTTCAATTTTTCATAAAGCTGTTCCTGTCAGCATTTATCAAAAACTGTTTAGATCAAGCTCTTCTCGATATTATTTCGAGCCGATTTCTTGCAGGTACCCTTAAAAACATGTTTTCAACATAATGAACGGTTCAGATCATCAAAATAAAGGATCCCGCATTAGAAGCGCGGACTATATATGTATGAGTGAGCTTCTAATAAGGGATCTCCTATTTTGCTACGGTGTGGACCTCCTACTTCTTGATCAAATTATGATGATCTGAACCGTTCAATGTGTTTAAAACGTGTTTTTAAGGGTACCCGTAAGAGATCGGCTCAAAATAATATCCGAAAAGTCTTTGATCCGTTCAATTTTTCATAAAGCTGTTCCTGTCAGCATTTATCAAAAACTGTTTAGATCAAGCTCTTCTCGATATTATTTCGAGCCGATTTCTTGCAGGTACCCTTAAAAACATGTTTTCAACATAATGAACGGTTCAGATCATCAAAATAAAGGATCCCTCATTAGAAGCGCGGACTATATATGTATGAGTGAGCTTCTAATAAGGGATCCCCTATTTTGCTACGGTGTGGACCTCCTACTTCTTGATCAAATTATGATGATCTGAACCGTTCAATGTGTTTAAAACGTGTTTTTAAGGGTACCCGTACGAGATCGGCTCAAAATAATATCCGGAAAGTCTTTGATCCGTTCAATTTTTCATAAAGCTGTTCGTGTCAGCATTTATCAAAAACTGTTTAGATCAAGCTCTTCTCGATATTATTTCGAGCCGATTTCTTGCAGGTACCCTTAAAAACATGTTTTAAACATAATGAACGGTTCAGATCATCAAAATAAAGGATCCCTCATTAGAAGCGCGGACTATATATGTATGAGTGAGCTTCTAATAAGGGATCCCCTATTTTGCTACGGTGTGGACCTCCTACTTCTTGATCAAATTATGATGATCTGAACCGTTCAATGTGTTTAAAACGTGTTTTTAAGGGTACCCGTACGAGATCGGCTCAAAATAATATCCGGAAAGTCTTTGATCCGTTCAATTTTTCATAAAGCTGTTCCTGTCAGCATTTATCAAAAACTGTTTAGATCAAGCTCTTCTCGATATTATTTCGAGCCGATTTCTTGCAGGTACCCTTAAAACATGTTTTAAACATAATGAACGGTTCAGATCATCAAAATAAAGGATCCCGCATTAGAAGCGCGGACTATATATGTATGAGTGAGCTTCTAATAAGGGATCCCCTATTTTGCTACGGTGTGGACCTCCTACTTCTTGATCAAATTATGATGATCTGAACCGTTCAATGTGTTTAAAACGTGTTTTTAAGGGTACCCGTACGAGATCGGCTCAAAATAATATCCGGAAAGTCTTTGATCCGTTCAATTTTTCATAAAGCTGTTCCTGTCAGCATTTATCAAAAACTGTTTAGATCAAGCTCTTCTCGATATTATTTCGAGCCGATTTCTTGCAGGTACCCTTAAAAACATGTTTTCAACATAATGAACGGTTCAGATCATCAAAATAAAGGATCCCGCATTAGAAGCGCGGACTATATATGTATGAGTGAGCTTCTAATAAGGGATCCCCTATTTTGCTACGGTGTGGACCTCCTACTTCTTGATCAAATTATGATGATCTGAACCGTTCAATGTGTTTAAAACGTGTTTTTAAGGGTACCCGTAAGAGATCGGCTCAAAATAATATCCGGAAAGTCTTTGATCCGTTCAATTTTTCATAAAGCTGTTCCTGTCAGCATTTATCAAAAACTGTTTAGATCAAGCTCTTCTCGATATTATTTCGAGCCGATTTCTTGCAGGTACCCTTAAAAACATGTTTTCAACATAATGAACGGTTCAGATCATCAAAATAAAGGATCCCGCATTAGAAGCGCGGACTATATATGTATGAGTGAGCTTCTAATAAGGGATCTCCTATTTTGCTACGGTGTGGACCTCCTACTTCTTGATCAAATTATGATGATCTGAACCGTTCAATGTGTTTAAAACGTGTTTTTAAGGGTACCCGTAAGAGATCGGCTCAAAATAATATCCGGAAAGTCTTTGATCCGTTCAATTTTTCATAAAGCTGTTCCTGTCAGCATTTATCAAAAACTGTTTAGATCAAGCTCTTCTCGATATTATTTCGAGCCGATTTCTTGCAGGTACCCTTAAAAACATGTTTTCAACATAATGAACGGTTCAGATCATCAAAATAAAGGATCCCTCATTAGAAGCGCGGACTATATATGTATGAGTGAGCTTCTAATAAGGGATCCCCTATTTTGCTACGGTGTGGACCTCCTACTTCTTGATCAAATTATGATGATCTGAACCGTTCAATGTGTTTAAAACGTGTTTTTAAGGGTACCCGTACGAGATCGGCTCAAAATAATATCCGGAAAGTCTTTGATCCGTTCAATTTTTCATAAAGCTGTTCGTGTCAGCATTTATCAAAAACTGTTTAGATCAAGCTCTTCTCGATATTATTTCGAGCCGATTTCTTGCAGGTACCCTTAAAAACATGTTTTAAACATAATGAACGGTTCAGATCATCAAAATAAAGGATCCCTCATTAGAAGCGCGGACTATATATGTATGAGTGAGCTTCTAATAAGGGATCCCCTATTTTGCTACGGTGTGGACCTCCTACTTCTTGATCAAATTATGATGATCTGAACCGTTCAATGTGTTTAAAACGTGTTTTTAAGGGTACCCGTACGAGATCGGCTCAAAATAATATCCGGAAAGTCTTTGATCCGTTCAATTTTTCATAAAGCTGTTCCTGTCAGCATTTATCAAAAACTGTTTAGATCAAGCTCTTCTCGATATTATTTCGAGCCGATTTCTTGCAGGTACCCTTAAAAACATGTTTTAAACATAATGAACGGTTCAGATCATCAAAATAAAGGATCCCGCATTAGAAGCGCGGACTATATATGTATGAGTGAGCTTCTAATAAGGGATCCCCTATTTTGCTACGGTGTGGACCTCCTACTTCTTGATCAAATTATGATGATCTGAACCGTTCAATGTGTTTAAAACGTGTTTTTAAGGGTACCCGTAAGAGATCGGCTCAAAATAATATCCGGAAAGTCTTTGATCCGTTCAATTTTTCATAAAGCTGTTCCTGTCAGCATTTATCAAAAACTGTTTAGATCAAGCTCTTCTCGATATTATTTCGAGCCGATTTCTTGCAGGTACCCTTAAAAACATGTTTTAAACATAATGAACGGTTCAGATCATCAAAATAAAGGATCCCTCATTAGAAGCGCGGACTATATATGTATGAGTGAGCTTCTAATAAGGGATCCCCTATTTTGCTACGGTGTGGACCTCCTACTTCTTGATCAAATTATGATGATCTGAACCGTTCAATGTGTTTAAAACGTGTTTTTAAGGGTACCCGTAAGAGATCGGCTCAAAATAATATCCGGAAAGTCTTTGATCCGTTCAATTTTTCATAAAGCTGTTCCTGTCAGCATTTATCAAAAACTGTTTAGATCAAGCTCTTCTCGATATTATTTCGAGCCGATTTCTTGCAGGTACCCTTAAAAACATGTTTTCAACATAATGAACGGTTCAGATCATCAAAATAAAGGATCCCTCATTAGAAGCGCGGACTATATATGTATGAGTGAGCTTCTAATAAGGGATCCCCTATTTTGCTACGGTGTGGACCTCCTACTTCTTGATCAAATTATGATGATCTGAACCGTTCAATGTGTTTAAAACGTGTTTTTAAGGGTACCCGTACGAGATCGGCTCAAAATAATATCCGGAAAGTCTTTGATCCGTTCAATTTTTCATAAAGCTGTTCCTGTCAGCATTTATCAAAAACTGTTTAGATCAAGCTCTTCTCGATATTATTTCGAGCCGATTTCTTGCAGGTACCCTTAAAAACATGTTTTCAACATAATGAACGGTTCAGATCATCAAAATAAAGGATCCCGCATTAGAAGCGCGGACTATATATGTATGAGTGAGCTTCTAATAAGGGATCCCCTATTTTGCTACGGTGTGGACCTCCTACTTCTTGATCAAATTATGATGATCTGAACCGTTCAATGTGTTTAAAACGTGTTTTTAAGGGTACCCGTACGAGATCGGCTCAAAATAATATCCGGAAAGTCTTTGATCCGTTCAATTTTTCATAAAGCTGTTCCTGTCAGCATTTATCAAAAACTGTTTAGATCAAGCTCTTCTCGATATTATTTCGAGCCGATTTCTTGCAGGTACCCTTAAAAACATGTTTTCAACATAATGAACGGTTCAGATCATCAAAATAAAGGATCCCGCATTAGAAGCGCGGACTATATATGTATGAGTGAGCTTCTAATAAGGGATCTCCTATTTTGCTACGGTGTGGACCTCCTACTTCTTGATCAAATTATGATGATCTGAACCGTTCAATGTGTTTAAAACGTGTTTTTAAGGGTACCCGTAAGAGATCGGCTCAAAATAATATCCGGAAAGTCTTTGATCCGTTCAATTTTTCATAAAGCTGTTCCTGTCAGCATTTATCAAAAACTGTTTAGATCAAGCTCTTCTCGATATTATTTCGAGCCGATTTCTTGCAGGTACCCTTAAAAACATGTTTTCAACATAATGAACGGTTCAGATCATCAAAATAAAGGATCCCTCATTAGAAGCGCGGACTATATATGTATGAGTGAGCTTCTAATAAGGGATCCCCTATTTTGCTACGGTGTGGACCTCCTACTTCTTGATCAAATTATGATGATCTGAACCGTTCAATGTGTTTAAAACGTGTTTTTAAGGGTACCCGTACGAGATCGGCTCAAAATAATATCCGGAAAGTCTTTGATCCGTTCAATTTTTCATAAAGCTGTTCCTGTCAGCATTTATCAAAAACTGTTTAGATCAAGCTCTTCTCGATATTATTTCGAGCCGATTTCTTGCAGGTACCCTTAAAAACATGTTTTCAACATAATGAACGGTTCAGATCATCAAAATAAAGGATCCCTCATTAGAAGCGCGGACTATATATGTATGAGTGAGCTTCTAATAAGGGATCCCCTATTTTGCTACGGTGTGGACCTCCTACTTCTTGATCAAATTATGATGATCTGAACCGTTCAATGTGTTTAAAACGTGTTTTTAAGGGTACCCGTACGAGATCGGCTCAAAATAATATCCGGAAAGTCTTTGATCCGTTCAATTTTTCATAAAGCTGTTCCTGTCAGCATTTATCAAAAACTGTTTAGATCAAGCTCTTCTCGATATTATTTCGAGCCGATTTCTTGCAGGTACCCTTAAAAACATGTTTTCAACATAATGAACGGTTCAGATCATCAAAATAAAGGATCCCACATTAGAAGCGCGGACTATATATGTATGAGTGAGCTTCTAATAAGGGATCCCCTATTTTGCTACGGTGTGGACCTCCTACTTCTTGATCAAATTATGATGATCTGAACCGTTCAATGTGTTTAAAACGTGTTTTTAAGGGTACCCGTACGAGATCGGCTCAAAATAATATCCGGAAAGTCTTTGATCCGTTCAATTTTTCATAAAGCTGTTCCTGTCAGCATTTATCAAAAACTGTTTAGATCAAGCTCTTCTCGATATTATTTCGAGCCGATTTCTTGCAGGTACCCTTAAAAACATGTTTTCAACATAATGAACGGTTCAGATCATCAAAATAAAGGATCCCGCATTAGAAGCGCGGACTATATATGTATGAGTGAGCTTCTAATAAGGGATCTCCTATTTTGCTACGGTGTGGACCTCCTACTTCTTGATCAAATTATGATGATCTGAACCGTTCAATGTGTTTAAAACGTGTTTTTAAGGGTACCCGTAAGAGATCGGCTCAAAATAATATCCGGAAAGTCTTTGATCCGTTCAATTTTTCATAAAGCTGTTCCTGTCAGCATTTATCAAAAACTGTTTAGATCAAGCTCTTCTCGATATTATTTCGAGCCGATTTCTTGCAGGTACCCTTAAAAACATGTTTTCAACATAATGAACGGTTCAGATCATCAAAATAAAGGATCCCTCATTAGAAGCGCGGACTATATATGTATGAGTGAGCTTCTAATAAGGGATCCCCTATTTTGCTACGGTGTGGACCTCCTACTTCTTGATCAAATTATGATGATCTGAACCGTTCAATGTGTTTAAAACGTGTTTTTAAGGGTACCCGTACGAGATCGGCTCAAAATAATATCCGGAAAGTCTTTGATCCGTTCAATTTTTCATAAAGCTGTTCCTGTCAGCATTTATCAAAAACTGTTTAGATCAAGCTCTTCTCGATATTATTTCGAGCCGATTTCTTGCAGGTACCCTTAAAAACATGTTTTAAACATAATGAACGGTTCAGATCATCAAAATAAAGGATCCCTCATTAGAAGCGCGGACTATATATGTATGAGTGAGCTTCTAATAAGGGATCCCCTATTTTGCTACGGTGTGGACCTCCTACTTCTTGATCAAATTATGATGATCTGAACCGTTCAATGTGTTTAAAACGTGTTTTTAAGGGTACCCGTACGAGATCGGCTCAAAATAATATCCGGAAAGTATTTGATCCGTTCAATTTTTCATAAAGCTGTTCCTGTCAGCATTTATCAAAAACTGTTTAGATCAAGCTCTTCTCGATATTATTTCGAGCCGATTTCTTGCAGGTACCCTTAAAAACATGTTTTCAACATAATGAACGGTTCAGATCATCAAAATAAAGGATCCCTCATTAGAAGCGCGGACTATATATGTATGAGTGAGCTTCTAATAAGGGATCCCCTATTTTGCTACGGTGTGGACCTCCTACTTCTTGATCAAATTATGATGATCTGAACCGTTCAATGTGTTTAAAACGTGTTTTTAAGGGTACCCGTAAGAGATCGGCTCAAAATAATATCCGGAAAGTCTTTGATCCGTTCAATTTTTCATAAAGCTGTTCCTGTCAGCATTTATCAAAAACTGTTTAGATCAAGCTCTTCTCGATATTATTTCGAGCCGATTTCTTGCAGGTACCCTTAAAAACATGTTTTCAACATAATGAACGGTTCAGATCATCAAAATAAAGCATCCCTCATTAGAAGCGCGGACTATATATGTATGAGTGAGCTTCTAATAAGGGATCCCCTATTTTGCTACGGTGTGGACCTCCTACTTCTTGATCAAATTATGATGATCTGAACCGTTCAATGTGTTTAAAACGTGTTTTTAAGGGTACCCGTACGAGATCGGCTCAAAATAATATCCGGAAAGTCTTTGATCCGTTCAATTTTTCATAAAGCTGTTCCTGTCAGCATTTATCAAAAACTGTTTAGATCAAGCTCTTCTCGATATTATTTCGAGCCGATTTCTTGCAGGTACCCTTAAAAACATGTTTTAAACATAATGAACGGTTCAGATCATCAAAATAAAGGATCCCTCATTAGAAGCGCGGACTATATATGTATGAGTGAGCTTCTAATAAGGGATCCCCTATTTTGCTACGGTGTGGACCTCCTACTTCTTGATCAAATTATGATGATCTGAACCGTTCAATGTGTTTAAAACGTGTTTTTAAGGGTACCCGTAAGAGATCGGCTCAAAATAATATCCGGAAAGTCTTTGATCCGTTCAATTTTTCATAAAGCTGTTCCTGTCAGCATTTATCAAAAACTGTTTAGATCAAGCTCTTCTCGATATTATTTCGAGCCGATTTCTTGCAGGTACCCTTAAAAACATGTTTTAAACATAATGAACGGTTCAGATCATCAAAATAAAGGATCCCTCATTAGAAGCGCGGACTATATATGTATGAGTGAGCTTCTAATAAGGGATCCCCTATTTTGCTACGGTGTGGACCTCCTACTTCTTGATCAAATTATGATGATCTGAACCGTTCAATGTGTTTAAAACGTGTTTTTAAGGGTACCCGTAAGAGATCGGCTCAAAATAATATCCGGAAAGTCTTTGATCCGTTCAATTTTTCATAAAGCTGTTCCTGTCAGCATTTATCAAAAACTGTTTAGATCAAGCTCTTCTCGATATTATTTCGAGCCGATTTCTTGCAGGTACCCTTAAAAACATGTTTTAAACATAATGAACGGTTCAGATCATCAAAATAAAGGATCCCTCATTAGAAGCGCGGACTATATATGTATGAGTGAGCTTCTAATAAGGGATCCCCTATTTTGCTACGGTGTGGACCTCCTACTTCTTGATCAAATTATGATGATCTGAACCGTTCAATGTGTTTAAAACGTGTTTTTAAGGGTACCCGTACGAGATCGGCTCAAAATAATATCCGGAAAGTCTTTGATCCGTTCAATTTTTCATAAAGCTGTTCCTGTCAGCATTTATCAAAAACTGTTTAGATCAAGCTCTTCTCGATATTATTTCGAGCCGATTTCTTGCAGGTACCCTTAAAAACATGTTTTCAACATAATGAACGGTTCAGATCATCAAAATAAAGGATCCCTCATTAGAAGCGCGGACTATATATGTATGAGTGAGCTTCTAATAAGGGATCCCCTATTTTGCTACGGTGTGGACCTCCTACTTCTTGATCAAATTATGATGATCTGAACCGTTCAATGTGTTTAAAACGTGTTTTTAAGGGTACCCGTAAGAGATCGGCTCAAAATAATATCCGGAAAGTCTTTGATCCGTTCAATTTTTCATAAAGCTGTTCCTGTCAGCATTTATCAAAAACTGTTTAGATCAAGCTCTTCTCGATATTATTTCGAGCCGATTTCTTGCAGGTACCCTTAAAAACATGTTTTCAACATAATGAACGGTTCAGATCATCAAAATAAAGCATCCCTCATTAGAAGCGCGGACTATATATGTATGAGTGAGCTTCTAATAAGGGATCCCCTATTTTGCTACGGTGTGGACCTCCTACTTCTTGATCAAATTATGATGATCTGAACCGTTCAATGTGTTTAAAACGTGTTTTTAAGGGTACCCGTAAGAGATCGGCTCAAAATAATATCCGGAAAGTCTTTGATCCGTTCAATTTTTCATAAAGCTGTTCCTGTCAGCATTTATCAAAAACTGTTTAGATCAAGCTCTTCTCGATATTATTTCGAGCCGATTTCTTGCAGGTACCCTTAAAAACATGTTTTAAACATAATGAACGGTTCAGATCATCAAAATAAAGGATCCCTCATTAGAAGCGCGGACTATATATGTATGAGTGAGCTTCTAATAAGGGATCCCCTATTTTGCTACGGTGTGGACCTCCTACTTCTTGATCAAATTATGATGATCTGAACCGTTCAATGTGTTTAAAACGTGTTTTTAAGGGTACCCGTAAGAGATCGGCTCAAAATAATATCCGGAAAGTCTTTGATCCGTTCAATTTTTCATAAAGCTGTTCCTGTCAGCATTTATCAAAAACTGTTTAGATCAAGCTCTTCTCGATATTATTTCGAGCCGATTTCTTGCAGGTACCCTTAAAAACATGTTTTAAACATAATGAACGGTTCAGATCATCAAAATAAAGGATCCCTCATTAGAAGCGCGGACTATATATGTATGAGTGAGCTTCTAATAAGGGATCCCCTATTTTGCTACGGTGTGGACCTCCTACTTCTTGATCAAATTATGATGATCTGAACCGTTCAATGTGTTTAAAACGTGTTTTTAAGGGTACCCGTAAGAGATCGGCTCAAAATAATATCCGGAAAGTCTTTGATCCGTTCAATTTTTCATAAAGCTGTTCCTGTCAGCATTTATCAAAAACTGTTTAGATCAAGCTCTTCTCGATATTATTTCGAGCCGATTTCTTGCAGGTACCCTTAAAAACATGTTTTAAACATAATGAACGGTTCAGATCATCAAAATAAAGGATCCCTCATTAGAAGCGCGGACTATATATGTATGAGTGAGCTTCTAATAAGGGATCCCCTATTTTGCTACGGTGTGGACCTCCTACTTCTTGATCAAATTATGATGATCTGAACCGTTCAATGTGTTTAAAACGTGTTTTTAAGGGTACCCGTAAGAGATCGGCTCAAAATAATATCCGGAAAGTCTTTGATCCGTTCAATTTTTCATAAAGCTGTTCCTGTCAGCATTTATCAAAAACTGTTTAGATCAAGCTCTTCTCGATATTATTTCGAGCCGATTTCTTGCAGGTACCCTTAAAAACATGTTTTAAACATAATGAACGGTTCAGATCATCAAAATAAAGGATCCCTCATTAGAAGCGCGGACTATATATGTATGAGTGAGCTTCTAATAAGGGATCCCCTATTTTGCTACGGTGTGGACCTCCTACTTCTTGATCAAATTATGATGATCTGAACCGTTCAATGTGTTTAAAACGTGTTTTTAAGGGTACCCGTAAGAGATCGGCTCAAAATAATATCCGGAAAGTCTTTGATCCGTTCAATTTTTCATAAAGCTGTTCCTGTCAGCATTTATCAATAACTGTTTAGATCAAGCTCTTCTCGATATTATTTCGAGCCGATTTCTTGCAGGTACCCTTAAAAACATGTTTTAAACATAATGAACGGTTCAGATCATCAAAATAAAGGATCCCTCATTAGAAGCGCGGACTATATATGTATGAGTGAGCTTCTAATAAGGGATCCCCTATTTTGCTACGGTGTGGACCTCCTACTTCTTGATCAAATTATGATGATCTGAACCGTTCAATGTGTTTAAAACGTGTTTTTAAGGGTACCCGTAAGAGATCGGCTCAAAATAATATCCGGAAAGTCTTTGATCCGTTCAATTTTTCATAAAGCTGTTCCTGTCAGCATTTATCAAAAACTGTTTAGATCAAGCTCTTCTCGATATTATTTTGAGCCGATTTCTTGCAGGTACCCTTAAAAACATGTTTTAAACATAATGAACGGTTCAGATCATCAAAATAAAGGATCCCTCATTAGAAGCGCGGACTATATATGTATGAGTGAGCTTCTAATAAGGGATCCCCTATTTTGCTACGGTGTGGACCTCCTACTTCTTGATCAAATTATGATGATCTGAACCGTTCAATATGTTTAAAACGTGTTTTTAAGGGTACCCGTAAGAGATCGGCTCAAAATAATATCCGGAAAGTCTTTGATCCGTTCAATTTTTCATAAAGCTGTTCCTGTCAGCATTTATCAAAAACTGTTTAGATCAAGCTCTTCTCGATATTATTTCGAGCCGATTTCTTGCAGGTACCCTTAAAAACATGTTTTCAACATAATGAACGGTTCAGATCATCAAAATAAAGGATCCCTCATTAGAAGCGCGGACTATATATGTATGAGTGAGCTTCTAATAAGGGATCCCCTATTTTGCTACGGTGTGGACCTCCTACTTCTTGATCAAATTATGATGATCTGAACCGTTCAATGTGTTTAAAACGTGTTTTTAAGGGTACCCGTAAGAGATCGGCTCAAAATAATATCCGGAAAGTCTTTGATCCGTTCAATTTTTCATAAAGCTGTTCCTGTCAGCATTTATCAAAAACGGTTTAGATCAAGCTCTTCTCGATATTATTTCGAGCCGATTTCGTGCAGGTACCCTCAAAAACATGTTTTCAACATAATGAACGGTTCAGATCATCAAAATAAAGGATCCCTCATTAGAAGCGCGGACTATATATGTATGAGTGAGCTTCTAATAAGGGATCCCCTATTTTGCTACGGTGTGGACCTCCTACTTCTTGATCAAATTATGATGATCTGAACCGTTCAATGTGTTTAAAACGTGTTTTTAAGGGTACCCGTAAGAGATCGGCTCAAAATAATATCCGGAAAGTCTTTGATCCGTTCAATTTTTCATAAAGCTGTTCCTGTCAGCATTTATCAAAAACTGTTTAGATCAAGCTCTTCTCGATATTATTTCGAGCCGATTTCTTGCAGGTACCCTTAAAAACATGTTTTAAACATAATGAACGGTTCAGATCATCAAAATAAAGGATCCCTCATTAGAAGCGCGGACTATATATGTATGAGTGAGCTTCTAATAAGGGATCCCCTATTTTGCTACGGTGTGGACCTCCTACTTCTTGATCAAATTATGATGATCTGAACCGTTCAATGTGTTTAAAACGTGTTTTTAAGGGTACCCGTAAGAGATCGGCTCAAAATAATATCCGGAAAGTCTTTGATCCGTTCAATTTTTCATAAAGCTGTTCCTGTCAGCATTTATCAATAACTGTTTAGATCAAGCTCTTCTCGATATTATTTCGAGCCGATTTCTTGCAGGTACCCTTAAAAACATGTTTTCAACATAATGAACGGTTCAGATCATCAAAATAAAGGATCCCTCATTAGAAGCGCGGACTATATATGTATGAGTGAGCTTCTAATAAGGGATCCCCTATTTTGCTACGGTGTGGACCTCCTACTTCTTGATCAAATTATAATGATCTGAACCGTTCAATGTGTTTAAAACGTGTTTTTAAGGGTACCCGTAAGAGATCGGCTCAAAATAATATCCGGAAAGTCTTTGATCCGTTCAATTTTTCATAAAGCTGTTCCTGTCAGCATTTATCAAAAACTGTTTAGATCAAGCTCTTCTCGATATTATTTCGAGCCGATTTCTTGCAGGTACCCTTAAAAACATGTTTTCAACATAATGAACGGTTCAGATCATCAAAATAAAGGATCCCTCATTAGAAGCGCGGACTATATATGTATGAGTGAGCTTCTAATAAGGGATCCCCTATTTTGCTACGGTGTGGACCTCCTACTTCTTGATCAAATTATGATGATCTGAACCGTTCAATGTGTTTAAAACGTGTTTTTAAGGGTACCCGTAAGAGATCGGCTCAAAATAATATCCGGAAAGTCTTTGATCCGTTCAATTTTTCATAAAGCTGTTCCTGTCAGCATTTATCAAAAACTGTTTAGATCAAGCTCTTCTCGATATTATTTCGAGCCGATTTCTTGCAGGTACCCTTAAAAACATGTTTTCAACATAATGAACGGTTCAGATCATCAAAATAAAGGATCCCTCATTAGAAGCGCGGACTATATATGTATGAGTGAGCTTCTAATAAGGGATCCCCTATTTTGCTACGGTGTGGACCTCCTACTTCTTGATCAAATTATGATGATCTGAACCGTTCAATGTGTTTAAAACGTGTTTTTAAGGGTACCCGTAAGAGATCGGCTCAAAATAATATCCGGAAAGTCTTTGATCCGTTCAATTTTTCATAAAGCTGTTCCTGTCAGCATTTATCAAAAACGGTTTAGATCAAGCTCTTCTCGATATTATTTCGAGCCGATTTCGTGCAGGTACCCTCAAAAACATGTTTTCAACATAATGAACGGTTCAGATCATCAAAATAAAGGATCCCTCATTAGAAGCGCGGACTATATATGTATGAGTGAGCTTCTAATAAGGGATCCCCTATTTTGCTACGGTGTGGACCTCCTACTTCTTGATCAAATTATGATGATCTGAACCGTTCAATGTGTTTAAAACGTGTTTTTAAGGGTACCCGTAAGAGATCGGCTCAAAATAATATCCGGAAAGTCTTTGATCCGTTCAATTTTTCATAAAGCTGTTCCTGTCAGCATTTATCAAAAACTGTTTAGATCAAGCTCTTCTCGATATTATTTCGAGCCGATTTCTTGCAGGTACCCTTAAAAACATGTTTTAAACATAATGAACGGTTCAGATCATCAAAATAAAGGATCCCTCATTAGAAGCGCGGACTATATATGTATGAGTGAGCTTCTAATAAGGGATCCCCTATTTTGCTACGGTGTGGACCTCCTACTTCTTGATCAAATTATGATGATCTGAACCGTTCAATGTGTTTAAAACGTGTTTTTAAGGGTACCCGTAAGAGATCGGCTCAAAATAATATCCGGAAAGTCTTTGATCCGTTCAATTTTTCATAAAGCTGTTCCTGTCAGCATTTATCAAAAACTGTTTAGATCAAGCTCTTCTCGATATTATTTCGAGCCGATTTCTTGCAGGTACCCTTAAAAACATGTTTTAAACATAATGAACGGTTCAGATCATCAAAATAAAGGATCCCTCATTAGAAGCGCGGACTATATATGTATGAGTGAGCTTCTAATAAGGGATCCCCTATTTTGCTACGGTGTGGACCTCCTACTTCTTGATCAAATTATGATGATCTGAACCGTTCAATGTGTTTAAAACGTGTTTTTAAGGGTACCCGTAAGAGATCGGCTCAAAATAATATCCGGAAAGTCTTTGATCCGTTCAATTTTTCATAAAGCTGTTCCTGTCAGCATTTATCAAAAACTGTTTAGATCAAGCTCTTCTCGATATTATTTCGAGCCGATTTCTTGCAGGTACCCTTAAAAACATGTTTTAAACATAATGAACGGTTCAGATCATCAAAATAAAAGATCCCTCATTAGAAGCGCGGACTATATATGTATGAGTGAGCTTCTAATAAGGGATCCCCTATTTTGCTACGGTGTGGACCTCCTACTTCTTGATCAAATTATGATGATCTGAACCGTTCAATGTGTTTAAAACGTGTTTTTAAGGGTACCCGTAAGAGATCGGCTCAAAATAATATCCGGAAAGTCTTTGATCCGTTCAATTTTTCATAAAGCTGTTCCTGTCAGCATTTATCAAAAACTGTTTAGATCAAGCTCTTCTCGATATTATTTCGAGCCGATTTCTTGCAGGTACCCTTAAAAACATGTTTTCAACATAATGAGCGGTTCAGATCATCAAAATAAAGGATCCCTCATTAGAAGCGCGGACTATATATGTATGAGTGAGCTTCTAATAAGGGATCCCCTATTTTGCTACGGTGTGGACCTCCTACTTCTTGATCAAATTATGATGATCTGAACCGTTCAATGTGTTTAAAACGTGTTTTTAAGGGTACCCGTAAGAGATCGGCTCAAAATAATATCCGGAAAGTCTTTGATCCGTTCAATTTTTCATAAAGCTGTTCCTGTCAGCATTTATCAAAAACTGTTTAGATCAAGCTCTTCTCGATATTATTTCGAGCCGATTTCTTGCAGGTACCCTTAAAAACATGTTTTAAATATAATGAACGGTTCAGATCATCAAAATAAAGGATCCCTCATTAGAAGCGCGGACTATATATGTATGAGTGAGCTTCTAATAAGGGATCCCCTATTTTGCTACGGTGTGGACCTCCTACTTCTTGATCAAATTATGATGATCTGAACCGTTCAATGTGTTTAAAACGTGTTTTTAAGGGTACCCGTAAGAGATCGGCTCAAAATAATATCCGGAAAGTCTTTGATCCGTTCAATTTTTCATAAAGCTGTTCCTGTCAGCATTTATCAATAACTGTTTAGATCAAGCTCTTCTCGATATTATTTCGAGCCGATTTCTTGCAGGTACCCTTAAAAACATGTTTTAAACATAATGAACGGTTCAGATCATCAAAATAAAGGATCCCTCATTAGAAGCGCGGACTATATATGTATGAGTGAGCTTCTAATAAGGGATCCCCTATTTTGCTACGGTGTGGACCTCCTACTTCTTGATCAAATTATGATGATCTGAACCGTTCAATGTGTTTAAAACGTGTTTTTAAGGGTACCCGTAAGAGATCGGCTCAAAATAATATCCGGAAAGTCTTTGATCCGTTCAATTTTTCATAAAGCTGTTCCTGTCAGCATTTATCAAAAACTGTTTAGATCAAGCTCTTCTCGATATTATTTCGAGCCGATTTCTTGCAGGTACCCTTAAAAACATGTTTTAAACATAATGAACGGTTCAGATCATCAAAATAAAGGATCCCTCATTAGAAGCGCGGACTATATATGTATGAGTGAGCTTCTAATAAGGGATCCCCTATTTTGCTACGGTGTGGACCTCCTACTTCTTGATCAAATTATGATGATCTGAACCGTTCAATATGTTTAAAACGTGTTTTTAAGGGTACCCGTAAGAGATCGGCTCAAAATAATATCCGGAAAGTCTTTGATCCGTTCAATTTTTCATAAAGCTGTTCCTGTCAGCATTTATCAAAAACTGTTTAGATCAAGCTCTTCTCGATACTATTTCGAGCCGATTTCTTGCAGGTACCCTTAAAAACATGTTTTCAACATAATGAACGGTTCAGATCATCAAAATAAAGGATCCCTCATTAGAAGCGCGGACTATATATGTATGAGTGAGCTTCTAATAAGGGATCCCCTATTTTGCTACGGTGTGGACCTCCTACTTCTTGATCAAATTATGATGATCTGAACCGTTCAATGTGTTTAAAACGTGTTTTTAAGGGTACCCGTAAGAGATCGGCTCAAAATAATATCCGGAAAGTCTTTGATCCGTTCAATTTTTCATAAAGCTGTTCCTGTCAGCATTTATCAATAACTGTTTAGATCAAGCTCTTCTCGATATTATTTCGAGCCAATTTCTTGCAGGTACCCTTAAAAACATGTTTTAAACATAATGAACGGTTCAGATCATCAAAATAAAGGATCCCTCATTAGAAGCGCGGACTATATATGTATGAGTGAGCTTCTAATAAGGGATCCCCTATTTTGCTACGGTGTGGACCTCCTACTTCTTGATCAAATTATGATGATCTGAACCGTTCAATGTGTTTAAAACGTGTTTTTAAGGGTACCCGTAAGAGATCGGCTCAAAATAATATCCGGAAAGTCTTTGATCCGTTCAATTTTTCATAAAGCTGTTCCTGTCAGCATTTATCAAAAACGGTTTAGATCAAGCTCTTCTCGATATTATTTCGAGCCGATTTCTTGCAGGTACCCTTAAAAACATGTTTTAAACATAATGAACGGTTCAGATCATCAAAATAAAGGATCCCTCATTAGAAGCGCGGACTATATATGTATGAGTGAGCTTCTAATAAGGGATCCCCTATTTTGCTACGGTGTGGACCTCCTACTTCTTGATCAAATTATGATGATCTGAACCGTTCAATGTGTTTAAAACGTGTTTTTAAGGGTACCCGTAAGAGATCGGCTCAAAATAATATCCGGAAAGTCTTTGATCCGTTCAATTTTTCATAAAGCTGTTCCTGTCAGCATTTATCAATAACTGTTTAGATCAAGCTCTTCTCGATATTATTTCGAGCCGATTTCTTGCAGGTACCCTTAAAAACATGTTTTAAACATAATGAACGGTTCAGATCATCAAAATAAAGGATCCCTCATTAGAAGCGCGGACTATATATGTATGAGTGAGCTTCTAATAAGGGATCCCCTATTTTGCTACGGTGTGGACCTCCTACTTCTTGATCAAATTATGATGATCTGAACCGTTCAATGTGTTTAAAACGTGTTTTTAAGGGTACCCGTAAGAGATCGGCTCAAAATAATATCCGAAAAGTCTTTGATCCGTTCAATTTTTCATAAAGCTGTTCCTGTCAGCATTTATCA
Source organism: Arctostaphylos glauca (assembly GCA_019985065.2). Lineage (NCBI taxonomy): Eukaryota > Viridiplantae > Streptophyta > Magnoliopsida > Ericales > Ericaceae > Arctostaphylos > Arctostaphylos glauca. The sequence continues at coordinate 832,553 of JAHSPW020000023.1, forward strand.
AAAACTGTTTAGATCAAGCTCTTCTCGATATTATTTCGAGCCGATTTCTTGCAGGTACCCTTAAAAACATGTTTTCAACATAATGAACGGTTCAGATCATCAAAATAAAGGATCCCTCATTAGAAGCGCGGACTATATATGTATGAGTGAGCTTCTAATAAGGGATCCCCTATTTTGCTACGGTGTGGACCTCCTACTTCTTGATCAAATTATGATGATCTGAACCGTTCAATGTGTTTAAAACGTGTTTTTAAGGGTACCCGTAAGAGATCGGCTCAAAATAATATCCGGAAAGTCTTTGATCCGTTCAATTTTTCATAAAGCTGTTCCTGTCAGCATTTATCAAAAACTGTTTAGATCAAGCTCTTCTCGATATTATTTCGAGCCGATTTTTATTGCAGGTACCCTTAAAAACATGTTTTAAACATAATGAACGGTTCAGATCATCAAAATAAAGGATCCCTCATTAGAAGCGCGGACTATATATGTATGAGTGAGCTTCTAATAAGGGATCCCCTATTTTGCTACGGTGTGGACCTCCTACTTCTTGATCAAATTATGATGATCTGAACCGTTCAATGTGTTTAAAACGTGTTTTTAAGGGTACCCGTAAGAGATCGGCTCAAAATAATATCCGGAAAGTCTTTGATCCGTTCAATTTTTCATAAAGTTGTTCCTGTCAGCATTTATCAAAAACTGTTTAGATCAAGCTCTTCTCGATATTATTTCGAGCCGATTTCTTGCAGGTACCCTTAAAAACATGTTTTCAACATAATGAACGGTTCAGATCATCAAAATAAAGGATCCCTCATTAGAAGCGCGGACTATATATGTATGAGTGAGCTTCTAATAAGGGATCCCCTATTTTGCTACGGTGTGGACCTCCTACTTCTTGATCAAATTATGATGATCTGAACCGTTCAATGTGTTTAAAACGTGTTTTTAAGGGTACCCGTAAGAGATCGGCTCAAAATAATATCCGGAAAGTCTTTGATCCGTTCAATTTTTCATAAAGCTGTTCCTGTCAGCATTTATCAAAAACTGTTTAGATCAAGCTCTTCTCGATATTATTTCGAGCCGATTTCTTGCAGGTACCCTTAAAAACATGTTTTAAACATAATGAACGGTTCAGATCATCAAAATAAAGGATCCCTCATTAGAAGCGCGGACTATATATGTATGAGTGAGCTTCTAATAAGGGATCCCCTATTTTGCTACGGTGTGGACCTCCTACTTCTTGATCAAATTATGATGATCTGAACCGTTCAATGTGTTTAAAACGTGTTTTTAAGGGTACCCGTAAGAGATCGGCTCAAAATAATATCCGGAAAGTCTTTGATCCGTTCAATTTTTCATAAAGCTGTTCCTGTCAGCATTTATCAATTACTGTTTAGATCAAGCTCTTCTCGATATTATTTCGAGCCGATTTCTTGCAGGTACCCTTAAAAACATGTTTTAAACATAATGAACGGTTCAGATCATCAAAATAAAGGATCCCTCATTAGAAGCGCGGACTATATATGTATGAGTGAGCTTCTAATAAGGGATCCCCTATTTTGCTACGGTGTGGACCTCCTACTTCTTGATCAAATTATGATGATCTGAACCGTTCAATGTGTTTAAAACGTGTTTTTAAGGGTACCCGTAAGAGATCGGCTCAAAATAATATCCGGAAAGTCTTTGATCCGTTCAATTTTTCATAAAGCTGTTCCTGTCAGCATTTATCAAAAACTGTTTAGATCAAGCTCTTCTCGATATTATTTCGAGCCGATTTCTTGCAGGTACCCTTAAAAACATGTTTTCAACATAATGAACGGTTCAGATCATCAAAATAAAGGATCCCTCATTAGAAGCGCGGACTATATATGTATGAGTGAGCTTCTAATAAGGGATCCCCTATTTTGCTACGGTGTGGACCTCCTACTTCTTGATCAAATTATGATGATCTGAACCGTTCAATGTGTTTAAAACGTGTTTTTAAGGGTACCCGTAAGAGATCGGCTCAAAATAATATCCGGAAAGTCTTTGATCCGTTCAATTTTTCATAAAGCTGTTCCTGTCAGCATTTATCAAAAACGGTTTAGATCAAGCTCTTCTCGATATTATTTCGAGCCGATTTCGTGCAGGTACCCTCAAAAACATGTTTTCAACATAATGAACGGTTCAGATCATCAAAATAAAGGATCCCTCATTAGAAGCGCGGACTATATATGTATGAGTGAGCTTCTAATAAGGGATCCCCTATTTTGCTACGGTGTGGACCTCCTACTTCTTGATCAAATTATGATGATCTGAACCGTTCAATGTGTTTAAAACGTGTTTTTAAGGGTACCCGTAAGAGATCGGCTCAAAATAATATCCGGAAAGTCTTTGATCCGTTCAATTTTTCATAAAGCTGTTCCTGTCAGCATTTATCAAAAACTGTTTAGATCAAGCTCTTCTCGATATTATTTCGAGCCGATTTCTTGCAGGTACCCTTAAAAACATGTTTTCAACATAATGAACGGTTCAGATCATCAAAATAAAGGATCCCTCATTAGAAGCGCGGACTATATATGTATGAGTGAGCTTCTAATAAGGGATCCCCTATTTTGCTACGGTGTGGACCTCCTACTTCTTGATCAAATTATGATGATCTGAACCGTTCAATGTGTTTAAAACGTGTTTTTAAGGGTACCCGTAAGAGATCGGCTCAAAATAATATCCGGAAAGTCTTTGATCCGTTCAATTTTTCATAAAGCTGTTCCTGTCAGCATTTATCAAAAACTGTTTAGATCAAGCTCTTCTCGATATTATTTCGAGCCGATTTCTTGCAGGTACCCTTAAAAACATGTTTTAAACATAATGAACGGTTCAGATCATCAAAATAAAGGATCCCTCATTAGAAGCGCGGACTATATATGTATGAGTGAGCTTCTAATAAGGGATCCCCTATTTTGCTACGGTGTGGACCTCCTACTTCTTGATCAAATTATGATGATCTGAACCGTTCAATGTGTTTAAAACGTGTTTTTAAGGGTACCCGTAAGAGATCGGCTCAAAATAATATCCGGAAAGTCTTTGATCCGTTCAATTTTTCATAAAGCTGTTCCTGTCAGCATTTATCAAAAACTGTTTAGATCAAGCTCTTCTCGATATTATTTCGAGCCGATTTCTTGCAGGTACCCTTAAAAACATGTTTTAAACATAATGAACGGTTCAGATCATCAAAATAAAGGATCCCTCATTAGAAGCGCGGACTATATATGTATGAGTGAGCTTCTAATAAGGGATCCCCTATTTTGCTACGGTGTGGACCTCCTACTTCTTGATCAAATTATGATGATCTGAACCGTTCAATGTGTTTAAAACGTGTTTTTAAGGGTACCCGTAAGAGATCGGCTCAAAATAATATCCGGAAAGTCTTTGATCCGTTCAATTTTTCATAAAGCTGTTCCTGTCAGCATTTATCAAAAACTGTTTAGATCAAGCTCTTCTCGATATTATTTCGAGCCGATTTCTTGCAGGTACCCTTAAAAACATGTTTTCAACATAATGAGCGGTTCAGATCATCAAAATAAAGGATCCCTCATTAGAAGCGCGGACTATATATGTATGAGTGAGCTTCTAATAAGGGATCCCCTATTTTGCTACGGTGTGGACCTCCTACTTCTTGATCAAATTATGATGATCTGAACCGTTCAATGTGTTTAAAACGTGTTTTTAAGGGTACCCGTAAGAGATCGGCTCAAAATAATATCCGGAAAGTCTTTGATCCGTTCAATTTTTCATAAAGCTGTTCCTGTCAGCATTTATCAAAAACTGTTTAGATCAAGCTCTTCTCGATATTATTTCGAGCCGATTTTTATTGCAGGTACCCTCAAAAACATGTTTTAAACATAATGAACGGTTCAGATCATCAAAATAAAGGATCCCTCATTAGAAGCGCGGACTATATATGTATGAGTGAGCTTCTAATAAGGGATCCCCTATTTTGCTACGGTGTGGACCTCCTACTTCTTGATCAAATTATGATGATCTGAACCGTTCAATGTGTTTAAAACGTGTTTTTAAGGGTACCCGTAAGAGATCGGCTCAAAATAATATCCGGAAAGTCTTTGATCCGTTCAATTTTTCATATAGCTGTTCCTGTCAGCATTTATCAAAAACGGTTTAGATCAAGCTCTTCTCGATATTATTTCGAGCCGATTTCTTGCAGGTACCCTTAAAAACATGTTTTCAACATAATGAACGGTTCAGATCATCAAAATAAAGGATCCCTCATTAGAAGCGCGGACTATATATGTATGAGTGAGCTTCTAATAAGGGATCCCCTATTTTGCTACGGTGTGGACCTCCTACTTCTTGATCAAATTATGATGATCTGAACCGTTCAATGTGTTTAAAACGTGTTTTTAAGGGTACCCGTAAGAGATCGGCTCAAAATAATATCCGGAAAGTCTTTGATCCGTTCAATTTTTCATAAAGCTGTTCCTGTCAGCATTTATCAAAAACTGTTTAGATCAAGCTCTTCTCGATATTATTTCGAGCCGATTTCTTGCAGGTACCCTTAAAAACATGTTTTAAACATAATGAACGGTTCAGATCATCAAAATAAAGGATCCCTCATTAGAAGCGCGGACTATATATGTATGAGTGAGCTTCTAATAAGGGATCCCCTATTTTGCTACGGTGTGGACCTCCTACTTCTTGATCAAATTATGATGATCTGAACCGTTCAATGTGTTTAAAACGTGTTTTTAAGGGTACCCGTAAGAGATCGGCTCAAAATAATATCCGAAAAGTCTTTGATCCGTTCAATTTTTCATAAAGCTGTTCCTGTCAGCATTTATCAAAAACTGTTTAGATCAAGCTCTTCTCGATATTATTTCGAGCCGATTTCTTGCAGGTACCCTTAAAAACATGTTTTCAACATAATGAACGGTTCAGATCATCAAAATAAAGGATCCCTCATTAGAAGCGCGGACTATATATGTATGAGTGAGCTTCTAATAAGGGATCCCCTATTTTGCTACGGTGTGGACCTCCTACTTCTTGATCAAATTATGATGATCTGAACCGTTCAATGTGTTTAAAACGTGTTTTTAAGGGTACCCGTAAGAGATCGGCTCAAAATAATATCCGGAAAGTCTTTGATCCGTTCAATTTTTCATAAAGCTGTTCCTGTCAGCATTTATCAAAAACTGTTTAGATCAAGCTCTTCTCGATATTATTTCGAGCCGATTTCTTGCAGGTACCCTTAAAAACATGTTTTCAACATAATGAGCGGTTCAGATCATCAAAATAAAGGATCCCTCATTAGAAGCGCGGACTATATATGTATGAGTGAGCTTCTAATAAGGGATCCCCTATTTTGCTACGGTGTGGACCTCCTACTTCTTGATCAAATTATGATGATCTGAACCGTTCAATGTGTTTAAAACGTGTTTTTAAGGGTACCCGTAAGAGATCGGCTCAAAATAATATCCGGAAAGTCTTTGATCCGTTCAATTTTTCATAAAGCTGTTCCTGTCAGCATTTATCAAAAACTGTTTAGATCAAGCTCTTCTCGATATTATTTCGAGCCGATTTCTTGCAGGTACCCTTAAAAACATGTTTTAAACATAATGAACGGTTCAGATCATCAAAATAAAGGATCCCTCATTAGAAGCGCGGACTATATATGTATGAGTGAGCTTCTAATAAGGGATCCCCTATTTTGCTACGGTGTGGACCTCCTACTTCTTGATCAAATTATGATGATCTGAACCGTTCAATGTGTTTAAAACGTGTTTTTAAGGGTACCCGTAAGAGATCGGCTCAAAATAATATCCGGAAAGTCTTTGATCCGTTCAATTTTTCATAAAGCTGTTCCTGTCAGCATTTATCAAAAACTGTTTAGATCAAGCTCTTCTCGATATTATTTCGAGCCGATTTCTTGCAGGTACCCTTAAAAACATGTTTTAAACATAATGAACGGTTCAGATCATCAAAATAAAGGATCCCTCATTAGAAGCGCGGACTATATATGTATGAGTGAGCTTCTAATAAGGGATCCCCTATTTTGCTACGGTGTGGACCTCCTACTTCTTGATCAAATTATGATGATCTGAACCGTTCAATGTGTTTAAAACGTGTTTTTAAGGGTACCCGTAAGAGATCGGCTCAAAATAATATCCGGAAAGTCTTTGATCCGTTCAATTTTTCATAAAGCTGTTCCTGTCAGCATTTATCAAAAACTGTTTAGATCAAGCTCTTCTCGATATTATTTCGAGCCGATTTCTTGCAGGTACCCTTAAAAACATGTTTTAAACATAATGAACGGTTCAGATCATCAAAATAAAGGATCCCTCATTAGAAGCGCGGACTATATATGTATGAGTGAGCTTCTAATAAGGGATCCCCTATTTTGCTACGGTGTGGACCTCCTACTTCTTGATCAAATTATGATGATCTGAACCGTTCAATGTGTTTAAAACGTGTTTTTAAGGGTACCCGTAAGAGATCGGCTCAAAATAATATCCGGAAAGTCTTTGATCCGTTCAATTTTTCATAAAGCTGTTCCTGTCAGCATTTATCAAAAACTGTTTAGATCAAGCTCTTCTCGATATTATTTCGAGCCGATTTTTATTGCAGGTACCCTTAAAAACATGTTTTAAACATAATGAACGGTTCAGATCATCAAAATAAAGGATCCCTCATTAGAAGCGCGGACTATATATGTATGAGTGAGCTTCTAATAAGGGATCCCCTATTTTGCTACGGTGTGGACCTCCTACTTCTTGATCAAATTATGATGATCTGAACCGTTCAATGTGTTTAAAACGTGTTTTTAAGGGTACCCGTAAGAGATCGGCTCAAAATAATATCCGGAAAGTCTTTGATCCGTTCAATTTTTCATAAAACTGTTCCTGTCAGCATTTATCAAAAACTGTTTAGATCAAGCTCTTCTCGATATTATTTCGAGCCGATTTCTTGCAGGTACCCTTAAAAACATGTTTTAAACATAATGAACGGTTCAGATCATCAAAATAAAGGATCCCTCATTAGAAGCGCGGACTATATATGTATGAGTGAGCTTCTAATAAGGGATCCCCTATTTTGCTACGGTGTGGACCTCCTACTTCTTGATCAAATTATGATGATCTGAACCGTTCAATGTGTTTAAAACGTGTTTTTAAGGGTACCCGTAAAAGATCGGCTCAAAATAATATCCGGAAAGTCTTTGATCCGTTCAATTTTTCATAAAGCTGTTCCTGTCAGCATTTATCAAAAACGGTTTAGATCAAGCTCTTCTCGATATTATTTCGAGCCGATTTCTTGCAGGTACCCTTAAAAACATGTTTTAAACATAATGAACGGTTCAGATCATCAAAATAAAGGATCCCTCATTAGAAGCGCGGACTATATATGTATGAGTGAGCTTCTAATAAGGGATCCCCTATTTTGCTACGGTGTGGACCTCCTACTTCTTGATCAAATTATGATGATCTGAACCGTTCAATGTGTTTAAAACGTGTTTTTAAGGGTACCCGTAAGAGATCGGCTCAAAATAATATCCGGAAAGTCTTTGACCCGTTCAATTTTTCATAAAGCTGTTCCTGTCAGCATTTATCAAAAACTGTTTAGATCAAGCTCTTCTCGATATTATTTCGAGCCGATTTCTTGCAGGTACCCTTAAAAACATGTTTTCAACATAATGAACGGTTCAGATCATCAAAATAAAGGATCCCTCATTAGAAGCGCGGACTATATATGTACGAGTGAGCTTCTAATAAGGGATCCCCTATTTTGCTACGGTGTGGACCTCCTACTTCTTGATCAAATTATGATGATCTGAACCGTTCAATGTGTTTAAAACGTGTTTTTAAGGGTACCCGTAAGAGATCGGCTCAAAATAATATCCGGAAAGTCTTTGATCCGTTCAATTTTTCATAAAGCTGTTCCTGTCAGCATTTATCAAAAACGGTTTAGATCAAGCTCTTCTCGATATTATTTCGAGCCGATTTCTTGCAGGTACCCTTAAAAACATGTTTTAAACATAATGAACGGTTCAGATCATCAAAATAAAGGATCCCTCATTAGAAGCGCGGACTATATATGTATGAGTGAGCTTCTAATAAGGGATCCCCTATTTTGCTACGGTGTGGACCTCCTACTTCTTGATCAAATTATGATGATCTGAACCGTTCAATGTGTTTAAAACGTGTTTTTAAGGGTACCCGTAAGAGATCGGCTCAAAATAATATCCGGAAAGTCTTTGATCCGTTCAATTTTTCATAAAGCTGTTCCTGTCAGCATTTATCAAAAACTGTTTAGATCAAGCTCTTCTCGATATTATTTCGAGCCGATTTCTTGCAGGTACCCTTAAAAACATGTTTTCAACATAATGAACGGTTCAGATCATCAAAATAAAGGATCCCTCATTAGAAGCGCGGACTATATATGTATGAGTGAGCTTCTAATAAGGGATCCCCTATTTTGCTACGGTGTGGACCTCCTACTTCTTGATCAAATTATGATGATCTGAACCGTTCAATGTGTTTAAAACGTGTTTTTAAGGGTACCCGTAAGAGATCGGCTCAAAATAATATCCGGAAAGTCTTTGATCCGTTCAATTTTTCATAAAGCTGTTCCTGTCAGCATTTATCAAAAACTGTTTAGATCAAGCTCTTCTCGATATTATTTCGAGCCGATTTTTATTGCAGGTACCCTTAAAAACATGTTTTCAACATAATGAACGGTTCAGATCATCAAAATAAAGGATCCCTCATTAGAAGCGCGGACTATATATGTATGAGTGAGCTTCTAATAAGGGATCCCCTATTTTGCTACGGTGTGGACCTCCTACTTCTTGATCAAATTATGATGATCTGAACCGTTCAATGTGTTTAAAACGTGTTTTTAAGGGTACCCGTAAGAGATCGGCTCAAAATAATATCCGGAAAGTCTTTGATCCGTTCAATTTTTCATAAAGCTGTTCCTGTCAGCATTTATCAAAAACTGTTTAGATCAAGCTCTTCTCGATATTATTTCGAGCCGATTTTTATTGCAGGTACCCTTAAAAACATGTTTTAAACATAATGAACGGTTCAGATCATCAAAATAAAGGATCCCTCGTTAGAAGCGCGGACTATATATGTATGAGTGAGCTTCTAATAAGGGATCCCCTATTTTGCTACGGTGTGGACCTCCTACTTCTTGATCAAATTATGATGATCTGAACCGTTCAATGTGTTTAAAACGTGTTTTTAAGGGTACCCGTAAGAGATCGGCTCAAAATAATATCCGGAAAGTCTTTGATCCGTTCAATTTTTCATAAAGCTGTTCCTGTCAGCATTTATCAAAAACTGTTTAGATCAAGCTCTTCTCGATATTATTTCGAGCCGATTTCTTGCAGGTACCCTTAAAAACATGTTTTCAACATAATGAACGGTTCAGATCATCAAAATAAAGGATCCCTCATTAGAAGCGCGGACTATATATGTACGAGTGAGCTTCTAATAAGGGATCCCCTATTTTGCTACGGTGTGGACCTCCTACTTCTTGATCAAATTATGATGATCTGAACCGTTCAATGTGTTTAAAACGTGTTTTTAAGGGTACCCGTAAGAGATCGGCTCAAAATAATATCCGGAAAGTCTTTGATCCGTTCAATTTTTCATAAAGCTGTTCCTGTCAGCATTTATTAAAAACGGTTTAGATCAAGCTCTTCTCGATATTATTTCGAGCCGATTTCTTGCAGGTACCCTTAAAAACATGTTTTAAACATAATGAACGGTTCAGATCATCAAAATAAAGGATCCCTCATTAGAAGCGCGGACTATATATGTATGAGTGAGCTTCTAATAAGGGATCCCCTATTTTGCTACGGTGTGGACCTCCTACTTCTTGATCAAATTATGATGATCTGAACCGTTCAATGTGTTTAAAACGTGTTTTTAAGGGTACCCGTAAGAGATCGGCTCAAAATAATATCCGGAAAGTCTTTGATCCGTTCAATTTTTCATAAAGCTGTTCCTGTCAGCATTTATCAAAAACTGTTTAGATCAAGCTCTTCTCGATATTATTTCGAGCCGATTTCTTGCAGGTACCCTTAAAAACATGTTTTCAACATAATGAACGGTTCAGATCATCAAAATAAAGGATCCCTCATTAGAAGCGCGGACTATATATGTATGAGTGAGCTTCTAATAAGGGATCCCCTATTTTGCTACGGTGTGGACCTCCTACTTCTTGATCAAATTATGATGATCTGAACCATTCAATGTGTTTAAAACGTGTTTTTAAGGGTACCCGTAAGAGATCGGCTCAAAATAATATCCGGAAAGTCTTTGATCCGTTCAATTTTTCATAAAGCTGTTCCTGTCAGCATTTATCAAAAACTGTTTAGATCAAGCTCTTCTCGATATTATTTCGAGCCGATTTCTTGCAGGTACCCTTAAAAACATGTTTTAAACATAATGAACGGTTCAGATCATCAAAATAAAGGATCCCTCATTAGAAGCGCGGACTATATATGTATGAGTGAGCTTCTAATAAGGGATCCCCTATTTTGCTACGGTGTGGACCTCCTACTTCTTGATCAAATTATGATGATCTGAACCGTTCAATGTGTTTAAAACGTGTTTTTAAGGGTACCCGTAAGAGATCGGCTCAAAATAATATCCGGAAAGTCTTTGATCCGTTCAATTTTTCATAAAGCTGTTCCTGTCAGCATTTATCAAAAACTGTTTAGATCAAGCTCTTCTCGATATTATTTCGAGCCGATTTCTTGCAGGTACCCTTAAAAACATGTTTTCAACATAATGAACGGTTCAGATCATCAAAATAAAGGATCCCTCATTAGAAGCGCGGACTATATATGTATGAGTGAGCTTCTAATAAGGGATCCCCTATTTTGCTACGGTGTGGACCTCCTACTTCTTGATCAAATTATGATGATCTGAACCGTTCAATGTGTTTAAAACGTGTTTTTAAGGGTACCCGTAAGAGATCGGCTCAAAATAATATCCGGAAAGTCTTTGATCCGTTCAATTTTTCATAAAGCTGTTCCTGTCAGCATTTATCAAAAACTGTTTAGATCAAGCTCTTCTCGATATTATTTCGAGCCGATTTCTTGCAGGTACCCTTAAAAACATGTTTTCAACATAATGAACGGTTCAGATCATCAAAATAAAGGATCCCTCATTAGAAGCGCGGACTATATATGTATGAGTGAGCTTCTAATAAGGGATCCCCTATTTTGCTACGGTGTGGACCTCCTACTTCTTGATCAAATTATGATGATCTGAACCGTTCAATGTGTTTAAAACGTGTTTTTAAGGGTACCCGTAAGAGATCGGCTCAAAATAATATCCGGAAAGTCTTTGATCCGTTCAATTTTTCATAAAGCTGTTCCTGTCAGCATTTATCAAAAACTGTTTAGATCAAGCTCTTCTCGATATTATTTCGAGCCGATTTTTATTGCAGGTACCCTTAAAAACATGTTTTAAACATAATGAACGGTTCAGATCATCAAAATAAAGGATCCCTCATTAGAAGCGCGGACTATATATGTATGAGTGAGCTTCTAATAAGGGATCCCCTATTTTGCTACGGTGTGGACCTCCTACTTCTTGATCAAATTATGATGATCTGAACCGTTCAATGTGTTTAAAACGTGTTTTTAAGGGTACCCGTAAGAGATCGGCTCAAAATAATATCCGGAAAGTCTTTGATCCGTTCAATTTTTCATAAAGCTGTTCCTGTCAGCATTTATCAAAAACTGTTTAGATCAAGCTCTTCTCGATATTATTTCGAGCCGATTTCTTGCAGGTACCCTTAAAAACATGTTTTCAACATAATGAACGGTTCAGATCATCAAAATAAAGGATCCCTCATTAGAAGCGCGGACTATATATGTATGAGTGAGCTTCTAATAAGGGATCCCCTATTTTGCTACGGTGTGGACCTCCTACTTCTTGATCAAATTATGATGATCTGAACCGTTCAATGTGTTTAAAACGTGTTTTTAAGGGTACCCGTAAGAGATCGGCTCAAAATAATATCCGGAAAGTCTTTGATCCGTTCAATTTTTCATAAAGCTGTTCCTGTCAGCATTTATCAAAAACTGTTTAGATCAAGCTCTTCTCGATATTATTTCGAGCCGATTTTTATTGCAGGTACCCTTAAAAACATGTTTTAAACATAATGAACGGTTCAGATCATCAAAATAAAGGATCCCTCATTAGAAGCGCGGACTATATATGTATGAGTGAGCTTCTAATAAGGGATCCCCTATTTTGCTACGGTGTGGACCTCCTACTTCTTGATCAAATTATGATGATCTGAACCGTTCAATGTGTTTAAAACGTGTTTTTAAGGGTACCCGTAAGAGATCGGCTCAAAATAATATCCGGAAAGTCTTTGATCCGTTCAATTTTTCATAAAGCTGTTCCTGTCAGCATTTATCAAAAACTGTTTAGATCAAGCTCTTCTCGATATTATTTCGAGCCGATTTCTTGCAGGTACCCTTAAAAACATGTTTTCAACATAATGAACGGTTCAGATCATCAAAATAAAGGATCCCTCATTAGAAGCGCGGACTATATATGTATGAGTGAGCTTCTAATAAGGGATCCCCTATTTTGCTACGGTGTGGACCTCCTACTTCTTGATCAAATTATGATGATCTGAACCGTTCAATGTGTTTAAAACGTGTTTTTAAGGGTACCCGTAAGAGATCGGCTCAAAATAATATCCGGAAAGTCTTTGATCCGTTCAATTTTTCATAAAGCTGTTCCTGTCAGCATTTATCAAAAACTGTTTAGATCAAGCTCTTCTCGATATTATTTCGAGCCGATTTCTTGCAGGTACCCTTAAAAACATGTTTTAAACATAATGAACGGTTCAGATCATCAAAATAAAGGATCCCTCATTAGAAGCGCGGACTATATATGTATGAGTGAGCTTCTAATAAGGGATCCCCTATTTTGCTACGGTGTGGACCTCCTACTTCTTGATCAAATTATGATGATCTGAACCGTTCAATGTGTTTAAAACGTGTTTTTAAGGGTACCCGTAAGAGATCGGCTCAAAATAATATCCGGAAAGTCTTTGATCCGTTCAATTTTTCATAAAGCTGTTCCTGTCAGCATTTATCAAAAACTGTTTAGATCAAGCTCTTCTCGATATTATTTCGAGCCGATTTTTATTGCAGGTACCCTTAAAAACATGTTTTAAACATAATGAACGGTTCAGATCATCAAAATAAAGGATCCCTCATTAGAAGCGCGGACTATATATGTATGAGTGAGCTTCTAATAAGGGATCCCCTATTTTGCTACGGTGTGGACCTCCTACTTCTTGATCAAATTATGATGATCTGAACCGTTCAATGTGTTTAAAACGTGTTTTTAAGGGTACCCGTAAGAGATCGGCTCAAAATAATATCCGGAAAGTCTTTGATCCGTTCAATTTTTCATAAAGCTGTTCCTGTCAGCATTTATCAAAAACTGTTTAGATCAAGCTCTTCTCGATATTATTTCGAGCCGATTTCTTGCAGGTACCCTTAAAAACATGTTTTCAACATAATGAACGGTTCAGATCATCAAAATAAAGGATCCCTCATTAGAAGCGCGGACTATATATGTATGAGTGAGCTTCTAATAAGGGATCCCCTATTTTGCTACGGTGTGGACCTCCTACTTCTTGATCAAATTATGATGATCTGAACCGTTCAATGTGTTTAAAACGTGTTTTTAAGGGTACCCGTAAGAGATCGGCTCAAAATAATATCCGGAAAGTCTTTGATCCGTTCAATTTTTCATAAAGCTGTTCCTGTCAGCATTTATCAAAAACTGTTTAGATCAAGCTCTTCTCGATATTATTTCGAGCCGATTTCTTGCAGGTACCCTTAAAAACATGTTTTAAACATAATGAACGGTTCAGATCATCAAAATAAAGGATCCCTCATTAGAAGCGCGGACTATATATGTATGAGTGAGCTTCTAATAAGGGATCCCCTATTTTGCTACGGTGTGGACCTCCTACTTCTTGATCAAATTATGATGATCTGAACCGTTCAATGTGTTTAAAACGTGTTTTTAAGGGTACCCGTAAGAGATCGGCTCAAAATAATATCCGGAAAGTCTTTGATCCGTTCAATTTTTCATAAAGCTGTTCCTGTCAGCATTTATCAAAAACTGTTTAGATCAAGCTCTTCTCGATATTATTTCGAGCCGATTTCTTGCAGGTACCCTTAAAAACATGTTTTCAACATAATGAACGGTTCAGATCATCAAAATAAAGGATCCCTCATTAGAAGCGCGGACTATATATGTATGAGTGAGCTTCTAATAAGGGATCCCCTATTTTGCTACGGTGTGGACCTCCTACTTCTTGATCAAATTATGATGATCTGAACCGTTCAATGTGTTTAAAACGTGTTTTTAAGGGTACCCGTAAGAGATCGGCTCAAAATAATATCCGGAAAGTCTTTGATCCGTTCAATTTTTCATAAAGCTGTTCCTGTCAGCATTTATCAAAAACTGTTTAGATCAAGCTCTTCTCGATATTATTTCGAGCCGATTTCTTGCAGGTACCCTTAAAAACATGTTTTAAACATAATGAACGGTTCAGATCATCAAAATAAAGGATCCCTCATTAGAAGCGCGGACTATATATGTATGAGTGAGCTTCTAATAAGGGATCCCCTATTTTGCTACGGTGTGGACCTCCTACTTCTTGATCAAATTATGATGATCTGAACCGTTCAATGTGTTTAAAACGTGTTTTTAAGGGTACCCGTAAGAGATCGGCTCAAAATAATATCCGGAAAGTCTTTGATCCGTTCAATTTTTCATAAAGCTGTTCCTGTCAGCATTTATCAAAAACTGTTTAGATCAAGCTCTTCTCGATATTATTTCGAGCCGATTTCTTGCAGGTACCCTTAAAAACATGTTTTCAACATAATGAACGGTTCAGATCATCAAAATAAAGGATCCCTCATTAGAAGCGCGGACTATATATGTATGAGTGAGCTTCTAATAAGGGATCCCCTATTTTGCTACGGTGTGGACCTCCTACTTCTTGATCAAATTATGATGATCTGAACCGTTCAATGTGTTTAAAACGTGTTTTTAAGGGTACCCGTAAGAGATCGGCTCAAAATAATATCCGGAAAGTCTTTGATCCGTTCAATTTTTCATAAAGCTGTTCCTGTCAGCATTTATCAAAAACTGTTTAGATCAAGCTCTTCTCGATATTATTTCGAGCCGATTTCTTGCAGGTACCCTTAAAAACATGTTTTAAACATAATGAACGGTTCAGATCATCAAAATAAAGGATCCCTCATTAGAAGCGCGGACTATATATGTATGAGTGAGCTTCTAATAAGGGATCCCCTATTTTGCTACGGTGTGGACCTCCTACTTCTTGATCAAATTATGATGATCTGAACCGTTCAATGTGTTTAAAACGTGTTTTTAAGGGTACCCGTAAGAGATCGGCTCAAAATAATATCCGGAAAGTCTTTGATCCGTTCAATTTTTCATAAAGCTGTTCCTGTCAGCATTTATCAAAAACTGTTTAGATCAAGCTCTTCTCGATATTATTTCGAGCCGATTTCTTGCAGGTACCCTTAAAAACATGTTTTCAACATAATGAACGGTTCAGATCATCAAAATAAAGGATCCCTCATTAGAAGCGCGGACTATATATGTATGAGTGAGCTTCTAATAAGGGATCCCCTATTTTGCTACGGTGTGGACCTCCTACTTCTTGATCAAATTATGATGATCTGAACCGTTCAATGTGTTTAAAACGTGTTTTTAAGGGTACCCGTAAGAGATCGGCTCAAAATAATATCCGGAAAGTCTTTGATCCGTTCAATTTTTCATAAAGCTGTTCCTGTCAGCATTTATCAAAAACTGTTTAGATCAAGCTCTTCTCGATATTATTTCGAGCCGATTTTTATTGCAGGTACCCTTAAAAACATGTTTTAAACATAATGAACGGTTCAGATCATCAAAATAAAGGATCCCTCATTAGAAGCGCGGACTATATATGTATGAGTGAGCTTCTAATAAGGGATCCCCTATTTTGCTACGGTGTGGACCTCCTACTTCTTGATCAAATTATGATGATCTGAACCGTTCAATGTGTTTAAAACGTGTTTTTAAGGGTACCCGTAAGAGATCGGCTCAAAATAATATCCGGAAAGTCTTTGATCCGTTCAATTTTTCATAAAGCTGTTCCTGTCAGCATTTATCAAAAACTGTTTAGATCAAGCTCTTCTCGATATTATTTCGAGCCGATTTCTTGCAGGTACCCTTAAAAACATGTTTTCAACATAATGAACGGTTCAGATCATCAAAATAAAGGATCCCTCATTAGAAGCGCGGACTATATATGTATGAGTGAGCTTCTAATAAGGGATCCCCTATTTTGCTACGGTGTGGACCTCCTACTTCTTGATCAAATTATGATGATCTGAACCGTTCAATGTGTTTAAAACGTGTTTTTAAGGGTACCCGTAAGAGATCGGCTCAAAATAATATCCGGAAAGTCTTTGATCCGTTCAATTTTTCATAAAGCTGTTCCTGTCAGCATTTATCAAAAACTGTTTAGATCAAGCTCTTCTCGATATTATTTCGAGCCGATTTCTTGCAGGTACCCTTAAAAACATGTTTTAAACATAATGAACGGTTCAGATCATCAAAATAAAGGATCCCTCATTAGAAGCGCGGACTATATATGTATGAGTGAGCTTCTAATAAGGGATCCCCTATTTTGCTACGGTGTGGACCTCCTACTTCTTGATCAAATTATGATGATCTGAACCGTTCAATGTGTTTAAAACGTGTTTTTAAGGGTACCCGTAAGAGATCGGCTCAAAATAATATCCGGAAAGTCTTTGATCCGTTCAATTTTTCATAAAGCTGTTCCTGTCAGCATTTATCAAAAACTGTTTAGATCAAGCTCTTCTCGATATTATTTCGAGCCGATTTCTTGCAGGTACCCTTAAAAACATGTTTTAAACATAATGAACGGTTCAGATCATCAAAATAAAGGATCCCTCATTAGAAGCGCGGACTATATATGTATGAGTGAGCTTCTAATAAGGGATCCCCTATTTTGCTACGGTGTGGACCTCCTACTTCTTGATCAAATTATGATGATCTGAACCGTTCAATGTGTTTAAAACGTGTTTTTAAGGGTACCCGTAAAAGATCGGCTCAAAATAATATCCGGAAAGTCTTTGATCTGTTCAATTTTTCATAAAGCTGTTCCTGTCAGCATTTATCAAAAACTGTTTAGATCAAGCTCTTCTCGATATTATTTCGAGCCGATTTCTTGCAGGTACCCTTAAAAACATGTTTTCAACATAATGAACGGTTCAGATCATCAAAATAAAGGATCCCTCATTAGAAGCGCGGACTATATATGTATGAGTGAGCTTCTAATAAGGGATCCCCTATTTTGCTACGGTGTGGACCTCCTACTTCTTGATCAAATTATGATGATCTGAACCGTTCAATGTGTTTAAAACGTGTTTTTAAGGGTACCCGTAAGAGATCGGCTCAAAATAATATCCGGAAAGTCTTTGATCCGTTCAATTTTTCATAAAGCTGTTCCTGTCAGCATTTATCAAAAACTGTTTAGATCAAGCTCTTCTCGATATTATTTCGAGCCGATTTTTATTGCAGGTACCCTTAAAAACATGTTTTAAACATAATGAACGGTTCAGATCATCAAAATAAAGGATCCCTCATTAGAAGCGCGGACTATATATGTATGAGTGAGCTTCTAATAAGGGATCCCCTATTTTGCTACGGTGTGGACCTCCTACTTCTTGATCAAATTATGATGATCTGAACCGTTCAATGTGTTTAAAACGTGTTTTTAAGGGTACCCGTAAGAGATCGGCTCAAAATAATATCCGGAAAGTCTTTGATCCGTTCAATTTTTCATAAAGCTGTTCCTGTCAGCATTTATCAAAAACTGTTTAGATCAAGCTCTTCTCGATATTATTTCGAGCCGATTTCTTGCAGGTACCCTTAAAAACATGTTTTAAACATAATGAACGGTTCAGATCATCAAAATAAAGGATCCCTCATTAGAAGCGCGGACTATATATGTATGAGTGAGCTTCTAATAAGGGATCCCCTATTTTGCTACGGTGTGGACCTCCTACTTCTTGATCAAATTATGATGATCTGAACCGTTCAATGTGTTTAAAACGTGTTTTTAAGGGTACCCGTAAGAGATCGGCTCAAAATAATATCCGGAAAGTCTTTGATCCGTTCAATTTTTCATAAAGCTGTTCCTGTCAGCATTTATCAAAAACTGTTTAGATCAAGCTCTTCTCGATATTATTTCGAGCCGATTTCTTGCAGGTACCCTTAAAAACATGTTTTAAACATAATGAACGGTTCAGATCATCAAAATAAAGGATCCCTCATTAGAAGCGCGGACTATATATGTATGAGTGAGCTTCTAATAAGGGATCCCCTATTTTGCTACGGTGTGGACCTCCTACTTCTTGATCAAATTATGATGATCTGAACCGTTCAATGTGTTTAAAACGTGTTTTTAAGGGTACCCGTAAGAGATCGGCTCAAAATAATATCCGGAAAGTCTTTGATCCGTTCAATTTTTCATAAAGCTGTTCCTGTCAGCATTTATCAAAAACTGTTTAGATCAAGCTCTTCTCGATATTATTTCGAGCCGATTTCTTGCAGGTACCCTTAAAAACATGTTTTCAACATAATGAACGGTTCAGATCATCAAAATAAAGGATCCCTCATTAGAAGCGCGGACTATATATGTATGAGTGAGCTTCTAATAAGGGATCCCCTATTTTGCTACGGTGTGGACCTCCTACTTCTTGATCAAATTATGATGATCTGAACCGTTCAATGTGTTTAAAACGTGTTTTTAAGGGTACCCGTAAGAGATCGGCTCAAAATAATATCCGGAAAGTCTTTGATCCGTTCAATTTTTCATAAAGCTGTTCCTGTCAGCATTTATCAAAAACTGTTTAGATCAAGCTCTTCTCGATATTATTTCGAGCCGATTTCTTGCAGGTACCCTTAAAAACATGTTTTAAACATAATGAACGGTTCAGATCATCAAAATAAAGGATCCCTCATTAGAAGCGCGGACTATATATGTATGAGTGAGCTTCTAATAAGGGATCCCCTATTTTGCTACGGTGTGGACCTCCTACTTCTTGATCAAATTATGATGATCTGAACCGTTCAATGTGTTTAAAACGTGTTTTTAAGGGTACCCGTAAGAGATCGGCTCAAAATAATATCCGGAAAGTCTTTGATCCGTTCAATTTTTCATAAAGCTGTTCCTGTCAGCATTTATCAAAAACTGTTTAGATCAAGCTCTTCTCGATATTATTTCGAGCCGATTTCTTGCAGGTACCCTTAAAAACATGTTTTCAACATAATGAACGGTTCAGATCATCAAAATAAAGGATCCCTCATTAGAAGCGCGGACTATATATGTATGAGTGAGCTTCTAATAAGGGATCCCCTATTTTGCTACGGTGTGGACCTCCTACTTCTTGATCAAATTATGATGATCTGAACCGTTCAATGTGTTTAAAACGTGTTTTTAAGGGTACCCGTAAGAGATCGGCTCAAAATAATATCCGGAAAGTCTTTGATCCGTTCAATTTTTCATAAAGCTGTTCTTGTCAGCATTTATCAAAAACTGTTTAGATCAAGCTCTTCTCGATATTATTTCGAGCCGATTTCTTGCAGGTACCCTTAAAAACATGTTTTCAACATAATGAACGGTTCAGATCATCAAAATAAAGGATCCCTCATTAGAAGCGCGGACTATATATGTATGAGTGAGCTTCTAATAAGGGATCCCCTATTTTGCTACGGTGTGGACCTCCTACTTCTTGATCAAATTATGATGATCTGAACCGTTCAATGTGTTTAAAACGTGTTTTTAAGGGTACCCGTAAGAGATCAGCTCAAAATAATATCCGGAAAGTCTTTGATCCGTTCAATTTTTCATAAAGCTGTTCCTGTCAGCATTTATCAAAAACTGTTTAGATCAAGCTCTTCTCGATATTATTTCGAGCCGATTTTTATTGCAGGTACCCTTAAAAACATGTTTTAAACATAATGAACGGTTCAGATCATCAAAATAAAGGATCCCTCATTAGAAGCGCGGACTATATATGTATGAGTGAGCTTCTAATAAGGGATCCCCTATTTTGCTACGGTGTGGACCTCCTACTTCTTGATCAAATTATGATGATCTGAACCGTTCAATGTGTTTAAAACGTGTTTTTAAGGGTACCCGTAAGAGATCGGCTCAAAATAATATCCGGAAAGTCTTTGATCCGTTCAATTTTTCATAAAGCTGTTCCTGTCAGCATTTATCAAAAACTGTTTAGATCAAGCTCTTCTCGATATTATTTCGAGCCGATTTCTTGCAGGTACCCTTAAAAACATGTTTTCAACATAATGAACGGTTCAGATCATCAAAATAAAGGATCCCTCATTAGAAGCGCGGACTATATATGTATGAGTGAGCTTCTAATAAGGGATCCCCTATTTTGCTACGGTGTGGACCTCCTACTTCTTGATCAAATTATGATGATCTGAACCGTTCAATGTGTTTAAAACGTGTTTTTAAGGGTACCCGTAAGAGATCGGCTCAAAATAATATCCGGAAAGTCTTTGATCCGTTCAATTTTTCATAAAGCTGTTCCTGTCAGCATTTATCAAAAACTGTTTAGATCAAGCTCTTCTCGATATTATTTCGAGCCGATTTCTTGCAGGTACCCTTAAAAACATGTTTTAAACATAATGAACGGTTCAGATCATCAAAATAAAGGATCCCTCATTAGAAGCGCGGACTATATATGTATGAGTGAGCTTCTAATAAGGGATCCCCTATTTTGCTACGGTGTGGACCTCCTACTTCTTGATCAAATTATGATGATCTGAACCGTTCAATGTGTTTAAAACGTGTTTTTAAGGGTACCCGTAAGAGATCGGCTCAAAATAATATCCGGAAAGTCTTTGATCCGTTCAATTTTTCATAAAGCTGTTCCTGTCAGCATTTATCAAAAACTGTTTAGATCAAGCTCTTCTCGATATTATTTCGAGCCGATTTCTTGCAGGTACCCTTAAAAACATGTTTTCAACATAATGAACGGTTCAGATCATCAAAATAAAGGATCCCTCATTAGAAGCGCGGACTATATATGTATGAGTGAGCTTCTAATAAGGGATCCCCTATTTTGCTACGGTGTGGACCTCCTACTTCTTGATCAAATTATGATGATCTGAACCGTTCAATGTGTTTAAAACGTGTTTTTAAGGGTACCCGTAAGAGATCGGCTCAAAATAATATCCGGAAAGTCTTTGATCCGTTCAATTTTTCATAAAGCTGTTCCTGTCAGCATTTATCAAAAACTGTTTAGATCAAGCTCTTCTCGATATTATTTCGAGCCGATTTCTTGCAGGTACCCTTAAAAACATGTTTTAAACATAATGAACGGTTCAGATCATCAAAATAAAGGATCCCTCATTAGAAGCGCGGACTATATATGTATGAGTGAGCTTCTAATAAGGGATCCCCTATTGTGCTACGGTGTGGACCTCCTACTTCTTGATCAAATTATGATGATCTGAACCGTTCAATGTGTTTAAAACGTGTTTTTAAGGGTACCCGTAAGAGATCGGCTCAAAATAATATCCGGAAAGTCTTTGATCCGTTCAATTTTTCATAAAACTGTTCCTGTCAGCATTTATCAAAAACTGTTTAGATCAAGCTCTTCTCGATATTATTTCGAGCCGATTTCTTGCAGGTACCCTTAAAAACATGTTTTAAACATAATGAACGGTTCAGATCATCAAAATAAAGGATCCCTCATTGGAAGCGCGGACTATATATGTATGAGTGAGCTTCTAATAAGGGATCCCCTATTTTGCTACGGTGTGGACCTCCTACTTCTTGATCAAATTATGATGATCTGAACCGTTCAATGTGTTTAAAACGTGTTTTTAAGGGTACCCGTAAGAGATCGGCTCAAAATAATATCCGGAAAGTCTTTGATCCGTTCAATTTTTCATAAAACTGTTCCTGTCAGCATTTATCAAAAACTGTTTAGATCAAGCTCTTCTCGATATTATTTCGAGCCGATTTCTTGCAGGTACCCTTAAAAACATGTTTTAAACATAATGAACGGTTCAGATCATCAAAATAAAGGATCCCTCATTAGAAGCGCGGACTATATATGTATGAGTGAGCTTCTAATAAGGGATCCCCTATTTTGCTACGGTGTGGACCTCCTACTTCTTGATCAAATTATGATGATCTGAACCGTTCAATGTGTTTAAAACGTGTTTTTAAGGGTACCCGTAAGAGATCGGCTCAAAATAATATCCGGAAAGTCTTTGATCCGTTCAATTTTTCATAAAACTGTTCCTGTCAGCATTTATCAAAAACTGTTTAGATCAAGCTCTTCTCGATATTATTTCGAGCCGATTTCTTGCAGGTACCCTTATAAACATGTTTTAAACATAATGAACGGTTCAGATCATCAAAATAAAGGATCCCACATTGGAAGCGCGGACTATATATGTATGAGTGAGCTTCTAATAAGGGATCCCCTATTTTGCTACGGTGTGGACCTCCTACTTCTTGATCAAATTATGATGATCTGAACCGTTCAATGTGTTTAAAACGTGTTTTTAAGGGTACCCGTAAGAGATCTGATCCGTTCAATTTTTCATAAAACTGTTCCTGTCAGCATTTATCAAAAACTGTTTAGATCAAGCTCTTCTCGATATTATTTCGAGCCGATTTCTTGCAGGTACCCTTAAAAACATGTTTTAAACATAATGAACGGTTCAGATCATCAAAATAAAGGATCCCTCATTAGAAGCGCGGACTATATATGTATGAGTGAGCTTCTAATAAGGGATCCCCTATTTTGCTACGGTGTGGACCTCCTACTTCTTGATCAAATTATGATGATCTGAACCGTTCAATGTGTTTAAAACGTATTTTTAAGGGTACCCGTAAGAGATCGGCTCAAAATAATATCCGGAAAGTCTTTGATCCGTTCAATTTTTCATAAAACTGTTCCTGTCAGCATTTATCAAAAACTGTTTAGATCAAGCTCTTCTCGATATTATTTCGAGCCGATTTCTTGCAGGTACCCTTAAAAACATGTTTTAAACATAATGAACGGTTCAGATCATCAAAATAAAGGATCCCTCATTAGAAGCGCGGACTATATATGTATGAGTGAGCTTCTAATAAGGGATCCCCTATTTTGCTACGGTGTGGACCTCCTACTTCTTGATCAAATTATGATGATCTGAACCGTTCAATGTGTTTAAAACGTGTTTTTAAGGGTACCCGTAAGAGATCGGCTCAAAATAATATCCGGAAAGTCTTTGATCCGTTCAATTTTTCATAAAACTGTTCCTGTCAGCATTTATCAAAAACTGTTTAGATCAAGCTCTTCTCCATATTATTTCGAGCCGATTTCTTGCAGGTACCCTTAAAAACATGTTTTAAACATAATGAACGGTTCAGATCATCAAAATAAAGGATCCCTCATTAGAAGCGCGGACTATATATGTATGAGTGAGCTTCTAATAAGGGATCCCCTATTTTGCTACGGTGTGGACCTCCTACTTCTTGATCAAATTATGATGATCTGAACCGTTCAATGTGTTTAAAACGTGTTTTTAAGGGTACCCGTAAGAGATCGGTTCAAAATAATATCCGGAAAGTCTTTGATCCGTTCAATTTTTCATAAAACTGTTCCTGTCAGCATTTATCAAAAACTGTTTAGATCAAGCTCTTCTCGATATTATTTCGAGCCGATTTCTTGCAGGTACCCTTAAAAACATGTTTTAGACATAATGAACGGTTCAGATCATCAAAATAAAGGATCCCTCATTAGAAGCGCGGACTATATATGTATGAGTGAGCTTCTAATAAGGGATCCCCTATTTTGCTACGGTGTGGACCTCCTACTTCTTGATCAAATTATGATGATCTGAACCGTTCAATGTGTTTAAAACGTGTTTTTAAGGGTACCCGTAAGAGATCGGCTCAAAATAATATCCGGAAAGTCTTTGATCCGTTCAATTTTTCATAAAACTGTTCCTGTCAGCATTTATCAAAAACTGTTTAGATCAAGCTCTTCTCGATATTATTTCGAGCCGATTTCTTGCAGGTACCCTTAAAAACATGTTTTAAACATAATGAACGGTTCAGATCATCAAAATAAAGGATCCCTCATTAGAAGCGCGGACTATATATGTATGAGTGAGCTTCTAATAAGGGATCCCCTATTTTGCTACGGTGTGGACCTCCTACTTCTTGATCAAATTATGATGATCTGAACCGTTCAATGTGTTTAAAACGTGTTTTTAAGGGTACCCGTAAGAGATCGGCTCAAAATAATATTCGGAAAGTCTTTGATCCGTTCAATTTTTCATAAAACTGTTCCTGTCAGCATTTATCAAAAACTGTTTAGATCAAGCTCTTCTCGATATTATTTCGAGCCGATTTCTTGCAGGTACCCTTAAAAACATGTTTTAAACATAATGAACGGTTCAGATCATCAAAATAAAGGATCCCTCATTAGAAGCGCGGACTATATATGTATGAGTGAGCTTCTAATAAGGGATCCCCTATTTTGCTACGGTGTGGAGTCTTTGATCCGTTCAATTTTTCATAAAACTGTTCCTGTCAGCATTTATCCAAAACTGTTTAGATCAAGCTCTTCTCGATATTATTTCGAGCCGATTTCTTGCAGGTATCCTTAAAAACATGTTTTAAACATAATGAACGGTTCAGATCATCAAAATAAAGGATCCCTCATTAGAAGCGCGGACTATATATGTATGAGTGAGCTTCTAATAAGGGATCCCCTATTTTGCTACGGTGTGGACCTCCTACTTCTTGATCAAATTATGATGATCTGAACCGTTCAATGTGTTTAAAACGTGTTTTTAAGGGTACCCGTAAGAGATCGGCTCAAAATAATATCCGGAAAGTCTTTGATCCGTTCAATTTTTCATAAAACTGTTCCTGTCAGCATTTATCAAAAACTGTTTAGATCAAGCTCTTCTCGATATTATTTCGAGCCGATTTCTTGCAGGTACCCTTAAAAACATGTTTTAAACATAATGAACGGTTCAGATCATCAAAATAAAGGATCCCTCATTAGAAGCGCGGACTATATATGTATGAGTGAGCTTCTAATAAGGGATCCCCTATTTTGCTACGGTGTGGAGTCTTTGATCCGTTCAATTTTTCATAAAACTGTTCCTGTCAGCATTTATCCAAAACTGTTTAGATCAAGCTCTTCTCGATATTATTTCGAGCCGATTTCTTGCAGGTATCCTTAAAAACATGTTTTAAACATAATGAACGGTTCAGATCATCAAAATAAAGGATCCCTCATTAGAAGCGCGGACTATATATGTATGAGTGAGCTTCTAATAAGGGATCCCCTATTTTGCTACGGTGTGGACCTCCTACTTCTTGATCAAATTATGATGATCTGAACCGTTCAATGTGTTTAAAACGTGTTTTTAAGGGTACCCGTAAGAGATCGGCTCAAAATAATATCCGGAAAGTCTTTGATCCGTTCAATTTTTCATTAAACTGTTCCTGTCAGCATTTATCAAAAACTGTTTAGATCAAGCTCTTCTCGATATTATTTCGAGCCGATTTCTTGCAGGTACCCTTAAAAACATGTTTTAAACATAATGAACGGTTCAGATCATCAAAATAAAGGATCCCTCATTAGAAGCGCGGACTATATATGTATGAGTGAGCTTCTAATAAGGGATCCCCTATTTTGCTACGGTGTGGACCTCCTACTTCTTGATCAAATTATGATGATCTGAACCGTTCAATGTGTTTAAAACGTGTTTTTAAGGGTACCCGTAAGAGATCGGCTCAAAATAATATCCGGAAAGTCTTTGATCCGTTCAATTTTTCATAAAACTGTTCCTGTCAGCATTTATCAAAAACTGTTTAGATCAAGCTCTTCTCGATATTATTTCGAGCCGATTTCTTGCAGGTACCCTTAAAAACATGTTTTAAACATAATGAACGGTTCAGATCATCAAAATAAAGGATCCCTCATTAGAAGCGCGGACTATATATGTATGAGTGAGCTTCTAATAAGGGATCCCCTATTTTGCTACGGTGTGGACCTCCTACTTCTTGATCAAATTATGATGATCTGAACCGTTCAATGTGTTTAAAACGTGTTTTTAAGGGTACCCGTAAGAGATCGGCTCAAAATAATATCCGGAAAGTCTTTGATCCGTTCAATTTTTCATAAAACTGTTCCTGTCAGCATTTATCAAAAACTGTTTAGATCAAGCTCTTCTCGATATTATTTCGAGCCGATTTCTTGCAGGTACCCTTAAAAACATGTTTTAAACATAATGAACGGTTCAGATCATCAAAATAAAGGATCCCTCATTAGAAGCGCGGACTATATATGTATGAGTGAGCTTCTAATAAGGGATCCCCTATTTTGCTACGGTGTGGACCTCCTACTTCTTGATCAAATTATGATGATCTGAACCGTTCAATGTGTTTAAAACGTGTTTTTAAGGGTACCCGTAAGAGATCGGCTCAAAATAATATCCGGAAAGTCTTTGATCCGTTCAATTTTTCATAAAACTGTTCCTGTCAGCATTTATCAAAAACTGTTTAGATCAAGCTCTTCTCGATATTATTTCGAGCCGATTTCTTGCAGGTACCCTTAAAAACATGTTTTAAACATAATGAACGGTTCAGATCATCAAAATAAAGGATCCCTCATTAGAAGCGCGGACTATATATGTATGAGTGAGCTTCTAATAAGGGATCCCCTATTTTGCTACGGTGTGGACCTCCTACTTCTTGATCAAATTATGATGATCTGAACCGTTCAATGTGTTTAAAACGTGTTTTTAAGGGTACCCGTAAGAGATCGGCTCAAAATAATATTCGGAAAGTCTTTGATCCGTTCAATTTTTCATAAAACTGTTCCTGTCAGCATTTATCAAAAACTGTTTAGATCAAGCTCTTCTCGATATTATTTCGAGCCGATTTCTTGCAGGTACCCTTAAAAACATGTTTTAAACATAATGAACGGTTCAGATCATCAAAATAAAGGATCCCTCATTAGAAGCGCGGACTATATATGTATGAGTGAGCTTCTAATAAGGGATCCCCTATTTTGCTACGGTGTGGACCTCCTACTTCTTGATCAAATTATGATGATCTGAACCGTTCAATGTGTTTAAAACGTGTTTTTAAGGGTACCCGTAAGAGATCGGCTCAAAATAATATCCGGAAAGTCTTTGATCCGTTCAATTTTTCATAAAACTGTTCCTGTCAGCATTTATCAAAAACTGTTTAGATCAAGCTCTTCTCGATATTATTTCGAGCCGATTTCTTGCAGGTACCCTTAAAAACATGTTTTAAACATAATGAACGGTTCAGATCATCAAAATAAAGGATCCCTCATTAGAAGCGCGGACTATATATGTATGAGTGAGCTTCTAATAAGGGATCCCCTATTTTGCTACGGTGTGGACCTCCTACTTCTTGATCAAATTATGATGATCTGAACCGTTCAATGTGTTTAAAACGTGTTTTTAAGGGTACCCGTAAGAGATCGGCTCAAAATAATATCCGGAAAGTCTTTGATCCGTTCAATTTTTCATAAAACTGTTCCTGTCAGCATTTATCAAAAACTGTTTAGATCAAGCTCTTCTCGATATTATTTCGAGCCGATTTCTTGCAGGTACCCTTAAAAACATGTTTTAAACATAATGAACGGTTCAGATCATCAAAATAAAGGATCCCTCATTAGAAGCGCGGACTATATATGTATGAGTGAGCTTCTAATAAGGGATCCCCTATTTTGCTACGGTGTGGACCTCCTACTTCTTGATCAAATTATGATGATCTGAACCGTTCAATGTGTTTAAAACGTGTTTTTAAGGGTACCCGTAAGAGATCGGCTCAAAATAATATCCGGAAAGTCTTTGATCCGTTCAATTTTTCATAAAACTGTTCCTGTCAGCATTTATCAAAAACTGTTTAGATCAAGCTCTTCTCGATATTATTTCGAGCCGATTTCTTGCAGGTACCCTTAAAAACATGTTTTAAACATAATGAACGGTTCAGATCATCAAAATAAAGGATCCCTCATTAGAAGCGCGGACTATATATGTATGAGTGAGCTTCTAATAAGGGATCCCCTATTTTGCTACGGTGTGGACCTCCTACTTCTTGATCAAATTATGATGATCTGAACCGTTCAATGTGTTTAAAACGTGTTTTTAAGGGTACCCGTAAGAGATCGGCTCAAAATAATATTCGGAAAGTCTTTGATCCGTTCAATTTTTCATAAAACTGTTCCTGTCAGCATTTATCAAAAACTGTTTAGATCAAGCTCTTCTCGATATTATTTCGAGCCGATTTCTTGCAGGTACCCTTAAAAACATGTTTTAAACATAATGAACGGTTCAGATCATCAAAATAAAGGATCCCTCATTAGAAGCGCGGACTATATATGTATGAGTGAGCTTCTAATAAGGGATCCCCTATTTTGCTACGGTGTGGAGTCTTTGATCCGTTCAATTTTTCATAAAACTGTTCCTGTCAGCATTTATCCAAAACTGTTTAGATCAAGCTCTTCTCGATATTATTTTTAGCCGATTTCTTGCAGGTATCCTTAAAAACATGTTTTAAACATAATGAACGGTTCAGATCATCAAAATAAAGGATCCCTCATTAGAAGCGCGGACTATATATGTATGAGTGAGCTTCTAATAAGGGATCCCCTATTTTGCTACGGTGTGGACCTCCTACTTCTTGATCAAATTATGATGATCTGAACCGTTCAATGTGTTTAAAACGTGTTTTTAAGGGTACCCGTAAGAGATCGGCTCAAAATAATATCCGGAAAGTCTTTGATCCGTTCAATTTTTCATAAAACTGTTCCTGTCAGCATTTATCAAAAACTGTTTAGATCAAGCTCTTCTCGATATTATTTCGAGCCGATTTCTTGCAGGTACCCTTAAAAACATGTTTTAAACATAATGAACGGTTCAGATCATCAAAATAAAGGATCCCTCATTAGAAGCGCGGACTATATATGTATGAGTGAGCTTCTAATAAGGGATCCCCTATTTTGCTACGGTGTGGACCTCCTACTTCTTGATCAAATTATGATGATCTGAACCGTTCAATGTGTTTAAAACGTGTTTTTAAGGGTACCCGTAAGAGATCGGCTCAAAATAATATTCGGAAAGTCTTTGATCCGTTCAATTTTTCATAAAACTGTTCCTGTCAGCATTTATCAAAAACTGTTTAGATCAAGCTCTTCTCGATATTATTTCGAGCCGATTTCTTGCAGGTACCCTTAAAAACATGTTTTAAACATAATGAACGGTTCAGATCATCAAAATAAAGGATCCCTCATTAGAAGCGCGGACTATATATGTATGAGTGAGCTTCTAATAAGGGATCCCCTATTTTGCTACGGTGTGGAGTCTTTGATCCGTTCAATTTTTCATAAAACTGTTCCTGTCAGCATTTATCCAAAACTGTTTAGATCAAGCTCTTCTCGATATTATTTCGAGCCGATTTCTTGCAGGTATCCTTAAAAACATGTTTTAAACATAATGAACGGTTCAGATCATCAAAATAAAGGATCCCTCATTAGAAGCGCGGACTATATATGTATGAGTGAGCTTCTAATAAGGGATCCCCTATTTTGCTACGGTGTGGACCTCCTACTTCTTGATCAAATTATGATGATCTGAACCGTTCAATGTGTTTAAAACGTGTTTTTAAGGGTACCCGTAAGAGATCGGCTCAAAATAATATCCGGAAAGTCTTTGATCCGTTCAATTTTTCATAAAACTGTTCCTGTCAGCATTTATCAAAAACTGTTTAGATCAAGCTCTTCTCGATATTATTTCGAGCCGATTTCTTGCAGGTACCCTTAAAAACATGTTTTAAACATAATGAACGGTTCAGATCATCAAAATAAAGGATCCCTCATTAGAAGCGCGGACTATATATGTATGAGTGAGCTTCTAATAAGGGATCCCCTATTTTGCTACGGTGTGGACCTCCTACTTCTTGATCAAATTATGATGATCTGAACCGTTCAATGTGTTTAAAACGTGTTTTTAAGGGTACCCGTAAGAGATCGGCTCAAAATAATATTCGGAAAGTCTTTGATCCGTTCAATTTTTCATAAAACTGTTCCTGTCAGCATTTATCAAAAACTGTTTAGATCAAGCTCTTCTCGATATTATTTCGAGCCGATTTCTTGCAGGTACCCTTAAAAACATGTTTTAAACATAATGAACGGTTCAGATCATCAAAATAAAGGATCCCTCATTAGAAGCGCGGACTATATATGTATGAGTGAGCTTCTAATAAGGGATCCCCTATTTTGCTACGGTGTGGAGTCTTTGATCCGTTCAATTTTTCATAAAACTGTTCCTGTCAGCATTTATCCAAAACTGTTTAGATCAAGCTCTTCTCGATATTATTTCGAGCCGATTTCTTGCAGGTATCCTTAAAAACATGTTTTAAACATAATGAACGGTTCAGATCATCAAAATAAAGGATCCCTCATTAGAAGCGCGGACTATATATGTATGAGTGAGCTTCTAATAAGGGATTCCCTATTTTGCTACGGTGTGGACCTCCTACTTCTTGATCAAATTATGATGATCTGAACCGTTCAATGTGTTTAAAACGTGTTTTTAAGGGTACCCGTAAGAGATCGGCTCAAAATAATATCCGGAAAGTCTTTGATCCGTTCAATTTTTCATAAAACTGTTCCTGTCAGCATTTATCAAAAACTGTTTAGATCAAGCTCTTCTCGATATTATTTCGAGCCGATTTCTTGCAGGTACCCTTAAAAACATGTTTTAAACATAATGAACGGTTCAGATCATCAAAATAAAGGATCCCTCATTAGAAGCGCGGACTATATATGTATGAGTGAGCTTCTAATAAGGGATCCCCTATTTTGCTACGGTGTGGACCTCCTACTTCTTGATCAAATTATGATGATCTGAACCGTTCAATGTGTTTAAAACGTGTTTTTAAGGGTACCCGTAAGAGATCGGCTCAAAATAATATCCGGAAAGTTTTTGATCCGTTCAATTTTTCATAAAACTGTTCCTGTCAGCATTTATCAAAAACTGTTTAGATCAAGCTCTTCTCGATATTATTTCGAGTCGATTTCTTGCAGGTACCCTTAAAAACATGTTTTAAACATAATGAACGGTTCAGATCATCAAAATAAAGGATCCCTCATTAGAAGCGCGGACTATATATGTATGAGTGAGCTTCTAATAAGGGATCCCCTATTTTGCTACGGTGTGGACCTCCTACTTCTTGATCAAATTATGATGATCTGAACCGTTCAATGTGTTTAAAACGTGTTTTTAAGGGTACCCGTAAGAGATCGGCTCAAAATAATATCCGGAAAGTCTTTGATCCGTTCAATTTTTCATAAAACTGTTCCTGTCAGCATTTATCAAAAACTGTTTAGATCAAGCTCTTCTCGATATTATTTCGAGCCGATTTCTTGCAGGTACCCTTAAAAACATGTTTTAAACATAATGAACGGTTCAGATCATTAAAATAAAGGATCCCTCATTAGAAGCGCGGACTATATATGTATGAGTGAGCTTCTAATAAGGGATCCCCTATTTTGCTACGGTGTGGACCTCCTACTTCTTGATCAAATTATGATGATCTGAACCGTTCAATGTGTTTAAAACGTGTTTTTAAGGGTACCCGTAAGAGATCGGCTCAAAATAATATCCGGAAAGTCTTTGATCCGTTCAATTTTTCATAAAACTGTTCCTGTCAGCATTTATCAAAAACTGTTTAGATCAAGCTCTTCTCGATATTATTTCGAGCCGATTTCTTGCAGGTACCCTTAAAAACATGTTTTAAACATAATGAACGGTTCAGATCATCAAAATAAAGGATCCCTCATTAGAAGCGCGGACTATATATGTATGAGTGAGCTTCTAATAAGGGATCCCCTATTTTGCTACGGTGTGGACCTCCTACTTCTTGATCAAATTATGATGATCTGAACCGTTCAATGTGTTTAAAACGTGTTTTTAAGGGTACCCGTAAGAGATCGGCTCAAAATAATATTCGGAAAGTCTTTGATCCGTTCAATTTTTCATAAAACTGTTCCTGTCAGCATTTATCAAAAACTGTTTAGATCAAGCTCTTCTCGATATTATTTCGAGCCGATTTCTTGCAGGTACCCTTAAAAACATGTTTTAAACATAATGAACGGTTCAGATCATCAAAATAAAGGATCCCTCATTAGAAGCGCGGACTATATATGTATGAGTGAGCTTCTAATAAGGGATCCCCTATTTTGCTACGGTGTGGAGTCTTTGATCCGTTCAATTTTTCATAAAACTGTTCCTGTCAGCATTTATCCAAAACTGTTTAGATCAAGCTCTTCTCCATATTATTTCGAGCCGATTTCATGCAGGTATCCTTAAAAACATGTTTTAAACATAATGAACGGTTCAGATCATCAAAATAAAGGATCCCTCATTAGAAGCGCGGACTATATATGTATGAGTGAGCTTCTAATAAGGGATCCCCTATTTTGCTACGGTGTGGACCTCCTACTTCTTGATCAAATTATGATGATCTGAACCGTTCAATGTGTTTAAAACGTGTTTTTAAGGGTACCCGTAAGAGATCGGCTCAAAATAATATCCGGAAAGTCTTTGATCCGTTCAATTTTTCATAAAACTGTTCCTGTCAGCATTTATCAAAAACTGTTTAGATCAAGCTCTTCTCGATATTATTTCGAGCCGATTTCTTGCAGGTACCCTTAAAAACATGTTTTAAACATAATGAACGGTTCAGATCATCAAAATAAAGGATCCCTCATTAGAAGCGCGGACTATATATGTATGAGTGAGCTTCTAATAAGGGATCCCCTATTTTGCTACGGTGTGGACCTCCTACTTCTTGATCAAATTATGATGATCTGAACCGTTCAATGTGTTTAAAACGTGTTTTTAAGGGTACCCGTAAGAGATCGGCTCAAAATAATATCCGGAAAGTCTTTGATCCGTTCAATTTTTCATAAAACTGTTCCTGTCAGCATTTATCAAAAACTGTTTAGATCAAGCTCTTCTCGATATTATTTCGAGCCGATTTCTTGCAGGTACCCTTAAAAACATGTTTTAAACATAATGAACGGTTCAGATCATCAAAATAAAGGATCCCTCATTAGAAGCGCGGACTATATATGTATGAGTGAGCTTCTAATAAGGGATCCCCTATTTTGCTACGGTGTGGACCTCCTACTTCTTGATCAAATTATGATGATCTGAACCGTTCAATGTGTTTAAAACGTGTTTTTAAGGGTACCCGTAAGAGATCGGCTCAAAATAATATCCGGAAAGTCTTTGATCCGTTCAATTTTTCATAAAACTGTTCCTGTCAGCATTTATCAAAAACTGTTTAGATCAAGCTCTTCTCGATATTATTTCGAGCCGATTTCTTGCAGGTACCCTTAAAAACATGTTTTAAACATAATGAACGGTTCAGATCATCAAAATAAAGGATCCCTCATTAGAAGCGCGGACTATATATGTATGAGTGAGCTTCTAATAAGGGATCCCCTATTTTGCTACGGTGTGGACCTCCTACTTCTTGATCAAATTATGATGATCTGAACCGTTCAATGTGTTTAAAACGTGTTTTTAAGGGTACCCGTAAGAGATCGGCTCAAAATAATATCCGGAAAGTCTTTGATCTGTTCAATTTTTCATAAAACTGTTCCTGTCAGCATTTATCAAAAACTGTTTAGATCAAGCTCTTCTCGATATTATTTCGAGCCGATTTCTTGCAGGTAACCTTAAAAACATGTTTTAAACATAATGAACGGTTCAGATCATCAAAATAAAGGATCCCTCATTAGAAGCGCGGACTATATATGTATGAGTGAGCTTCTAATAAGGGATCCCCTATTTTGCTACGGTGTGGACCTCCTACTTCTTGATCAAATTATGATGATCTGAACCGTTCAATGTGTTTAAAACGTGTTTTTAAGGGTACCCGTAAGAGATCGGCTCAAAATAATATCCGGAAAGTCTTTGATCCGTTCAATTTTTCATAAAACTGTTCCTGTCAGCATTTATCAAAAACTGTTTAGATCAAGCTCTTCTCGATATTATTTCGAGCCGATTTCTTGCAGGTACCCTTAAAAACATGTTTTAAACATAATGAACGGTTCAGATCATCAAAATAAAGGATCCCTCATTAGAAGCGCGGACTATATATGTATGAGTGAGTTTCTAATAAGGGATCCCCTATTTTGCTACGGTGTGGACCTCCTATTTCTTGATCAAATTATGATGATCTGAACCGTTCAATGTGTTTAAAACGTGTTTTTAAGGGTACCCGTAAGAGATCGGCTCAAAATAATATCCGGAAAGTCTTTGATCCGTTCAATTTTTCATAAAACTGTTCCTGTCAGCATTTATCAAAAACTGTTTAGATCAAGCTCTTCTCGATATTATTTCGAGCCGATTTCTTGCAGGTACCCTTAAAAACATGTTTTAAACATAATGAACGGTTCAGATCATCAAAATAAAGGATCCCTCATTAGAAGCGCGGACTATATATGTATGAGTGAGCTTCTAATAAGGGATCCCCTATTTTGCTACGGTGTGGAGTCTTTGATCCGTTCAATTTTTCATAAAACTGTTCGTGTCAGCATTTATCCAAAACTGTTTAGATCAAGCTCTTCTCGATATTATTTCGAGCCGATTTCTTGCAGGTACCCTTAAAAACATGTTTTAAACATAATGAACGGTTCAGATCATCAAAATAAAGGATCCCTCATTAGAAGCGCGGACTATATATGTATGAGTGAGCTTCTAATAAGGGATCCCCTATTTTGCTACGGTGTGGACCTCCTACTTCTTGATCAAATTATGATGATCTGAACCGTTCAATGTGTTTAAAACGTGTTTTTAAGGGTACCCGTAAGAGATCGGCTCAAAATAATATTCGGAAAGTCTTTGATCCGTTCAATTTTTCATAAAACTGTTCCTGTCAGCATTTATCAAAAACTGTTTAGATCAAGCTCTTCTCGATATTATTTCGAGCCGATTTCTTGCAGGTACCCTTAAAAACATGTTTTAAACATAATGAACGGTTCAGATCATCAAAATAAAGGATCCCTCATTAGAAGCGCGGACTATATATGTATGAGTGAGCTTCTAATAAGGGATCCCCTATTTTGCTACGGTGTGGACCTCCTACTTCTTGATCAAATTATGATGATCTGAACCGTTCAATGTGTTTAAAACGTGTTTTTAAGGGTACCCGTAAGAGATCGGCTCAAAATAATATCCGGAAAGTCGTTGATCCGTTCAATTTTTCATAAAACTGTTCCTGTCAGCATTTATCAAAAACTGTTTAGATCAAGCTCTTCTCGATATTATTTCGAGCCGATTTCTTGCAGGTACCCTTAAAAACATGTTTTAAACATAATGAACGGTTCAGATCATCAAAATAAAGGATCCCTCATTAGAAGCGCGGACTATATATGTATGAGTGAGCTTCTAATAAGGGATCCCCTATTTTGCTACGGTGTGGACCTACTACTTCTTGATCAAATTATGATGATCTGAACCGTTCAATGTGTTTAAAACGTGTTTTTAAGGGTACCCGTAAGAGATCGGCTCAAAATAATATCCGGAAAGTCTTTGATCCGTATAATTTTTCATAAAACTGTTCCTGTCAGCATTTATCAAAAACTGTTTAGATCAAGCTCTTCTCGATATTATTTCGAGTCGATTTCTTGCAGGTACCCTTAAAAACATGTTTTAAACATAATGAACGGTTCAGATCATCAAAATAAAGGATCCCTCATTAGAAGCGCGGACTATATATGTATGAGTGAGCTTCTAATAAGGGATCCCCTATTTTGCTACGGTGTGGACCTCCTACTTCTTGATCAAATTATGATGATCTGAACCGTTCAATGTGTTTAAAACGTGTTTTTAAGGGTACCCGTAAGAGATTGGCTCAAAATAATATCCGGAAAGTCTTTGATCCGTTCAATTTTTCATAAAACTGTTCCTGTCAGCATTTATCAAAAACTGTTTAGATCAAGCTCTTCTCGATATTATTTCGAGCCGATTTCTTGCAGGTACCCTTAAAAACATGTTTTAAACATAATGAACGGTTCAGATCATCAAAATAAAGGATCCCTCATTAGAAGCGCGGACTATATATGTATGAGTGAGCTTCTAATAAGGGATCCCCTATTTTGCTACGGTGTGGACCTCCTACTTCTTGATCAAATTATGATGATCTGAACCGTTCAATGTGTTTAAAACGTGTTTTTAAGGGTACCCGTAAGAGATCGGCTCAAAATAATATCCGGAAAGTCTTTGATCCGTTCAATTTTTCATAAAACTGTTCCTGTCAGCATTTATCAAAAACTGTTTAGATCAAGCTCTTCTCGATATTATTTCGAGCCGATTTCTTGCAGGTACCCTTAAAAACATGTTTTAAACATAATGAACGGTTCAGATCATCAAAATAAAGGATCCCTCATTAGAAGCGCAGACTATATATGTATGAGTGAGCTTCTAATAAGGGATCCCCTATTTTGCTACGGTGTGGACCTCCTACTTCTTGATCAAATTATGATGATCTGAACCGTTCAATGTGTTTAAAACGTGTTTTTAAGGGTACCCGTAAGAGATCGGCTCAAAATAATATCCGGAAAGTCTTTGATCCGTTCAATTTTTCATAAAACTGTTCCTGTCAGCATTTATCAAAAACTGTTTAGATCAAGCTCTTCTCGATATTATTTCGAGCCGATTTCTTGCAGGTACCCTTAAAAACATGTTTTAAACATAATGAACGGTTCAGATCATCAAAATAAAGGATCCCTCATTAGAAGCGCGGACTATATATGTATGAGTGAGCTTCTAATAAGGGATCCCCTATTTTGCTACGGTGTGGACCTCCTACTTCTTGATCAAATTATGATGATCTGAACCGTTCAATGTGTTTAAAACGTGTTTTTAAGGGTACCCGTAAGAGATCGGCTCAAAATAATATCCGGAAAGTCTTTGATCCGTTCAATTTTTCATAAAACTGTTCCTGTCAGCATTTATCAAAAACTGTTTAGATCAAGCTCTTCTCGATATTATTTCGAGCCGATTTCTTGCAGGTACCCTTAAAAACATGTTTTAAACATAATGAACGGTTCAGATCATCAAAATAAAGGATCCCTCATTAGAAGCGCGGACTATATATGTATGAGTGAGCTTCTAATAAGGGATCCCCTATTTTGCTACGGTGTGGACCTCCTACTTCTTGATCAAATTATGATGATCTGAACCGTTCAATGTGTTTAAAACGTGTTTTTAAGGGTACCCGTAAGAGATCGGCTCAAAATAATATCCGGAAAGTCTTTGATCCGTTCAATTTTTCATAAAACTGTTCCTGTCAGCATTTATCAAAAACTGTTTAGATCAAGCTCTTCTCGATATTATTTCGAGCCGATTTCTTGCAGGTACCCTTAAAAACATGTTTTAAACATAATGAACGGTTCAGATCATCAAAATAAAGGATCCCTCATTAGAAGCGCGGACTATATATGTATGAGTGAGCTTCTAATAAGGGATCCCCTATTTTGCTACGGTGTGGACCTCCTACTTCTTGATCAAATTATGATGATCTGAACCGTTCAATGTGTTTAAAACGTGTTTTTAAGGGTACCCGTAAGAGATCGGCTCAAAATAATATTCGGAAAGTCTTTGATCCGTTCAATTTTTCATAAAACTGTTCCTGTCAGCATTTATCAAAAACTGTTTAGATCAAGCTCTTCTCGATATTATTTCGAGCCGATTTCTTGCAGGTACCCTTAAAAACATGTTTTAAACATAATGAACGGTTCAGATCATCAAAATAAAGGATCCCTCATTAGAAGCGCGGACTATATATGTATGAGTGAGCTTCTAATAAGGGATCCCCTATTTTGCTACGGTGTGGAGTCTTTGATCCGTTCAATTTTTCATAAAACTGTTCCTGTCAGCATTTATCCAAAACTGTTTAGATCAAGCTCTTCTCCATATTATTTCGAGCCGATTTCATGCAGGTATCCTTAAAAACATGTTTTAAACATAATGAACGGTTCAGATCATCAAAATAAAGGATCCCTCATTAGAAGCGCGGACTATATATGTATGAGTGAGCTTCTAATAAGGGATCCCCTATTTTGCTACGGTGTGGACCTCCTACTTCTTGATCAAATTATGATGATCTGAACCGTTCAATGTGTTTAAAACGTGTTTTTAAGGGTACCCGTAAGAGATCGGCTCAAAATAATATCCGGAAAGTCTTTGATCCGTTCAATTTTTCATAAAACTGTTCCTGTCAGCATTTATCAAAAACTGTTTAGATCAAGCTCTTCTCGATATTATTTCGAGCCGATTTCTTGCAGGTACCCTTAAAAACATGTTTTAAACATAATGAACGGTTCAGATCATCAAAATAAAGGATCCCTCATTAGAAGCGCGGACTATATATGTATGAGTGAGCTTCTAATAAGGGATCCCCTATTTTGCTACGGTGTGGACCTCCTACTTCTTGATCAAATTATGATGATCTGAACCGTTCAATGTGTTTAAAACGTGTTTTTAAGGGTACCCGTAAGAGATCGGCTCAAAATAATATCCGGAAAGTCTTTGATCCGTTCAATTTTTCATAAAACTGTTCCTGTCAGCATTTATCAAAAACTGTTTAGATCAAGCTCTTCTCGATATTATTTCGAGCCGATTTCTTGCAGGTACCCTTAAAAACATGTTTTAAACATAATGAACGGTTCAGATCATCAAAATAAAGGATCCCTCATTAGAAGCGCGGACTATATATGTATGAGTGAGCTTCTAATAAGGGATCCCCTATTTTGCTACGGTGTGGACCTCCTACTTCTTGATCAAATTATGATGATCTGAACCGTTCAATGTGTTTAAAACGTGTTTTTAAGGGTACCCGTAAGAGATCGGCTCAAAATAATATCCGGAAAGTCTTTGATCCGTTCAATTTTTCATAAAACTGTTCCTGTCAGCATTTATCAAAAACTGTTTAGATCAAGCTCTTCTCGATATTATTTCGAGCCGATTTCTTGCAGGTACCGTTAAAAACGTGTTTTAAACATAATGAACGGTTCAGATCATCAAAATAAAGGATCCCTCATTATAAGCGCGGACTATATATGTATGAGTGAGCTTCTAATAAGGGATCCCCTATTTTGCTACGGTGTGGACCTCCTACTTCTTGATCAAATTATGATGATCTGAACCGTTCAATGTGTTTAAAACGTGTTTTTAAGGGTACCCGTAAGAGATCGGCTCAAAATAATATCCGGAAAGTCTTTGATCCGTTCAATTTTTCATAAAACTGTTCCTGTCAGCATTTATCAAAAACTGTTTAGATCAAGCTCTTCTCGATATTATTTCGAGCCGATTTCTTGCAGGTACCCTTAAAAACATGTTTTAAACATAATGAACGGTTCAGATCATCAAAATAAAGGATCCCTCATTAGAAGCGCGGACTATATATGTATGAGTGAGCTTCTAATAAGGGATCCCCTATTTTGCTACGGTGTGGACCTCCTACTTCTTGATCAAATTATGATGATCTGAACCGTTCAATGTGTTTAAAACGTGTTTTTAAGGGTACCCGTAAGAGATCGGCTCAAAATAATATCCGGAAAGTCTTTGATCCGTATAATTTTTCATAAAACTGTTCCTGTCAGCATTTATCAAAAACTGTTTAGATCAAGCTCTTCTCGATGTTATTTCGAGTCGATTTCTTGCAGGTACCCTTAAAAACATGTTTTAAACATAATGAACGGTTCAGATCATCAAAATAAAGGATCCCTCATTAGAAGCGCGGACTATATATGTATGAGTGAGCTTCTAATAAGGGATCCCCTATTTTGCTACGGTGTGGACCTCCTACTTCTTGATCAAATTATGATGATCTGAACCGTTCAATGTGTTTAAAACGTGTTTTTAAGGGTACCCGTAAGAGATCGGCTCAAAATAATATCCGGAAAGTCTTTGATCCGTTCAATTTTTCATAAAACTGTTCCTGTCAGCATTTATCAAAAA
Organism: Arctostaphylos glauca; assembly: GCA_019985065.2. NCBI lineage: Eukaryota > Viridiplantae > Streptophyta > Magnoliopsida > Ericales > Ericaceae > Arctostaphylos > Arctostaphylos glauca. Next base: position 872,767 of record JAHSPW020000023.1, read on the forward strand.
CTGTTTAGATCAAGCTCTTCTCGATATTATTTCGAGCCGATTTCTTGCAGGTACCCTTAAAAACATGTTTTAAACATAATGAACGGTTCAGATCATCAAAATAAAGGATCCCTCATTAGAAGCGCGGACTATATATGTATGAGTGAGCTTCTAATAAGGGATCCCCTATTTTGCTACGGTGTGGACCTCCTACTTCTTGATCAAATTATGATGATCTGAACCGTTCAATGTGTTTAAAACGTGTTTTTAAGGGTACCCGTAAGAGATCGGCTCAAAATAATATCCGGAAAGTCTTTGATCCGTTCAATTTTTCATAAAACTGTTCCTGTCAGCATTTATCAAAAACTGTTTAGATCAAGCTCTTCTCGATATTATTTCGAGCCGATTTCTTGCAGGTACCCTTAAAAACATGTTTTAAACATAATGAACGGTTCAGATCATCAAAATAAAGGATCCCTCATTAGAAGCGCGGACTATATATGTATGAGTGAGCTTCTAATAAGGGATCCCCTATTTTGCTACGGTGTGGACCTCCTACTTCTTGATCAAATTATGATGATCTGAACCGTTCAATGTGTTTAAAACGTGTTTTTAAGGGTACCCGTAAGAGATCGGCTCAAAATAATATTCGGAAAGTCTTTGATCCGTTCAATTTTTCATAAAACTGTTCCTGTCAGCATTTATCAAAAACTGTTTAGATCAAGCTCTTCTCGATATTATTTCGAGCCGATTTCTTGCAGGTACCCTTAAAAACATGTTTTAAACATAATGAACGGTTCAGATCATCAAAATAAAGGATCCCTCATTAGAAGCGCGGACTATATATGTATGAGTGAGCTTCTAATAAGGGATCCCCTATTTTGCTACGGTGTGGAGTCTTTGATCCGTTCAATTTTTCATAAAACTGTTCCTGTCAGCATTTATCCAAAACTGTTTAGATCAAGCTCTTCTCCATATTATTTCGAGCCGATTTCATGCAGGTATCCTTAAAAACATGTTTTAAACATAATGAACGGTTCAGATCATCAAAATAAAGGATCCCTCATTAGAAGCGCGGACTATATATGTATGAGTGAGCTTCTAATAAGGGATCCCCTATTTTGCTACGGTGTGGACCTCCTACTTCTTGATCAAATTATGATGATCTGAACCGTTCAATGTGTTTAAAACGTGTTTTTAAGGGTACCCGTAAGAGATCGGCTCAAAATAATATCCGGAAAGTCTTTGATCCGTTCAATTTTTCATAAAACTGTTCCTGTCAGCATTTATCAAAAACTGTTTAGATCAAGCTCTTCTCGATATTATTTCGAGCCGATTTCTTGCAGGTACCCTTAAAAACATGTTTTAAACATAATGAACGGTTCAGATCATCAAAATAAAGGATCCCTCATTAGAAGCGCGGACTATATATGTATGAGTGAGCTTCTAATAAGGGATCCCCTATTTTGCTACGGTGTGGACCTCCTACTTCTTGATCAAATTATGATGATCTGAACCGTTCAATGTGTTTAAAACGTGTTTTTAAGGGTACCCGTAAGAGATCGGCTCAAAAATAATATCCGGAAAGTCTTTGATCCGTTCAATTTTTCATAAAACTGTTCCTGTCAGCATTTATCAAAAACTGTTTAGATCAAGCTCTTCTCGATATTATTTCGAGCCGATTTCTTGCAGGTACCCTTAAAAACATGTTTTAAACATAATGAACGGTTCAGATCATCAAAATAAAGGATCCCTCATTAGAAGCGCGGACTATATATGTATGAGTGAGCTTCTAATAAGGGATCCCCTATTTTGCTACGGTGTGGACCTCCTACTTCTTGATCAAATTATGATGATCTGAACCGTTCAATGTGTTTAAAACGTGTTTTTAAGGGTACCCGTAAGAGATCGGCTCAAAATAATATCCGGAAAGTCTTTGATCCGTTCAATTTTTCATAAAACTGTTCCTGTCAGCATTTATCAAAAACTGTTTAGATCAAGCTCTTCTCGATATTATTTCGAGCCGATTTCTTGCAGGTACCGTTAAAAACATGTTTTAAACATAATGAACGGTTCAGATCATCAAAATAAAGGATCCCTCATTATAAGCGCGGACTATATATGTATGAGTGAGCTTCTAATAAGGGATCCCCTATTTTGCTACGGTGTGGACCTCCTACTTCTTGATCAAATTATGATGATCTGAACCGTTCAATGTGTTTAAAACGTGTTTTTAAGGGTACCCGTAAGAGATCGGCTCAAAATAATATCCGGAAAGTCTTTGATCCGTTCAATTTTTCATAAAACTGTTCCTGTCAGCATTTATCAAAAACTGTTTAGATCAAGCTCTTCTCGATATTATTTCGAGCCGATTTCTTGCAGGTACCCTTAAAAACATGTTTTAAACATAATGAACGGTTCAGATCATCAAAATAAAGGATCCCTCATTAGAAGCGCGGACTATATATGTATGAGTGAGCTTCTAATAAGGGATCCCCTATTTTGCTACGGTGTGGACCTCCTACTTCTTGATCAAATTATGATGATCTGAACCGTTCAATGTGTTTAAAACGTGTTTTTAAGGGTACCCGTAAGAGATCGGCTCAAAATAATATCCGGAAAGTCTTTGATCCGTATAATTTTTCATAAAACTGTTCCTGTCAGCATTTATCAAAAACTGTTTAGATCAAGCTCTTCTCGATGTTATTTCGAGTCGATTTCTTGCAGGTACCCTTAAAAACATGTTTTAAACATAATGAACGGTTCAGATCATCAAAATAAAGGATCCCTCATTAGAAGCGCGGACTATATATGTATGAGTGAGCTTCTAATAAGGGATCCCCTATTTTGCTACGGTGTGGACCTCCTACTTCTTGATCAAATTATGATGATCTGAACCGTTCAATGTGTTTAAAACGTGTTTTTAAGGGTACCCGTAAGAGATCGGCTCAAAATAATATCCGGAAAGTCTTTGATCCGTTCAATTTTTCATAAAACTGTTCCTGTCAGCATTTATCAAAAACTGTTTAGATCAAGCTCTTCTCGATATTATTTCGAGCCGATTTCTTGCAGGTACCCTTAAAAACATGTTTTAAACATAATGAACGGTTCAGATCATCAAAATAAAGGATCCCTCATTAGAAGCGCGGACTATATATGTATGAGTGAGCTTCTAATAAGGGATCCCCTATTTTGCTACGGTGTGGACCTCCTACTTCTTGATCAAATTATGATGATCTGAACCGTTCAATGTGTTTAAAACGTGTTTTTAAGGGTACCCGTAAGAGATCGGCTCAAAATAATATCCGGAAAGTTTTTGATCCGTTCAATTTTTCATAAAACTGTTCCTGTCAGCATTTATCAAAAACTGTTTAGATCAAGCTCTTCTCGATATTATTTCGAGCCGATTTCTTGCAGGTACCCTTAAAAACATGTTTTAAACATAATGAACGGTTCAGATCATCAAAATAAAGGATCCCTCATTAGAAGCGCGGACTATATATGTATGAGTGAGCTTCTAATAAGGGATCCCCTATTTTGCTACGGTGTGGACCTCCTACTTCTTGATCAAATTATGATGATCTGAACCGTTCAATGTGTTTAAAACGTGTTTTTAAGGGTACCCGTAAGAGATCGGCTCAAAATAATATCCGGAAAGTCTTTGATCCGTTCAATTTTTCATAAAACTGTTCCTGTCAGCATTTATCAAAAACTGTTTAGATCAAGCTCTTCTCGATATTATTTCGAGCCGATTTCTTGCAGGTACCCTTAAAAACATGTTTTAAACATAATGAACGGTTCAGATCATCAAAATAAAGGATCCCTCATTAGAAGCGCGGACTATATATGTATGAGTGAGCTTCTAATAAGGGATCCCCTATTTTGCTACGGTGTGGACCTCCTACTTCTTGATCAAATTATGATGATCTGAACCGTTCAATGTGTTTAAAACGTGTTTTTAAGGGTACCCGTAAGAGATCGGCTCAAAATAATATCCGGAAAGTCTTTGATCCGTTCAATTTTTCATAAAACTGTTCCTGTCAGCATTTATCAAAAACTGTTTAGATCAAGCTCTTCTCGATATTATTTCGAGCCGATTTCTTGCAGGTACCCTTAAAAACATGTTTTAAACATAATGAACGGTTCAGATCATCAAAATAAAGGATCCCTCATTGGAAGCGCGGACTATATATGTATGAGTGAGCTTCTAATAAGGGATCCCCTATTTTGCTACGGTGTGGACCTCCTACTTCTTGATCAAATTATGATGATCTGAACCGTTCAATGTGTTTAAAACGTGTTTTTAAGGGTACCCGTAAGAGATCGGCTCAAAATAATATCCGGAAAGTCTTTGATCCGTTCAATTTTTCATAAAACTGTTCCTGTCAGCATTTATCAAAAACTGTTTAGATCAAGCTCTTCTCGATATTATTTCGAGCCGATTTCTTGCAGGTACCCTTAAAAACATGTTTTAAACATAATGAACGGTTCAGATCATCAAAATAAAGGATCCCTCATTAGAAGCGCGGACTATATATGTATGAGTGAGCTTCTAATAAGGGATCCCTTATTTTGCTACGGTGTGGACCTCCTACTTCTTGATCAAATTATGATGATCTGAACCGTTCAATGTGTTTAAAACGTGTTTTTAAGGGTACCCGTAAGAGATCGGCTCAAAATAATATCCGGAAAGTCTTTGATCCGTTCAATTTTTCATAAAACTGTTCCTGTCAGCATTTATCAAAAACTGTTTAGATCAAGCTCTTCTCGATATTATTTCGAGCCGATTTCTTGCAGGTGCCCTTATAAACATGTTTTAAACATAATGAACGGTTCAGATCATCAAAATAAAGGATCCCTCATTGGAAGCGCGGACTATATACGTATGAGTGAGCTTCTAATAAGGGATCCCCTATTTTGCTACGGTGTGGATCTCCTACTTCTTGATCAAATTATGATGATCTGAACCGTTCAATGTGTTTAAAACGTGTTTTTAAGGGTACCCGTAAGAGATCTGATCCGTTCAATTTTTCATAAAACTGTTCCTGTCAGCATTTATCAAAAACTGTTTAGATCAAGCTCTTCTCGATATTATTTCGAGCCGATTTCTTGCAGGTACCCTTAAAAACATGTTTTAAACATAATGAACGGTTCAGATCATCAAAATAAAGGATCCCTCATTAGAAGCGCGGACTATATATGTATGAGTGAGCTTCTAATAAGGGATCCCCTATTTTGCTACGGTGTGGACCTCCTACTTCTTGATCAAATTATGATGATCTGAACCGTTCAATGTGTTTAAAACGTGTTTTTAAGGGTACCCGTAAGAGATCGGCTCAAAATAATATCCGGAAAGTCTTTGATCCGTTCAATTTTTCATAAAACTGTTCCTGTCAGCATTTATCAAAAACTGTTTAGATCAAGCTCTTCTCGATATTATTTCGAGCCGATTTCTTGCAGGTACCCTTAAAAACATGTTTTAAACATAATGAACGGTTCAGATCATCAAAATAAAGGATCCCTCATTAGAAGCGCGGACTATATATGTATGAGTGAGCTTCTAATAAGGGATCCCCTATTTTGCTACGGTGTGGACCTCCTACTTCTTGATCAAATTATGATGATCTGAACCGTTCAATGTGTTTAAAACGTGTTTTTAAGGGTACCCGTAAGAGATCGGCTCAAAATAATATCCGGAAAGTCTTTGATCCGTTCAATTTTTCATAAAACTGTTCCTGTCAGCATTTATCAAAAACTGTTTAGATCAAGCTCTTCTCGATATTATTTCGAGCCGATTTCTTGCAGGTACCCTTAAAAACATGTTTTAAACATAATGAACGGTTCAGATCATCAAAATAAAGGATCCCTCATTAGAAGCGCGGACTATATATGTATGAGTGAGCTTCTAATAAGGGATCCCCTATTTTGCTACGGTGTGGACCTCCTACTTCTTGATCAAATTATGATGATCTGAACCGTTCAATGTGTTTAAAACGTGTTTTTAAGGGTACCCGTAAGAGATCTGATCCGTTCAATTTTTCATAAAACTGTTCCTGTCAGCATTTATCAAAAACTGTTTAGATCAAGCTCTTCTCGATATTATTTCGAGCCGATTTCTTGCAGGTACCCTTAAAAACATGTTTTAAACATAATGAACGGTTCAGATCATCAAAATAAAGGATCCCTCATTAGAAGCGCGGACTATATATGTATGAGTGAGCTTCTAATAAGGGATCCCCTATTTTGCTACGGTGTGGACCTCCTACTTCTTGATCAAATTATGATGATCTGAACCGTTCAATGTGTTTAAAACGTGTTTTTAAGGGTACCCGTAAGAGATCGGCTCAAAATTATATCCGGAAAGTCTTTGATCCGTTCAATTTTTCATAAAACTGTTCCTGTCAGCATTTATCAAAAACTGTTTAGATCAAGCTCTTCTCGATATTATTTCGAGCCGATTTCTTGCAGGTACCCTTAAAAACATGTTTTAAACATAATGAACGGTTCAGATCATCAAAATAAAGGATCCCTCATTAGAAGCGCGGACTATATATGTATGAGTGAGCTTCTAATAAGGGATCCCCTATTTTGCTACGGTGTGGACCTCCTACTTCTTGATCAAATTATGATGATCTGAACCGTTCAATGTGTTTAAAACGTGTTTTTAAGGGTACCCGTAAGAGATCGGCTCAAAATAATATCCGGAAAGTCTTTGATCCGTTCAATTTTTCATAAAACTGTTCCTGTCAGCATTTATCAAAAACTGTTTAGATCAAGCTCTTCTCGATATTATTTCGAGCCGATTTCTTGCAGGTACCGTTAAAAACATGTTTTAAACATAATGAACGGTTCAGATCATCAAAATAAAGGATCCCTCATTATAAGCGCGGACTATATATGTATGAGTGAGCTTCTAATAAGGGATCCCCTATTTTGCTACGGTGTGGACCTCCTACTTCTTGATCAAATTATGATGATCTGAACCGTTCAATGTGTTTAAAACGTGTTTTTAAGGGTACCCGTAAGAGATCGGCTCAAAATAATATCCGGAAAGTCTTTGATCCGTTCAATTTTTCATAAAACTGTTCCTGTCAGCATTTATCAAAAACTGTTTAGATCAAGCTCTTCTCGATATTATTTCGAGCCGATTTCTTGCAGGTACCCTTAAAAACATGTTTTAAACATAATGAACGGTTCAGATCATCAAAATAAAGGATCCCTCATTAGAAGCGCGGACTATATATGTATGAGTGAGCTTCTAATAAGGGATCCCCTATTTTGCTACGGTGTGGACCTCCTACTTCTTGATCAAATTATGATGATCTGAACCGTTCAATGTGTTTAAAACGTGTTTTTAAGGGTACCCGTAAGAGATCGGCTCAAAATAATATCCGGAAAGTCTTTGATCCGTATAATTTTTCATAAAACTGTTCCTGTCAGCATTTATCAAAAACTGTTTAGATCAAGCTCTTCTCGATGTTATTTCGAGTCGATTTCTTGCAGGTACCCTTAAAAACATGTTTTAAACATAATGAACGGTTCAGATCATCAAAATAAAGGATCCCTCATTAGAAGCGCGGACTATATATGTATGAGTGAGCTTCTAATAAGGGATCCCCTATTTTGCTACGGTGTGGACCTCCTACTTCTTGATCAAATTATGATGATCTGAACCGTTCAATGTGTTTAAAACGTGTTTTTAAGGGTACCCGTAAGAGATCGGCTCAAAATAATATCCGGAAAGTCTTTGATCCGTTCAATTTTTCATAAAACTGTTCCTGTCAGCATTTATCAAAAACTGTTTAGATCAAGCTCTTCTCGATATTATTTCGAGCCGATTTCTTGCAGGTACCCTTAAAAACATGTTTTAAACATAATGAACGGTTCAGATCATCAAAATAAAGGATCCCTCATTAGAAGCGCGGACTATATATGTATGAGTGAGCTTCTAATAAGGGATCCCCTATTTTGCTACGGTGTGGACCTCCTACTTCTTGATCAAATTATGATGATCTGAACCGTTCAATGTGTTTAAAACGTGTTTTTAAGGGTACCCGTAAGAGATCGGCTCAAAATAATATCCGGAAAGTTTTTGATCCGTTCAATTTTTCATAAAACTGTTCCTGTCAGCATTTATCAAAAACTGTTTAGATCAAGCTCTTCTCGATATTATTTCGAGCCGATTTCTTGCAGGTACCCTTAAAAACATGTTTTAAACATAATGAACGGTTCAGATCATCAAAATAAAGGATCCCTCATTAGAAGCGCGGACTATATATGTATGAGTGAGCTTCTAATAAGGGATCCCCTATTTTGCTACGGTGTGGACCTCCTACTTCTTGATCAAATTATGATGATCTGAACCGTTCAATGTGTTTAAAACGTGTTTTTAAGGGTACCCGTAAGAGATCGGCTCAAAATAATATCCGGAAAGTCTTTGATCCGTTCAATTTTTCATAAAACTGTTCCTGTCAGCATTTATCAAAAACTGTTTAGATCAAGCTCTTCTCGATATTATTTCGAGCCGATTTCTTGCAGGTACCCTTAAAAACATGTTTTAAACATAATGAACGGTTCAGATCATCAAAATAAAGGATCCCTCATTAGAAGCGCGGACTATATATGTATGAGTGAGCTTCTAATAAGGGATCCCCTATTTTGCTACGGTGTGGACCTCCTACTTCTTGATCAAATTATGATGATCTGAACCGTTCAATGTGTTTAAAACGTGTTTTTAAGGGTACCCGTAAGAGATCGGCTCAAAATAATATCCGGAAAGTCTTTGATCCGTTCAATTTTTCATAAAACTGTTCCTGTCAGCATTTATCAAAAACTGTTTAGATCAAGCTCTTCTCGATATTATTTCGAGCCGATTTCTTGCAGGTACCCTTAAAAACATGTTTTAAACATAATGAACGGTTCAGATCATCAAAATAAAGGATCCCTCATTGGAAGCGCGGACTATATATGTATGAGTGAGCTTCTAATAAGGGATCCCCTATTTTGCTACGGTGTGGACCTCCTACTTCTTGATCAAATTATGATGATCTGAACCGTTCAATGTGTTTAAAACGTGTTTTTAAGGGTACCCGTAAGAGATCGGCTCAAAATAATATCCGGAAAGTCTTTGATCCGTTCAATTTTTCATAAAACTGTTCCTGTCAGCATTTATCAAAAACTGTTTAGATCAAGCTCTTCTCGATATTATTTCGAGCCGATTTCTTGCAGGTACCCTTAAAAACATGTTTTAAACATAATGAACGGTTCAGATCATCAAAATAAAGGATCCCTCATTAGAAGCGCGGACTATATATGTATGAGCGAGCTTCTAATAAGGGATCCCTTATTTTGCTACGGTGTGGACCTCCTACTTCTTGATCAAATTATGATGATCTGAACCGTTCAATGTGTTTAAAACGTGTTTTTAAGGGTACCCGTAAGAGATCGGCTCAAAATAATATCCGGAAAGTCTTTGATCCGTTCAATTTTTCATAAAACTGTTCCTGTCAGCATTTATCAAAAACTGTTTAGATCAAGCTCTTCTCGATATTATTTCGAGCCGATTTCTTGCAGGTGCCCTTATAAACATGTTTTAAACATAATGAACGGTTCAGATCATCAAAATAAAGGATCCCTCATTGGAAGCGCGGACTATATACGTATGAGTGAGCTTCTAATAAGGGATCCCCTATTTTGCTACGGTGTGGATCTCCTACTTCTTGATCAAATTATGATGATCTGAACCGTTCAATGTGTTTAAAACGTGTTTTTAAGGGTACCCGTAAGAGATCTGATCCGTTCAATTTTTCATAAAACTGTTCCTGTCAGCATTTATCAAAAACTGTTTAGATCAAGCTCTTCTCGATATTATTTCGAGCCGATTTCTTGCAGGTACCCTTAAAAACATGTTTTAAACATAATGAACGGTTCAGATCATCAAAATAAAGGATCCCTCATTAGAAGCGCGGACTATATATGTATGAGTGAGCTTCTAATAAGGGATCCCCTATTTTGCTACGGTGTGGACCTCCTACTTCTTGATCAAATTATGATGATCTGAACCGTTCAATGTGTTTAAAACGTGTTTTTAAGGGTACCCGTAAGAGATCGGCTCAAAATAATATCCGGAAAGTCTTTGATCCGTTCAATTTTTCATAAAACTGTTCCTGTCAGCATTTATCAAAAACTGTTTAGATCAAGCTCTTCTCGATATTATTTCGAGCCGATTTCTTGCAGGTACCCTTAAAAACATGTTTTAAACATAATGAACGGTTCAGATCATCAAAATAAAGGATCCCTCATTAGAAGCGCGGACTATATATGTATGAGTGAGCTTCTAATAAGGGATCCCCTATTTTGCTACGGTGTGGACCTCCTACTTCTTGATCAAATTATGATGATCTGAACCGTTCAATGTGTTTAAAACGTGTTTTTAAGGGTACCCGTAAGAGATCGGCTCAAAATAATATCCGGAAAGTCTTTGATCCGTTCAATTTTTCATAAAACTGTTCCTGTCAGCATTTATCAAAAACTGTTTAGATCAAGCTCTTCTCGATATTATTTCGAGCCGATTTCTTGCAGGTACCCTTAAAAACATGTTTTAAACATAATGAACGGTTCAGATCATCAAAATAAAGGATCCCTCATTAGAAGCGCGGACTATATATGTATGAGTGAGCTTCTAATAAGGGATCCCCTATTTTGCTACGGTGTGGACCTCCTACTTCTTGATCAAATTATGATGATCTGAACCGTTCAATGTGTTTAAAACGTGTTTTTAAGGGTACCCGTAAGAGATCTGATCCGTTCAATTTTTCATAAAACTGTTCCTGTCAGCATTTATCAAAAACTGTTTAGATCAAGCTCTTCTCGATATTATTTCGAGCCGATTTCTTGCAGGTACCCTTAAAAACATGTTTTAAACATAATGAACGGTTCAGATCATCAAAATAAAGGATCCCTCATTAGAAGCGCGGACTATATATGTATGAGTGAGCTTCTAATAAGGGATCCCCTATTTTGCTACGGTGTGGACCTCCTACTTCTTGATCAAATTATGATGATCTGAACCGTTCAATGTGTTTAAAACGTGTTTTTAAGGGTACCCGTAAGAGATCGGCTCAAAATTATATCCGGAAAGTCTTTGATCCGTTCAATTTTTCATAAAACTGTTCCTGTCAGCATTTATCAAAAACTGTTTAGATCAAGCTCTTCTCGATATTATTTCGAGCCGATTTCTTGCAGGTACCCTTAAAAACATGTTTTAAACATAATGAACGGTTCAGATCATCAAAATAAAGGATCCCTCATTAGAAGCGCGGACTATATATGTATGAGTGAGCTTCTAATAAGGGATCCCCTATTTTGCTACGGTGTGGACCTCCTACTTCTTGATCAAATTATGATGATCTGAACCGTTCAATGTGTTTAAAACGTGTTTTTAAGGGTACCCGTAAGAGATCGGCTCAAAATAATATCCGGAAAGTCTTTGATCCGTTCAATTTTTCATAAAACTGTTCCTGTCAGCATTTATCAAAAACTGTTTAGATCAAGCTCTTCTCGATATTATTTCGAGCCGATTTCTTGCAGGTACCCTTAAAAACATGTTTTAAACATAATGAACGGTTCAGATCATCAAAATAAAGGATCCCTCATTAGAAGCGCGGACTATATATGTATGAGTGAGCTTCTAATAAGGGATCCCCTATTTTGCTACGGTGTGGACCTCCTACTTCTTGATCAAATTATGATGATCTGAACCGTTCAATGTGTTTAAAACGTGTTTTTAAGGGTACCCGTAAGAGATCGGCTCAAAATAATATCCGGAAAGTCTTTGATCCGTTCAATTTTTCATAAAACTGTTCCTGTCAGCATTTATCAAAAACTGTTTAGATCAAGCTCTTCTCGATATTATTTCGAGCCGATTTCTTGCAGGTACCCTTAAAAACATGTTTTAAACATAATGAACGGTTCAGATCATCAAAATAAAGGATCCCTCATTGGAAGCGCGGACTATATATGTATGAGTGAGCTTCTAATAAGGGATCCCTTATTTTGCTACGGTGTGGACCTCCTACTTCTTGATCAAATTATGATGATCTGAACCGTTCAATGTGTTTAAAACGTGTTTTTAAGGGTACCCGTAAGAGATCGGCTCAAAATTATATCCGGAAAGTCTTTGATCCGTTCAATTTTTCATAAAACTGTTCCTGTCAGCATTTATCAAAAACTGTTTAGATCAAGCTCTTCTCGATATTATTTCGAGCCGATTTCTTGCAGGTACCCTTAAAAACATGTTTTAAACATAATGAACGGTTCAGATCATCAAAATAAAGGATCCCTCATTAGAAGCGCGGACTATATATGTATGAGTGAGCTTCTAATAAGGGATCCCCTATTTTGCTACGGTGTGGACCTCCTACTTCTTGATCAAATTATGATGATCTGAACCGTTCAATGTGTTTAAAACGTGTTTTTAAGGGTACCCGTAAGAGATCGGCTCAAAATAATATCCGGAAAGTCTTTGATCCGTTCAATTTTTCATAAAACTGTTCCTGTCAGCATTTATCAAAAACTGTTTAGATCAAGCTCTTCTCGATATTATTTCGAGCCGATTTCTTGCAGGTACCCTTAAAAACATGTTTTAAACATAATGAACGGTTCAGATCATCAAAATAAAGGATCCCTCATTAGAAGCGCGGACTATATATGTATGAGTGAGCTTCTAATAAGGGATCCCCTATTTTGCTACGGTGTGGACCTCCTACTTCTTGATCAAATTATGATGATCTGAACCGTTCAATGTGTTTAAAACGTGTTTTTAAGGGTACCCGTAAGAGATCGGCTCAAAATAATATCTGGAAAGTCTTTGATCCGTTCAATTTTTCATAAAACTGTTCCTGTCAGCATTTATCAAAAACTGTTTAGATCAAGCTCTTCTCGATATTATTTCGAGCCGATTTCTTGCAGGTACCCTTAAAAACATGTTTTAAACATAATGAACGGTTCAGATCATCAAAATAAAGGATCCCTCATTGGAAGCGCGGACTATATATGTATGAGTGAGAGCTTCTAATAAGGGATCCCCTATTTTGCTACGGTGTGGACCTCCTACTTCTTGATCAAATTATGATGATCTGAACCGTTCAATGTGTTTAAAACGTGTTTTTAAGGGTACCCGTAAGAGATCGGCTCAAAATAATATCCGGAAAGTCTTTGATCCGTTCAATTTTTCATAAAACTGTTCCTGTCAGCATTTATCAAAAACTGTTTAGATCAAGCTCTTCTCGATATTATTTCGAGCCGATTTCTTGCAGGTACCCTTATAAACATGTTTTAAACATAATGAACGGTTCAGATCATCAAAATAAAGGATCCCTCATTGGAAGCGCGGACTATATACGTATGAGTGAGCTTCTAATAAGGGATCCCCTATTTTGCTACGGTGTGGACCTCCTACTTCTTGATCAAATTATGATGATCTGAACCGTTCAATGTGTTTAAAACGTGTTTTTAAGGGTACCCGTAAGAGATCTGATCCGTTCAATTATTCATAAAACTGTTCCTGTCAGCATTTATCAAAAACTGTTTAGATCAAGCTCTTCTCGATATTATTTCGAGCCGATTTCTTGCAGGTACCCTTAAAAACATGTTTTAAACATAATGAACGGTTCAGATCATCAAAATAAAGGATCCCTCATTAGAAGCGCGGACTATATATGTATGAGTGAGCTTCTAATAAGGGATCCCCTATTTTGCTACGGTGTGGACCTCCTACTTCTTGATCAAATTATGATGATCTGAACCGTTCAATGTGTTTAAAACGTGTTTTTAAGGGTACCCGTAAGAGATCGGCTCAAAATAATATCCGGAAAGTCTTTGATCCGTTCAATTTTTCATAAAACTGTTCCTGTCAGCATTTATCAAAAACTGTTTAGATCAAGCTCTTCTCGATATTATTTCGAGCCGATTTCTTGCAGGTACCCTTAAAAACATGTTTTAAACATAATGAACGGTTCAGATCATCAAAATAAAGGATCCCTCATTAGAAGCGCGGACTATATATGGATGAGTGAGCTTCTAATAAGGGATCCCCTATTTTGCTACGGTGTGGACCTCCTACTTCTTGATCAAATTATGATGATCTGAACCGTTCAATGTGTTTAAAACGTGTTTTTAAGGGTACCCGTAAGAGATCGGCTCAAAATAATATCCGGAAAGTCTTTGATCCGTTCAATTTTTCATAAAACTGTTCCTGTCAGCATTTATCAAAAACTGTTTAGATCAAGCTCTTCTCGATATTATTTCGAGCCGATTTCTTGCAGGTACCCTTAAAAACATGTTTTAAACATAATGAACGGTTCAGATCATCAAAATAAAGGATCCCTCATTAGAAGCGCGGACTATATATGTATGAGTGAGCTTCTAATAAGGGATCCCCTATTTTGCTACGGTGTGGACCTCCTACTTCTTGATCAAATTATGATGATCTGAACCGTTCAATGTGTTTAAAACGTGTTTTTAAGGGTACCCGTAAGAGATCGGCTCAAAATAATATCCGGAAAGTCGTTGATCCGTTCAATTTTTCATAAAACTGTTCCTGTCAGCATTTATCAAAAACTGTTTAGATCAAGCTCTTCTCGATATTATTTCGAGCCGATTTCTTGCAGGTACCCTTAAAAACATGTTTTAAACATAATGAACGGTTCAGATCATCAAAATAAAGGATCCCTCATTAGAAGCGCGGACTATATATGTATGAGTGAGCTTCTAATAAGGGATCCCCTATTTTGCTACGGTGTGGACCTCCTACTTCTTGATCAAATTATGATGATCTGAACCGTTCAATGTGTTTAAAACGTGTTTTTAAGGGTACCCATAAGAGATCGGCTCAAAATAATATCCGGAAAGTCGTTGATCCGTTCAATTTTTCATAAAACTGTTTCTGTCAGCATTTATCAAAAACTGTTTAGATCAAGCTCTTCTCGATATTATTTCGAGCCGATTTCTTGCAGGTACCCTTAAAAACATGTTTTAAACATAATGAACGGTTCAGATCATCAAAATAAAGGATCCCTCATTAGAAGCGCGGACTATATATGTATGAGTGAGCTTCTAATAAGTGATCCCCTATTTTGCTACGGTGTGGATCTCCTACTTCTTGATCAAATTATGATGATCTGAACCGTTCAATGTGTTTAAAACGTGTTTTTAAGGGTACCCGTAAGAGATCGGCTCAAAATAATATCCGGAAAGTCGTTGATCCGTTCAATTTTTCATAAAACTGTTCCTGTCAGTATTTATCAAAAACTGTTTAGATCAAGCTCTTCTCGATATTATTTCGAGCCGATTTCTTACAGGTACCCTTAAAAACATGTTTTAAACATAATGAACGGTTCAGATCATCAAAATAAAGGATCCCTCATTAGAAGCGCGGACTATATATGGATGAGTGAGCTTCTAATAAGGGATCCCCTATTTTGCTACGGTGTGGACCTCCTACTTCTTGATCAAATTATGATGATCTGAACCGTTCAATGTGTTTAAAACGTGTTTTTAAGGGTACCCGTAAGAGATCGGCTCAAAATAATATCCGGAAAGTCTTTGATCCGTTCAATTTTTCATAAAACTGTTCCTGTCAGCATTTATCAAAAACTGTTTAGATCAAGCTCTTCTCGATATTATTTCGAGCCGATTTCTTGCAGGTACCCTTAAAAACATGTTTTAAACATAATGAACGGTTCAGATCATCAAAATAAAGGATCCCTCATTAGAAGCGCGGACTATATATGTATGAGTGAGCTTCTAATAAGGGATCCCCTATTTTGCTACGGTGTGGACCTCCTACTTCTTGATCAAATTATGATGATCTGAACCGTTCAATGTGTTTAAAACGTGTTTTTAAGGGTACCCGTAAGAGATCGGCTCAAAATAATATCCGGAAAGTCGTTGATCCGTTCAATTTTTCATAAAACTGTTCCTGTCAGCATTTATCAAAAACTGTTTAGATCAAGCTCTTCTCGATATTATTTCGAGCCGATTTCTTGCAGGTACCCTTAAAAACATGTTTTAAACATAATGAACGGTTCAGATCATCAAAATAAAGGATCCCTCATTAGAAGCGCGGACTATATATGTATGAGTGAGCTTCTAATAAGGGATCCCCTATTTTGCTACGGTGTGGACCTCCTACTTCTTGATCAAATTATGATGATCTGAACCGTTCAATGTGTTTAAAACGTGTTTTTAAGGGTACCCATAAGAGATCGGCTCAAAATAATATCCGGAAAGTCGTTGATCCGTTCAATTTTTCATAAAACTGTTTCTGTCAGCATTTATCAAAAACTGTTTAGATCAAGCTCTTCTCGATATTATTTCGAGCCGATTTCTTGCAGGTACCCTTAAAAACATGTTTTAAACATAATGAACGGTTCAGATCATCAAAATAAAGGATCCCTCATTAGAAGCGCGGACTATATATGTATGAGTGAGCTTCTAATAAGTGATCCCCTATTTTGCTACGGTGTGGATCTCCTACTTCTTGATCAAATTATGATGATCTGAACCGTTCAATGTGTTTAAAACGTGTTTTTAAGGGTACCCGTAAGAGATCGGCTCAAAATAATATCCGGAAAGTCGTTGATCCGTTCAATTTTTCATAAAACTGTTCCTGTCAGTATTTATCAAAAACTGTTTAGATCAAGCTCTTCTCGATATTATTTCGAGCCGATTTCTTACAGGTACCCTTAAAAACATGTTTTAAACATAATGAACGGTTCAGATCATCAAAATAAAGGATCCCTCATTAGAAGCGCGGACTATATATGTATGAGTGAGCTTCTAATAAGGGATCCCCTATTTTGCTACGGTGTGGACCTCCTACTTCTTGATCAAATTATGATGATCTGAACCGTTCAATGTGTTTAAAACGTGTTTTTAAGGGTACCCGTAAGAGATCGGCTCAAAATAATATCCGGAAAGTCGTTGATCCGTTCAATTTTTCATAAAACTGTTCCTGTCAGCAATTATCAAAAACTGTTTAGATCAAGCTCTTCTCGATATTATTTCGAGCCGATTTCTTGCAGGTACCCTTAAAAACATGTTTTAAACATAATGAACGGTTCAGATCATCAAAATAAAGGATCCCTCATTAGAAGCGCGGACTATATATGTATGAGTGAGCTTCTAATAAGGGATCCCCTATTTTGCTACGGTGTGGACCTCCTACTTCTTGATCAAATTATGATGATCTGAACCGTTCAATGTGTTTAAAACGTGTTTTTAAGGGTACCCGTAAGAGATCGGCTCAAAATAATATCCGGAAAGTCTTTGATCCGTTCAATTTTTCATAAAACTGTTCCTGTCAGCATTTATCAAAAACTGTTTAGATCAAGCTCTTCTCGATATTATTTCGAGCCGATTTCTTGCAGGTACCCTTAAAAACATGTTTTAAACATAATGAACGGTTCAGATCATCAAAATAAAGGATCCCTCATTGGAAGCGCGGACTATATATGTATGAGTGAGCTTCTAATAAGGGATCCCCTATTTTGCTACGGTGTGGACCTCCTACTTCTTGATCAAATTATGATGATCTGAACCGTTCAATGTGTTTAAAACGTGTTTTTAAGGGTACCCGTAAGAGATCGGCTCAAAATAATATCCGGAAAGTCTTTGATCCGTTCAATTTTTCATAAAACTGTTCCTGTCAGCATTTATCAAAAACTGTTTAGATCAAGCTCTTCTCGATATTATTTCGAGCCGATTTCTTGCAGGTACCCTTATAAACATGTTTTAAACATAATGAACGGTTCAGATCATCAAAATAAAGGATCCCTCATTGGAAGCGCGGACTATATACGTATGAGTGAGCTTCTAATAAGGGATCCCCTATTTTGCTACGGTGTGGACCTCCTACTTCTTGATCAAATTATGATGATCTGAACCGTTCAATGTGTTTAAAACGTGTTTTTAAGGGTACCCGTAAGAGATCTGATCCGTTCAATTTTTCATAAAACTGTTCCTGTCAGCATTTATCAAAAACTGTTTAGATCAAGCTCTTCTCGATATTATTTCGAGCCGATTTCTTGCAGGTACCCTTAAAAACATGTTTTAAACATAATGAACGGTTCAGATCATCAAAATAAAGGATCCCTCATTAGAAGCGCGGACTATATATGTATGAGTGAGCTTCTAATAAGGGATCCCCTATTTTGCTACGGTGTGGACCTCCTACTTCTTGATCAAATTATGATGATCTGAACCGTTCAATGTGTTTAAAACGTGTTTTTAAGGGTACCCGTAAGAGATCGGCTCAAAATAATATCCGGAAAGTCTTTGATCCGTTCAATTTTTCATAAAACTGTTCCTGTCAGCATTTATCAAAAACTGTTTAGATCAAGCTCTTCTCGATATTATTTCGAGCCGATTTCTTGCAGGTACCCTTAAAAACATGTTTTAAACATAATGAACGGTTCAGATCATCAAAATAAAGGATCCCTCATTAGAAGCGCGGACTATATATGGATGAGTGAGCTTCTAATAAGGGATCCCCTATTTTGCTACGGTGTGGACCTCCTACTTCTTGATCAAATTATGATGATCTGAACCGTTCAATGTGTTTAAAACGTGTTTTTAAGGGTACCCGTAAGAGATCGGCTCAAAATAATATCCGGAAAGTCTTTGATCCGTTCAATTTTTCATAAAACTGTTCCTGTCAGCATTTATCAAAAACTGTTTAGATCAAGCTCTTCTCGATATTATTTCGAGCCGATTTCTTGCAGGTACCCTTAAAAACATGTTTTAAACATAATGAACGGTTCAGATCATCAAAATAAAGGATCCCTCATTAGAAGCGCGGACTATATATGTATGAGTGAGCTTCTAATAAGGGATCCCCTATTTTGCTACGGTGTGGACCTCCTACTTCTTGATCAAATTATGATGATCTGAACCGTTCAATGTGTTTAAAACGTGTTTTTAAGGGTACCCGTAAGAGATCGGCTCAAAATAATATCCGGAAAGTCGTTGATCCGTTCAATTTTTCATAAAACTGTTCCTGTCAGCATTTATCAAAAACTGTTTAGATCAAGCTCTTCTCGATATTATTTCGAGCCGATTTCTTGCAGGTACCCTTAAAAACATGTTTTAAACATAATGAACGGTTCAGATCATCAAAATAAAGGATCCCTCATTAGAAGCGCGGACTATATATGTATGAGTGAGCTTCTAATAAGGGATCCCCTATTTTGCTACGGTGTGGACCTCCTACTTCTTGATCAAATTATGATGATCTGAACCGTTCAATGTGTTTAAAACGTGTTTTTAAGGGTACCCGTAAGAGATCGGCTCAAAATAATATCCGGAAAGTCGTTGATCCGTTCAATTTTTCATAAAACTGTTTCTGTCAGCATTTATCAAAAACTGTTTAGATCAAGCTCTTCTCGATATTATTTCGAGCCGATTTCTTGCAGGTACCCTTAAAAACATGTTTTAAACATAATGAACGGTTCAGATCATCAAAATAAAGGATCCCTCATTAGAAGCGCGGACTATATATGTATGAGTGAGCTTCTAATAAGTGATCCCCTATTTTGCTACGGTGTGGATCTCCTACTTCTTGATCAAATTATGATGATCTGAACCGTTCAATGTGTTTAAAACGTGTTTTTAAGGGTACCCGTAAGAGATCGGCTCAAAATAATATCCGGAAAGTCGTTGATCCGTTCAATTTTTCATAAAACTGTTCCTGTCAGTATTTATCAAAAACTGTTTAGATCAAGCTCTTCTCGATATTATTTCGAGCCGATTTCTTGCAGGTACCCTTAAAAACATGTTTTAAACATAATGAACGGTTCAGATCATCAAAATAAAGGATCCCTCATTAGAAGCGCGGACTATATATGTATGAGTGAGCTTCTAATAAGGGATCCCCTATTTTGCTACGGTGTGGACCTCCTACTTCTTGATCAAATTATGATGATCTGAACCGTTCAATGTGTTTAAAACGTGTTTTTAAGGGTACCCGTAAGAGATCGGCTCAAAATAATATCCGGAAAGTCTTTGATCCGTTCAATTTTTCATAAAACTGTTCCTGTCAGCATTTATCAAAAACTGTTTAGATCAAGCTCTTCTCGATATTATTTCGAGCCGATTTCTTGCAGGTACCCTTAAAAACATGTTTTAAACATAATGAACGGTTCAGATCATCAAAATAAAGGATCCCTCATTAGAAGCGCGGACTATATATGTATGAGTGAGCTTCTAATAAGGGATCCCCTATTTTGCTACGGTGTGGACCTCCTACTTCTTGATCAAATTATGATGATCTGAACCGTTCAATGTGTTTAAAACGTGTTTTTAAGGGTACCCGTAAGAGATCGGCTCAAAATAATATCCGGAAAGTCGTTGATCCGTTCAATTTTTCATAAAACTGTTCCTGTCAGCATTTATCAAAAACTGTTTAGATCAAGCTCTTCTCGATATTATTTCGAGCCGATTTCTTGCAGGTACCCTTAAAAACATGTTTTAAACATAATGAACGGTTCAGATCATCAAAATAAAGGATCCCTCATTAGAAGCGCGGACTATATATGTATGAGTGAGCTTCTAATAAGGGATCCCCTATTTTGCTACGGTGTGGACCTCCTACTTCTTGATCAAATTATGATGATCTGAACCGTTCAATGTGTTTAAAACGTGTTTTTAAGGGTACCCGTAAGAGATCGGCTCAAAATAATATCCGGAAAGTCGTTGATCCGTTCAATTTTTCATAAAACTGTTCCTGTCAGCATTTATCAAAAACTGTTTAGATCAAGCTCTTCTCGATATTATTTCGAGCCGATTTCTTGCAGGTACCCTTAAAAACATGTTTTAAACATAATGAACGGTTCAGATCATCAAAATAAAGGATCCCTCATTAGAAGCGCGGACTATATATGTATGAGTGAGTTTCTAATAAGGGATCCCCTATTTTGCTACGGTGTGGACCTCCTACTTCTTGATCAAATTATGATGATCTGAACCGTTCAATGTGTTTAAAACGTGTTTTTAAGGGTACCCGTAAGAGATCGGCTCAAAATAATATCCGGAAAGTCGTTGATCCGTTCAATTTTTCATAAAACTGTTCCTGTCAGCATTTATCAAAAACTGTTTTGATCAAGCTCTTCTCGATATTATTTCGAGCCGATTTCTTGCAGGTACCCTTAAAAACATGTTTTAAACATAATGAACGGTTCAGATCATCAAAATAAAGGATCCCTCATTAGAAGCGCGGACTATATATGTATGAGTGAGCTTCTAATAAGGGATCCCCTATTTTGCTACGGTGTGGACCTCCTACTTCTTGATCAAATTATGATGATCTGAACCGTTCAATGTGTTTAAAACGTGTTTTTAAGGGTACCCGTAAGAGATCGGCTCAAAATAATATCCAGAAAGTCGTTGATCCGTTCAATTTTTCATAAAACTGTTCCTGTCAGCATTTATCAAAAACTGTTTAGATCAAGCTCTTCTCGATATTATTTCGAGCCGATTTCTTGCAGGTACCCTTAAAAACATGTTTTAAACATAATGAACGGTTCAGATCATCAAAATAAAGGATCCCTCATTAGAAGCGCGGACTATATATGTATGAGTGAGCTTCTAATAAGGGATCCCCTATTTTGCTACGGTGTGGACCTCCTACTTCTTGATCAAATTATGATGATCTGAACCGTTCAATGTGTTTAAAACGTGTTTTTAAGGGTACCCGTAAGAGATCGGCTCAAAATAATATCCGGAAAGTCGTTGATCCGTTCAATTTTTCATAAAACTGTTCCTGTCAGCATTTATCAAAAACTGTTTTGATCAAGCTCTTCTCGATATTATTTCGAGCCGATTTCTTGCAGGTACCCTTAAAAACATGTTTTAAACATAATGAACGGTTCAGATCATCAAAATAAAGGATCCCTCATTAGAAGCGCGGACTATATATGTATGAGTGAGCTTCTAATAAGGGATCCCCTATTTTGCTACGGTGTGGACCTCCTACTTCTTGATCAAATTATGATGATCTGAACCGTTCAATGTGTTTAAAACGTGTTTTTAAGGGTACCCGTAAGAGATCGGCTCAAAATAATATCCAGAAAGTCGTTGATCCGTTCAATTTTTCATAAAACTGTTCCTGTCAGCATTTATCAAAAACTGTTTAGATCAAGCTCTTCTCGATATTATTTCGAGCCGATTTCTTGCAGGTACCCTTAAAAACATGTTTTAAACATAATGAACGGTTCAGATCATCAAAATAAAGGATCCCTCATTAGAAGCGCGGACTATATATGTATGAGTGAGCTTCTAATAAGGGATCCCCTATTTTGCTACGGTGTGGACCTCCTACTTCTTGATCAAATTATGATGATCTGAACCGTTCAATGTGTTTAAAACGTGTTTTTAATGGTACCCGTAAGAGATCGGCTCAAAATAATATCCGGAAAGTCTTTGATCCGTTCAATTTTTCATAAAACTGTTCCTGTCAGCATTTATCAAAAACTGTTTAGATCAAGCTCTTCTCGATATTATTTCGAGCCGATTTCTTGCAGGTACCCTTAAAAACATGTTTTAAACATAATGAACGGTTCAGATCATCAAAATAAAGGATCCCTCATTAGAAGCGCGGACTATATATGTATGAGTGAGCTTCTAATAAGGGATCCCCTATTTTGCTACGGTGTGGACCTCCTACTTCTTGATCAAATTATGATGATCTGAACCGTTCAATGTGTTTAAAACGTGTTTTTAAGGGTACCCGTAAGAGATCAGCTCAAAATAATATCCGGAAAGTCGTTGATCCGTTCAATTTTTCATAAAACTGTTCCTGTCAGCATTTATCAAAAACTGTTTAGATCAAGCTCTTCTCGATATTATTTCGAGCCGATTTCTTGCAGGTACCCTTAAAAACATGTTTTAGACATAATGAACGGTTCAGATCATCAAAATAAAGGATCCCTCATTAGAAGCGCGGACTATATATGTATGAGTGAGCTTCTAATAAGGGATCCCCTATTTTGCTACGGTGTGGACCTCCTACTTCTTGATCAAATTATGATGATCTGAACCGTTCAATGTGTTTAAAACGTGTTTTTAAGGGTACCCGTAAGAGATCGGCTCAAAATAATATCCGGAAAGTCTTTGATCCGTTCAATTTTTCATAAAACTGTTCCTGTCAGCATTTATCAAAAACTGTTTAGATCAAGCTCTTCTCGATATTATTTCGAGCCGATTTCTTGCA
The DNA here is from genome assembly GCA_019985065.2 of Arctostaphylos glauca. Lineage (NCBI taxonomy): Eukaryota > Viridiplantae > Streptophyta > Magnoliopsida > Ericales > Ericaceae > Arctostaphylos > Arctostaphylos glauca. Next base: position 896,012 of record JAHSPW020000023.1, read on the forward strand.
GGTACCCTTAAAAACATGTTTTAAACATAATGAACGGTTCAGATCATCAAAATAAAGGATCCCTCATTAGAAGCGCGGACTATATATGTATGAGTGAGCTTCTAATAAGGGATCCCCTATTTTGCTACGGTGTGGACCTCCTACTTCTTGATCAAATTATGATGATCTGAACCGTTCAATGTGTTTAAAACGTGTTTTTAAGGGTACCCGTAAGAGATCGGCTCAAAATAATATCCGGAAAGTCGTTGATCCGTTCAATTTTTCATAAAACTGTTCCTGTCAGCATTTATCAAAAACTGTTTAGATCAAGCTCTTCTCGATATTATTTCGAGCCGATTTCTTGCAGGTACCCTTAAAAACATGTTTTAAACATAATGAACGGTTCAGATCATCAAAATAAAGGATCCCTCATTAGAAGCGCGGACTATATATGTATGAGTGAGCTTCTAATAAGGGATCCCCTATTTTGCTACGGTGTGGACCTCCTACTTCTTGATCAAATTATGATGATCTGAACCGTTCAATGTGTTTAAAACGTGTTTTTAAGGGTACACGTAAGAGATCGGCTCAAAATAATATCCGGAAAGTCGTTGATCCGTTCAATTTTTCATAAAACTGTTCCTGTCAGCATTTATCAAAAACTGTTTAGATCAAGCTCTTCTCGATATTATTTCGAGCCGATTTCTTGCAGGTACCCTTAAAAATATGTTTTAAACATAATGAACGGTTCAGATCATCAAAATAAAGGATCCCTCATTAGAAGCGCGGACTATATATGTATGAGTGAGCTTCTAATAAGGGATCCCCTATTTTGCTACGGTGTGGACCTCCTACTTCTTGATCAAATTATGATGATCTGAACCGTTCAATGTGTTTAAAACGTGTTTTTAAGGGTACCCGTAAGAGATCGGCTCAAAATAATATCCGGAAAGTCGTTGATCCGTTCAATTTTTCATAAAACTGTTCCTGTCAGCATTTATCAAAAACTGTTTAGATCAAGCTCTTCTCGATATTATTTCGAGCCGATTTCTTGCAGGTACCCTTAAAAACATGTTTTAAACATAATGAACGGTTCAGATCATCAAAATAAAGGATCCCTCATTAGAAGCGCGGACTATATATGTATGAGTGAGCTTCTAATAAGTGATCCCCTATTTTGCTACGGTGTGGACCTCCTACTTCTTGATCAAATTATGATGATCTGAACCGTTCAATGTGTTTAAAACGTGTTTTTAAGGGTACCCGTAAGAGATCGGCTCAAAATAATATCCGGAAAGTCTTTGATCCGTTCAATTTTTCATAAAACTGTTCCTGTCAGCATTTATCAAAAACTGTTTAGATCAAGCTCTTCTCGATATTATTTCGAGCCGATTTCTTGCAGGCACCCTTAAAAACATGTTTTAAACATAATGAACGGTTCAGATCATCAAAATAAAGGATCCCTCATTAGAAGCGCGGACTATATATGTATGAGTGAGCTTCTAATAAGGGATCCCCTATTTTGCTACGGTGTGGACCTCCTACTTCTTGATCAAATTATGATGATCTGAACCGTTCAATGTGTTTAAAACGTGTTTTTAAGGGTACCCGTAAGAGATCGGCTCAAAATAATATCCGGAAAGTCTTTGATCCGTTCAATTTTTCATAAAACTGTTCCTGTCAGCATTTATCAAAAACTGTTTAGATCAAGCTCTTCTCGATATTATTTCGAGCCGATTTCTTGCAGGTACCCTTAAAAACATGTTTTAAACATAATGAACGGTTCAGATCATCAAAATAAAGGATCCCTCATTAGAAGCGCGGACTATATATGTATGAGTGAGCTTCTAATAAGGGATCCCCTATTTTGCTACGGTGTGGACCTCCTACTTCTTGATCAAATTATGATGATCTGAACCGTTCAATGTGTTTAAAACGTGTTTTTAAGGGTACCCGTAAGAGATCGGCTCAAAATAATATCCGGAAAGTCTTTGATCCGTTCAATTTTTCATAAAGCTGTTCCTGTCAGCATTTATCAAAAACTGTTTAGATCAAGCTCTTCTCGATATTATTTCGAGCCGATTTCTTGCAGGTACCCTTAAAAACATGTTTTAAACATAATGAACGGTTCAGATCATCAAAATAAAGGATCCCTCATTAGAAGCGCGGACTATATATGTATGAGTGAGCTTCTAATAAGGGATCCCCTATTTTGCTACGGTGTGGACCTCCTACTTCTTGATCAAATTATGATGATCTGAACCGTTCAATGTGTTTAAAACGTGTTTTTAAGGGTACCCGTAAGAGATCGGCTCAAAATAATATCCGGAAAGTCTTTGATCCGTTCAATTTTTCATAAAGCTGTTCCTGTCAGCATTTATCAAAAACTGTTTAGATCAAGCTCTTCTCGATATTATTTCGAGCCGATTTCTTGCAGGTACCCTTAAAAACATGTTTTAAACATAATGAACGGTTCAGATCATCAAAATAAAGGATCCCTCATTAGAAGCGCGGACTATATATGTATGAGTGAGCTTCTAATAAGGGATCCCTATTTTGCTACGGTGTGGACCTCCTACTTCTTGATCAAATTATGATGATCTGAACCGTTCAATGTGTTTAAAACGTGTTTTTAAGGGTACCCGTAAGAGATCGGCTCAAAATAATATCCGGAAGGTCTTTGATCCGTTCAATTTTTCATAAAACTGTTCCTGTCAGCATTTATCAAAAACTGTTTAGATCAAGCTCTTCTCGATATTATTTCGAGCCGATTTCTTGCAGGTACCCTTAAAAACATGTTTTAAACATAATGAACGGTTCAGATCATCAAAATAAAGGATCCCTCATTAGAAGCGCGGACTATATATGTATGAGTGAGATTCTAATAAGGGATCCCCTATTTTGCTACGGTGTGGACCTCCTACTTCTTGATCAAATTATGATGATCTGAACCGTTCAATGTGTTTAAAACGTGTTTTTAAGGGTACCCGTAAGAGATCGGCTCAAAATAATATCCGGAAAGTCGTTGATCCGTTCAATTTTTCATAAAACTGTTCCTGTCAGCATTTATCAAAAACTGTTTAGATCAAGCTCTTCTCGATATTATTTCGAGCCGATTTCTTGCAGGTACCCTTAAAAACATGTTTTAAACATAATGAACGGTTCAGATCATCAAAATAAAGGATCCCTCATTAGAAGCGCGGACTATATATGTATGAGTGAGCTTCTAATAAGGGATCCCCTATTTTGCTACGGTGTGGACCTCCTACTTCTTGATCAAATTATGATGATCTGAACCGTTCAATGTGTTTAAAACGTGTTTTTAAGGGTACCCGTAAGAGATCGGCTCAAAATAATATCCGGAAAGTCGTTGATCCGTTCAGTTTTTCATAAAACTGTTCCTGTCAGCATTTATCAAAAACTGTTTTGATCAAGCTCTTCTCGATATTATTTCGAGCCGATTTCTTGCAGGTACCCTTAAAAACATGTTTTAAACATAATGAACGGTTCAGATCATCAAAATAAAGGATCCCTCATTAGAAGCGGGGACTATATATGTATGAGTGAGCTTCTAATAAGGGATCCCCTATTTTGCTACGGTGTGGACCTCCTACTTCTTGATCAAATTATGATGATCTGAACCGTTCAATGTGTTTAAAACGTGTTTTTAAGGGTACCCGTAAGAGATCGGCTCAAAATAATATCCGGAAAGTCGTTGATCCGTTCAATTTTTCATAAAACTGTTCCTGTCAGCATTTATCAAAAACTGTTTAGATCAAGCTCTTCTCGATATTATTTCGAGCCGATTTCTTGCAGGTACCCTTAAAAACATGTTTTAAACATAATGAACGGTTCAGATCATCAAAATAAAGGATCCCTCATTAGAAGCGCGGACTATATATGTATGAGTGAGCTTCTAATAAGGGATCCCCTATTTTGCTACGGTGTGGACCTCCTACTTCTTGATCAAATTATGATGATCTGAACCGTTCAATGTGTTTAAAACGTGTTTTTAAGGGTACCCGTAAGAGATCGGCTCAAAATAATATCCGGAAAGTCTTTGATCCGTTCAATTTTTCATAAAACTGTTCCTGTCAGCATTTATCAAAAACTGTTTAGATCAAGCTCTTCTCGATATTATTTCGAGCCGATTTCTTGCAGGTACCCTTAAAAACATGTTTTAAACATAATGAACGGTTCAGATCATCAAAATAAAGGATCCCTCATTAGAAGCGCGGACTATATATGTATGAGTGAGCTTCTAATAAGGGATCCCATATTTTGCTACGGTGTGGATCTCCTACTTCTTGATCAAATTATGATGATCTGAACCGTTCAATGTGTTTAAAACGTGTTTTTAAGGGTACCCGTAAGAGATCGGCTCAAAATAATATCCGGAAAGTCGTTGATCCGTTCAATTTTTCATAAAACTGTTCCTGTCAGCATTTATCAAAAACTGTTTAGATCAAGCTCTTCTCGATATTATTTCGAGCCGATTTCTTGTAGGTACCCTTAAAAACATGTTTTAAACATAATGAACGGTTCAGATCATCAAAATAAAGGATCCCTCATTAGAAGCGCGGACTATATATGTATGAGTGAGCTTCTAATAAGGGATCCCCTATTTTGCTACGGTGTGGACCTCCTACTTCTTGATCAAATTATGATGATCTGAACCGTTCAATGTGTTTAAAACGTGTTTTTAAGGGTACCCGTAAGAGATCGGCTCAAAATAATATCCGGAAAGTCGTTGATCCGTTCAGTTTTTCATAAAACTGTTCCTGTCAGCATTTATCAAAAACTGTTTTGATCAAGCTCTTCTCGATATTATTTCGAGCCGATTTCTTGCAGGTACCCTTAAAAACATGTTTTAAACATAATGAACGGTTCAGATCATCAAAATAAAGGATCCCTCATTAGAAGCGCGGACTATATATGTATGAGTGAGCTTCTAATAAGGGATCCCCTATTTTGCTACGGTGTGGACCTCCTACTTCTTGATCAAATTATGATGATCTGAACCGTTCAATGTGTTTAAAACGTGTTTTTAAGGGTACCCGTAAGAGATCGGCTCAAAATAATATCCGGAAAGTCGTTGATCCGTTCAATTTTTCATAAAACTGTTCCTGTCAGCATTTATCAAAAACTGTTTAGATCAAGCTCTTCTCGATATTATTTCGAGCCGATTTCTTGCAGGCACCCTTAAAAACATGTTTTAAACATAATGAACGGTTCAGATCATCAAAATAAAGGATCCCTCATTAGAAGCGCGGACTATATATGTATGAGTGAGCTTCTAATAAGGGATCCCCTATTTTGCTTCGGTGTGGACCTCCTACTTCTTGATCAAATTATGATGATCTGAACCGTTCAATGTGTTTAAAACGTGTTTTTAAGGGTACCCGTAAGAGATCGGCTCAAAATAATATCCGGAAAGTCTTTGATCCGTTCAATTTTTCATAAAACTGTTCCTGTCAGCATTTATCAAAAACTGTTTAGATCAAGCTCTTCTCGATATTATTTCGAGCCGATTTCTTGCAGGTACCCTTAAAAACATGTTTTAAACATAATGAACGGTTCAGATCATCAAAATAAAGGATCCCTCATTAGAAGCGCGGACTATATATGTATGAGTGAGCTTCTAATAAGGGATCCCATATTTTGCTACGGTGTGGATCTCCTACTTCTTGATCAAATTATGATGATCTGAACCGTTCAATGTGTTTAAAACGTGTTTTTAAGGGTACCCGTAAGAGATCGGCTCAAAATAATATCCGGAAAGTCGTTGATCCGTTCAATTTTTCATAAAACTGTTCCTGTCAGCATTTATCAAAAACTGTTTAGATCAAGCTCTTCTCGATATTATTTCGAGCCGATTTCTTGCAGGTACCCTTAAAAACATGTTTTAAACATAATGAACGGTTCAGATCATCAAAATAAAGGATCCCTCATTAGAAGCGCGGACTATATATGTATGAGTGAGCTTCTAATAAGGGATCCCCTATTTTGCTACGGTGTGGACCTCCTACTTCTTGATCAAATTATGATGATCTGAACCGTTCAATGTGTTTAAAACGTGTTTTTAAGGGTACCCGTAAGAGATCGGCTCAAAATAATATCCGGAAAGTCGTTGATCCGTTCAATTTTTCATAAAACTGTTCCTGTCAGCATTTATCAAAAACTGTTTAGATCAAGCTCTTCTCGATATTATTTCGAGCCGATTTCTTGCAGGTATCCTTAAAAACATGTTTTAAACATAATGAACGGTTCAGATCATCAAAATAAAGGATCCCTCATTAGAAGCGCGGACTATATATGTATGAGTGAGCTTCTAATAAGGGATCCCCTATTTTGCTTCGGTGTGGACCTCCTACTTCTTGATCAAATTATGATGATCTGAACCGTTCAATGTGTTTAAAACGTGTTTTTAAGGGTACCCGTAAGAGATCGGCTCAAAATAATATCCGGAAAGTCTTTGATCCGTTCAATTTTTCATAAAACTGTTCCTGTCAGCATTTATCAAAAACTGTTTAGATCAAGCTCTTCTCGATATTATTTCGAGCCGATTTCTTGCAGGTACCCTTAAAAACATGTTTTAAACATAATGAACGGTTCAGATCATCAAAATAAAGGATCCCTCATTAGAAGCGCGGACTATATATGTATGAGTGAGCTTCTAATAAGGGATCCCATATTTTGCTACGGTGTGGATCTCCTACTTCTTGATCAAATTATGATGATCTGAACCGTTCAATGTGTTTAAAACGTGTTTTTAAGGGTACCCGTAAGAGATCGGCTCAAAATAATATCCGGAAAGTCGTTGATCCGTTCAATTTTTCATAAAACTGTTCCTGTCAGCATTTATCAAAAACTGTTTAGATCAAGCTCTTCTCGATATTATTTCGAGCCGATTTCTTGCAGGTACCCTTAAAAACATGTTTTAAACATAATGAACGGTTCAGATCATCAAAATAAAGGATCCCTCATTAGAAGCGCGGACTATATATGTATGAGTGAGCTTCTAATAAGGGATCCCCTATTTTGCTACGGTGTGGACCTCCTACTTCTTGATCAAATTATGATGATCTGAACCGTTCAATGTGTTTAAAACGTGTTTTTAAGGGTACCCGTAAGAGATCGGCTCAAAATAATATCCGGAAAGTCGTTGATCCGTTCAATTTTTCATAAAACTGTTCCTGTCAGCATTTATCAAAAACTGTTTAGATCAAGCTCTTCTCGATATTATTTCGAGCCGATTTCTTGCAGGTATCCTTAAAAACATGTTTTAAACATAATGAACGGTTCAGATCATCAAAATAAAGGATCCCTCATTAGAAGCGCGGACTATATATGTATGAGTGAGCTTCTAATAAGGGATCCCCTATTTTGCTACGGTGTGGACCTCCTACTTCTTGATCAAATTATGATGATCTGAACCGTTCAATGTGTTTAAAACGTGTTTTTAAGGGTACCCGTAAGAGATCGGCTCAAAATAATATCCGGAAAGTCGTTGATCCGTTCAATTTTTCATAAAACTGTTCCTGTCAGCATTTATCAAAAACTGTTTAGATCAAGCTCTTCTCGATATTATTTCGAGCCGATTTCTTGCAGGTACCCTTAAAAACATGTTTTAAACATAATGAACGGTTCAGATCATCAAAATAAAGGATCCCTCATTAGAAGCGCGGACTATATATGTATGAGTGAGCTTCTAATAAGGGATCCCCTATTTTGCTACGGTGTGGACCTCCTACTTCTTGATCAAATTATGATGATCTGAACCGTTCAATGTGTTTAAAACGTGTTTTTAAGGGTACCCGTAAGAGATCGGCTCAAAATAATATCCGGAAAGTCGTTGATCCGTTCAATTTTTCATAAAACTGTTCCTGTCAGCATTTATCAAAAACTGTTTAGATCAAGCTCTTCTCGATATTATTTCGAGCCGATTTCTTGCAGGTACCCTTAAAAACATGTTTTAAACATAATGAACGGTTCAGATCATCAAAATAAAGGATCCCTCATTAGAAGCGCGGACTATATATGTATGAGTGAGCTTCTAATAAGGGATCCCCTATTTTGCTACGGTGTGGACCTCCTACTTCTTGATCAAATTATGATGATCTGAACCGTTCAATGTGTTTAAAACGTGTTTTTAAGGGTACCCGTAAGAGATCGGCTCAAAATAATATCCGGAAAGTCGTTGATCCGTTCAATTTTTCATAAAACTGTTCCTGTCAGCATTTATCAAAAACTGTTTAGATCAAGCTCTTCTCGATATTATTTCGAGCCGATTTCTTGCAGGTACCCTTAAAAACATGTTTTAAACATAATGAACGGTTCAGATCATCAAAATAAAGGATCCCTCATTAGAAGCGCGGACTATATATGTATGAGTGAGCTTCTAATAAGGGATCCCCTATTTTGCTACGGTGTGGACCTCCTACTTCTTGATCAAATTATGATGATCTGAACCGTTCAATGTGTTTAAAACGTGTTTTTAAGGGTACCCGTAAGAGATCGGCTCAAAATAATATCCGGAAAGTCGTTGATCCGTTCAATTTTTCATAAAACTGTTCCTGTCAGCATTTATCAAAAACTGTTTAGATCAAGCTCTTCTCGATATTATTTCGAGCCGATTTCTTGCAGGTACCCTTAAAAACATGTTTTAAACATAATGAACGGTTCAGATCATCAAAATAAAGGATCCCTCATTAGAAGCGCGGACTATATATGTATGAGTGAGCTTCTAATAAGGGATCCCCTATTTTGCTACGGTGTGGACCTCCTACTTCTTGATCAAATTATGATGATCTGAACCGTTCAATGTGTTTAAAACGTGTTTCTAAGGGTACCCGTAAGAGATCGGCTCAAAATAATATCCGGAAAGTCTTTGATCCGTTCAATTTTTCATAAAACTGTTCCTGTCAGTATTTATCAAAAACTGTTTAGATCAAGCTCTTCTCGATATTATTTCGAGCCGATTTCTTGCAGGTATCCTTAAAAACATGTTTTAAACATAATGAACGGTTCAGATCATCAAAATAAAGGATCCCTCATTAGAAGCGCGGACTATATATGTATGAGTGAGCTTCTAATAAGGGATCCCCTATTTTGGTACGGTGTGGACCTCCTACTTCTTGATCAAATTATGATGATCTGAACCGTTCAATGTGTTTAAAACGTGTTTTTAAGGGTACCCGTAAGAGATCGGCTCAAAATAATATCCGGAAAGTCGTTGATCCGTTCAATTTTTCATAAAACTGTTCATGTCAGCATTTATCAAAAACTGTTTAGATCAAGCTCTTCTCGATATTATTTCGAGCCGATTTCTTGCAGGTACCCTTAAAAACATGTTTTAAACATAATGAACGGTTCAGATCATCAAAATAAAGGATCCCTCATTAGAAGCGCGGACTATATATGTATGAGTGAGCTTCTAATAAGGGATCCCCTATTTTGCTACGGTGTGGACCTCCTACTTCTTGATCAAATTATGATGATCTGAACCGTTCAATGTGTTTAAAACGTGTTTCTAAGGGTACCCGTAAGAGATCGGCTCAAAATAATATCCGGAAAGTCTTTGATCCGTTCAATTTTTCATAAAACTGTTCCTGTCAGTATTTATCAAAAACTGTTTAGATCAAGCTCTTCTCGATATTATTTCGAGCCGATTTCTTGCAGGTATCCTTAAAAACATGTTTTAAACATAATGAACGGTTCAGATCATCAAAATAAAGGATCCCTCATCAGAAGCGCGGACTATATATGTATGAGTGAGCTTCTAATAAGGGATCCCCTATTTTGCTACGGTGTGGACCTCCTACTTCTTGATCAAATTATGATGATCTGAACCGTTCAATGTGTTTAAAACGTGTTTTTAAGGGTACCCGTAAGAGATCGGCTCAAAATAATATCCGGAAAGTCGTTGATCCGTTCAATTTTTCATAAAACTGTTCCTGTCAGCATTTATCAAAAACTGTTTAGATCAAGCTCTTCTCGATATTATTTCGAGCCGATTTCTTGCAGGTACCCTTAAAAACATGTTTTAAACATAATGAACGGTTCAGATCATCAAAATAAAGGATCCCTCATTAGAAGCGCGGACTATATATGTATGAGTGAGCTTCTAATAAGGGATCCCCTATTTTGCTACGGTGTGGACCTCCTACTTCTTGATCAAATTATGATGATCTGAACCGTTCAATGTGTTTAAAACGTGTTTTTAAGGGTACCCATAAGAGATCGGCTCAAAATAATATCCGGAAAGTCGTTGATCCGTTCAATTTTTCATAAAACTGTTCCTGTCAGCATTTATCAAAAACTGTTTAGATCAAGCTCTTCTCGATATTATTTCGAGCCGATTTCTTGCAGGTACCCTTAAAAACATGTTTTAAACATAATGAACGGTTCAGATCATCAAAATAAAGGATCCCTCATTAGAAGCGCGGACTATATATGTATGAGTGAGCTTCTAATAAGGGATCCCCTATTTTGCTACGGTGTGGACCTCCTACTTCTTGATCAAATTATGATGATCTGAACCGTTCAATGTGTTTAAAACGTGTTTCTAAGGGTACCCGTAAGAGATCGGCTCAAAATAATATCCGGAAAGTCTTTGATCCGTTCAATTTTTCATAAAACTGTTCCTGTCAGTATTTATCAAAAACTGTTTAGATCAAGCTCTTCTCGATATTATTTCGAGCCGATTTCTTGCAGGTATCCTTAAAAACATGTTTTAAACATAATGAACGGTTCAGATCATCAAAATAAAGGATCCCTCATTAGAAGCGCGGACTATATATGTATGAGTGAGCTTCTAATAAGGGATCCCCTATTTTGCTACGGTGTGGACCTCCTACTTCTTGATCAAATTATGATGATCTGAACCGTTTAATGTGTTTAAAACGTGTTTTTAAGGGTACCCGTAAGAGATCGGCTCAAAATAATATCCGGAAAGTCTTTGATCCGTTCAATTTTTCATAAAACTGTTCCTGTCAGCATTTATCAAAAACTGTTTAGATCAAGCTCTTCTCGATATTATTTCGAGCCGATTTCTTGCAGGTACCCTTAAAAACATGTTTTAAACATAATGAACGGTTCAGATCATCAAAATAAAGGATCCCTCATTAGAAGCGCGGACTATATATGTATGAGTGAGCTTCTAATAAGGGATCCCCTATTTTGCTACGGTGTGGACCTCCTACTTCTTGATCAAATTATGATGATCTGAACCGTTCAATGTGTTTAAAACGTGTTTTTAAGGGTACCCGTAAGAGATCGGCTCAAAATAATATCCGGAAAGTCTTTGATCCGTTCAATTTTTCATAAAACTGTTCCTGTCAGCATTTATCAAAAACTGTTTAGATCAAGCTCTTCTCGATATTATTTCGAGCCGATTTCTTGCAGGTACCCTTAAAAACATGTTTTAAACATAATGAACGGTTCAGATCATCAAAATAAAGGATCCCTCATTAGAAGCGCGGACTATATATGTATGAGTGAGCTTCTAATAAGGGATCCCTTATTTTGCTACGGTGTGGACCTCCTACTTCTTGATCAAATTATGATGATCTGAACCGTTCAATGTGTTTAAAACGTGTTTTTAAGGGTACCCGTAAGAGATCGGCTCAAAATAATATCCGGAAAGTCTTTGATCCGTTCAATTTTTCATAAAACTGTTCCTGTCAGCATTTATCAAAAACTGTTTAGATCAAGCTCTTCTCGATATTATTTCGAGCCGATTTCTTGCAGGCACCCTTAAAAACATGTTTTAAACATAATGAACGGTTCAGATCATCAAAATAAAGGATCCCTCATTAGAAGCGCGGACTATATATGTATGAGTGAGCTTCTAATAAGGGATCCCCTATTTTGCTACGGTGTGGACCTCCTACTTCTTGATCAAATTATGATGATCTGAACCGTTCAATGTGTTTAAAACGTGTTTTTAAGGGTACCCGTAAGAGATCGGCTCAAAATAATATCCGGAAAGTCTTTGATCCGTTCAATTTTTCATAAAACTGTTCCTGTCAGCATTTATCAAAAACTGTTTAGATCAAGCTATTCTCGATATTATTTCGAGCCGATTTCTTGCAGGTACCCTTAAAAACATGTTTTAAACATCATGAACGGTTCAGATCATCAAAATAAAGGATCCCTCATTAGAAGCGCGGACTATATATGTATGAGTGAGCTTCTAATAAGGGATCCCCTATTTTGCTACGGTGTGGACCTCCTACTTCTTGATCAAATTATGATGATCTGAACCGTTTAATGTGTTTAAAACGTGTTTTTAAGGGTACCCGTAAGAGATCGGCTCAAAATAATATCCGGAAAGTCTTTGATCCGTTCAATTTTTCATAAAACTGTTCCTGTCAGCATTTATCAAAAACTGTTTAGATCAAGCTCTTCTCGATATTATTTCGAGCCGATTTCTTGCAGGTACCCTTAAAAACATGTTTTAAACATCATGAACGGTTCAGATCATCAAAATAAAGGATCCCTCATTAGAAGCGCGGACTATATATGTATGAGTGAGCTTCTAATAAGGGATCCCCTATTTTGCTACGGTGTGGACCTCCTACTTCTTGATCAAATTATGATGATCTGAACCGTTCAATGTGTTTAAAACGTGTTTTTAAGGGTACCCGTAAGAGATCGGCTCAAAATAATATCCGGAAAGTCTTTGATCCATTCAACTTTTCATAAAACTGTTCCTGTCAGCATTTATCAAAAACTGTTTAGATCAAGCTCTTCTCGATATTTTTTCGAGCCGATTTCTTGCAGGTACCCTTAAAAACATGTTTTAAACATCATGAACGGTTCAGATCATCAAAATAAAGGATCCCTCATTAGAAGCGCGGACTATATATGTATGAGTGAGCTTCTAATAAGGGATCCCCTATTTTGCTTCGGTGTGGACCTCCTACTTCTTGATCAAATTATGATGATCTGAACCGTTCAATGTGTTTAAAACGTGTTTTTAAGGGTACCCGTAAGAGATCGGCTCAAAATAATATCCGGAAAGTCTTTGATCCGTTCAATTTTTCATAAAACTGTTCCTGTCAGCATTTATCAAAAACTGTTTAGATCAAGCTCTTCTCGATATTATTTCGAGCCGATTTCTTGCAGGTACCCTTAAAAACATGTTTTAAACATAATGAACGGTTCAGATCATCAAAATAAAGGATCCCTCATTAGAAGCGCGGACTATATATGTATGAGTGAGCTTCTAATAAGGGATCCCCTATTTTGCTACGGTGTGGACCTCCTACTTCTTGATCAAATTATGATGATCTGAACCGTTCAATGTGTTTAAAACGTGTTTTTAAGGGTACCCGTAAGAGATCGGCTCAAAATAATATCCGGAAAGTCTTTGATCCGTTCAATTTTTCATAAAACTGTTCCTGTCAGCATTTATCAAAAACTGTTTAGATCAAGCTCTTCTCGATATTATTTCGAGCCGATTTCTTGCAGGTACCCTTAAAAACATGTTTTAAACATAATGAACGGTTCAGATCATCAAAATAAAGGATCCCTCATTAGAAGCGCGGACTATATATGTATGAGTGAGCTTCTAATAAGGGATCCCCTATTTTGCTACGGTGTGGACCTCCTACTTCTTGATCAAATTATGATGATCTGAACCGTTCAATGTGTTTAAAACGTGTTTTTAAGGGTACCCGTAAGAGATCGGCTCAAAATAATATCCGGAAAGTCTTTGATCCGTTCAATTTTTCATAAAACTGTTCCTGTCAGCATTTATCAAAAACTGTTTAGATCAAGCTCTTCTCGATATTATTTCGAGCCGATTTCTTGCAGGTACCCTTAAAAACATGTTTTAAACATAATGAACGGTTCAGATCATCAAAATAAAGGATCCCTCATTAGAAGCGCGGACTATATATGTATGAGTGAGCTTCTAATAAGGGATCCCCTATTTTGCTACGGTGTGGACCTCCTACTTCTTGATCAAATTATGATGATCTGAACCGTTCAATGTGTTTAAAACGTGTTTTTAAGGGTACCCGTAAGGGATCGGCTCAAAATAATATCCGGAAAGTCTTTGATCCGTTCAATTTTTCATAAAACTGTTCCTGTCAGCATTTATCAAAAACTGTTTAGATCAAGCTCTTCTCGATATTATTTCGAGCCGATTTCTTGCAGGTACCCTTAAAAACATGTTTTAAACATAATGAACGGTTCAGATCATCAAAATAAAGGATCCCTCATTAGAAGCGCGGACTATATATGTATGAGTGAGCTTCTAATAAGGGATCCCCTATTTTGCTACGGTGTGGACCTCCTACTTCTTGATCAAATTATGATGATCTGAACCGTTCAATGTGTTTAAAACGTGTTTTTAAGGGTACCCGTAAGAGATCGGCTCAAAATAATATCCGGAAAGTCTTTGATCCGTTCAATTTTTCATAAAACTGTTCCTGTCAGCATTTATCAAAAACTGTTTAGATCAAGCTCTTCTCGATATTATTTCGAGCCGATTTCTTGCAGGTACCCTTAAAAACATGTTTTAAACATAATGAACGGTTCAGATCATCAAAATAAAGGATCCCTCATTAGAAGCGCGGACTATATATGTATGAGTGAGCTTCTAATAAGGGATCCCCTATTTTGCTACGGTGTGGACCTCCTACTTCTTGATCAAATTATGATGATCTGAACCGTTCAATGTGTTTAAAACGTGTTTTTAAGGGTACCCGTAAGAGATCGGCTCAAAATAATATCCGGAAAGTCTTTGATCCGTTCAATTTTTCATAAAACTGTTCCTGTCAGCATTTATCAAAAACTGTTTAGATCAAGCTCTTCTCGATATTATTTCGAGCCGATTTCTTGCAGGTACCCTTAAAAACATGTTTTAAACATAATGAACGGTTCAGATCATCAAAATAAAGGATCCCTCATTAGAAGCGCGGACTATATATGTATGAGTGAGCTTCTAATAAGGGATCCCCTATTTTGCTACGGTGTGGACCTCCTACTTCTTGATCAAATTATGATGATCTGAACCGTTCAATGTGTTTAAAACGTGTTTTTAAGGGTACCCGTAAGAGATCGGCTCAAAATAATATCCGGAAAGTCTTTGATCCGTTCAATTTTTCATAAAATTGTTCCTGTCAGCATTTATCAAAAACTGTTTAGATCAAGCTCTTCTCGATATTATTTCGAGCCGATTTCTTGCAGGTACCCTTAAAAACATGTTTTAAACATAATGAACGGTTCAGATCATCAAAATAAAGGATCCCTCATTAGAAGCGCGGACTATATATGTATGAGTGAGCTTCTAATAAGGGATCCCCTATTTTGCTACGGTGTGGACCTCCTACTTCTTGATCAAATTATGATGATCTGAACCGTTCAATGTGTTTAAAACGTGTTTTTAAGGGTACCCGTAAGAGATCGGCTCAAAATAATATCCGGAAAGTCTTTGATCCGTTCAATTTTTCATAAAACTGTTCCTGTCAGCATTTATCAAAAACTGTTTAGATCAAGCTCTTCTCGATATTATTTCGAGCCGATTTCTTGCAGGTACCCTTAAAAACATGTTTTAAACATAATGAACGGTTCAGATCATCAAAATAAAGGATCCCTCATTAGAAGCGCGGACTATATATGTATGAGTGAGCTTCTAATAAGGGATCCCCTATTTTGCTACGGTGTGGACCTCCTACTTCTTGATCAAATTATGATGATCTGAACCGTTCAATGTGTTTAAAACGTGTTTTTAAGGGTACCCGTAAGAGATCGGCTCAAAATAATATCCGGAAAGTCTTTGATCCGTTCAATTTTTCATAAAACTGTTCCTGTCAGCATTTATCAAAAACTGTTTAGATCAAGCTCTTCTCGATATTATTTCGAGCCGATTTCTTGCAGGTACCCTTAAAAACATGTTTTAAACATAATGAACGGTTCAGATCATCAAAATAAAGGATCCCTCATTAGAAGGGCGGACTATATATGTATGAGTGAGCTTCTAATAAGGGATCCCCTATTTTGCTACGGTGTGGACCTCCTACTTCTTGATCAAATTATGATGATCTGAACCGTTCAATGTGTTTAAAACGTGTTTTTAAGGGTACCCGTAAGAGATCGGCTCAAAATAATATCCGGAAAGTCTTTGATCCGTTCAATTTTTCATAAAACTGTTCCTGTCAGCATTTATCAAAAACTGTTTAGATCAAGCTCTTCTCGATATTATTTCGAGCCGATTTCTTGCAGGTACCCTTAAAAACATGTTTTAAACATAATGAACGGTTCAGATCATCAAAATAAAGGATCCCTCATTAGAAGCGCGGACTATATATGTATGAGTGAGCTTCTAATAAGGGATCCCCTATTTTGCTACGGTGTGGACCTCCTACTTCTTGATCAAATTATGATGATCTGAACCGTTCAATGTGTTTAAAACGTGTTTTTAAGGGTACCCGTAAGAGATCGGCTCAAAATAATATCCGGAAAGTCTTTGATCCGTTCAATTTTTCATAAAACTGTTCCTGTCAGCATTTATCAAAAACTGTTTAGATCAAGCTCTTCTCGATATTATTTCGAGCCGATTTCTTGCAGGTACCCTTAAAAACATGTTTTAAACATAATGAACGGTTCAGATCATCAAAATAAAGGATCCCTCATTAGAAGCGCGGACTATATATGTATGAGTGAGCTTCTAATAAGGGATCCCCTATTTTGCTACGGTGTGGACCTCCTACTTCTTGATCAAATTATGATGATCTGAACCGTTCAATGTGTTTAAAACGTGTTTTTAAGGGTACCCGTAAGAGATCGGCTCAAAATAATATCCGGAAAGTCTTTGATCCGTTCAATTTTTCATAAAACTGTTCCTGTCAGCATTTATCAAAAACTGTTTAGATCAAGCTCTTCTCGATATTATTTCGAGCCGATTTCTTGCAGGTACCCTTAAAAACATGTTTTAAACATAATGAACGGTTCAGATCATCAAAATAAAGGATCCCTCATTAGAAGCGCGGACTATATATGTATGAGTGAGCTTCTAATAAGGGATCCCCTATTTTGCTACGGTGTGGACCTCCTACTTCTTGATCAAATTATGATGATCTGAACCGTTCAATGTGTTTAAAACGTGTTTTTAAGGGTACCCGTAAGAGATCGGCTCAAAATAATATCCGGAAAGTCTTTGATCCGTTCAATTTTTCATAAAACTGTTCCTGTCAGCATTTATCAAAAACTGTTTAGATCAAGCTCTTCTCGATATTATTTCGAGCCGATTTCTTGCAGGTACCCTTAAAAACATGTTTTAAACATAATGAACGGTTCAGATCATCAAAATAAAGGATCCCTCATTAGAAGCGCGGACTATATATGTATGAGTGAGCTTCTAATAAGGGATCCCCTATTTTGCTACGGTGTGGACCTCCTACTTCTTGATCAAATTATGATGATCTGAACCGTTCAATGTGTTTAAAACGTGTTTTTAAGGGTACCCGTAAGAGATCGGCTCAAAATAATATCCGGAAAGTCTTTGATCCGTTCAATTTTTCATAAAACTGTTCCTGTCAGCATTTATCAAAAACTGTTTAGATCAAGCTCTTCTCGATATTATTTCGAGCCGATTTCTTGCAGGTACCCTTAAAAACATGTTTTAAACATAATGAACGGTTCAGATCATCAAAATAAAGGATCCCTCATTAGAAGCGCGGACTATATATGTATGAGTGAGCTTCTAATAAGGGATCCCCTATTTTGCTACGGTGTGGACCTCCTACTTCTTGATCAAATTATGATGATCTGAACCGTTCAATGTGTTTAAAATGTGTTTTTAAGGGTACCCGTAAGAGATCGGCTCAAAATAATATCCGGAAAGTCTTTGATCCGTTCAATTTTTCATAAAACTGTTCCTGTCAGCATTTATCAAAAACTGTTTAGATCAAGCTCTTCTCGATATTATTTCGAGCCGATTTCTTGCAGGTACCCTTAAAAACATGTTTTAAACATAATGAACGGTTCAGATCATCAAAATAAAGGATCCCTCATTAGAAGCGCGGACTATATATGTATGAGTGAGCTTCTAATAAGGGATCCCCTATTTTGCTACGGTGTGGACCTCCTACTTCTTGATCAAATTATGATGATCTGAACCGTTCAATGTGTTTAAAACGTGTTTTTAAGGGTACCCGTAAGAGATCGGCTCAAAATAATATCCGGAAAGTCTTTGATCCGTTCAATTTTTCATAAAACTGTTCCTGTCAGCATTTATCAAAAACTGTTTAGATCAAGCTCTTCTCGATATTATTTCGAGCCGATTTCTTGCAGGTACCCTTAAAAACATGTTTTAAACATAATGAACGGTTCAGATCATCAAAATAAAGGATCCCTCATTAGAAGCGCGGACTATATATGTATGAGTGAGCTTCTAATAAGGGATCCCCTATTTTGCTACGGTGTGGACCTCCTACTTCTTGATCAAATTATGATGATCTGAACCGTTCAATGTGTTTAAAACGTGTTTTCAAGGGTACCCGTAAGAGATCGGCTCAAAATAATATCCGGAAAGTCTTTGATCCGTTCAATTTTTCATAAAACTGTTCCTGTCAGCATTTATCAAAAACTGTTTAGATCAAGCTCTTCTCGATATTATTTCGAGCCGATTTCTTGCAGGTACCCTTAAAAACATGTTTTAAACATAATGAACGGTTCAGATCATCAAAATAAAGGATCCCTCATTAGAAGCGCGGACTATATATGTATGAGTGAGCTTCTAATAAGGGATCCCCTATTTTGCTACGGTGTGGACCTCCTACTTCTTGATCAAATTATGATGATTGAACCGTTCAATGTGTTTAAAACGTGTTTTTAAGGGTACCCGTAAGAGATCGGCTCAAAATAATATCCGGAAAGTCTTTGATCCGTTCAATTTTTCATAAAACTGTTCCTGTCATCATTTATCAAAAACTGTTTAGATCAAGCTCTTCTCGATATTATTTCGAGCCGATTTCTTGCAGGTACCCTTAAAAACATGTTTTAAACATAATGAACGGTTCAGATCATCAAAATAAAGGATCCCTCATTAGAAGCGCGGACTATATATGTATGAGTGAGCTTCTAATAAGGGATCCCCTATTTTGCTACGGTGTGGACCTCCTACTTCTTGATCAAATTATGATGATCTGAACCGTTCAATGTGTTTAAAACGTGTTTTTAAGGGTACCCGTAAGAGATCGGCTCAAAATAATATCCGGAAAGTCTTTGATCCGTTCAATTTTTCATAAAACTGTTCCTGTCAGCATTTATCAAAAACTGTTTAGATCAAGCTCTTCTCGATATTATTTCGAGCCGATTTCTTGCAGGTACCCTTAAAAACATGTTTTAAACATAATGAACGGTTCAGATCATCAAAATAAAGGATCCCTCATTAGAAGCGCGGACTATATATGTATGAGTGAGCTTCTAATAAGGGATCCCCTATTTTGCTACGGTGTGGACCTCCTACTTCTTGATCAAATTATGATGATCTGAACCGTTCAATGTGTTTAAAACGTGTTTTTAAGGGTACCCGTAAGAGATCGGCTCAAAATAATATCCGGAAAGTATTTGATCCGTTCAATTTTTCATAAAACTGTTCCTGTAAGCATTTATCAAAAACTGTTTAGATCAAGCTCTTCTCGATATTATTTCGAGCCGATTTCTTGCAGGTACCCTTAAAAACATGTTTTAAACATAATGAACGGTTCAGATCATCAAAATAAAGGATCCCTCATTAGAAGCGCGGACTATATATGTAGGAGTGAGCTTCTAATAAGGGATCCCCTATTTTGCTACGGTGTGGACCTCCTACTTCTTGATCAAATTATGATGATCTGAACCGTTCAATGTGTTTAAAACGTGTTTTTAAGGGTACCCGTAAGAGATCGGCTCAAAATAATATCCGGAAAGTCTTTGATCCGTTCAATATTTCATAAAACTGTTCCTGTCAGCATTTATCAAAAACTGTTTAGATCAAGCTCTTCTCGATATTATTTCGAGCCGATTTCTTGCAGGTACCCTTAAAAACATGTTTTAAACATAATGAACGGTTCAGATCATCAAAATAAAGGATCCCTCATTAGAAGCGCGGACTATATATGTATGAGTGAGCTTCTAATAAGGGATCCCCTATTTTGCTACGGTGTGGACCTCCTACTTCTTGATCAAATTATGATGATCTGAACCGTTCAATGTGTTTAAAACGTGTTTTTAAGGGTACCCGTAAGAGATCGGCTCAAAATAATATCCGGAAAGTCTTTGATCCGTTCAATTTTTCATAAAACTGTTCCTGTCAGCATTTATCAAAAACTGTTTAGATCAAGCTCTTCTCGATATTATTTCGAGCCGATTTCTTGCAGGTACCCTTAAAAACATGTTTTAAACATAATGAACGGTTCAGATCATCAAAATAAAGGATCCCTCATTAGAAGCGGCGGACTATATATGTATGAGTGAGCTTCTAATAAGGGATCCCCTATTTTGCTACGGTGTGGACCTCCTACTTCTTGATCAAATTATGATGATCTGAACCGTTCAATGTGTTTAAAACGTGTTTTTAAGGGTACCCGTAAGAGATCGGCTCAAAATAATATCCGGAAAGTCTTTGATCCGTTCAATATTTCATAAAACTGTTCCTGTCATCATTTATCAAAAACTGTTTAGATCAAGCTCTTCTCGATATTATTTCGAGCCGATTTCTTGCAGGTACCCTTAAAAACATGTTTTAAACATAATGAACGGTTCAGATCATCAAAATAAAGGATCCCTCATTAGAAGCGCGGACTATATATGTATGAGTGAGCTTCTAATAAGGGATCCCCTATTTTGCTACGGTGTGGACCTCCTACTTCTTGATCAAATTATGATGATCTGAACCGTTCAATGTGTTTAAAACGTGTTTTTTAGGGTACCCGTAAGAGATCGGCTCAAAATAATATCCGAAAAGTCTTTGATCCGTTCAATATTTCATAAAACTGTTCCTGTCAGCATTTATCAAAAACTGTTTAGATCAAGCTCTTCTCGATATTATTTCGAGCCGATTTCTTGCAGGTACCCTTAAAAACATGTTTTAAACATAATGAACGGTTCAGATCATCAAAAGAAAGGATCCCTCATTAGAAGCGGCGGACTATATATGTATGAGTGAGCTTCTAATAAGGGATCCCCTATTTTGCTACGGTGTGGACCTCCTACTTCTTGATCAAATTATGATGATCTGAACCGTTCAGTGTGTTTAAAACGTGTTTTTAAGGGTACCCGTAAGAGATCGGCTCAAAATAATATCCGGAAAGTCTTTGATCCGTTCAATTTTTCATAAAACTGTTCCTGTCAGCATTTATCAAAAACTGTTTAGATCAAGCTCTTCTCGATATTATTTCGAGCCGATTTCTTGCAGGTACCCTTAAAAACATGTTTTAAACATAATGAACGGTTCAGATCATCAAAATAAAGGATCCCTCATTAGAAGCGGCGGACTATATATGTATGAGTGAGCTTCTAATAAGGGATCCCCTATTTTGCTACGGTGTGGACCTCCTACTTCTTGATCAAATTATGATGATCTGAACCGTTCAATGTGTTTAAAACGTGTTTTTAAGGGTACCCGTAAGAGATCGGCTCAAAATAATATCCGGAAAGTATTTGATCCGTTCAATTTTTCATAAAACTGTTCCTGTCAGCATTTATCAAAAACTGTTTAGATCAAGCTCTTCTCGATATTATTTCGAGCCGATTTCTTGCAGGTACCCTTAAAAACATGTTTTAAACATAATGAACGGTTCAGATCATCAAAATAAAGGATCCCTCATTAGAAGCGCGGACTATATATGTAGGAGTGAGCTTCTAATAAGGGATCCCCTATTTTGCTACGGTGTGGACCTCCTACTTCTTGATCAAATTATGATGATCTGAACCGTTCAATGTGTTTAAAACGTGTTTTTAAGGGTACCCGTAAGAGATCGGCTCAAAATAATATCCGGAAAGTCTTTGATCCGTTCAATATTTCATAAAACTGTTCCTGTCAGCATTTATCAAAAACTGTTTAGATCAAGCTCTTCTCGATATTATTTCGAGCCGATTTCTTGCAGGTACCCTTAAAAACATGTTTTAAACATAATGAACGGTTCAGATCATCAAAATAAAGGATCCCTCATTAGAAGCGCGGACGATATATGTATGAGTGAGCTTCTAATAAGGGATCCCCTATTTTGCTACGGTGTGGACCTCCTACTTCTTGATCAAATTATGATGATCTGGACCGTTCAATGTGTTTAAAACGTGTTTTTAAGGGTACCCGTAAGAGATCGGCTCAAAATAATATCCGGAAAGTCTTTGATCCGTTCAATTTTTCATAAAACTGTTCCTGTCAGCATTTATCAAAAACTGTTTAGATCAAGCTCTTCTCGATATTATTTCGAGCCGATTTCTTGCAGGTACCCTTAAAAACATGTTTTAAACATAATGAACGGTTCAGATCATCAAAATAAAGGATCCCTCATTAGAAGCGGCGGACTATATATGTATGAGTGAGCTTCTAATAAGGGATCCCCTATTTTGCTACGGTGTGGACCTCCTACTTCTTGATCAAATTATGATGATCTGAACCGTTCAATGTGTTTAAAACGTGTTTTTAAGGGTACCCGTAA
Organism: Arctostaphylos glauca; assembly: GCA_019985065.2. Classification (NCBI taxonomy): domain Eukaryota; kingdom Viridiplantae; phylum Streptophyta; class Magnoliopsida; order Ericales; family Ericaceae; genus Arctostaphylos; species Arctostaphylos glauca. The sequence goes on from JAHSPW020000023.1 coordinate 918,652, forward strand.
GAGATCGGCTCAAAATAATATCCGGAAAGTCTTTGATCCGTTCAATATTTCATAAAACTGTTCCTGTCAGCATTTATCAAAAACTGTTTAGATCAAGCTCTTCTCGATATTATTTCGAGCCGATTTCTTGCAGGTACCCTTAAAAACATGTTTTAAACATAATGAACGGTTCAGATCATCAAAATAAAGGATCCCTCATTAGAAGCGCGGACTATATATGTATGAGTGAGCTTCTAATAAGGGATCCCCTATTTTGCTACGGTGTGGACCTCCTACTTCTTGATCAAATTATGATGATCTGAACCGTTCAATGTGTTTAAAACGTGTTTTTAAGGGTACCCGTAAGAGATCGGCTCAAAATAATATCCGGAAAGTCTTTGATCCGTTCAATTTTTCATAAAACTGTTCCTGTCAGCATTTATCAAAAACTGTTTAGATCAAGCTCTTCTCGATATTATTTCGAGCCGATTTCTTGCAGGTACCCTTAAAAACATGTTTTAAACATAATGAACGGTTCAGATCATCAAAATAAAGGATCCCTCATTAGAAGCGCGGACTATATATGTATGAGTGAGCTTCTAATAAGGGATCCCCTATTTTGCTACGGTGTGGACCTCCTACTTCTTGATCAAATTATGATGATTGAACCGTTCAATGTGTTTAAAACGTGTTTTTAAGGGTACCCGTAAGAGATCGGCTCAAAATAATATCCGGAAAGTCTTTGATCCGTTCAATTTTTCATAAAACTGTTCCTGTCAGCATTTATCAAAAACTGTTTAGATCAAGCTCTTCTCGATATTATTTCGAGCCGATTTCTTGCAGGTACCCTTAAAAACATGTTTTAAACATAATGAACGGTTCAGATCATCAAAATAAAGGATCCCTCATTAGAAGCGCGGACTATATATGTATGAGTGAGCTTCTAATAAGGGATCCCCTATTTTGCTACGGTGTGGACCTCCTACTTCTTGATCAAATTATGATGATCTGAACCGTTCAATGTGTTTAAAACGTGTTTTTAAGGGTACCCGTAAGAGATCGGCTCAAAATAATATCCGGAAAGTCTTTGATCCGTTCAATTTTTCATAAAACTGTTCCTGTCAGCATTTATCAAAAACTGTTTAGATCAAGCTCTTCTCGATATTATTTCGAGCCGATTTCTTGCAGGTACCCTTAAAAACATGTTTTAAACATAATGAACGGTTCAGATCATCAAAATAAAGGATCCCTCATTAGAAGCGGCGGACTATATATGTATGAGTGAGCTTCTAATAAGGGATCCCCTATTTTGCTACGGTGTGGACCTCCTACTTCTTGATCAAATTATGATGATCTGAACCGTTCAATGTGTTTAAAACGTGTTTTTAAGGGTACCCGTAAGAGATCGGCTCAAAATAATATCCGGAAAGTATTTGATCCGTTCAATTTTTCATAAAACTGTTCCTGTAAGCATTTATCAAAAACTGTTTAGATCAAGCTCTTCTCGATATTATTTCGAGCCGATTTCTTGCAGGTACCCTTAAAAACATGTTTTAAACATAATGAACGGTTCAGATCATCAAAATAAAGGATCCCTCATTAGAAGCGCGGACTATATATGTAGGAGTGAGCTTCTAATAAGGGATCCCCTATTTTGCTACGGTGTGGACCTCCTACTTCTTGATCAAATTATGATGATCTGAACCGTTCAATGTGTTTAAAACGTGTTTTTAAGGGTACCCGTAAGAGATCGGCTCAAAATAATATCCGGAAAGTCTTTGATCCGTTCAATATTTCATAAAACTGTTCCTGTCAGCATTTATCAAAAACTGTTTAGATCAAGCTCTTCTCGATATTATTTCGAGCCGATTTCTTGCAGGTACCCTTAAAAACATGTTTTAAACATAATGAACGGTTCAGATCATCAAAATAAAGGATCCCTCATTAGAAGCGCGGACTATATATGTATGAGTGAGCTTCTAATAAGGGATCCCCTATTTTGCTACGGTGTGGACCTCCTACTTCTTGATCAAATTATGATGATCTGAACCGTTCAATGTGTTTAAAACGTGTTTTTAAGGGTACCCGTAAGAGATCGGCTCAAAATAATATCCGGAAAGTCTTTGATCCGTTCAATTTTTCATAAAACTGTTCCTGTCAGCATTTATCAAAAACTGTTTAGATCAAGCTCTTCTCGATATTATTTCGAGCCGATTTCTTGCAGGTACCCTTAAAAACATGTTTTAAACATAATGAACGGTTCAGATCATCAAAATAAAGGATCCCTCATTAGAAGCGGCGGACTATATATGTATGAGTGAGCTTCTAATAAGGGATCCCCTATTTTGCTACGGTGTGGACCTCCTACTTCTTGATCAAATTATGATGATCTGAACCGTTCAATGTGTTTAAAACGTGTTTTTAAGGGTACCCGTAAGAGATCGGCTCAAAATAATATCCGGAAAGTCTTTGATCCGTTCAATATTTCATAAAACTGTTCCTGTCATCATTTATCAAAAACTGTTTAGATCAAGCTCTTCTCGATATTATTTCGAGCCGATTTCTTGCAGGTACCCTTAAAAACATGTTTTAAACATAATGAACGGTTCAGATCATCAAAATAAAGGATCCCTCATTAGAAGCGCGGACTATATATGTATGAGTGAGCTTCTAATAAGGGATCCCCTATTTTGCTACGGTGTGGACCTCCTACTTCTTGATCAAATTATGATGATCTGAACCGTTCAATGTGTTTAAAACGTGTTTTTTAGGGTACCCGTAAGAGATCGGCTCAAAATAATATCCGGAAAGTCTTTGATCCGTTCAATATTTCATAAAACTGTTCCTGTCAGCATTTATCAAAAACTGTTTAGATCAAACTCTTCTCGATATTATTTCGAGCCGATTTCTTGCAGGTACCCTTAAAAACATGTTTTAAACATAATGAACGGTTCAGATCATCAAAAGAAAGGATCCCTCATTAGAAGCGCGGACTATATATGTATGAGTGAGCTTCTAATAAGGGATCCCCTATTTTGCTACGGTGTGGACCTCCTACTTCTTGATCAAATTATGATGATCTGAACCGTTCAGTGTGTTTAAAACGTGTTTTTAAGGGTACCCGTAAGAGATCGGCTCAAAATAATATCCGGAAAGTCTTTGATCCGTTCAATTTTTCATAAAACTGTTCCTGTCAGCATTTATCAAAAACTGTTTAGATCAAGCTCTTCTCGATATTATTTCGAGCCGATTTCTTGCAGGTACCCTTAAAAACATGTTTTAAACATAATGAACGGTTCAGATCATCAAAATAAAGGATCCCTCATTAGAAGCGGCGGACTATATATGTATGAGTGAGCTTCTAATAAGGGATCCCCTATTTTGCTACGGTGTGGACCTCCTACTTCTTGATCAAATTATGATGATCTGAACCGTTCAATGTGTTTAAAACGTGTTTTTAAGGGTACCCGTAAGAGATCGGCTCAAAATAATATCCGGAAAGTATTTGATCCGTTCAATTTTTCATAAAACTGTTCTTGTCAGCATTTATCAAAAACTGTTTAGATCAAGCTCTTCTCGATATTATTTCGAGCCGATTTCTTGCAGGTACCCTTAAAAACATGTTTTAAACATAATGAACGGTTCAGATCATCAAAATAAAGGATCCCTCATTAGAAGCGCGGACTATATATGTAGGAGTGAGCTTCTAATAAGGGATCCCCTATTTTGCTACGGTGTGGACCTCCTACTTCTTGATCAAATTATGATGATCTGAACCGTTCAATGTGTTTAAAACGTGTTTTTAAGGGTACCCGTAAGAGATCGGCTCAAAATAATATCCGGAAAGTCTTTGATCCGTTCAATATTTCATAAAACTGTTCCTGTCAGCATTTATCAAAAACTGTTTAGATCAAGCTCTTCTCGATATTATTTCGAGCCGATTTCTTGCAGGTACCCTTAAAAACATGTTTTAAACATAATGAACGGTTCAGATCATCAAAATAAAGGATCCCTCATTAGAAGCGCGGACGATATATGTATGAGTGAGCTTCTAATAAGGGATCCCCTATTTTGCTACGGTGTGGACCTCCTACTTCTTGATCAAATTATGATGATCTGGACCGTTCAATGTGTTTAAAACGTGTTTTTAAGGGTACCCGTAAGAGATCGGCTCAAAATAATATCCGGAAAGTCTTTGATCCGTTCAATTTTTCATAAAACTGTTCCTGTCAGCATTTATCAAAAACTGTTTAGATCAAGCTCTTCTCGATATTATTTCGAGCCGATTTCTTGCAGGTACCCTTAAAAACATGTTTTAAACATAATGAACGGTTCAGATCATCAAAATAAAGGATCCCTCATTAGAAGCGGCGGACTATATATGTATGAGTGAGCTTCTAATAAGGGATCCCCTATTTTGCTACGGTGTGGACCTCCTACTTCTTGATCAAATTATGATGATCTGAACCGTTCAATGTGTTTAAAACGTGTTTTTAAGGGTACCCGTAAGAGATCGGCTCAAAATAATATCCGGAAAGTCTTTGATCCGTTCAATATTTCATAAAACTGTTCCTGTCAGCATTTATCAAAAACTGTTTAGATCAAGCTCTTCTCGATATTATTTCGAGCCGATTTCTTGCAGGTACCCTTAAAAACATGTTTTAAACATAATGAACGGTTCAGATCATCAAAATAAAGGATCCCTCATTAGAAGCGCGGACTATATATGTATGAGTGAGCTTCTAATAAGGGATCCCCTATTTTGCTACGGTGTGGACCTCCTACTTCTTGATCAAATTATGATGATCTGAACCGTTCAATGTGTTTAAAACGTGTTTTTAAGGGTACCCGTAAGAGATCGGCTCAAAATAATATCCGGAAAGTCTTTGATCCGTTCAATATTTCATAAAACTGTTCCTGTCATCATTTATCAAAAACTGTTTAGATCAAGCTCTTCTCGATATTATTTCGAGCCGATTTCTTGCAGGTACCCTTAAAAACATGTTTTAAACATAATGAACGGTTCAGATCATCAAAATAAAGGATCCCTCATTAGAAGCGCGGACTATATATGTATGAGTGAGCTTCTAATAAGGGATCCCCTATTTTGCTACGGTGTGGACCTCCTACTTCTTGATCAAATTATGATGATCTGAACCGTTCAATGTGTTTAAAACGTGTTTTTTAGGGTACCCGTAAGAGATCGGCTCAAAATAATATCCGGAAAGTCTTTGATCCGTTCAATATTTCATAAAACTGTTCCTGTCAGCATTTATCAAAAACTGTTTAGATCAAGCTCTTCTCGATATTATTTCGAGCCAATTTCTTGCAGGTACCCTTAAAAACATGTTTTAAACATAATGAACGGTTCAGATCATCAAAAGAAAGGATCCCTCATTAGAAGCGGCGGACTATATATGTATGAGTGAGCTTCTAATAAGGGATCCCCTATTTTGCTACGGTGTGGACCTCCTACTTCTTGATCAAATTATGATGATCTGAACCGTTCAATGTGTTTAAAACGTGTTTTTAAGGGTACCCGTAAGAGATCGGCTCAAAATAATATCCGGAAAGTCTTTGATCCGTTCAATTTTTCATAAAACTGTTCCTGTCAGCATTTATCAAAAACTGTTTAGATCAAGCTCTTCTCGATATTATTTCGAGCCGATTTCTTGCAGGTACCCTTAAAAACATGTTTTAAACATAATGAACGGTTCAGATCATCAAAATAAAGGATCCCTCATTAGAAGCGGCGGACTATATATGTATGAGTGAGCTTCTAATAAGGGATCTCCTATTTTGCTACGGTGTGGACCTCCTACTTCTTGATCAAATTATGATGATCTGAACCGTTCAATGTGTTTAAAACGTGTTTTTAAGGGTACCCGTAACAGATCGGCTCAAAATAATATCCGGAAAGTCTTTGATCCGTTCAATTTTTCATAAAACTGTTCCTGTCAGCATTTATCAAAAACTGTTTAGATCAAGCTCTTCTCGATATTATTTCGAGCCGATTTCTTGCAGGTACCCTTAAAAACATGTTTTAAACATAATGAACGGTTCATATCATCAAAATAAAGGATCCCTCATTAGAAGCGCGGACTATATATGTATGAGTGAGCTTCTAATAAGGGATCCCCTATTTTGCTACGGTGTGGACCTCCTACTTCTTGATCAAATTATGATGATCTGAACCGTTCAATGTGTTTAAAACGTGTTTTTAAGGGTACCCGTAACAGATCGGCTCAAAATAATATCCGGAAAGTCTTTGATCCGTTCAATATTTCATAAAACTGTTCCTGTCAGCATTTATCAAAAACTGTTTAGATCAAGCTCTTCTCGATATTATTTCGAGCCGATTTCTTGCAGGTACCCTTAAAAACATGTTTTAAACATAATGAACGGTTCAGATCATCAAAATAAAGGATCCCTCATTAGAAGCGGCGGACTATATATGTATGAGTGAGCTTCTAATAAGGGATCCCCTATTTTGCTACGGTGTAGACCTCCTACTTCTTGATCAAATTATGATGATCTGAACCGTTCAATGTGTTTAAAACGTGTTTTTAAGGGTACCCGTAAGAGATCGGCTCAAAATAATATCCGGAAAGTCTTTGATCCGTTCAATTTTTCATAAAACTGTTCCTGTCAGCATTTATCAAAAACTGTTTAGATCAAGCTCTTCTCGATATTATTTCGAGCCGATTTCTTGCAGGTACCCTTAAAAACATGTTTTAAACATAATGAACGGTTCAGATCATCAAAATAAAGGATCCCTCATTAGAAGCGCGGACTATATATGTATGAGTGAGCTTCTAATAAGGGATCCCCTATTTTGCTACGGTGTGGACCTCCTACTTCTTGATCAAATTATGATGATATGAACCGTTCAATGTGTTTAAAACGTGTTTTTAAGGGTACCCGTAAGAGATCGGCTCAAAATAATATCCGGAAAGTCTTTGATCCGTTCAATTTTTCATAAAACTGTTCCCGTCAGCATTTATCAAAAACTGTTTAGATCAAGCTCTTCTCGATATTATTTCGAGCCGATTTCTTGCAGGTACCCTTAAAAACATGTTTTAAACATAATGAACGGTTCAGATCATCAAAAGAAAGGATCCCTCATTAGAAGCGGCGGACTATATATGTATGAGTGAGCTTCTAATAAGGGATCCCCTATTTTGCTACGGTGTGGACCTCCTACTTCTTGATCAAATTATGATGATCTGAACCGTTCAATGTGTTTAAAACGTGTTTTTAAGGGTACCCGTAAGAGATCGGCTCAAAATAATATCCGGAAAGTCTTTGATCCGTTCAATATTTCATAAAACTGTTCCTGTCAGCATTTATCAAAAACTGTTTAGATCAAGCTCTTCTCGATATCATTTCGAGCCGATTTCTTGCAGGTACCCTTAAAAACATGTTTTAAACATAATGAACGGTTCAGATCATCAAAATAAAGGATCCCTCATTAGAAGCGGCGGACTATATATGTATGAGTGAGCTTCTAATAAGGGATCCCCTATTTTGCTACGGTGTGGACCTCCTACTTCTTGATCAAATTATGATGATCTGAACCGTTCAATGTGTTTAAAACGTGTTTTTAAGGGTACCCGTAAGAGATCGGCTCAAAATAATATCCGGAAAGTCTTTGATCCGTTCAATTTTTCATAAAACTGTTCCTGTCAGCATTTATAAAAAACTGTTTAGATCAAGCTCTTCTCGATATTATTTCGAGCCGATTTCTTGCAGGTACCCTTAAAAACATGTTTTAAACATAATGAACGGTTCAGATCATCAAAATAAAGGATCCCTCATTAGAAGCGGCGGACTATATATGTATGAGTGAGCTTCTAATAAGGGATCTCCTATTTTGCTACGGTGTGGACCTCCTACTTCTTGATCAAATTATGATGATCTGAACCGTTCATTGTGTTTAAAACGTGTTTTTAAGGGTACCCGTAAGAGATCGGCTCAAAATAATATCCGGAAAGTCTTTGATCCGTTTAATTTTTTCATAAAACTGTTCCTGTTAGCATTTATCAAAAACTGTTTAGATCAAGCTCTTCTCGATATTATTTCGAGCCGATTTCTTGCAGGTACCCTTAAAAACATGTTTTAAACATAATGAACGGTTCAGATCATCAAAATAAAGGATCCCTCATTAGAAGCGCGGACTATATATGTATGAGTGAGCTTCTAATAAGGGATCCCCTATTTTGCTACGGTGTGGACCTCCTACTTCTTGATCAAATTATGATGATCTGAACCGTTCAATGTGTTTAAAACGTGTTTTTAAGGGTACCCGTAAGAGATCGGCTCAAAATAATATCCGGAAAGTCTTTGATCCGTTCAATTTTTCATAAAACTGTTCCTGTCAGCATTTATCAAAAACTGTTTAAATCAAGCTCTTCTCGATATTATTTCGAGCCGATTTCTTGCAGGTACCCTTAAAAACATGTTTTAAACATAATGAACGGTTCAGATCATCAAAATAAAGGATCCCTCATTAGAAGCCGCGGACTATATATGTATGAGTGGGCTTCTAATAAGGGATCCCCTATTTTGCTACGGTGTGGACCTCCTACTTCTTGATCAAATTATGATGATCTGAACCGTTCAATGTGTTTAAAACGTGTTTTTAAGGGTACCCGTAAGAGATCGGCTCAAAATAATATCCGGAAAGTCTTTGATCCGTTCAATTTTTTCATAAAACTGTTCCTGTCAGCATTTATCAAAAACTGTTTAGATCAAACTCTTCTCGATATTATTTCGAGCCGATTTCTTGCAGGTACCCTTAAAAACATATTTTAAACATAATGAACGGTTCAGATCATCAAAATAAAGGATCCCTCATTAGAAGCGCGGACTATATATGTATGAGTGAGCTTCTAATAAGGGATCCCCTATTTTGCTACGGTGTGGACCTCCTACTTCTTGATCAAATTATGATGATCTGAACCGTTCAATGTGTTTAAAACGTGTTTTTAAGGGTACCCGGAAGAGATCGGCTCAAAATAATATCCGGAAAGTCTTTGATCCGTTCAATTTTTTCATAAAACTGTTCCTGTCAGCATTTATCAAAAACTGTTTAGATCATGCTCTTCTCGATATTATTTCGAGCCGATTTCTTGCAGGTACCCTTAATAACATGTTTTAAACATAATGAACGGTTCAGATCATCAAAATAAAGGATCCCTCATTAGAAGCGGCGGACTATATATGTATGAGTGAGCTTCTAATAAGGGATCCCCTATTTTGCTACGGTGTGGACCTCCTACTTCTTGATCAAATTATGATGATCTGAACCGTTCAATGTGTTTAAAACGTGTTTTTAAGGGTACCCGTAAGAGATCGGCTCAAAATAATATCCGGAAAGTCTTTGATCCGTTCAATTTTTCATAAAACTGTTCTTGTCAGCATTTATCAAAAACTGTTTAGATCAAGCTCTTCTCGATATTATTTCGAGCCGATTTCTTGCAGGTACCCTTAATAACATGTTTTAAACATAATGAACGGTTCAGATCATCAAAATAAAGGATCCCTCATTAGAAGCGGCGGACTATATATGTATGAGTGAGCTTCTAATAAGGGATCCCCTATTTTGCTACGGTGTGGACCTCCTACTTCTTGATCAAATTATGATGATCTGAACCGTTCAATGTGTTTAAAACGTGTTTTTAAGGGTACCCGTAAGAGATCGGCTCAAAATAATATCCGGAAAGTCTTTGATCCGTTCAATTTTTCATAAAACTGTTCCTGTCAGCATTTATCAAAAACTGTTTAGATCAAGCTCTTCTCGATATTATTTCGAGCCGATTTCTTGCAGGTACCCTTAAAAACATGTTTTAAACATAATGAACGGTTCAGATCATCAAAATAAAGGATCCCTCATTAGAAGCGCGGACTATATATGTATGAGTGAGCTTCTAATAAGGGATTCCCTATTTTGCTACGGTGTGGACCTCCTACTTCTTGATCAAATTATGATGATCTGAACCGTTCAATGTGTTTAAAACGTGTTTTTAAGGGTACCCGTAAGAGATCGGCTCAAAATAATATCCGGAAAGTCTTTGATCCGTTCAATTTTTTCATAAAACTGTTCCTGTCAGCATTTATCAAAAACTGTTTAGATCAAGCTCTTCTCGATATTATTTCGAGCCGATTTCTTGCAGGTACCCTTAAAAACATGTTTTAAACATAATGAACGGTTCAGATCATCAAAATAAAGGATCCCTCATTAGAAGCGCGGACGATATATGTATGAGTGAGCTTCTAATAAGGGATCCCCTATTTTGCTACGGTGTGGACCTCCTACTTCTTGATCAAATTATGATGATCTGAACCGTTCAATGTGTTTAAAACGTGTTTTTAAGGGTACCCGTAAGAGATCGGCTCAAAATAATATCCGGAAAGTCTTTGATCCGTTCAATTTTTCCATAAAACTGTTCCTGTCAGCATTTATCAAAAACTGTTTAGATCAAGCTCTTCTCGATATTATTTCGAGCCGATTTCTTGCAGGTACCCTTAAAAACATGTTTTAAACATAATGAACGGTTCAGATCATCAAAATAAAGGATCCCTCATTAGAAGCGGCGGACTATATATGTATGAGTGAGCTTCTAATAAGGGATCCCCTATTTTGCTACGGTGTGGACCTCCTACTTCTTGATCAAATTATGATGATCTGAACCGTTCAATGTGTTTAAAACGTGTTTTTAAGGGTACCCGTAAGAGATCGGCTCAAAATAATATCCGGAAAGTCTTTGATCCGTTCAATTTTTCATAAAACTGTTCCTGTCAGCATTTATCAAAAACTGTTTAGATCAAGCTCTTCTCGATATTATTTCGAGCCGATTTCTTGAAGGTACCCTTAATAACATGTTTTAAACATAATGAACGGTTCAGATCATCAAAATAAAGGATCCCTCATTAGAAGCGGCGGACTATATATGTATGAGTGAGCTTCTAATAAGGGATCCCCTATTTTGCTACGGTGTGGACCTCCTACTTCTTGATCAAATTATGATGATCTGAACCGTTCAATGTGTTTAAAACGTGTTTTTAAGGGTACCCGTAAGAGATCGGCTCAAAATAATATCCGGAAAGTCTTTGATCCGTTCAATTTTTCATAAAACTGTTCCTGTCAGCATTTATCAAAAACTGTTTAGATCAAGCTCTTCTCGATATTATTTCGAGCCGATTTCTTGCAGGTACCCTTAAAAACATGTTTTAAACATAATGAACGGTTCAGATCATCAAAATAAAGGATCCCTCATTAGAAGCGCGGACTATATATGTATGAGTGAGCTTCTAATAAGGGATTCCCTATTTTGCTACGGTGTGGACCTCCTACTTCTTGATCAAATTATGATGATCTGAACCGTTCAATGTGTTTAAAACGTGTTTTTAAGGGTACCCGTAAGAGATCGGCTCAAAATAATATCCGGAAAGTCTTTGATCCGTTCAATTTTTTCATAAAACTGTTCCTGTCAGCATTTATCAAAAACTGTTTAGATCAAGCTCTTCTCGATATTATTTCGAGCCGATTTCTTGCAGGTACCCTTAAAAACATGTTTTAAACATAATGAACGGTTCAGATCATCAAAATAAAGGATCCCTCATTAGAAGCGCGGACGATATATGTATGAGTGAGCTTCTAATAAGGGATCCCCTATTTTGCTACGGTGTGGACCTCCTACTTCTTGATCAAATTATGATGATCTGAACCGTTCAATGTGTTTAAAACGTGTTTTTAAGGGTACCCGTAAGAGATCGGCTCAAAATAATATCCGGAAAGTCTTTGATCCGTTCAATTTTTCCATAAAACTGTTCCTGTCAGCATTTATCAAAAACTGTTTAGATCAAGCTCTTCTCGATATTATTTCGAGCCGATTTCTTGCAGGTACCCTTAAAAACATGTTTTAAACATAATGAACGGTTCAGATCATCAAAATAAAGGATCCCTCATTAGAAGCGGCGGACTATATATGTATGAGTGAGCTTCTAATAAGGGATCCCCTATTTTGCTACGGTGTGGACCTCCTACTTCTTGATCAAATTATGATGATCTGAACCGTTCAATGTGTTTAAAACGTGTTTTTAAGGGTACCCGTAAGAGATCGGCTCAAAATAATATCCGGAAAGTCTTTGATCCGTTCAATTTTTCATAAAACTGTTCCTGTCAGCATTTATCAAAAACTGTTTAGATCAAGCTCTTCTCGATATTATTTCGAGCCGATTTCTTGAAGGTACCCTTAATAACATGTTTTAAACATAATGAACGGTTCAGATCATCAAAATAAAGGATCCCTCATTAGAAGCGGCGGACTATATATGTATGAGTGAGCTTCTAATAAGGGATCCCCTATTTTGCTACGGTGTGGACCTCCTACTTCTTGATCAAATTATGATGATCTGAACCGTTCAATGTGTTTAAAACGTGTTTTTAAGGGTACCCGTAAGAGATCGGCTCAAAATAATATCCGGAAAGTCTTTGATCCGTTCAATTTTTCATAAAACTGTTCCTGTCAGCATTTATCAAAAACTGTTTAGATCAAGCTCTTCTCGATATTATTTCGAGCCGATTTCTTGCAGGTACCCTTAAAAACATGTTTTAAACATAATGAACGGTTCAGATCATCAAAATAAAGGATCCCTCATTAGAAGCGCGGACTATATATGTATGAGTGAGCTTCTAATAAGGGATTCCCTATTTTGCTACGGTGTGGACCTCCTACTTCTTGATCAAATTATGATGATCTGAACCGTTCAATGTGTTTAAAACGTGTTTTTAAGGGTACCCGTAAGAGATCGGCTCAAAATAATATCCGGAAAGTCTTTGATCCGTTCAATATTTCATAAAACTGTTCCTGTCAGCATTTATCAAAAACTGTTTAGATCAAGCTCTTCTCGATATTATTTCGAGCCGATTTCTTGCAGGTACCCTTAAAAACATGTTTTAAACATAATGAACGGTTCAGATCATCAAAATAAAGGATCCCTCATTAGAAGCGGCGGACTATATATGTATGAGTGAGCTTCTAATAAGGGATCCCCTATTTTGCTACGGTGTGGACCTCCTACTTCTTGATCAAATTATGATGATCTGAACCGTTCAATGTGTTTAAAACGTGTTTTTAAGGGTACCCGTAAGAGATCGGCTCAAAATAATATCCGGAAAGTCTTTGATCCGTTCAATTTTTCATAAAACTGTTCCTGTCAGCATTTATCAAAAACTGTTTAGATCAAGCTCTTCTCGATATTATTTCGAGCCGATTTCTTGCAGGTACCCTTAATAACATGTTTTAAACATAATGAACGGTTCAGATCATCAAAATAAAGGATCCCTCATTAGAAGCGGCGGACTATATATGTATGAGTGAGCTTCTAATAAGGGATCCCCTATTTTGCTACGGTGTGGACCTCCTACTTCTTCATCAAATTATGATGATCTGAACCGTTCAATGTGTTTAAAACGTGTTTTTAAGGGTACCCGTAAGAGATCGGCTCAAAATAATATCCGGAAAGTCTTTGATCCGTTCAATTCTTTCATAAAACTGTTCCTGTCAGCATTTATCAAAAACTGTTTAGATCAAGCTCTTCTCGATATTATTTCGAGCCGATTTCTTGCAGGTACCCTTAAAAACATGTTTTAAACATAATGAACGGTTCAGATCATCAAAATAAAGGATCCCTCATTAGAAGCGTGGACGATATATGTATGAGTGAGCTTCTAATAAGGGATCCCCTATTTTGCTACGGTGTGGACCTCCTACTTCTTGATCAAATTATGATGATCTGAACCGTTCAATGTGTTTAAAACGTGTTTTTAAGGGTACCCGTAAGAGATCGGCTCAAAATAATATCTGGAAAGTCTTTGATCCGTTCAATTTTTCCATAAAACTGTTCCTATCAGCATTTATCAAAAACTGTTTAGATCAAGCTCTTCTCGATATTATTTCGAGCCGATTTCTTGCAGGTACCCTTAAAAACATGTTTTAAACATAATGAACGGTTCAGATCATCAAAATAAAGGATCCCTCATTAGAAGCGGCGGACTATATATGTATGAGTGAGCTTCTAATAAGGGATCCCCTATTTTGCTACGGTGTGGACCTGCTACTTCTTGATCAAATTATGATGATCTGAACCGTTCAATGTGTTTAAAACGTGTTTTTAAGGGTACCCGTAAGAGATCGGCTCAAAATAATATCCGGAAAGTCTTTGATCCGTTCAATTTTTCATAAAACTGTTCCTGTCAGCATTTATCAAAAACTGTTTAGATCAAGCTCTTCTCGATATTATTTCGAGCCGATTTCTTGCAGGTACCCTTAAAAACATGTTTTAAACATAATGAACGGTTCAGATCATCAAAATAAAGGATCCCTCATTAGAAGCGGCGGACTATATATGTATGAGTGAGCTTCTAATAAGGGATCCCCTATTTTGCTACGGTGTGGACCTCCTACTTCTTGATCAAATTATGATGATCTGAACCGTTCAATGTGTTTAAAACGTGTTTTTAAGGGTACCCGTAAGAGATCGGCTCAAAATAATATCCGGAAAGTCTTTGATCCGTTCAATTTTTCATAAAACTGTTCCTGTCAGCATTTATCAAAAACTGTTTAGATCAAGCTCTTCTCGATATTATTTCGAGCCGATTTCTTGCAGGTACCCTTAAAAACATGTTTTAAACATAATGAACGGTTCAGATCATCAAAATAAAGGATCCCTCAGTAGAAGCGGCGGACTATATATGTATGAGTGAGCTTCTAATAAGGGATCCCCTATTTTGCTACGGTGTGGACCTCCTACTTCTTGATCAAATTATGATGATCTGAACCGTTCAATGTGTTTAAAACGTGTTTTTAAGGGTACCCGTAAGAGATCGGCTCAAAATAATATCCGGAAAGTCTTTGATCCGTTCAATTTTTCATAAAACTGTTCCTGTCAGCATTTATCAAAAACTGTTTAGATCAAGCTCTTCTCGATATTATTTCGAGCCGATTTCTTGCAGGTACCCTTAAAAACATGTTTTAAACATAATGAACGGTTCAGATCATCAAAATAAAGGATCCCTCATTAGAAGCGCGGACGATATATGTATGAGTGAGCTTCTAATAAGGGATCCCCTATTTTGCTACGGTGTGGACCTCCTACTTCTTGATCAAATTATGATGATCTGAACCGTTCAATGTGTTTAAAACGTGTTTTTAAGGGTACCCGTAAGAGATCGGCTCAAAATAATATCCGGAAAGTCTTTGATCCGTTCAATTTTTCCATAAAACTGTTCCTGTCAGCATTTATCAAAAACTGTTTAGATCAAGCTCTTCTCGATATTATTTCGAGCCGATTTCTTGCAGGTACCCTTAAAAACATGTTTTAAACATAATGAACGGTTCAGATCATCAAAATAAAGGATCCCTCATTAGAAGCGGCGGACTATATATGTATGAGTGAGCTTCTAATAAGGGATCCCCTATTTTGCTACGGTGTGGACCTCCTACTTCTTGATCAAATTATGATGATCTGAACCGTTCAATGTGTTTAAAACGTGTTTTTAAGGGTACCCGTAAGAGATCGGCTCAAAATAATATCCGGAAAGTCTTTGATCCGTTCAATTTTTCATAAAACTGTTCCTGTCAGCATTTATCAAAAACTGTTTAGATCAAGCTCTTCTCGATATTATTTCGAGCCGATTTCTTGCAGGTACCCTTAATAACATGTTTTAAACATAATGAACGGTTCAGATCATCAAAATAAAGGATCCCTCATTAGAAGCGGCGGACTATATATGTATGAGTGAGCTTCTAATAAGGGATCCCCTATTTTGCTACGGTGTGGACCTCCTACTTCTTCATCAAATTATGATGATCTGAACCGTTCAATGTGTTTAAAACGTGTTTTTAAGGGTACCCGTAAGAGATCGGCTCAAAATAATATCCGGAAAGTCTTTGATCCGTTCAATTTTTTCATAAAACTGTTCCTGTCAGCATTTATCAAAAACTGTTTAGATCAAGCTCTTCTCGATATTATTTCGAGCCGATTTCTTGCAGGTACCCTTAAAAACATGTTTTAAACATAATGAACGGTTCAGATCATCAAAATAAAGGATCCCTCATTAGAAGCGTGGACGATATATGTATGAGTGAGCTTCTAATAAGGGATCCCCTATTTTGCTACGGTGTGGACCTCCTACTTCTTGATCAAATTATGATGATCTGAACCGTTCAATGTGTTTAAAACGTGTTTTTAAGGGTACCCGTAAGAGATCGGCTCAAAATAATATCCGGAAAGTCTTTGATCCGTTCAATTTTTCATAAAACTGTTCCTGTCAGCATTTATCAAAAACTGTTTAGATCAAGCTCTTCTCGATATTATTTCGAGCCGATTTCTTGCAGGTACCCTTAAAAACATGTTTTAAACATAATGAACGGTTCAGATCATCAAAATAAAGGATCCCTCAGTAGAAGCGGCGGACTATATATGTATGAGTGAGCTTCTAATAAGGGATCCCCTATTTTGCTACGGTGTGGACCTCCTACTTCTTGATCAAATTATGATGATCTGAACCGTTCAATGTGTTTAAAACGTGTTTTTAAGGGTACCCGTAAGAGATCGGCTCAAAATAATATCCGGAAAGTCTTTGATCCGTTCAATTTTTCATAAAACTGTTCCTGTCAGCATTTATCAAAAACTGTTTAGATCAAGCTCTTCTCGATATTATTTCGAGCCGATTTCTTGCAGGTACCCTTAAAAACATGTTTTAAACATAATGAACGGTTCAGATCATCAAAATAAAGGATCCCTCATTAGAAGCGCGGACGATATATGTATGAGTGAGCTTCTAATAAGGGATCCCCTATTTTGCTACGGTGTGGACCTCCTACTTCTTGATCAAATTATGATGATCTGAACCGTTCAATGTGTTTAAAACGTGTTTTTAAGGGTACCCGTAAGAGATCGGCTCAAAATAATATCCGGAAAGTCTTTGATCCGTTCAATTTTTCCATAAAACTGTTCCTGTCAGCATTTATCAAAAACTGTTTAGATCAAGCTCTTCTCGATATTATTTCGAGCCGATTTCGTGCAGGTACCCTTAAAAACATGTTTTAAACATAATGAACGGTTCAGATCATCAAAATAAAGGATCCCTCATTAGAAGCGGCGGACTATATATGTATGAGTGAGCTTCTAATAAGGGATCCCCTATTTTGCTACGGTGTGGACCTCCTACTTCTTGATCAAATTATGATGATCTGAACCGTTCAATGTGTTTAAAACGTGTTTTTAAGGGTACCCGTAAGAGATCGGCTCAAAATAATATCCGGAAAGTCTTTGATCCGTTCAATTTTTCATAAAACTGTTCCTGTCAGCATTTATCAAAAACTGTTTAGATCAAGCTCTTCTCGATATTATTTCGAGCCGATTTCTTGCAGGTACCCTTAAAAACATGTTTTAAACATAATGAACGGTTCAGATCATCAAAATAAAGGATCCCTCATTAGAAGCGCGGACTATATATGTATGAGTGAGCTTCTAATAAGGGATCCCCTATTTTGCTACGGTGTGGACCTCCTACTTCTTGATCAAATTATGATGATATGAACCGTTCAATGTGTTTAAAACGTGTTTTTAAGGGTACCCGTAAGAGATCGGCTCAAAATAATATCCGGAAAGTCTTTGATCCGTTCAATTTTTCATAAAACTGTTCCCGTCAGCATTTATCAAAAACTGTTTAGATCAAGCTCTTCTCGATATTATTTCGAGCCGATTTCTTGCAGGTACCCTTAAAAACATGTTTTAAACATAATGAACGGTTCAGATCATCAAAATAAAGGATCCTTCATTAGAAGCGGCGGACTATATATGTATGAGTGAGCTTCTAATAAGGGATCCCCTATTTTGCTACGGTGTGGACCTCCTACTTCTTGATCAAATTATGATGATCTGAACCGTTCAATGTGTTTACAACGTGTTTTTAAGGGTACCCGTAAGAGATCGGCTCAAAATAATATCCGGAAAGTCTTTGATCCGTTCAATTTTTCATTAAACTGTTCCTGTCAGCATTTATTAAAAACTGTTTAGATCAAGCTCTTCTCGATATTATTTCGAGCCGATTTCTTGCAGGTACCCTTAAAAACATGTTTTAAACATAATGAACGGTTCAGATCATCAAAATAAAGGATCCCTCATTAGAAGCGGCGGACTATATATGTATGAGTGAGCTTCTAATAAGGGATCCCCTATTTTGCTACGGTGTGGACCTCCTACTTCTTGATCAAATTATGATGATCTGAACCGTTCAATGTGTTTAAAACGTGTTTTTAAGGGTACCCGTAAGAGATCGGCTCAAAATAATATCCGGAAAGTCTTTGATCCGTTCAATTTTTCATAAAACTGTTCCTGTCAGCATTTATCAAAAACTGTTTAGATCAAGCTCTTCTCGATATTATTTCGAGCCGATTTCTTGCAGGTACCCTTAAAAACATGTTTTAAACATAATGAACGGTTCAGATCATCAAAATAAAGGATCCCTCATTAGAAGCGGCGGACTATATATGTATGAGTGAGCTTCTAATAAGGGATCCCCTATTTTGCTACGGTGTGGACCTCCTACTTCTTGATCAAATTATGATGATCTGAACCGTTCAATGTGTTTAAAACGTGTTTTTAAGGGTACCCGTAAGAGATCGGCTCAAAATAATATCCGGAAAGTCTTTGATCCGTTTAATTTTTTCATAAAACTGTTCCTGTTAGCATTTATCAAAAACTGTTTAGATCAAGCTCTTCTCGATATTATTTCGAGCCGATTTCTTGCAGGTACCCTTAAAAACATGTTTTAAACATAATGAACGGTTCAGATCATCAAAATAAAGGATCCCTCATTAGAAGCGCGGACTATATATGTATGAGTGAGCTTCTAATAAGGGATCCCCTATTTTGCTACGGTGTGGACCTCCTACTTCTTGATCAAATTATGATGATCTGAATCGTTCAATGTGTTTAAAACGTGTTTTTAAGGGTACCCGTAAGAGATCGGCTCAAAATAATATCCGGAAAGTCTTTGATCCGTTCAATTTTTCATAAAACTGTTCCTGTCAGCATTTATCAAAAACTGTTTAGATCAAGCTCTTCTCGATATTATTTCGAGCCGATTTCTTGCAGGTACCCTTAAAAACATGTTTTAAACATAATGAACGGTTCAGATCATCAAAATAAAGGATCCCTCATTAGAAGCGCGGACGATATATGTATGAGTGAGCTTCTAATAAGGGATCCCCTATTTTGCTACGGTGTGGACCTCCTACTTCTTGATCAAATTATGATGATCTGAACCGTTCAATGTGTTTAAAACGTGTTTTTAAGGGTACCCGTAAGAGATCGGCTCAAAATAATATCCGGAAAGTCTTTGATCCGTTCAATTTTTCCATAAAACTGTTCCTGTCAGCATTTATCAAAAACTGTTTAGATCAAGCTCTTCTCGATATTATTTCGAGCCGATTTCTTGCAGGTACCCTTAAAAACATGTTTTAAACATAATGAACGGTTCAGATCATCAAAATAAAGGATCCCTCATTAGAAGCGGCGGACTATATATGTATGAGTGAGCTTCTAATAAGGGATCCCCTATTTTGCTACGGTGTGGACCTCCTACTTCTTGATCAAATTATGATGATCTGAACCGTTCAATGTGTTTAAAACGTGTTTTTAAGGGTACCCGTAAGAGATCGGCTCAAAATAATATCCGGAAAGTCTTTGATCCGTTCAATTTTTCATAAAACTGTTCCTGTCAGCATTTATCAAAAACTGTTTAGATCAAGCTCTTCTCGATATTATTTCGAGCCGATTTCTTGCAGGTACCCTTAAAAACATGTTTTAAACATAATGAACGGTTCAGATCATCAAAATAAAGGATCCCTCATTAGAAGCGCGGACTATATATGTATGAGTGAGCTTCTAATAAGGGATCCCCTATTTTGCTACGGTGTGGACCTCCTACTTCTTGATCAAATTATGATGATATGAACCGTTCAATGTGTTTAAAACGTGTTTTTAAGGGTACCCGTAAGAGATCGGCTCAAAATAATATCCGGAAAGTCTTTGATCCGTTCAATTTTTCATAAAACTGTTCCCGTCAGCATTTATCAAAAACTGTTTACATCAAGCTCTTCTCGATATTATTTCGAGCCGATTTCTTGCAGGTACCCTTAAAAACATGTTTTAAACATAATGAACGGTTCAGATCATCAAAATAAAGGATCCTTCATTAGAAGCGGCGGACTATATATGTATGAGTGAGCTTCTAATAAGGGATCCCCTATTTTGCTACGGTGTGGACCTCCTACTTCTTGATCAAATTATGATGATCTGAACCGTTCAATGTGTTTAAAACGTGTTTTTAAGGGTACCCGTAAGAGATCGGCTCAAAATAATATCCGGAAAGTCTTTGATCCGTTCAATTTTTCATTAAACTGTTCCTGTCAGCATTTATTAAAAACTGTTTAGATCAAGCTCTTCTCGATATTATTTCGAGCCGATTTCTTGCAGGTACCCTTAAAAACATGTTTTAAACATAATGAACGGTTCAGATCATCAAAATAAAGGATCCCTCATTAGAAGCGGCGGACTATATATGTATGAGTGAGCTTCTAATAAGGGATCCCCTATTTTGCTACGGTGTGGACCTCCTACTTCTTGATCAAATTATGATGATCTGAACCGTTCAATGTGTTTAAAACGTGTTTTTAAGGGTACCCGTAAGAGATCGGCTCAAAATAATATCCGGAAAGTCTTTGATCCGTTCAATTTTTCATAAAACTGTTCCTGTCAGCATTTATCAAAAACTGTTTAGATCAAGCTCTTCTCGATATTATTTCGAGCCGATTTCTTGCAGGTACCCTTAAAAACATGTTTTAAACATAATGAACGGTTCAGATCATCAAAATAAAGGATCCCTCATTAGAAGCGGCGGACTATATATGTATGAGTGAGCTTCTAATAAGGGATCCCCTATTTTGCTACGGTGTGGACCTCCTACTTCTTGATCAAATTATGATGATCTGAACCGTTCAATGTGTTTAAAACGTGTTTTTAAGGGTACCCGTAAGAGATCGGCTCAAAATAATATCCGGAAAGTCTTTGATCCGTTTAATTTTTTCATAAAACTGTTCCTGTCAGCATTTATCAAAAACTGTTTAGATCAAGCTCTTCTCGATATTATTTCGAGCCGATTTCTTGCAGGTACCCTTAAAAACATGTTTTAAACATAATGAACGGTTCAGATCATCAAAATAAAGGATCCCTCATTAGAAGCGCGGACTATATATGTATGAGTGAGCTTCTAATAAGGGATCCCCTATTTTGCTACGGTGTGGACCTCCTACTTCTTGATCAAATTATGATGATCTGAATCGTTCAATGTGTTTAAAACGTGTTTTTAAGGGTACCCGTAAGAGATCGGCTCAAAATAATATCCGGAAAGTCTTTGATCCGTTCAATTTTTCATAAAACTGTTCCTGTCAGCATTTATCAAAAACTGTTTAGATCAAGCTCTTCTCGATATTATTTCGAGCCGATTTCTTGCAGGTACCCTTAAAAACATGTTTTAAACATAATGAACGGTTCAGATCATCAAAATAAAGGATCCCTCAGTAGAAGCGGCGGACTATATATGTATGAGTGAGCTTCTAATAAGGGATCCCCTATTTTGCTACGGTGTGGACCTCCTACTTCTTGATCAAATTATGATGATCTGAACCGTTCAATGTGTTTAAAACGTGTTTTTAAGGGTACCCGTAAGAGATCGGCTCAAAATAATATCCGGAAAGTCTTTGATCCGTTCAATTTTTCATAAAACTGTTCCTGTCAGCATTTATCAAAAACTGTTTAGATCAAGCTCTTCTCGATATTATTTCGAGCCGATTTCTTGCAGGTACCCTTAAAAACATGTTTTAAACATAATGAACGGTTCAGATCATCAAAATAAAGGATCCCTCATTAGAAGCCGCGGACTATATATGTATGAGTGGGCTTCTAATAAGGGATCCCCTATTTTGCTACGGTGTGGACCTCCTACTTCTTGATCAAATTATGATGATCTGTACCGTTCAATGTGTTTAAAACGTGTTTTTAAGGGTACCCGTAAGAGATCGGCTCAAAATAATATCCGGAAAGTCTTTGATCCGTTCAATTTTTTCATAAAACTGTTCTTGTCAGCATTTATCAAAAACTGTTTAGATCAAGCTCTTCTCGATATTATTTCGAGCCGATTTCTTGCAGGTACCCTTAAAAACATGTTTTAAACATAATGAACGGTTCAGATCATCAAAATAAAGGATCCCTCATTAGAAGCGCGGACTATATATGTATGAGTGAGCTTCTAATAAGGGATCCCCTATTTTGCTACGGTGTGGACCTCCTACTTCTTGATCAAATTATGATGATCTGAACCGTTCAATGTGTTTAAAACGTGTTTTTAAGGGTACCCGGAAGAGATCGGCTCAAAATAATATCCGGAAAGTCTTTGATCCGTTCAATTTTTTCATAAAACTGTTCCTGTCAGCATTTATCAAAAACTGTTTAGATCAAGCTCTTCTCGATATTATTTCGAGCCGATTTCTTGCAGGTACCCTTAATAACATGTTTTAAACATAATGAACGGTTCAGATCATCAAAATAAAGGATCCCTCATTAGAAGCGGCGGACTATATATGTATGAGTGAGCTTCTAATAAGGGATCCCCTATTTTGCTACGGTGTGGACCTCCTACTTCTTGATCAAATTATGATGATCTGAACCGTTCAATGTGTTTAAAACGTGTTTTTAAGGGTACCCGTAAGAGATCGGCTCAAAATAATATCCGGAAAGTCTTTGATCCG
The DNA here is from genome assembly GCA_019985065.2 of Arctostaphylos glauca. Classification (NCBI taxonomy): domain Eukaryota; kingdom Viridiplantae; phylum Streptophyta; class Magnoliopsida; order Ericales; family Ericaceae; genus Arctostaphylos; species Arctostaphylos glauca. The sequence goes on from JAHSPW020000023.1 coordinate 941,514, forward strand.
TTCAATTTTTCATAAAACTGTTCTTGTCAGCATTTATCAAAAACTGTTTAGATCAAGCTCTTCTCGATATTATTTCGAGCCGATTTCTTGCAGGTACCCTTAATAACATGTTTTAAACATAATGAACGGTTCAGATCATCAAAATAAAGGATCCCTCATTAGAAGCGGCGGACTATATATGTATGAGTGAGCTTCTAATAAGGGATCCCCTATTTTGCTACGGTGTGGACCTCCTACTTCTTGATCAAATTATGATGATCTGAACCGTTCAATGTGTTTAAAATGTGTTTTTAAGGGTACCCGTAAGAGATCGGCTCAAAATAATATTCGGAAAGTCTTTGATCCGTTCAATTTTTCATAAAACTGTTCCTGTCAGCATTTATCAAAAACTGTTTAGATCAAGCTCTTCTCGATATTATTTCGAGCCGATTTCTTGCAGGTACCCTTAAAAACATGTTTTAAACATAATGAACGGTTCAGATCATCAAAATAAAGGATCCCTCATTAGAAGCGCGGACTATATATGTATGAGTGAGCTTCTAATAAGGGATTCCCTATTTTGCTACGGTGTGGACCTCCTACTTCTTGATCAAATTATGATGATCTGAACCGTTCAATGTGTTTAAAACGTGTTTTTAAGGGTACCCGTAAGAGATCGGCTCAAAATAATATCCGGAAAGTCTTTGATCCGTTCAATTTTTTCATAAAACTGTTCCTGTCAGCATTTATCAAAAACTGTTTAGATCAAGCTCTTCTCGATATTATTTCGAGCCGATTTCTTGCAGGTACCCTTAAAAACATGTTTTAAACATAATGAACGGTTCAGATCATCAAAATAAAGGATCCCTCATTAGAAGCGCGGACGATATATGTATGAGTGAGCTTCTAATAAGGGATCCCCTATTTTGCTACGGTGTGGACCTCCTACTTCTTGATCAAATTATGATGATCTGAACCGTTCAATGTGTTTAAAACGTGTTTTTAAGGGTACCCGTAAGAGATCGGCTCAAAATAATATCCGGAAAGTCTTTGATCCGTTCAATTTTTCCATAAAACTGTTCCTGTCAGCATTTATCAAAAACTGTTTAGATCAAGCTCTTCTCGATATTATTTCGAGCCGATTTCTTGCAGGTACCCTTAAAAACATGTTTTAAACATAATGAACGGTTCAGATCATCAAAATAAAGGATCCCTCATTAGAAGCGGCGGACTATATATGTATGAGTGAGCTTCTAATAAGGGATCCCCTATTTTGCTACGGTGTGGACCTCCTACTTCTTGATCAAATTATGATGATCTGAACCGTTCAATGTGTTTAAAACGTGTTTTTAAGGGTACCCGTAAGAGATCGGCTCAAAATAATATCCGGAAAGTCTTTGATCCGTTCAATTTTTCATAAAACTGTTCCTGTCAGCATTTATCAAAAACTGTTTAGATCAAGCTCTTCTCGATATTATTTCGAGCCGATTTCTTGCAGGTACCCTTAATAACATGTTTTAAACATAATGAACGGTTCAGATCATCAAAATAAAGGATCCCTCATTAGAAGCGCGGACTATATATGTATGAGTGAGCTTCTAATAAGGGATTCCCTATTTTGTTACGGTGTGGACCTCCTACTTCTTGATCAAATTATGATGATCTGAACCGTTCAATGTGTTTAAAACGTGTTTTTAAGGGTACCCGTATGAGATCGGCTCAAAATAATATCCGGAAAGTCTTTGATCCGTTCAATTTTTTCATAAAACTGTTCCTGTCAGCATTTATCAAAAACTGTTTAGATCAAGCTCTTCTCGATATTATTTCGAGCCGATTTCTTGCAGGTACCCTTAAAAACATGTTTTAAACATAATGAACGGTTCAGATCATCAAAATAAAGGATCCCTCATTAGAAGCGCGGACGACATATGTATGAGTGAGCTTCTAATAAGGGATCCCCTATTTTGCTACGGTGTGGACCTCCTACTTCTTGATCAAATTATGATGATCTGAACCGTTCAATGTGTTTAAAACGTGTTATTAAGGGTACCCGTAAGAGATCGGCTCAAAATAATATCCGGAAAGTCTTTGATCCGTTCAATTTTTCCATAAAACTGTTCCTGTCAGCATTTATCAAAAACTGTTTAGATCAAGCTCTTCTCGATATTATTTCGAGCCGATTTCTTTAAGGTACCCTTAAAAACATGTTTTAAACATAATGAACGGTTCAGATCATCAAAATAAAGGATCCCTCATTAGAAGCGCCGGACTATATATGTATGAGTGAGCTTCTAATAAGGGATCCCCTATTTTGCTACGGTGTGGACCTCCTACTTCTTGATCAAATTATGATGATCTGAACCGTTCAATGTGTTTAAAACGTGTTTTTAAGGGTACCCGTAAGAGATCGGCTCAAAATAATATCCGGAAAGTCTTTGATCCGTTCAATTTTTCATAAAACTGTTCCTGTCAGCATTTATCAAAAACTGTTTAGATCAAGCTCTTCTCGATATTATTTTGAGCCGATTTCTTGCAGGTACCCTTAAAAACATGTTTTAAACATAATGAACGGTTCAGATCATCAAAATAAAGGATCCCTCATTAGAAGCGGCGGACTACATATGTATGAGTGAGCTTCTAATAAGGGATCCCCTATTTTGCTACGGTGTGGACCTCCTACTTCTTGATCAAATTATGATGATCTGAACCGTTCAATGTGTTTAAAACGTGTTTTTAAGGGTACCCGTAAGAGATCGGCTCAAAATAATATCAGGAAAGTCTTTGATCCGTTCAATTTTTCATAAAACTGTTCCTGTCAGCATTTATCAAAAACTGTTTAGATCAAGCTCTTCTCGATATTATTTCGAGCCGATTTCTTGCAGGTACCCTTAAAAACATGTTTTAAACATAATGAACGGTTCAGATCATCAAAATAAAGGATCCCTCATTAGAAGCGCGGACTATATATGTATGAGTGAGCTTCTAATAAGGGATCCCCTATTTTGCTACGGTGTGGACCTCCTACTTCTTGATCAAATTATGATGATCTGAACCGTTCAATGTGTTTAAAACGTGTTTTTAAGGGTACCCGTAAGAGATCGGCTCAAAATAATATCCGGAAAGTCTTTGATCCGTTCAATTTTTTCATAAAACTGTTCCTGTCAGCATTTATCAAAAACTGTTTAGATCAAGCTCTTCTCGATATTATTTCGAGCCGATTTCTTGCAGGTACCCTTAAAAACATGTTGTAAACATAATGAACGGTTCAGATCATCAAAATAAAGGATCCCTCATTAGAAGCGCGGACTATATATGTATGAGTGAGCTTCTAATAAGGGATCCCCTATTTTGCTACGGTGTGGACCTCCTACTTCTTGATCAAATTATGATGATCTGAACCGTTCAATGTGTTTAAAACGTGTTTTTAAGGGTACCCGTAAGAGATCGGCTCAAAATAATATCCGGAAAGTCTTTGATCCGTTCAATTTTTTCATAAAACTGTTCCAGTCAGCATTTATCAAAAACTGTTTAGATCAAGCTCTTCTCGATATTATTTCGAGCCGATTTCTTGCAGGTACCCTTAAAAACATGTTTTAAACATAATGAACGGTTCAGATCATCAAAATAAAGGATCCCTCAGTAGAAGCGGCGGACTATATATGTATGAGTGAGCTTCTAATAAGGGATCCCCTATTTTGCTACGGTGTGGACCTCCTACTTCTTGATCAAATTATGATGATCTGAACCGTTCAATGTGTTTAAAACGTGTTTTTAAGGGTACCCGTAAGAGATCGGCTCAAAATAATATCCGGAAAGTCTTTGATCCGTTCAATTTTTCATAAAACTGTTCCTGTCAGCATTTATCAAAAACTGTTTAGATCAAGCTCTTCTCGATATTATTTCGAGCCAATTTCTTGCAGGTACCCTTAAAAACATGTTTTAAACATAATGAACGGTTCAGATCATCAAAATAAAGGATCCCTCATTAGAAGCGCGGACTATATATGTATGAGTGAGCTTCTAATAAGGGATCCCCTATTTTGCTACGGTGTGGACCTCCTACTTCTTGATCAAATTATGATGATCTGAACCGTTCAATGTGTTTAAAACGTGTTTTTAAGGGTACCCGTAAGAGATCGGCTCAAAATAATATCCGGAAAGTCTTTGATCCGTTCAATTTTTCATAAAACTGTTCCTGTCAGCATTTATCAAAAACTGTTTAGATCAAGCTCTTCTCGATATTATTTCGAGCCAATTTCTTGCAGGTACCCTTAAAAACATGTTTTAAACATAATGAACGGTTCAGATCATCAAAATAAAGGATCCCTCATTAGAAGCGCGGACTATATATGTATGAGTGAGCTTCTAATAAGGGATCCCCTATTTTGCTACGGTGTGGACCTCCTACTTCTTGATCAAATTATGATGATCTGAACCGTTCAATGTGTTTAAAACGTGTTTTTAAGGGTACCCGTAAGAGATCGGCTCAAAATAATATCCGGAAAGTCTTTGATCCGTTCAATTTTTCCATAAAACTGTTCCTGTCAGCATTTATCAAAAACTGTTTAGATCAAGCTCTTCTCGATATTATTTCGAGCCGATTTCTTACAGGTACCCTTAAAAACATGTTTTAAACATAATGAACGGTTCAGATCATCAAAATAAAGGATCCCTCATTAGAAGCGCGGACGACATATGTATGAGTGAGCTTCTAATAAGGGATCCCCTATTTTGCTACGGTGTGGACCTCCTACTTCTTGATCAAATTATGATGATCTGAACCGTTCAATGTGTTTAAAACGTGTTTTTAAGGGTACCCGTAAGAGATCGGCTCAAAATAATATCCGGAAAGTCTTTGATCCGTTCAATTTTTCCATAAAACTGTTCCTGTCAGCATTTATCAAAAACTGTTTAGATCAAGCTCTTCTCGATATTATTTCGAGCCGATTTCTTGCAGGTACCCTTAAAAACATGTTTTAAACATAATGAACGGTTCAGATCATCAAAATAAAGGATCCCTCATTAGAAGCGGCGGACTATATATGTATGAGTGAGCTTCTAATAAGGGATCCCCTATTTTGCTACGGTGTGGACCTCCTACTTCTTGATCAAATTATGATGATCTGAACCGTTCAATGTGTTTAAAACGTGTTTTTAAGGGTACCCGTAAGAGATCGGCTCAAAATAATATCCGGAAAGTCTTTGATCCGTTCAATTTTTCATAAAACTGTTCCTGTCAGCATTTATCAAAAACTGTTTAGATCAAGCTCTTCTCGATATTATTTTGAGCCGATTTCTTGCAGGTACCCTTAAAAACATGTTTTAAACATAATGAACGGTTCAGATCATCAAAATAAAGGATCCCTCATTAGAAGCGGCGGACTATATATGTATGAGTGAGCTTCTAATAAGGGATCCCCTATTTTGCTACGGTGTGGACCTCCTACTTCTTGATCAAATTATGATGATCTGAACCGTTCAATGTGTTTAAAACGTGTTTTTAAGGGTACCCGTAAGAGATCGGCTCAAAATAATATCAGGAAAGTCTTTGATCCGTTCAATTTTTCATAAAACTGTTCCTGTCAGCATTTATCAAAAACTGTTTAGATCAAGCTCTTCTCGATATTATTTCGAGCCGATTTCTTGCAGGTACCCTTAAAAACATGTTTTAAACATAATGAACGGTTCAGATCATCAAAATAAAGGATCCCTCATTAGAAGCGCGGACTATATATGTATGAGTGAGCTTCTAATAAGGGATCCCCTATTTTGCTACGGTGTGGACCTCCTACTTCTTGATCAAATTATGATGATCTGAACCGTTCAATGTGTTTAAAACGTGTTTTTAAGGGTACCCGTAAGAGATCGGCTCAAAATAATATCCGGAAAGTCTTTGATCCGTTCAATTTTTTCATAAAACTGTTCCTGTCAGCATTTATCAAAAACTGTTTAGATCAAGCTCTTCTCGATATTATTTCGAGCCGATTTCTTGCAGGTACCCTTAAAAACATGTTGTAAACATAATGAACGGTTCAGATCATCAAAATAAAGGTCCCTCATTAGAAGCGCGGACTATATATGTATGAGTGAGCTTCTAATAAGGGATCCCCTATTTTGCTACGGTGTGGACCTCCTACTTCTTGATCAAATTATGATGATCTGAACCGTTCAATGTGTTTAAAACGTGTTTTTAAGGGTACCCGTAAGAGATCGGCTCAAAATAATATCCGGAAAGTCTTTGATCCGTTCAATTTTTTCATAAAACTGTTCCAGTCAGCATTTATCAAAAACTGTTTAGATCAAGCTCTTCTCGATATTATTTCGAGCCGATTTCTTGCAGGTACCCTTAAAAACATGTTTTAAACATAATGAACGGTTCAGATCATCAAAATAAAGGATCCCTCAGTAGAAGCGGCGGACTATATATGTATGAGTGAGCTTCTAATAAGGGATCCCCTATTTTGCTACGGTGTGGACCTCCTACTTCTTGATCAAATTATGATGATCTGAACCGTTCAATGTGTTTAAAACGTGTTTTTAAGGGTACCCGTAAGAGATCGGCTCAAAATAATATCCGGAAAGTCTTTGATCCGTTCAATTTTTCATAAAACTGTTCCTGTCAGCATTTATCAAAAACTGTTTAGATCAAGCTCTTCTCGATATTATTTCGAGCCGATTTCTTGCAGGTACCCTTAAAAACATGTTTTAAACATAATGAACGGTTCAGATCATCAAAATAAAGGATCCCTCATTAGAAGCGCGGACTATATATGTATGAGTGAGCTTCTAATAAGGGATCCCCTATTTTGCTACGGTGTGGACCTCCTACTTCTTGATCAAATTATGATGATCTGAACCGTTCAATGTGTTTAAAACGTGTTTTTAAGGGTACCCGTAAGAGATCGGCTCAAAATAATATCCGGAAAGTCTTTGATCCGTTCAATTTTTCCATAAAACTGTTCCTGTCAGCATTTATAAAAAACTGTTTAGATCAAGCTCTTCTCGATATTATTTCGAGCCGATTTCTTACAGGTACCCTTAAAAACATGTTTTAAACATAATGAACGGTTCAGATCATCAAAATAAAGGATCCCTCATTAGAAGCGCGGACTATATATGTATGAGTGAGCTTCTAATAAGGGATCCCCTATTTTGCTACGGTGTGGACCTCCTACTTCTTGATCAAATTATGATGATCTGAACCGTTCAATGTGTTTAAAACGTGTTTTTAAGGGTACCCGTAAGAGATCGGCTCAAAATAATATCCGGAAAGTCTTTGATCCGTTCAATTTTTTCATAAAACTGTTCCAGTCAGTATTTATCAAAAACTGTTTAGATCAAGCTCTTCTCGATATTATTTCGAGCCGATTTCTTGCAGGTACCCTTAAAAACATGTTTTAAACATAATGAACGGTTCAGATCATCAAAATAAAGGATCCCTCAGTAGAAGCGGCGGACTATATATGTATGAGTGAGCTTCTAATAAGGGATCCCCTATTTTGCTACGGTGTGGACCTCCTACTTCTTGATCAAATTATGATGATCTGAACCGTTCAATGTGTTTAAAACGTGTTTTTAAGGGTACCCGTAAGAGATCGGCTCAAAATAATATCCGGAAAGTCTTTGATCCGTTCAATTTTTCATAAAACTGTTCCTGTCAGCATTTATCAAAAACTGTTTAGATCAAGCTCTTCTCGATATTATTTCGAGCCGATTTCTTGCAGGTACCCTTAAAAACATGTTTTAAACATAATGAACGGTTCAGATCATCAAAATAAAGGATCCCTCATTAGAAGCGCGGACGATATATGTATGAGTGAGCTTCTAATAAGGGATCCCCTATTTTGCTACGGTGTGGACCTCCTACTTCTTGATCAAATTATGATGATCTGAACCGTTCAATGTGTTTAAAACGTGTTTTTAAGGGTACCCGTAAGAGATCGGCTCAAAATAATATCCGGAAAGTCTTTGATCCGTTCAATTTTTCCATAAAACTGTTCCTGTCAGCATTTATCAAAAACTGTTTAGATCAAGCTCTTCTCGATATTATTTCGAGCCGATTTCTTGCAGGTACCCTTAAAAACATGTTTTAAACATAATGAACGGTTCAGATCATCAAAATAAAGGATCCCTCATTAGAAGCAGCGGACTATATATGTATGAGTGAGCTTCTAATAAGGGATCCCCTATTTTGCTACGGTGTGGACCTCCTACTTCTTGATCAAATTATGATGATCTGAACCGTTCAATGTGTTTAAAACGTGTTTTTAAGGGTACCCGTAAGAGATCGGCTCAAAATAATATCCGGAAAGTCTTTGATCCGTTCAATTTTTCATAAAACTGTTCCTGTCAGCATTTATCAAAAACTGTTTAGATCAAGCTCTTCTCGATATTATTTCGAGCCGATTTCTTGCAGGTACCCTTAAAAACATGTTTTAAACATAATGAACGGTTCAGATCATCAAAATAAAGGATCCCTCATTAGAAGCGGCGGACTATATATGTATGAGTGAGCTTCTAATAAGGGATCCCCTATTTTGCTACGGTGTGGACCTCCTACTTCTTGATCAAATTATGATGATCTGAACCGTTCAATGTGTTTAAAACGTGTTTTTAAGGGTACCCGTAAGAGATCGGCTCAAAATAATATCCGGAAAGTCTTTGATCCGTTCAATTTTTTCATAAAACTGTTCCTGTCAGCATTTATCAAAAACTGTTTAGATCAAGCTCTTCTCGATATTATTTCGAGCCGATTTCTTGCAGGTACCCTTAAAAACATGTTTTAAACATAATGAACGGTTCAGATCATCAAAATAAAGGATCCCTCATTAGAAGCGGCGGACTATATATGTATGAGTGAGCTTCTAATAAGGGATTCCCTATTTTGCTACGGTGTGGACCTCCTACTTCTTGATCAAATTATGATGATCTGAACCGTTCAATGTGTTTAAAACGTGTTTTTAAGGGTACCCGTAAGAGATCGGCTCAAAATAATATCCGGAAAGTCTTTGATCCGTTCAATTTTTCATAAAACTGTTCCTATCAGCATTTATCAAAAACTGTTTAGATCAAGCTCTTCTCGATATTATTTCGAGCCGATTTCTTGCAGGTACCCTTAAAAACATGTTTTAAACATAATGAACGGTTCAGATCATCAAAATAAAGGATCCCTCATTAGAAGCCGCGGACTATATATGTATGAGTGAGCTTCTAATAAGGGCTCCCCTATTTTGCTACGGTGTGGACCTCCTACTTCTTGATCAAATTATGATGATCTGAACCGTTCAATGTGATTAAAACGTGTTTTTAAGGGTACCCGTAAGAGATCGGCTCAAAATAATATCCGGAAAGTCTTTGATCCGTTCAATTTTTCATAAAACTGTTCCTGTCAGCATTTATCAAAAACTGTTTAGATCAAGCTCTTCTCGATATTATTTCGAGCCGATTTCTTGCAGGTACCCTTAAAAACATGTTTTAAACATAATGAACGGTTCAGATCATCAAAATAAAGGATCCCTCATTAGAAGCGGCGGACTATATATGTATGAGTGAGCTTCTAATAAGGGATCCCCTATTTTGCTACGGTGTGGACCTCCTACTTCTTGATCAAATTATGATGATCTGAACCGTTCAATGTGTTTAAAACGTGTTTTTAAGGGTACCCGTAAGAGATCGGCTCAAAATAATATCCGGAAAGTCTTTGATCCGTTCAATTTTTCATAAAACTGTTCCTGTCAGCATTTATCAAAAACTGTTTAGATCAAGCTCTTCTCGATATTATTTCGAGCCGATTTCTTGCAGGTACCCTTAAAAACATGTTTTAAACATAATGAACGGTTCAGATCATCAAAATAAAGGATCCCTCATTAGAAGCGCCGGACTATATATGTATGAGTGAGCTTCTAATAAGGGATCCCCTATTTTGCTACGGTGTGGACCTCCTACTTCTTGATCAAATTATGACGATCTGAACCGTTCAATGTGTTTAAAACGTGTTTTTAAGGGTACCCGTAAGAGATCGGCTCAAAATAATATCCGGAAAGTCTTTGATCCGTTCAATTTTTTCATAAAACTGTTCCTGTCAGCATTTATCAAAAACTGTTTAGATCAAGCTCTTCTCGATATTATTTCGAGCCGATTTCTTGCAGGTACCCATAAAAACATGTTTTAAACATAATGAACGGTTCAGATCATCAAAATAAAGGATCCCTCATTAGAAGCGCGGACTATATATGTATGAGTGAGCTTCTAATAAGGGATCCCCTATTTTGCTACGGTGTGGACCTCCTACTTCTTGATCAAATTATGATGATCTGAACCGTTCAATGTGTTTAAAACGTGTTTTTAAGGGTACCCGTAAGAGATCGGCTCAAAATAATATCCGGAAAGTCTTTGATCCGTTCAATTTTTTCATAAAACTGTTCCTGTCAGCATTTATCAAAAACTGTTTAGATCAAGCTCTTCTCGATATTATTTCGAGCCGATTTCTTGCAGGTACCCTTAAAAACATGTTTTAAACATAATGAACGGTTCAGATCATCAAAATAAAGGATCCCTCATTAGAAGCGGCGGACTATATATGTATGAGTGAGCTTCTAATAAGGGATCCCCTATTTTGCTACGGTGTGGACCTCCTACTTCTTGATCAAATTATGATGATCTGAACCGTTCAATGTGTTTAAAACGTGTTTTTAAGGGTACCCGTAAGAGATTGGCTCAAAATAATATCCGGAAAGTCTTTGATCCGTTCAATTTTTTCATAAAACTGTTCCTGTCAGCATTTATCAAAAACTGTTTAGATCAAGCTCTTCTCGATATTATTTCGAGCCGATTTCTTGCAGGTACCCTTAAAAACATGTTTTAAACATAATGAACGGTTCAGATCATCAAAATAAAGGATCCCTCATTAGAAGCGGCGGACTATATATGTATGAGTGAGATTCTAATAAGGGATCCCCTATTTTGCTACGGTGTGGACCTCCTACTTCTTGATCAAATTATGATGATCTGAACCGTTCAATGTGTTTAAAACGTGTTTTTAAGGGTACCCGTAAGAGATCGGCTCAAAATAATATCCGGAAAGTCTTTGATCCGTTCAATTTTTTCATAAAACTGTTCCTGTCAGCATTTATCAAAAACTGTTTAGATCAAGCTTTTCTCGATATTATTTCGAGCCGATTTCTTGCAGGTACCCTTAAAAACATGTTTTAAACATAATGAACGGTTCAGATCATCAAAATAAAGGATCCCTCATTAGAAGCGGCGGACTATATATGTATGAGTGAGCTTCTAATAAGGGATCCCCTATTTTGCTACGGTGTGGACCTCCTACTTCTTGATCAAATTATGATGATCTGAACCGTTCAATGTGTTTAAAACGTGTTTTTAAGGGTACCCGTAAGAGATCGGCTCAAAATAATATCCGGAAAGTCTTTGATCCGTTCAATTTTTTCATAAAACTGTTCCTGTCAGCATTTATCAAAAACTGTTTAGATCAAGCTCTTCTCGATATTATTTCGAGCCGATTTCTTGCAGGTACCCTTAAAAACATGTTTTAAATATAATGAACGGTTCAGATCATCAAAATAAAGGATCCCTCATTAGAAGCGGCGGACTATATATGTATGAGTGAGCTTCTAATAAGGGATCCCCTATTTTGCTACGGTGTGGACCTCCTACTTCTTGATCAAATTATGATGATCTGAACCGTTCAATGTGTTTAAAATGTGTTTTTAAGGGTACCCGTAAGAGATCGGCTCAAAATAATATCCGGAAAGTCTTTGATCCGTTCAATTTTTCATAAAACTGTTCATGTCAGCATTTATCAAAAACTGTTTAGATCAAGCTCTTCTCGATATTATTTCGAGCCGATTTCTTGCAGGTACCCTTAAAAACATGTTTTAAACATAATGAACGGTTCAGATCATCAAAATAAAGGATCCCTCATTAGAAGCGGCGGACTATATATGTATGAGTGAGCTTCTAATAAGGGATCCCCTATTTTGCTACGGTGTGGACCTCCTACTTCTTGATCAAATTATGACGATCTGAACCGTTCAATGTGTTTAAAACGTGTTTTTAAGGGTACCCGTAAGAGATCGGCTCAAAATAATATCCGGAAAGTCTTTGATCCGTTCAATTTTTTCATAAAACTGTTCCTGTCAGCATTTATCAAAAACTGTTTAGATCAAGCTCTTCTCGATATTATTTCGAGCCGATTTCTTGCAGGTACCCATAAAAACATGTTTTAAACATAATGAACGGTTCAGATCATCAAAATAAAGGATCCCTCATTAGAAGCGCGGACTATATATGTATGAGTGAGCTTCTAATAAGGGATCCCCTATTTTGCTACGGTGTGGACCTCCTACTTCTTGATCAAATTATGATGATCTGAACCGTTCAATGTGTTTAAAACGTGTTTTTAAGGGTACCCGTAAGAGATCGGCTCAAAATAATATCCGGAAAGTCTTTGATCCGTTCAATTTTTTCATAAAACTGTTCCTGTCAGCATTTATCAAAAACTGTTTAGATCAAGCTCTTCTCGATATTATTTCGAGCCGATTTCTTGCAGGTACCCTTAAAAACATGTTTTAAACATAATGAACGGTTCAGATCATCAAAATAAAGGATCCCTCATTAGAAGCGGCGGACTATATATGTATGAGTGAGCTTCTAATAAGGGATCCCCTATTTTGCTACGGTGTGGACCTCCTACTTCTTGATCAAATTATGATGATCTGAACCGTTCAATGTGTTTAAAACGTGTTTTTAAGGGTACCCGTAAGAGATTGGCTCAAAATAATATCCGGAAAGTCTTTGATCCGTTCAATTTTTTCATAAAACTGTTCCTGTCAGCATTTATCAAAAACTGTTTAGATCAAGCTCTTCTCGATATTATTTCGAGCCGATTTCTTGCAGGTACCCTTAAAAACATGTTTTAAACATAATGAACGGTTCAGATCATCAAAATAAAGGATCCCTCATTAGAAGCGGCGGACTATATATGTATGAGTGAGATTCTAATAAGGGATCCCCTATTTTGCTACGGTGTGGACCTCCTACTTCTTGATCAAATTATGATGATCTGAACCGTTCAATGTGTTTAAAACGTGTTTTTAAGGGTACCCGTAAGAGATCGGCTCAAAATAATATACGGAAAGTCTTTGATCCGTTCAATTTTTTCATAAAACTGTTCCTGTCAGCATTTATCAAAAACTGTTTAGATCAAGCTTTTCTCGATATTATTTCGAGCCGATTTCTTGCAGGTACCCTTAAAAACATGTTTTAAACATAATGAACGGTTCAGATCATCAAAATAAAGGATCCCTCATTAGAAGCGGCGGACTATATATGTATGAGTGAGCTTCTAATAAGGGATCCCCTATTTTGCTACGGTGTGGACCTCCTACTTCTTGATCAAATTATGATGATCTGAACCGTTCAATGTGTTTAAAACGTGTTTTTAAGGGTACCCGTAAGAGATCGGCTCAAAATAATATCCGGAAAGTCTTTGATCCGTTCAATTTTTTCATAAAACTGTTCCTGTCAGCATTTATCAAAAACTGTTTAGATCAAGCTCTTCTCGATATTATTTCGAGCCGATTTCTTGCAGGTACCCTTAAAAACATGTTTTAAACATAATGAACGGTTCAGATCATCAAAATAAAGGATCCCTCATTAGAAGCGGCGGACTATATATGTATGAGTGAGCTTCTAATAAGGGATCCCCTATTTTGCTACGGTGTGGACCTCCTACTTCTTGATCAAATTATGATGATCTGAACCGTTCAATGTGTTTAAAACGTGTTTTTAAGGGTACCCGTAAGAGATCGGCTCAAAATAATATCCGGAAATTCTTTGATCCGTTCAATTTTTTCATAAAACTGTTCCTGCCAGCATTTATCAAAAACTGTTTAGATCAAGCTCTTCTCGATATTATTTCGCGCCGATTTCTTGCAGGTACCCTTAAAAACATGTTTTAAACATAATGAACGGTTCAGATCATCAAAATAAAGGATCCCTCATTAGAAGCCGCGGACTATATATGTATGAGTGAGCTTCTAATAAGGGATCCCCTATTTTGCTACGGTGTGGACCTCCTACTTCTTGATCAAATTATGATGATCTGAACCGTTCAATGTGTTTAAAACGTGTTTTTAAGGGTACCCGTAAGAGATCGGCTCAAAATAATATCCGGAAAGTCTTTGATCCGTTCAATTTTTCATAAAACTGTTCCTGTCAGCATTTATCAAAAACTGTTTAGATCAAGCTCTTCTCGATATTATTTCGAGCCGATTTCTTGCAGGTACCCTTAAAAACATGTTTTACACATAATGAACGGTTCAGATCATCAAAATAAAGGATCCCTCATTAGAAGCGGCGGACTATATATGTATGAGTGAGCTTCTAATAAGGGATCCCCTATTTTGCTACGGTGTGGACCTCCTACTTCTTGATCAAATTATGATGATCTGAACCGTTCAATGTGTTTAAAACGTGTTTTTAAGGGTACCCGTAAGAGATCGGCTCAAAATAATATCCGGAAAGTCTTTGATCCGTTCAATTTTTTCATAAAACTGTTCCTGTCAGCATTTATCAAAAACTGTTTAGATCAAGCTCTTCTCGATATTATTTCGAGCCGATTTCTTGCAGGTACCCTTAAAAACATGTTTTAAACATAATGAACGGTTCAGATCATCAAAATAAAGGATCCCTCATTAGAAGCGGCGGACTATATATGTATGAGTGAGCTTCTAATAAGGGATCCCCTATTTTGCTACGGTGTGGACCTCCTACTTCTTGATCAAATTATGATGATCTGAACCGTTCAATGTGTTTAAAACGTGTTTTTAAGGGTACCCGTAAGAGATCGGCTCAAAATAATATCCGGAAATTCTTTGATCCGTTCAATTTTTCCATAAAACTGTTCCTGTCAGCATTTATCAAAAACTGTTTAGATCAAGCTCTTCTCGATATTATTTCGAGCCGATTTCTTGCAGGTACCCTTAAAAACATGTTTTAAACATAATGAACGGTTCAGATCATCAAAATAAAGGATCCCTCATTAGAAGCCGCGGACTATATATGTATGAGTGAGCTTCTAATAAGGGATCCCCTATTTTGCTACGGTGTGGACCTCCTACTTCTTGATCAAATTATGATGATCTGAACCGTTCAATGTGTTTAAAACGTGTTTTTAAGGGTACCCGTAAGAGATCGGCTCAAAATAATATCCGGAAAGTCTTTGATCCGTTCAATTTTTCATAAAACTGTTCCTGTCAGCATTTATCAAAAACTGTTTAGATCAAGCTCTTCTCGATATTATTTCGAGCCGATTTCTTGCAGGTACCCTTAAAAACATGTTTTAAACATAATGAACGGTTCAGATCATCAAAATAAAGGATCCCTCATTAGAAGCGGCGGACTATATATGTATGAGTGAGCTTCTAATAAGGGATCCCCTATTTTGCTACGGTGTGGACCTCCTACTTCTTGATCAAATTATGATGATCTGAACCGTTCAATGTGTTTAAAACGTGTTTTTAAGGGTACCCGTAAGAGATCGGCTCAAAATAATATCCGGAAAGTCTTTGATCCGTTCAATTTTTTCATAAAACTGTTCCTGTCAGCATTTATCAAAAACTGTTTAGATCAAGCTCTTCTCGATATTATTTCGAGCCGATTTCTTGCAGGTACCCTTAAAAACATGTTTTAAACATAATGAACGGTTCAGATCATCAAAATAAAGGATCCCTCATTAGAAGCGGCGGACTATATATGTATGAGTGAGCTTCTAATAAGGGATCCCCTATTTAGCTACGGTGTGGACCTCCTACTTCTTGATCAAATTATGATGATCTGAACCGTTCAATGTGTTTAAAACGTGTTTTTAAGGGTACCCGTAAGAGATCGGCTCAAAATAATATCCGGAAATTCTTTGATCCGTTCAATTTTTTCATAAAACTGTTCCTGTCAGCATTTATCAAAAACTGTTTAGATCAAGCTCTTCTCGATATTATTTCGAGCCGATTTCTTGCAGGTACCCTTAAAAACATGTTTTAAACATAATGAACGGTTCAGATCATCAAAATAAAGGATCCCTCATTAGAAGCCGCGGACTATATATGTATGAGTGAGCTTCTAATAAGGGATCCCCTATTTTGCTACGGTGTGGACCTCCTACTTCTTGATCAAATTATGATGATCTGAACCGTTCAATGTGTTTAAAACGTGTTTTTAAGGGTACCCGTAAGAGATCGGCTCAAAATAATATCCGGAAAGTCTTTGATCCGTTCAATTTTTCATAAAACTGTTCCTGTCAGCATTTATCAAAAACTGTTTAGATCAAGCTCTTCTCGATATTATTTCGAGCCGATTTCTTGCAGGTACCCTTAAAAACATGTTTTAAACATAATGAACGGTTCAGATCATCAAAATAAAGGATCCCTCATTAGAAGCGCGGACTATATATGTATGAGTGAGCTTCTAATAAGGGATCCCCTATTTTGCTACGGTGTGGACCTCCTACTTCTTGATCAAATTATGATGATCTGAACCGTTCAATGTGTTTAAAACGTGTTTTTAAGGGTACCCGTAAGAGATCGGCTCAAAATAATATCCGGAAAGTCTTTGATCCGTTCAATTTTTTCATAAAACTGTTCCTGTCAGCATTTATCAAAAACTGTTTAGATCAAGCTCTTCTCGATATTATTTCGAGCCGATTTCTTGCAGGTACCCTTAAAAACATGTTTTAAACATAATGAACGGTTCAGATCATCAAAATAAAGGATCCCTCATTAGAAGCGGCGGACTATATATGTATGAGTGAGCTTCTAATAAGGGATCCCCTATTTTGCTACGGTGTGGACCTCCTACTTCTTGATCAAATTATGATGATCTGAACCGTTCAATGTGTTTAAAACGTGTTTTTAAGGGTACCCGTAAGAGATCGGCTCAAAATAATATCCGGAAATTCTTTGATCCGTTCAATTTTTTCATAAAACTGTTCCTGTCAGCATTTATCAAAAACTGTTTAGATCAAGCTCTTCTCGATATTATTTCGAGCCGATTTCTTGCAGGTACCCTTAAAAACATGTTTTAAACATAATGAACGGTTCAGATCATCAAAATAAAGGATCCCTCATTAGAAGCGGCGGACTATATATGTATGAGTGAGCTTCTAATAAGGGATCCCCTATTTTGCTACGGTGTGGACCTCCTACTTCTTGATCAAATTATGATGATCTGAACCGTTCAATGTGTTTAAAACGTGTTTTTAAGGGTACCCGTAAGAGATCGGCTCAAAATAATATCCGGAAAGTCTTTGATCCGTTCAATTTTTTCATAAAACTGTTCCTGTCAGCATTTATCAAAAACTGTTTAGATCAAGCTCTTCTCGATATTATTTCGAGCCGATTTCTTGCAGGTACCCTTAAAAAAATGTTTTAAACATAATGAACGGTTCAGATCATCAAAATAAAGGATCCCTCATTAGAAGCGGCGGACTATATATGTATGAGTGAGCTTCTAATAAGGGATCCCCTATTTTGCTACGGTGTGGACCTCCTACTTCTTGATCAAATTATGATGATCTGAACCGTTCAATGTGTTTAAAACGTGTTTTTAAGGGTACCCGTAAGAGATCGGCTCAAAATAATATCCGGAAAGTCTTTGATCCGTTCAATTTTTCATAAAACTGTTCCTGTCAGCATTTATCAAAAACTGTTTAGATCAAGCTCTTCTCGATATTATTTCGAGCCGATTTCTTGCAGGTACCCTTAAAAACATGTTTTAAACATAATGAACGGTTCAGATCATCAAAATAAAGGATCCCTCATTAGAAGCGCCGGACTATATATGTATGAGTGAGCTTCTAATAAGGGATCCCCTATTTTGCTACGGTGTGGACCTCCTACTTCTTGATCAAATTATGATGATCTGAACCGTTCAATGTGTTTAAAACGTGTTTTTAAGGGTACCCGTAAGAGATCGGCTCAAAATAATATCCGGAAAGTCTTTGATCCGTTCAATTTTTTCATAAAACTGTTCCTGTCAGCATTTATCAAAAACTGTTTAGATCAAGCTCTTCTCGATATTATTTCGAGCCGATTTCTTGCAGGTACCCTTAAAAACATGTTTTAAACATAATGAACGGTTCAGATCATCAAAATAAAGGATCCCTCATTAGAAGCGGCGGACTATATATGTATGAGTGAGCTTCTAATAAGGGATCCCCTATTTTGCTACGGTGTGGACCTCCTACTTCTTGATCAAATTATGATGATCTGAACCGTTCAATGTGTTTAAAACGTGTTTTTAAGGGTACCCGTAAGAGATTGGCTCAAAATAATATCCGGAAAGTCTTTGATCCGTTCAATTTTTTCATAAAACTGTTCCTGTCAGCATTTATCAAAAACTGTTTAGATCAAGCTCTTCTCGATATTATTTCGAGCCGATTTCTTGCAGGTACCCTTAAAAACATGTTTTAAACATAATGAACGGTTCAGATCATCAAAATAAAGGATCCCTCATTAGAAGCGGCGGACTATATATGTATGAGTGAGATTCTAATAAGGGATCCCCTATTTTGCTACGGTGTGGACCTCCTACTTCTTGATCAAATTATGATGATCTGAACCGTTCAATGTGTTTAAAACGTGTTTTTAAGGGTACCCGTAAGAGATCGGCTCAAAATAATATCCGGAAAGTCTTTGATCCGTTCAATTTTTTCATAAAACTGTTCCTGTCAGCATTTATCAAAAACTGTTTAGATCAAGCTTTTCTCGATATTATTTCGAGCCGATTTCTTGCAGGTACCCTTAAAAACATGTTTTAAACATAATGAACGGTTCAGATCATCAAAATAAAGGATCCCTCATTAGAAGCGGCGGACTATATATGTATGAGTGAGCTTCTAATAAGGGATCCCCTATTTTGCTACGGTGTGGACCTCCTACTTCTTGATCAAATTATGATGATCTGAACCGTTCAATGTGTTTAAAACGTGTTTTTAAGGGTACCCGTAAGAGATCGGCTCAAAATAATATCCGGAAAGTCTTTGATCCGTTCAATTTTTTCATAAAACTGTTCCTGTCAGCATTTATCAAAAACTGTTTAGATCAAGCTCTTCTCGATATTATTTCGAGCCGATTTCTTGCAGGTACCCTTAAAAACATGTTTTAAACATAATGAACGGTTCAGATCATCAAAATAAAGGATCCCTCATTAGAAGCGGCGGACTATATATGTATGAGTGAGCTTCTAATAAGGGATCTCCTATTTTGCTACGGTGTGGACCTCCTACTTCTTGATCAAATTATGATGATCTGAACCGTTCAATGTGTTTAAAACGTGTTTTTAAGGGTACCCGTAAGAGATCGGCTCAAAATAATATCCGGAAAGTCTTTGACCCGTTCAATTTTTCATAAAACTGTTCCTGTCAGCATTTATCAAAAACTGTTTAGATCAAGCTCTTCTCGATATTATTTCGAGCCGATTTCTTGCAGGTACCCTTAAAAACATGTTTTAAACATAATGAACGGTTCAGATCATCAAAATAAAGGATCCCTCATTAGAAGCGGCGGACTATATATGTATGAGTGAGCTTCTAATAAGGGATCCCCTATTTTGCTACGGTGTGGACCTCCTACTTCTTGATCAAATTATGATGATCTGAACCGTTCAATGTGTTTAAAACGTGTTTTTAAGGGTACCCGTAAGAGATCGGCTCAAAATAATATCCGGAAAGTCTTTGATCCGTTCAATTTTTTCATAAAACTGTTCCTGTCAGCATTTATCAAAAACTGTTTAGATCAAGCTCTTCTCGATATTATTTCGAGCCGATTTCTTGCAGGTACCCTTAAAAACATGTTTTAAACATAATGAACGGTTCAGATCATCAAAATAAAGGATCCCTCATTAGAAGCGGCGGACTATATATGTATGAGTGAGCTTCTAATAAGGGATCCCCTATTTTGCTACGGTGTGGACCTCCTACTTCTTGATCAAATTATGATGATCTGAACCGTTCAATGTGTTTAAAACGTGTTTTTAAGGGTACCCGTAAGAGATCGGCTCAAAATAATATCCGGAAATTCTTTGATCCGTTCAATTTTTTCATAAAACTGTTCCTGTCAGCATTTATCAAAAACTGTTTAGATCAAGCTCTTCTCGATATTATTTCGAGCCGATTTCTTGCAGGTACCCTTAAAAACATGTTTTAAACATAATGAACGGTTCAGATCATCAAAATAAAGGATCCCTCATTAGAAGCCGCGGACTATATATGTATGAGTGAGCTTCTAATAAGGGATCCCCTATTTTGCTACGGTGTGGACCTCCTACTTCTTGATCAAATTATGATGATCTGAACCGTTCAATGTGTTTAAAACGTGTTTTTAAGGGTACCCGTAAGAGATCGGCTCAAAATAATATCCGGAAAGTCTTTGATCCGTTCAATTTTTCATAAAACTGTTCCTGTCAGCATTTATCAAAAACTGTTTAGATCAAGCTCTTCTCGATATTATTTCGAGCCGATTTCTTGCAGGTACCCTTAAAAACATGTTTTAAACATAATGAACGGTTCATATCATCAAAATAAAGGATCCCTCATTAGAAGCGCGGACTATATATGTATGAGTGAGCTTCTAATAAGGGATCCCCTATTTTGCTACGGTGTGGACCTCCTACTTCTTGATCAAATTATGATGATCTGAACCGTTCAATGTGTTTAAAACGTGTTTTTAAGGGTACCCGTAAGAGATCGGCTCAAAATAATATCCGGAAAGTCTTTGATCCGTTCAATTTTTCATAAAACTGTTCCTGTCAGCATTTATCAAAAACTGTTTAGATCAAGCTCTTCTCGATATTATTTCGAGCCTATTTCTTGCAGGTACCCTTAAAAACATGTTTTAAACATAATGAACGGTTCAGATCATCAAAATAAAGGATCCCTCATTAAAAGCGCGGACTATATATGTATGAGTGAGCTTCTAATAAGGGATCCCCTATTTTGCTACGGTGTGGACCTCCTACTTCTTGATCAAATTATGATGATCTGAACCGTTCAATGTGTTTAAAACGTGTTTTTAAGGGTACCCGTAAGAGATCGGCTCAAAATAATATCCGGAAATTCTTTGATCCGTTCAATTTTTTCATAAAACTGTTCCTGTCAACATTTATCAAAAACTGTTTAGATCAAGCTCTTCTCGATATTATTTCGAGCCGATTTCTTGCAGGTACCCTTAAAAACATGTTTTAAACATAATGAACGGTTCAGATCATCAAAATAAAGGATCCCTCATTAGAAGCGGCGGACTATATATGTATGAGTGAGCTTCTAATAAGGGATCCCCTATTTTGCTACGGTGTGGACCTCCTACTTCTTGATCAAATTATGATGATCTGAACCGTTCAATGTGTTTAAAACGTGTTTTTAAGGGTACCCGTAAGAGATCGGCTCAAAATAATATCCGGAAATTCTTTGATCCGTTCAATTTTTTCATAAAACTGTTCCTGTCAGCATTTATCAAAAACTGTTTAGATCAAGCTCTTCTCGATATTATTTCGAGCCGATTTCTTGCAGGTACCCTTAAAAACATGTTTTAAACATAATGAACGGTTCAGATCATCAAAATAAAGGATCCCTCATTAGAAGCGGCGGACTATATATGTATGAGTGAGCTTCTAATAAGGGATCCCCTATTTTGCTACGGTGTGGACCTCCTACTTCTTGATCAAATTATGATGATCTGAACCGTTCAATGTGTTTAAAACGTGTTTTTAAGGGTACCCGTAAGAGATCGGCTCAAAATAATATCCGAAAATTCTTTGATCCGTTCAATTTTTTCATAAAACTGTTCCTGTCAGCATTTATCAAAAACTGTTTAGATCAAGCTCTTCTCGATATTATTTCGAGCCGATTTCTTGCAGGTACCCTTAAAAACATGTTTTAAACATAATGAACGGTTCAGATCATCAAAATAAAGGATCCCTCATTAGAAGCGCGGACTATATATGTATGAGTGAGCTTCTAATAAGGGATCCCCTATTTTGCTACGGTGTGGACCTCCTACTTCTTGATCAAATTATGATGATCTGAACCGTTCAATGTGTTTAAAACGTGTTTTTAAGGGTACCCGTAAGAGATCGGCTCAAAATAATATCCGGAAAGTCTTTGATCCGTTCAATTTTTCATAAAACTGTTCCTGTCAGCATTTATCAAAAACTGTTTAGATCAAGCTCTTCTCGATATTATTTCGAGCCTATTTCTTGCAGGTACCCTTAAAAACATGTTTTAAACATAATGAACGGTTCAGATCATCAAAATAAAGGATCCCTCATTAGAAGCGCGGACTATATATGTATGAGTGAGCTTCTAATAAGGGATCCCCTATTTTGCTACGGTGTGGACCTCCTACTTCTTGATCAAATTATGATGATCTGAACCGTTCAATGTGTTTAAAACGTGTTTTTAAGGGTACCCGTAAGAGATCGGCTCAAAATAATATCCGGAAATTCTTTGATCCGTTCAATTTTTTCATAAAACTGTTCCTGTCAGCATTTATCAAAAACTGTTTAGATCAAGCTCTTCTCGATATTATTTCGAGCCTATTTCTTGCAGGTACCCTTAAAAACATGTTTTAAACATAATGAACGGTTCAGATCATCAAAATAAAGGATCCCTCATTAGAAGCGGCGGACTATATATGTATGAGTGAGCTTCTAATAAGGGATCCCCTATTTTGCTACGGTGTGGACCTCCTACTTCTTGATCAAATTATGATGATCTGAACCGTTCAATGTGTTTAAAACGTGTTTTTAAGGGTACCCATAAGAGATCGGCTCAAAATAATATCCGGAAATTCTTTGATCCGTTCAATTTTTTCATAAAACTGTTCCTGTCAGCATTTATCAAAAACTGTTTAGATCAAGCTCTTCTCGGTATTATTTCGAGCCGATTTCTTGCAGGTACCCTTAAAAACATGTTTTAAACATAATGAACGGTTCAGATCATCAAAATAAAGGATCCCTCATTAGAAGCGGCGGACTATATATGTATGAGTGAGCTTCTAATAAGGGATCCCCTATTTTGCTACGGTGTGGACCTCCTACTTCTTGATCAAATTATGATGATCTGAACCGTTCAATGTGTTTAAAACGTGTTTTTAAGGGTACCCGTAAGAGATCGGCTCAAAATAATATCCGGAAAGTCTTTGATCCGTTCAATTTTTCATAAAACTGTTCCTGTCAGCATTTATCAAAAACTGTTTAGATCAAGCTCTTCTCGATATTATTTCGAGCCGATTTCTTGCAGGTACCCTTAAAAACATGTTTTAAACATAATGAACGGTTCAGATCATCAAAATAAAGGATCCCTCATTAGAAGCGGCGGACTATATATGTATGAGTGAGCTTCTAATAAGGGATCCCCTATTTTGCTACGGTGTGGACCTCCTACTTCTTGATCAAATTATGATGATCTGAACCGTTCAATGTGTTTAAAACGTGTTTTTAAGGGTACCCGTAAGAGATCGGCTCAAAATAATATCCGGAAAGTCTTTGATCCGTTCAATTTTTTCATAAAACTGTTCCTGTCAGCATTTATCAAAAACTGTTTAGATCAAGCTCTTCTCGATATTATTTCGAGCCGATTTCTTGCAGGTACCCTTAAAAACATGTTTTAAACATAATGAACGGTTCAGATCATCAAAATAAAGGATCCCTCATTAGAAGCGGCGGACTATATATGTATGAGTGAGCTTCTAATAAGGGATCCCCTATTTTGCTACGGTGTGGACCTCCTACTTCTTGATCAAATTATGATGATCTGAACCGTTCAATGTGTTTAAAACGTGTTTTTAAGGGTACCCGTAAGAGATCGGCTCAAAATAATATCCGGAAAGTCTTTGATCCGTTCAATTTTTTCATAAAACTGTTCCTGTCAGCATTTATCAAAAACTGTTTAGATCAAGCTCTTCTCGATATTATTTCGAGCCGATTTCTTGCAGGTACCCTTAAAAACATGTTTTAAACATAATGAACGGTTCAGATCATCAAAATAAAGGATCCCTCATTAGAAGCGGCGGACTATATATGTATGAGTGAGCTTCTAATAAGGGATCCCCTATTTTGCTACGGTGTGGACCTCCTACTTCTTGATCAAATTATGATGATCTGAACCGTTCAATGTGTTTAAAACGTGTTTTTAAGGGTACCCGTAAGAGATCGGCTCAAAATAATATCCGGAAATTCTTTGATCCGTTCAATTTTTTCATAAAACTGTTCCTGTCAGCATTTATCAAAAACTGTTTAGATCAAGCTCTTCTCGATATTATTTCGAGCCGATTTCTTGCAGGTACCCTTAAAAACATGTTTTAAACATAATGAACGGTTCAGATCATCAAAATAAAGGATCCCTCATTAGAAGCGCGGACTATATATGTATGAGTGAGCTTCTAATAAGTGATCCCCTATTTTGCTACGGTGTGGACCTCCTACTTCTTGATCAAATTATGATGATCTGAACCGTTCAATGTGTTTAAAACGTGTTTTTAAGGGTACCCGTAAGAGATCGGCTCAAAATAATATCCGGAAAGTCTTTGATCCGTTCAATTTTTCATAAAACTGTTCCTGTCAGCATTTATCAAAAACTGTTTAGATCAAGCTCTTGTCGATATTATTTCGAGCCTATTTCTTGCAGGTACCCTTAAAAACATGTTTTAAACATAATGAACGGTTCAGATCATCAAAATAAAGGATCCCTCATTAAAAGCGCGGACTATATATGTATGAGTGAGCTTCTAATAAGGGATCCCCTATTTTGCTACGGTGTGGACCTCCTACTTCTTGATCAAATTATGATGATCTGAACCGTTCAATGTGTTTAAAACGTGTTTTTAAGGGTACCCGTAAGAGATCGGCTCAAAATAATATCCGGAAATTCTTTGATCCGTTCAATTTTTTCATAAAACTGTTCCTGTCAACATTTATCAAAAACTGTTTAGATCAAGCTCTTCTCGATATTATTTCGAGCCGATTTCTTGCAGGTACCCTTAAAAACATGTTTTAAACATAATGAACGGTTCAGATCATCAAAATAAAGGATCCCTCATTAGAAGCCGCGGACTATATATGTATGAGTGAGCTTCTAATAAGGGATCCCCTATTTTGCTACGGTGTGGACCTCCTACTTCTTGATCAAATTATGATGATCTGAACCGTTCAATGTGTTTAAAACGTGTTTTTAAGGGTACCCGTAAGAGATCGGCTCAAAATAATATCCGGAAAGTCTTTGATCCGTTCAATTTTTCATAAAACTGTTCCTGTCAGCATTTATCAAAAACTGTTTAGATCAAGCTCTTCTCGATATTATTTCGAGCCGATTTCTTGCAGGTACCCTTAAAAACATGTTTTAAACATAATGAACGGTTCAGATCATCAAAATAAAGGATCCCTCATTAGAAGCGCGGACTATATATGTACGAGTGAGCTTCTAATAAGGGATCCCCTATTTTGCTACGGTGTGGACCTCCTACTTCTTGATCAAATTATGATGATCTGAACCGTTCAATGTGTTTAAAACGTGTTTTTAAGGGTACCCGTAAGAGATCGGCTCAAAATAATATCCGGAAAGTCTTTGATCCGTTCAATTTTTCATCAAACTGTTCCTGTCAGCATTTATCAAAAACTGTTTAGATCAAGCTCTTCTCGATATTATTTCGAGCCGATTTCTTGCAGGTACCCTTAAAAACATGTTTTAAACATAATGAACGGTTCAGATCATCAAAATAAAGGATCCCTCATTAGAAGCGCGGACTATATATGTATGAGTGAGCTTCTAATAAGGGATCCCCTATTTTGCTACGGTGTGGACCTCCTACTTCTTGATCAAATTATGATGATCTGAACCGTTCAATGTGCTTAAAACGTGTTTTTAAGGGTACCCGTAAGAGATCGGCTCAAAATAATATCCGGAAAGTCTTTGATCCGTTCAATTTTTCATAAAACTGTTCCCGTCAGCATTTATCAAAAACTGTTTAGATCAAGCTCTTCTCGATATTATTTCGAGCCGATTTCTTGCAGGTACCCTTAAAAACATGTTTCAAACATAATGAACGGTTCAGATCATCAAAATAAAAGATCCCTCATTAGAAGCGCGGACTATATATGTATGAGTGAGCTTCCAATAAGGGATCCCCTATTTTGCTACGGTGTGGACCTCCTACTTCTTGATCAAATTATGATGATCTGAACCGTTCAATGTGTTTAAAACGTGTTTTTAAGGGTACCCGTAAGAGATCGGCTCAAAATAATATCCGGAAAGTCTTTGATCCGTTCAATTTTTCATAAAACTGTTCCTGTCAGCATTTATCAAAAACTGTTTAGATCAAGCTCTTCTCGATATTATTTCGAGCCGATTTCTTGCAGGTACCCTTAAAAACATGTTTTAAACATAATGGACGGTTCAGATCATCAAAATAAAGGATCCCTCATTAGAAGCGGCGGACTATATATGTATGAGTGAGCCTCTAATAAGGGATCCCCTATTTTGCTACGGTGTGGACCTCCTACTTCTTGATCAAATTATGATGATCTGAACCGTTCAATGTGTTTAAAACGTGTTTTTAAGGGTACCCGTAAGAGATCGGCTCAAAATAATATCCGGAAAGTCTTTGATCCGTTCAATTTTTCATAAAACTGTTCCTGTCAGCATTTATCAAAAACTGTTTAGATCAAGCTCTTCTCGATATTATTTCGAGCCGATTTCTTGCAGGTACCCTTAAAAACATGTTTTAAACATAATGAACGGTTCAGATCATCAAAATAAAGGATCCCTCATTAGAAGCGCGGACTATATATGTATGAGTGAGCTTCTAATAAGGGATCCCCTATTTTGCTACGGTGTGGACCTCCTACTTCTTGATCAAATTATGATGATCTGAACCGTTCAATGTGTTTAAAACGTGTTTTTAAGGGTACCCGTAACAGATCGGCTCAAAATAATATCCGGAAAGTCTTTGATCCGTTCAATTTTTCATAAAACTGTTCCCGTCAGCATTTATCAAAAACTGTTTAGATCAAACTCTTCTCGATATTATTTCGAGCCGATTTCTTGCAGGTACCCTTAAAAACATGTTTTAAACATAATGAACGGTTCAGATCATCAAAATAAAGGATCCCTCATTAGAAGCGCGGACTATATATGTATGAGTGAGCTTCTAATAAGGGATCCCCTATTTTGCTACGGTGTGGACCTCCTACTTCTTGATCAAATTATGATGATCTGAACCGTTCAATGTGCTTAAAACGTGTTTTTAAGGGTACCCGTAAGAGATCGGCTCAAAATAATATCCGGAAAGTCTTTGATCCGTTCAATTTTTCATAAAACTGTTCCCGTCAGCATTTATCAAAAACTGTTTAGATCAAACTCTTCTCGATATTATTTCGAGCCGATTTCTTGCAGGTACCCTTAAAAACATGTTTTAAACATAATGGACGGTTCAGATCATCAAAATAAAGGATCCCTCATTAGAAGCGCGGACTATATATGTATGAGTGAGCTTCCAATAAGGGATCCCCTATTTTGCTACGGTGTGGACCTCCTACTTCTTGATCAAATTATGATGATCTGAACCGTTCAATGTGTTTAAAACGTGTTTTTAAGGGTACCCGTAAGAGATCGGCTCAAAATAATATCCGGAAAGTCTTTGATCCGTTCAATTTTTCATAAAACTGTTCCTGTCAGCATTTATCAAAAACTGTTTAGATCAAGCTCTTCTCGATATTATTTCGAGCCGATTTCTTGCAGGTACCCTTAAAAACATGTTTTAAACATAATGGACGGTTCAGATCATCAAAATAAAGGATCCCTCATTAGAAGCGGCGGACTATATATGTATGAGTGAGCCTCTAATAAGGGATCCCCTATTTTGCTACGGTGTGGACCTCCTACTTCTTGATCAAATTATGATGATCTGAACCGTTCAATGTGTTTAAAACGTGTTTTTAAGGGTACCCGTAAGAGATCGGCTCAAAATAATATCCGGAAAGTCTTTGATCCGTTCAATTTTTCATAAAACTGTTCCTGTCAGCATTTATCAAAAACTGTTTAGATCAAGCTCTTCTCGATATTATTTCGAGCCGATTTCTTGCAGGTACCCTTAAAAACATGTTTTAAACATAATGAACGGTTCAGATCATCAAAATAAAGGATCCCTCATTAGAAGCGCGGACTATATATGTATGAGTGAGCTTCTAATAAGGGATCCCCTATTTTGCTACGGTGTGGACCTCCTACTTCTTGATCAAATTATGATGATCTGAACCGTTCAATGTGTTTAAAACGTGTTTTTAAGGGTACCCGTAAGAGATCGGCTCAAAATAATATCCGGAAAGTCTTTGATCCGTTCAATTTTTCATAAAACTGTTCCTGTCAGCATTTATCAAAAACTGTTTAGATCAAGCTCTTCTCGATATTATTTCGAGCCGATTTCTTGCAGGTACCCTTAAAAACATGTTTTAAACATAATGAACGGTTCAGATCATCAAAATAAAGGATCCCTCATTAGAAGCGCGGACTATATATGTATGAGTGAGCTTCTAATAAGGGATCCCCTATTTTGCTACGGTGTGGACCTCTTACTTCTTGATCAAATTATGATGATCTGAACCGTTCAATGTGTTTAAAACGTGTTTTTAAGGGTACCCGTAAGAGATCGGCTCAAAATAATATCCGGAAAGTCTTTGATCCGTTCAATTTTTCATAAAACTGTTCCTGTCAGCATTTATCAAAAACTGTTTAGATCAAGCTCTTCTCGATATTATTTCGAGCCGATTTCTTGCAGGTACCCTCAAAAACATGTTTTAAACATAATGAACGGTTCAGATCATCAAAATAAAGGATCCCTCATTAGAAGCGCGGACTATATATGTATGAGTGAGCTTCTAATAAGGGATCCCCTATTTTGCTACGGTGTGGACCTCCTACTTCTTGATCAAATTATGATGATCTGAACCGTTCAATGTGTTTAAAACGTGTTTTTAAGGGTACCCGTAAGAGATCGGCTCAAAATAATATCCGGAAAGTCTTTGATCCGTTCAATTTTTCATAAAACTGTTCCTGTCAGCATTTATCAAAAACTGTTTAGATCAAGCTCTTCTCGATATTATTTCGAGCCGATTTCTTGCAGGTACCCTTAAAAACATGTTTTAAACATAATGAACGGTTCAGATCATCAAAATAAATGATCCCTCATTAGAAGCGCGGACTATATATGTATGAGTGAGCTTCTAATAAGGGATCCCCTATTTTGCTACGGTGTGGACCTCCTACTTCTTGATCAAATTATGATGATCTGAACCGTTCAATGTGTTTAAAACGTGTTTTTAAGGGTACCCGTAAGAGATCGGCTCAAAATAATATCCGGAAAGTCTTTGATCCGTTCAATTTTTCATAAAACTGTTCCTGTCAGCATTTATCAAAAACTGTTTAGATCAAGCTCTTCTCGATATTATTTCGAGCCGATTTCTTGCAGGTACCCTTAAAAACATGTTTTAAACATAATGAACGGTTCAGATCATCAAAATAAAGGATCCCTCATTAGAAGCGCGGACTATATATGTATGAGTGAGCTTCTAATAAGGGATCCCCTATTTTGCTACGGTGTGGACCTCCTACTTCTTGATCAAATTATGATGATCTGAACCGTTCAATGTGTTTAAAACGTGTTTTTAAGGGTACCCGTAAGAGATCGGCTCAAAATAATATCCGGAAAGTCTTTGATCCGTTCAATTTTTCATAAAACTGTTCCTGTCAGCATTTATCAAAAACTGTTTAGATCAAGCTCTTGTCGATATTATTTCGAGCCGATTTCTTGCAGGTACCCTTAAAAACATGTTTTAAACATAATGAACGGTTCAGATCATCAAAATAAAGGATCCCTCATTAGAAGCGCGGACTATATATGTATGAGTGAGCTTCTAATAAGGGATCCCCTTTTTTGCTACGGTGTGGACCTCCTACTTCTTGATCAAATTATGATGATCTGAACCGTTCAATGTGTTTAAAACGTGTTTTTAAGGGTACCCGTAAGAGATCGGCTCAAAATAATATCCGGAAAGTCTTTGATCCGTTCAATTTTTCATAAAACTGTTCCTGTCAGCATTTATCAAAAACTGTTTAGATCAAGCTCTTCTCGATATTATTTCGAGCCGATTTCTTGCAGGTACCCTTAAAAACATGTTTTAAACATAATGAACGGTTCAGATCATCAAAATAAAGGATCCCTCATTAGAAGCGCGGACTATATATGTATGAGTGAGCTTCTAATAAGGGATCCCCTATTTTGCTACGGTGTGGACCTCCTACTTCTTGATCAAATTATGATGATCTGAACCGTTCAATGTGTTTAAAACGTGTTTTTAAGGGTACCCGTAAGAGATCGGCTCAAAATAATATCCGGAAAGTCTTTGATCCGTTCAATTTTTCATAAAACTGTTCCTGTCAGCATTTATCAAAAACTGTTTAGATCAAGCTCTTGTCGATATTATTTCGAGCCGATTTCTTGCAGGTACCCTTAAAAACATGTTTTAAACATAATGAACGGTTCAGATCATCAAAATAAAGGATCCCTCATTAGAAGCGCGGACTATATATGTATGAGTGAGCTTCTAATAAGGGATCCCCTTTTTTGCTACGGTGTGGACCTCCTACTTCTTGATCAAATTATGATGATCTGAACCGTTCAATGTGTTTAAAACGTGTTTTTAAGGGTACCCGTAAGAGATCGGCTCAAAATAATATCCGGAAAGTCTTTGATCCGTTCAATTTTTCATAAAACTGTTCCTGTCAGCATTTATCAAAAACTGTTTAGATCAAGCTCTTCTCGATATTATTTCGAGCCGATTTCTTGCAGGTACCCTTAAAAACATGTTTTAAACATAATGAACGGTTCAGATCATCAAAATAAAGGATCCCTCATTAGAAGCGCGGACTATATATGTATGAGTGAGCTTCTAATAAGGGATCCCCTATTTTGCTACGGTGTGGACCTCCTACTTCTTGATCAAATTATGATGATCTGAACCGTTCAATGTGTTTAAAACGTGTTTTTAAGGGTACCCGTAAGAGATCGGCTCAAAATAATATCCGGAAAGTCTTTGATCCGTTCAATTTTTCATAAAACTGTTCCTGTCAGCATTTATCAAAAACTGTTTAGATCAAGCTCTTGTCGATATTATTTCGAGCCGATTTCTTGCAGGTACCCTTAAAAACATGTTTTAAACATAATGAACGGTTCAGATCATCAAAATAAAGGATCCCTCATTAGAAGCGCGGACTATATATGTATGAGTGAGCTTCTAATAAGGGATCCCCTATTTTGCTACGGTGTGGACCTCCTACTTCTTGATCAAATTATGATGATCTGAACCGTTCAATGTGTTTAAAACGTGTTTTTAAGGGTACCCGTAAGAGATCGGCTCAAAATACTATCCGGAAAGTCTTTGATCCGTTCAATTTTTTATAAAACTGTTCCTGTCAGCATTTATCAAAAACTGTTTAGATCAAGCTCTTCTCGATATTATTTCGAGCCGATTTCTTGCAGGTACCCTTAAAAACATGTTTTAAACATAATGAACGGTTCAGATCATCAAAATAAAGGATCCCTCATTAGAAGCGCGGACTATATATGTATGAGTGAGCTTCTAATAAGGGATCCCCTATTTTGCTACGGTGTGGACCTCCTACTTCTTGATCAAATTATGATGATCTGAACCGTTCAATGTGTTTAAAACGTGTTTTTAAGGGTACCCGTAAGAGATCGGCTCAAAATAATATCCGGAAAGTCTTTGATCCGTTCAATTTTTCATAAAACTGTTCCTGTCAGCATTTATCAAAAACTGTTTAGATCAAGCTCTTCTCGATATTATTTCGAGCCGATTTCTTGCAGGTACCCTTAAAAACATGTTTTAAACATAATGAACGGTTCAGATCATCAAAATAAAGGATCCCTCATTAGAAGCGCGGACTATATATGTATGAGTGAGCTTCTAATAAGGGATCCCCTATTTTGCTACGGTGTGGACCTCCTACTTCTTGATCAAATTATGATGATCTGAACCGTTCAATGTGTTTAAAACGTGTTTTTAAGGGTACCCGTAAGAGATCGGCTCAAAATAATATCCGGAAAGTCTTTGATCCGTTCAATTTTTCATAAAACTGTTCCTGTCAGCATTTATCAAAAACTGTTTAGATCAAGCTCTTCTCGATATTATTTCGAGCCGATTTCTTGCTGGAACCCTTAAAAACATGTTTTAAACATAATGAACGGTTCAGATCATCAAAATAAAGGATCCCTCATTAGAAGCGCGGACTATATATGTATGAGTGAGCTTCTAATAAGGGATCCCCTATTTTGCTACGGTGTGGACCTCCTACTTCTTGATCAAATTATGATGATCTGAACCGTTCAATGTGTTTAAAACGGTCTTTTAAGGGTACCCGTAAGAGATCGGCTCAAAATAATATCCGGAAAGTCTTTGATCCGTTCAATTTTTCATAAAACTGTTCCTGTCAGCATTTATCAAAAACTGTTTAGATCAAGCTCTTGTCGATATTATTTCGAGCCGATTTCTTGCAGGTACCCTTAAAAACATGTTTTAAACATAATGAACGGTTCAGATCATCAAAATAAAGGATCCCTCATTAGAAGCGCGGACTATATATGTATGAGTGAGCTTCTAATAAGGGATCCCCTTTTTTGCTACGGTGTGGACCTCCTACTTCTTGATCAAATTATGATGATCTGATCCGGAGAAGCTGCATCCGAAATGGGTAGATCCGATCCATCTTATTCCTCCAAGCTTTAGTCTGAGGAAGGGGAAGCAAAATCCATTTCTTTTTTTCTTTTTGACTACAAGTCATAGAAGTCAGATCATGCAGACGCAAGAGCGTCAGTCTGCTCAGTCTGAATCTAACCTACAATAAATGGATTGTCGAGAAGAACCATTTCATGAGACAAGTTCAGTCTGCTGCGTCTACTAGTCCCATCATCGTCGGCTAGTCACATAGCGTGGAAAAAGAACCGAGTATGGGCGATCCGGCTTACCGTTCAATGTGTTTAAAACGTGTTTTTAAGGGTACCCGTAAGAGATCGGCTCAAAATAATATCCGGAAAGTCTTTGATCCGTTCAATTTTTCATAAAACTGTTCCTGTCAGCATTTATCAAAAACTGTTTAGATCAAGCTCTTCTCGATATTATTTCGAGCCGATTTCTTGCAGGTACCCTTAAAAACATGTTTTAAACATAATGAACGGTTCAGATCATCAAAATAAAGGATCCCTCATTAGAAGCGCGGACTATATATGTATGAGTGAGCTTCTAATAAGGGATCCCCTATTTTGCTACGGTGTGGACCTCCTACTTCTTGATCAAATTATGATGATCTGAACCGTTCAATGTGTTTAAAACGTGTTTTTAAGGGTATCCGTAAGAGATCGGCTCAAAATAATATCCGGAAAGTCTTTGATCCGTTCAATTTTTCATAAAACTGTTCCTGTCAGCATTTATCAAAAACTGTTTAGATCAAGCTCTTCTCGATATTATTTCGAGCCGATTTCTTGCAGGTACCCTTAAAAACATGTTTTAAACATAATGAACGGTTCAGATCATCAAAATAAAGGATCCCTCATTAGAAGCGCGGACTATATATGTATGAGTGAGCTTCTAATAAGGGATCCCCTATTTTGCTACGGTGTGGACCTCCTACTTCTCGATATTATTTTGAGCCGATTTCTTGCAGGTACCCTTAAAAACATGTTTTAAACATAATGAACGGTTCAGATCATCAAAATAAAGGATCCCTCATTAGAAGCGCGGACTATATATGTATGAGTGAGCTTCTAATAAGGGATCCCCTATTTTGCTACGGTGTGGACCTCCTACTTCTTGATCAAATTATGATGATCTGAACCGTTCAATGTGCTTAAAACGTGTTTTTAAGGGTACCCGTAAGAGATCGGCTCAAAATAATATCCGGAAAGTCTTTGATCCGTTCAATTTTTCATAAAACTGTTCCTGTCAGCATTTATCAAAAACTGTTTAGATCAAGCTCTTCTCGATATTATTTCGAGCCGATTTCTTGCAGGTACCCTTAAAAACATGTTTTAAACATAATGAACGGTTCAGATCATCAAAATAAAGGATCCCTCATTAGAAGCGCGGACTATATATGTATGAGTGAGCTTCTAATAAGGGATCCCCTATTTTGCTACGGTGTGGACCTCCTACTTCTTGATCAAATTATGATGATCTGAACCGTTCAATGTGTTTAAAACGTGTTTTTAAGGGTACCCGTAAGAGATCGGCTCAAAATAATATCCGGAAAGTCTTTGATCCGTTCAATTTTTCATAAAACTGTTCCTGTCAGCATTTATCAAAAACTGTTTAGATCAAGCTCTTCTCGATAGTATTTCGAGCCGATTTCTTGCAGGTACCCTTAAAAACATGTTTTAAACATAATGAACGGTTCAGATCATCAAAATAAAGGATCCCTCATTAGAAGCGCGGACTATATATGTATGAGTGAGCTTCTAATAAGGGATCCCCTATTTTGCTACGGTGTGGACCTCCTACTTCTTGATCAAATTATGATGATCTGAACCGTTCAATGTGTTTAAAACGTGTTTTTAAGGGTATCCGTAAGAGATCGGCTCAAAATAATATCCGGAAAGTCTTTGATCCGTTCAATTTTTCATAAAACTGTTCCTGTCAGCATTTATCAAAAACTGTTTAGATCAAGCTCT
This sequence comes from Arctostaphylos glauca, assembly GCA_019985065.2. NCBI lineage: Eukaryota > Viridiplantae > Streptophyta > Magnoliopsida > Ericales > Ericaceae > Arctostaphylos > Arctostaphylos glauca. Next base: position 976,301 of record JAHSPW020000023.1, read on the forward strand.
TCTCGATATTATTTCGAGCCGATTTCTTGCAGGTACCCTTAAAAACATGTTTTAAACATAATGAACGGTTCAGATCATCAAAATAAAGGATCCCTCATTAGAAGCGCGGACTATATATGTATGAGTGAGCTTCTAATAAGGGATCCCCTATTTTGCTACGGTGTGGACCTCCTACTTCTCGATATTATTTTGAGCCGATTTCTTGCAGGTACCCTTAAAAACATGTTTTAAACATAATGAACGGTTCAGATCATCAAAATAAAGGATCCCTCATTAGAAGCGCGGACTATATATGTATGAGTGAGCTTCTAATAAGGGATCCCCTATTTTGCTACGGTGTGGACCTCCTACTTCTTGATCAAATTATGATGATCTGAACCGTTCAATGTGCTTAAAACGTGTTTTTAAGGGTACCCGTAAGAGATCGGCTCAAAATAATATCCGGAAAGTCTTTGATCCGTTCAATTTTTCATAAAACTGTTCCTGTCAGCATTTATCAAAAACTGTTTAGATCAAGCTCTTCTCGATATTATTTCGAGCCGATTTCTTGCAGGTACCCTTAAAAACATGTTTTAAACATAATGAACGGTTCAGATCATCAAAATAAAGGATCCCTCATTAGAAGCGCGGACTATATATGTATGAGTGAGCTTCTAATAAGGGATCCCCTATTTTGCTACGGTGTGGACCTCCTACTTCTTGATCAAATTATGATGATCTGAACCGTTCAATGTGTTTAAAACGTGTTTTTAAGGGTACCCGTAAGAGATCGGCTCAAAATAATATCCGGAAAGTCTTTGATCCGTTCAATTTTTCATAAAACTGTTCCTGTCAGCATTTATCAAAAACTGTTTAGATCAAGCTCTTCTCGATAGTATTTCGAGCCGATTTCTTGCAGGTACCCTTAAAAACATGTTTTAAACATAATGAACGGTTCAGATCATCAAAATAAAGGATCCCTCATTAGAAGCGCGGACTATATATGTATGAGTGAGCTTCTAATAAGGGATCCCCTATTTTGCTACGGTGTGGACCTCCTACTTCTTGATCAAATTATGATGATCTGAACCGTTCAATGTGCTTAAAACGTGTTTTTAAGGGTACCCGTAAGAGATCGGCTCAAAATAATATCCGGAAAGTCTTTGATCCGTTCAATTTTTCATAAAACTGTTCCTGTCAGCATTTATCAAAAACTGTTTAGATCAAGCTCTTCTCGATATTATTTCGAGCCGATTTCTTGCAGGTACCCTTAAAAACATGTTTTAAACATAATGAACGGTTCAGATCATCAAAATAAAGGATCCCTAATTAGAAGCGCGGACTATATATGTATGAGTGAGCTTCTAATAAGGGATCCCCTATTTTGCTACGGTGTGGACCTCCTACTTCTTGATCAAATTATGATGATCTGAACCGTTCAATGTGTTTAAAACGTGTTTTTAAGGGTACCCGTAAGAGATCGGCTCAAAATGATATCCGGAAAGTCTTTGATCCGTTCAATTTTTCATAAAACTGTTTCTGTCAGCATTTATCAAAAACTGTTTAGATCAAGCTCTTCTCGATATTATTTCGAGCCGATTTCTTACAGGTACCCTTAAAAACATGTTTTAAACATAATGAACGGTTCAGATCATCAAAATAAAGGATCCCTCATTAGAAGCGCGGACTATATATGTATGAGTGAGCTTCTAATAAGGGATCCCCTATTTTGCTACGGTGTGGACCTCCTACTTCTTGATCAAATTATGATGATCTGAACCGTTCAATGTGTTTAAAGCGTGTTTTTAAGGGTACCCGTAAGAGATCGGCTCAAAATAATATCCGGAAAGTCTTTGATCCGTTCAATTTTTCATAAAACTGTTCCTGTCAGCATTTATCAAAAACTGTTTAGATCAAGCTCTTCTCGATATTATTTCGAGCCGATTTCTTGCAGGTACCCTTAAAAACATGTTTTAAACATAATGAACGGTTCAGATCATCAAAATAAAGGATCCCTCATTAGAAGCGCAGACTATATATGTATGAGTGAGCTTCTAATAAGGGATCCCCTATTTTGCTACGGTGTGGACCTCCTACTTCTTGATCAAATTATGATGATCTGAACCGTTCAATGTGTTTAAAGCGTGTTTTTAAGGGTACCCGTAAGAGATCGGCTCAAAATGATATCCGGAAAGTCTTTGATCCGTTCAATTTTTCATAAAACTGTTCCTGTCAGCATTTATCAAAAACTGTTTAGATCAAGCTCTTCTCGATATTATTTCGAGCCGATTTCTTGCAGGTACCCTTAAAAACATGTTTTAAACATAATGAACGGTTCAGATCATCAAAATAAAGGATCCCTCATTAGAAGCGCGGACTATATATGTATGAGTGAGCTTCTAATAAGGGATCCCCTATTTTGCTACGGTGTGGACCTCCTACTTCTTGATCAAATTATGATGATCTGAACCGTTCAATGTGTTTAAAACGTGTTTTTAAGGGTACCCGTAAGAGATCGGCTCAAAATGATATCCGGAAAGTCTTTGATCCGTTCAATTTTTCATAAAACTGTTCCTGTCAGCATTTATCAAAAACTGTTTAGATCAAGCTCTTCTCGATATTATTTCGAGCCGATTTCTTGCAGGTACCCTTAAAAACATGTTTTAAACATAATGAACGGTTCAGATCATCAAAATAAAGGATCCCTCATTAGAAGCGCGGACTATATATGTATGAGTGAGCTTCTAATAAGGGATCCCCTATTTTGCTACGGTGTGGACCTCCATTTCTTGATCAAATTATGATGATCTGAACCGTTCAATGTGTTTAAAACGTGTTTTTAAGGGTACCCGTAAGAGATCGGCTCAAAATGATATCCGGAAAGTCTTTGATCCGTCCAATTTTTCATAAAACTGTTCCTGTCAGCATTTATCAAAAACTGTTTAGATCAAGCTCTTCTCGATATTATTTCGAGCCGATTTCTTGCAGGTACCCTTAAAAACATATTTTAAACATAATGAACGGTTCAGATCATCAAAATAAAGGATCCCTCATTAGAAGCGCGGACTATATATGTATGAGTGAGCTTCTAATAAGGGATCCCCTATTTTGCTACGGTGTGGACCTCCATTTCTTGATCAAATTATGATGATCTGAACCGTTCAATGTGTTTAAAACGTGTTTTTAAGGGTACCCGTAAGAGATCGGCTCAAAATGATATCCGGAAAGTCTTTGATCCGTCCAATTTTTCATAAAACTGTTCCTGTCAGCATTTATCAAAAACTGTTTAGATCAAGCTCTTCTCGATATTATTTCGAGCCGATTTCTTGCAGGTACCCTTAAAAACATGTTTTAAACATAATGAACGGTTCAGATCATCAAAATAAAGGATCCCTCATTAGAAGCGCGGACTATATATGTATGAGTGAGCTTCTAATAAGGGATCCCCTATTTTGCTACGGTGTGGACCTCCTACTTCTTGATCAAATTATGACGATCTGAACCGTTCAATGTGTTTAAAACGTGTTTTTAAGGGTACCCGTAAGAGATCGGCTCAAAATGATATCCGGAAAGTCTTTGATCCGTTCAATTTTTCATAAAACTGTTCCTGTCAGCATTTATCAAAAACTGTTTAGATCAAGCTCTTCTCGATATTATTTCGAGCCGATTTCTTGCAGGTACCCTTAAAAACATGTTTTAAACATAATGAACGGTTCAGATCATCAAAATAAAGGATCCCTCATTAGAAGCGCGGACTATATATGTATGAGTGAGCTTCTAATAAGGGATCCCCTATTTTGCTACGGTGTGGACCTCCTACTTCTTGATCAAATTATGATGATCTGAACCGTTCAATGTGTTTAAAACGTGTTTTTAAGGGTACCCGTAAGAGATCGGCTCAAAATAATATCCGGAAAGTCTTTGATCCGTTCAATTTTTCATAAAGCTGTTCCTGTCAGCATTTATCAAAAACTGTTTAGATCAAGCTCTTCTCGATATTATTTCGAGCCGATTTCTTGCAGGTACCCTTAAAAACATGTTTTAAACATAATGAACGGTTCAGATCATCAAAATAAAGGATCCCTCATTAGAAGCGCGGACTATATATGTATGAGTGAGCTTCTAATAAGGGATCCCCTATTTTGCTACGGTGTGGACCTCCATTTCTTGATCAAATTATGATGATCTGAACCGTTCAATGTGTTTAAAACGTGTTTTTAAGGGTACCCGTAAGAGATCGGCTCAAAATGATATCCGGAAAGTCTTTGATCCGTCCAATTTTTCATAAAACTGTTCCTGTCAGCATTTATCAAAAACTGTTTAGATCAAGCTCTTCTCGATATTATTTCGAGCCGATTTCTTGCAGGTACCCTTAAAAACATGTTTTAAACATAATGAACGGTTCAGATCATCAAAATAAAGGATCCCTCATTAGAAGCGCGGACTATATATGTATGAGTGAGCTTCTAATAAGGGATCCCCTATTTTGCTACGGTGTGGACCTCCTACTTCTTGATCAAATTATGACGATCTGAACCGTTCAATGTGTTTAAAACGTGTTTTTAAGGGTACCCGTAAGAGATCGGCTCAAAATGATATCCGGAAAGTCTTTGATCCGTTCAATTTTTCATAAAACTGTTCCTGTCAGCATTTATCAAAAACTGTTTAGATCAAGCTCTTCTCGATATTATTTCGAGCCGATTTCTTGCAGGTACCCTTAAAAACATGTTTTAAACATAATGAACGGTTCAGATCATCAAAATAAAGGATCCCTCATTAGAAGCGCGGACTATATATGTATGAGTGAGCTTCTAATAAGGGATCCCCTATTTTGCTACGGTGTGGACCTCCTACTTCTTGATCAAATTATGATGATCTGAACCGTTCAATGTGTTTAAAACGTGTTTTTAAGGGTACCCGTAAGAGATCGGCTCAAAATGATATCCGGAAAGTCTTTGATCCGTTCAATTTTTCATAAAACTGTTCCTGTCAGCATTTATCAAAAACTGTTTAGATCAAGCTCTTCTCGATATTATTTCGAGCCGATTTCTTGCAGGTACCCTTAAAAACATGTTTTAAACATAATGAACGGTTCAGATCATCAAAATAAAGGATCCCACATTAGAAGCACGGACTATATATGTATGAGTGAGTTTCTAATAAGGGATCCCCTATTTTGCTACGGTGTGGACCTCCTACTTCTTGATCAAATTATGATGATCTGAACCGTTCAATGTGTTTAAAACGTGTTTTTAAGGGTACCCGTAAGAGATCGGCTCAAAATGATATCCGGAAAGTCTTTGATCCGTTCAATTTTTCATAAAACTGTTCCTGTCAGCATTTATCAAAAACTGTTTAGATCAAGCTCTTCTCGATATTATTTCGAGCCGATTTCTTGCAGGTACCCTTAAAAACATGTTTTAAACATAATGAACGGTTCAGATCATCAAAATAAAGGATCCCTCATTAGAAGCGCGGACTATATATGTATGAGTGAGCTTCTAATAAGGGATCCCCTATTTTGCTACGGTGTGGACCTCCTACTTCTTGATCAAATTATGATGATCTGAACCGTTCAATGTGTTTAAAACGTGTTTTTAAGGGTACCCGTAAGAGATCGGCTCAAAATGATATCCGGAAAGTCTTTGATCCGTTCAATTTTTCATAAAACTGTTCCTGTCAGCATTTATCAAAAACTGTTTAGATCAAGCTCTTCTCGATATTATTTCGAGCCGATTTCTTGCAGGTACCCTTAAAAACATGTTTTAAACATAATGAACGGTTCAGATCATCAAAATAAAGGATCCCTCATTAGAAGCGCGGACTATATATGTATGAGTGAGCTTCTAATAAGGGATCCCCTATTTTGCTACGGTGTGGACCTCCTACTTCTTGATCAAATTATGATGATCTGAACCGTTCAATGTGTTTAAAACGTGTTTTTAAGGGTACCCGTAAGAGATCGGCTCAAAATGATATCCGGAAAGTCTTTGATCCGTTCAATTTTTCATAAAACTGTTCCTGTCAGCATTTATCAAAAACTGTTTAGATCAAGCTCTTCTCGATATTATTTCGAGCCGATTTCTTGCAGGTACCCTTAAAAACATGTTTTAAACATAATGAACGGTTCAGATCATCAAAATAAAGGATCCCTCATTAGAAGCGCGGACTATATATGTATGAGTGAGCTTCTAATAAGGGATCCCCTATTTTGCTACGGTGTGGACCTCCTACTTCTTGATCAAATTATGATGATCTGAACCGTTCAATGTGTTTAAAACGTGTTTTTAAGGGTACCCGTAAGAGATCGGCTCAAAATGATATCCGGAAAGTCTTTGATCCGTTCAATTTTTCATAAAACTGTTCCTGTCAGCATTTATCAAAAACTGTTTAGATCAAGCTCTTCTCGATATTATTTCGAGCCGATTTCTTGCAGGTACCCTTAAAAACATGTTTTAAACATAATGAACGGTTCAGATCATCAAAATAAAGGATCCCTCATTAGAAGCGCGGATTATATATGTATGAGTGAGCTTCTAATAAGGGATCCCCTATTTTGCTACGGTGTGGACCTCCTACTTCTTGATCAAATTATGATGATCTGAACCGTTCAATGTGTTTAAAACGTGTTTTTAAGAGTACCCGTAAGTGATCGGCTCAAAATGATATCCGGAAAGTCTTTGATCCGTTCAATTTTTCATAAAACTGTTCCTGTCAGCATTTATCAAAAACTGTTTAGATCAAGCTCTTCTCGATATTATTTCGAGCCGATTTCTTGCAGGTACCCTTAAAAACATGTTTTAAACATAATGAACGGTTCAGATCATCAAAATAAAGGATCCCTCATTAGAAGCGCGGACTATATATGTATGAGTGAGCTTCTAATAAGGGATCCCCTATTTTGCTACGGTGTGGACCTCCTACTTCTTGATCAAATTATGATGATCTGAACCGTTCAATGTGTTTAAAACGTGTTTTTAAGGGTACCCGTAAGAGATCGGCTCAAAATGATATCCGGAAAGTCTTTGGTCCGTTCAATTTTTCATAAAACTGTTCCTGTCAGCATTTATCAAAAACTGTTTAGATCAAGCTCTTCTCGATATTATTTCGAGCCGATTTCTTGCAGGTACCCTTAAAAACATGTTTTAAACATAATGAACGGTTCAGATCATCAAAATAAAGGATCCCTCATTAGAAGCGCGGACTATATATGTATGAGTGAGCTTCTAATAAGGGATCCCCTATTTTGCTACGGTGTGGACCTCCTACTTCTTGATCAAATTATGATGATCTGAACCGTTCAATGTGTTTAAAACGTGTTTTTAAGGGTACCCGTAAGAGATCGGCTCAAAATGATATCCGGAAAGTCTTTGATCCGTTCAATTTTTCATAAAACTGTTCCTGTCAGCATTTATCAAAAACTGTTTAGATCAAGCTCTTCTCGATATTATTTCGAGCCGATTTCTTGCAGGTACCCTTAAAAACATGTTTTAAACATAATGAACGGTTCAGATCATCAAAATAAAGGATCCCTCATTAGAAGCGCGGACTATATATGTATGAGTGAGCTTCTAATAAGGGATCCCCTATTTTGCTACGGTGTGGACCTCCTACTTCTTGATCAAATTATGATGATCTGAACCGTTCAATGTGTTTAAAACGTGTTTTTAAGGGTACCCGTAAGAGATCGGCTCAAAATGATATCCGGAAAGTCTTTGATCCGTTCAATTTTTCATAAAACTGTTCCTGTCAGCATTTATCAAAAACTGTTTAGATCAAGCTCTTCTCGATATTATTTCGAGCCGATTTCTTGCAGGTACCCTTAAAAACATGTTTTAAACATAATGAACGGTTCAGATCATCAAAATAAAGGATCCCTCATTAGAAGCGCGGACTATATATGTATGAGTGAGCTTCTAATAAGGGATCCCCTATTTTGCTACAGTGTGGACCTCCTACTTCTTGATCAAATTATGATGATCTGAACCGTTCAATGTGTTTAAAACGTGTTTTTAAGGGTACCCGTAAGAGATCGGCTCAAAATGATATCCGGAAAGTCTTTGATCCGTTCAATTTTTCATAAAACTGTTCCTGTCAGCATTTATCAAAAACTGTTTAGATCAAGCTCTTCTCGATATTATTTCGAGCCGATTTATTGCAGGTACCCTTAAAAACATGTTTTAAACATAATGAACGGTTCAGATCATCAAAATAAAGGATCCCTCATTAGAAGCGCGGACTATATATGTATGAGTGAGCTTCTAATAAGGGATTCCCTATTTTGCTACGGTGTGGACCTCCTACTTCTTGATCAAATTATGATGATCTGAACCGTTCAATGTGTTTAAAACGTGTTTTTAAGGGTACCCGTAAGAGATCGGCTCAAAATGATATCCGGAAAGTCTTTGATCCGTTCAATTTTTCATAAAACTGTTCCTGTCAGCATTTATCAAAAACTGTTTAGATCAAGCTCTTCTCGATATTATTTCGAGCCGATTTCTTGCAGGTACCCTTAAAAACATGTTTTAAACATAATGAACGGTTCAGATCATCAAAATAAAGGATCCCTCATTAGAAGCGCGGACTATATATGTATGAGTGAGCTTCTAATAAGGGATCCCCTATTTTGCTACGGTGTGGACCTCCTACTTCTTGATCAAATTATGATGATCTGAACCGTTCAATGTGTTTAAAACGTGTTTTTAAGGGTACCCGTAAGAGATCGGCTCAAAATGATATCCGGAAAGTCTTTGATCCGTTCAATTTTTCATAAAACTGTTCCTGTCAGCATTTATCAAAAACTGTTTAGATCAAGCTCTTCTCGATATTATTTCGAGCCGATTTCTTGCAGGTACCCTTAAAAACATGTTTTAAACATAATGAACGGTTCAGATCATCAAAATAAAGGATCCCTCATTAGAAGCGCGGACTATATATGTATGAGTGAGCTTCTAATAAGGGATTCCCTATTTTGCTACGGTGTGGACCTCCTACTTCTTGATCAAATTATGATGATCTGAACCGTTCAATGTGTTTAAAACGTGTTTTTAAGGGTACCCGTAAGAGATCGGCTCAAAATGATATCCGGAAAGTCTTTGATCCGTTCAATTTTTCATAAAACTGTTCCTGTCAGCATTTATCAAAAACTGTTTAGATCAAGCTCTTCTCGATATTATTTCGAGCCGATTTCTTGCAGGTACCCTTAAAAACATGTTTTAAACATAATGAACGGTTCAGATCATCAAAATAAAGGATCCCTCATTAGAAGCGCGGACTATATATGTATGAGTGAGCTTCTAATAAGGGATCCCCTATTTTGCTACGGTGTGGACCTCCTACTTCTTGATCAAATTATGATGATCTGAACCGTTCAATGTGTTTAAAACGTGTTTTTAAGGGTACCCGTAAGAGATCGGCTCAAAATGATATCCGGAAAGTCTTTGATCCGTTCAATTTTTCATAAAACTGTTCCTGTCAGCATTTATCAAAAACTGTTTAGATCAAGCTCTTCTCGATATTATTTCGAGCCGATTTCTTGCAGGTACCCTTAAAAACATGTTTTAAACATAATGAACGGTTCAGATCATCAAAATAAAGGATCCCACATTAGAAGCACGGACTATATATGTATGAGTGAGCTTCTAATAAGGGATCCCCTATTTTGCTACGGTGTGGACCTCCTACTTCTTGATCAAATTATGATGATCTGAACCGTTCAATGTGTTTAAAACGTGTTTTTAAGGGTACCCGTAAGAGATCGGCTCAAAATGATATCCGGAAAGTCTTTGATCCGTTCAATTTTTCATAAAACTGTTCCTGTCAGCATTTATCAAAAACTGTTTAGATCAAGCTCTTCTCGATATTATTTCGAGCCGATTTCTTGCAGGTACCCTTAAAAACATGTTTTAAACATAATGAACGGTTCAGATCATCAAAATAAAGGATCCCTCATTAGAAGCGCGGACTATATATGTATGAGTGAGCTTCTAATAAGGGATCCCCTATTTTGCTACGGTGTGGACCTCCTACTTCTTGATCAAATTATGATGATCTGAACCGTTCAATGTGTTTAAAACGTGTTTTTAAGGGTACCCGTAAGAGATCGGCTCAAAATGATATCCGGAAAGTCTTTGATCCGTTCAATTTTTCATAAAACTGTTCCTGTCAGCATTTATCAAAAACTGTTTAGATCAAGCTCTTCTCGATATTATTTCGAGCCGATTTCTTGCAGGTGCCCTTAAAAACATGTTTTAAACATAATGAACGGTTCAGATCATCAAAATAAAGGATCCCTCATTAGAAGCGCGGACTATATATGTATGAGTGAGCTTCTAATAAGGGATCCCCTATTTTGCTACGGTGTGGACCTCCTACTTCTTGATCAAATTATGATGATCTGAACCGTTCAATGTGTTTAAAACGTGTTTTTAAGGGTACCCGTAAGAGATCGGCTCAAAATGATATCCGGAAAGTCTTTGATCCGTTCAATTTTTCATAAAACTGTTCCTGTCAGCATTTATGAAAAACTGTTTAGATCAAGCTCTTCTCGATATTATTTCGAGCCGATTTCTTGCAGGTACCCTTAAAAACATGTTTTAAACATAATGAACGGTTCAGATCATCAAAATAAAGGATCCCTCATTAGAAGCGCGGATTATATATGTATGAGTGAGCTTCTAATAAGGGATCCCCTATTTTGCTACGGTGTGGACCTCCTACTTCTTGATCAAATTATGATGATCTGAACCGTTCAATGTGTTTAAAACGTGTTTTTAAGGGTACCCGTAAGAGATCGGCTCAAAATGATATCCGGAAAGTCTTTGATCCGTTCAATTTTTCATAAAACTGTTCCTGTCAGCATTTATCAAAAACTGTTTAGATCAAGCTCTTCTCGATATTATTTCGAGCCGATTTCTTGCAGGTACCCTTAAAAACATGTTTTAAACATAATGAACGGTTCAGATCATCAAAATAAAGGATCCCTCATTAGAAGCGCGGACTATATATGTATGAGTGAGCTTCTAATAAGGGATCCCCTATTTTGCTACGGTGTGGACCTCCTACTTCTTGATCAAATTATGATGATCTGAACCATTCAATGTGTTTAAAACGTGTTTTTAAGGGTACCCGTAAGAGATCGGCTCAAAATGATATCCGGAAAGTCTTTGATCCGTTCAATTTTTCATAAAACTGTTCCTGTCAGCATTTATCAAAAACTGTTTAGATCAAGCTCTTCTCGATATTATTTCGAGCCGATTTCTTGCAGGTACCCTTAAAAACATGTTTTAAACATAATGAACGGTTCAGATCATCAAAATAAAGGATCCCTAATTAGAAGCGCGGACTATATATGTATGAGTGAGCTTCTAATAAGGGATCCCCTATTTTGCTACGGTGTGGACCTCCTACTTCTTGATCAAATTATGATGATCTGAACCGTTCAATGTGTTTAAAACGTGTTTTTAAGGGTACCCGTAAGAGATCGGCTCAAAATGATATCCGGAAAGTCTTTGATCCGTTCAATTTTTCATAAAACTGTTCCTGTCAGCATTTATCAAAAACTGTTTAGATCAAGCTCTTCTCGATATTATTTCGAGCCGATTTCTTGCAGGTACCCTTAAAAACATGTTTTAAACATAATGAACGGTTCAGATCATCAAAATAAAGGATCCCTCATTAGAAGCGCGGACTATATATGTATGAGTGAGCTTCTAATAAGGGATCCCCTATTTTGCTACGGTGTGGACCTCCTACTTCTTGATCAAATTATGATGATCTGAACCGTTCAATGTGTTTAAAACGTGTTTTTAAGGGTACCCGTAAGAGATCGGCTCAAAATGATATCCGGAAAGTCTTTGATCCGTTCAATTTTTCATAAAACTGTTCCTGTCAGCATTTATCAAAAACTGTTTAGATCAAGCTCTTCTCGATATTATTTCGAGCCGATTTCTTGCAGGTACCCTTAAAAACATGTTTTAAACATAATGAACGGTTCAGATCATCAAAATAAAGGATCCCTCATTAGAAGCGCGGACTATATATGTATGAGTGAGCTTCTAATAAGGGATCCCCTATTTTGCTACAGTGTGGACCTCCTACTTCTTGATCAAATTATGATGATCTGAACCGTTCAATGTGTTTAAAACGTGTTTTTAAGGGTACCCGTAAGAGATCGGCTCAAAATGATATCCGGAAAGTCTTTGATCCGTTCAATTTTTCATAAAACTGTTCCTGTCAGCATTTATCAAAAACTGTTTAGATCAAGCTCTTCTCGATATTATTTCGAGCCGATTTCTTGCAGGTACCCTTAAAAACATGTTTTAAACATAATGAACGGTTCAGATCATCAAAATAAAGGATCCCTCATTAGAAGCGCGGACTATATATGTATGAGTGAGCTTCTAATAAGGGATTCCCTATTTTGCTACGGTGTGGACCTCCTACTTCTTGATCAAATTATGATGATCTGAACCGTTCAATGTGTTTAAAACGTGTTTTTAAGGGTACCCGTAAGAGATCGGCTCAAAATGATATCCGGAAAGTCTTTGATCCGTTCAATTTTTCATAAAACTGTTCCTGTCAGCATTTATCAAAAACTGTTTAGATCAAGCTCTTCTCGATATTATTTCGAGCCGATTTCTTGCAGGTACCCTTAAAAACATGTTTTAAACATAATGAACGGTTCAGATCATCAAAATAAAGGATCCCTCATTAGAAGCGCGGACTATATATGTATGAGTGAGCTTCTAATAAGGGATCCCCTATTTTGCTACGGTGTGGACCTCCTACTTCTTGATCAAATTATGATGATCTGAACCGTTCAATGTGTTTAAAACGTGTTTTTAAGGGTACCCGTAAGAGATCGGCTCAAAATGATATCCGGAAAGTCTTTGATCCGTTCAATTTTTCATAAAACTGTTCCTGTCAGCATTTATCAAAAACTGTTTAGATCAAGCTCTTCTCGATATTATTTCGAGCCGATTTCTTGCAGGTACCCTTAAAAACATGTTTTAAACATAATGAACGGTTCAGATCATCAAAATAAAGGATCCCTCATTAGAAGCGCGGACTATATATGTATGAGTGAGCTTCTAATAAGGGATCCCCTATTTTGCTACGGTGTGGACCTCCTACTTCTTGATCAAATTATGATGATCTGAACCGTTCAATGTGTTTAAAACGTGTTTTTAAGGGTACCCGTAAGAGATCGGCTCAAAATGATATCCGGAAAGTCTTTGATCCGTTCAATTTTTCATAAAACTGTTCCTGTCAGCATTTATCAAAAACTGTTTAGATCAAGCTCTTCTCGATATTATTTCGAGCCGATTTCTTGCAGGTACCCTTAAAAACATGTTTTAAACATAATGAACGGTTCAGATCATCAAAATAAAGGATCCCTCATTAGAAGCGCGGACTATATATGTATGAGTGAGCTTCTAATAAGGGATCCCCTATTTTGCTACGGTGTGGACCTCCTACTTCTTGATCAAATTATGATGATCTGAACCGTTCAATGTGTTTAAAACGTGTTTTTAAGGGTACCCGTAAGAGATCGGCTCAAAATGATATCCGGAAAGTCTTTGATCCGTTCAATTTTTCATAAAACTGTTCCTGTCAGCATTTATCAAAAACTGTTTAGATCAAGCTCTTCTCGATATTATTTCGAGCCGATTTCTTACAGGTACCCTTAAAAACATGTTTTAAACATAATGAACGGTTCAGATCATCAAAATAAAGGATCCCTCATTATAAGCGCGGACTATATATGTATGAGTGAGCTTCTAATAAGGGATCCCCTATTTTGCTACGGTGTGGACCTCCTACTTCTTGATCAAATTATGATGATCTGAACCGTTCAATGTGTTTAAAACGTGTTTTTAAGGGTACCCGTAAGAGATCGGCTCAAAATGATATCCGGAAAGTCTTTGATCCGTTCAATTTTTCATAAAACTGTTCCTGTCAGCATTTATCAAAAACTGTTTAGATCAAGCTCTTCTCGATATTATTTCGAGCCGATTTCTTGCAGGTACCCTTAAAAACATGTTTTAAACATAATGAACGGTTCAGATCATCAAAATAAAGGATCCCTCATTAGAAGCGCGGACTATATATGTATGAGTGAGCTTCTAATAAGGGATCCCCTATTTTGCTACGGTGTGGACCTCCTACTTCTTGATCAAATTATGATGATCTGAACCGTTCAATGTGTTTAAAACGTGTTTTTAAGGGTACCCGTAAGAGATCGGCTCAAAATGATATCCGGAAAGTCTTTGATCCGTTCAATTTTTCATAAAACTGTTCCTGTCAGCATTTATCAAAAACTGTTTAGATCAAGCTCTTCTCGATATTATTTCGAGCCGATTTCTTGCAGGTACCCTTAAAAACATGTTTTAAACATAATGAACGGTTCAGATCATCAAAATAAAGGATCCCTCATTAGAAGCGCGGACTATATATGTATGAGTGAGCTTCTAATAAGGGATCCCCTATTTTGCTACGGTGTGGACCTCCTACTTCTTGATCAAATTATGATGATCTGAACCGTTCAATGTGTTTAAAACGTGTTTTTAAGGGTACCCGTAAGAGATCGGCTCAAAATGATATCCGGAAAGTCTTTGATCCGTTCAATTTTTCATAAAACTGTTCCTGTCAGCATTTATCAAAAACTGTTTAGATCAAGCTCTTCTCGATATTATTTCGAGCCGATTTCTTGCAGGTACCCTTAAAAACATGTTTTAAACATAATGAACGGTTCAGATCATCAAAATAAAGGATCCCTCATTAGAAGCGCGGACTATATATGTATGAGTGAGCTTCTAATAAGGGATCCCCTATTTTGCTACGGTGTGGACCTCCTACTTCTTGATCAAATTATGATGATCTGAACCGTTCAATGTGTTTAAAACGTGTTTTTAAGGGTACCCGTAAGAGATCGGCTCAAAATGATATCCGGAAAGTCTTTGATCCGTTCAATTTTTCATAAAACTGTTCCTGTCAGCATTTATCAAAAACTGTTTAGATCAAGCTCTTCTCGATATTATTTCGAGCCGATTTCTTGCAGGTACCCTTAAAAACATGTTTTAAACATAATGAACGGTTCAGATCATCAAAATAAAGGATCCCTCATTAGAAGCGCGGACTATATATGTATGAGTGAGCTTCTAATAAGGGATTCCCTATTTTGCTACGGTGTGGACCTCCTACTTCTTGATCAAATTATGATGATCTGAACCGTTCAATGTGTTTAAAACGTGTTTTTAAGGGTACCCGTAAGAGATCGGCTCAAAATGATATCCGGAAAGTCTTTGATCCGTTCAATTTTTCATAAAACTGTTCCTGTCAGCATTTATCAAAAACTGTTTAGATCAAGCTCTTCTCGATATTATTTCGAGCCGATTTCTTGCAGGTACCCTTAAAAACATGTTTTAAACATAATGAACGGTTCAGATCATCAAAATAAAGGATCCCTCATTAGAAGCGCGGACTATATATGTATGAGTGAGCTTCTAATAAGGGATCCCCTATTTTGCTACGGTGTGGACCTCCTACTTCTTGATCAAATTATGATGATCTGAACCGTTCAATGTGTTTAAAACGTGTTTTTAAGGGTACCCGTAAGAGATCGGCTCAAAATGATATCCGAAAAGTCTTTGATCCGTTCAATTTTTCATAAAACTGTTCCTGTCAGCATTTATCAAAAACTGTTTAGATCAAGCTCTTCTCGATATTATTTCGAGCCGATTTCTTGCAGGTACCCTTAAAAACATGTTTTAAACATAATGAACGGTTCAGATCATCAAAATAAAGGATCCCTCATTAGAAGCGCGGACTATATATGTATGAGTGAGCTTCTAATAAGGGATCCCCTATTTTGCTACGGTGTGGACCTCCTACTTCTTGATCAAATTATGATGATCTGAACCGTTCAATGTGTTTAAAACGTGTTTTTAAGGGTACCCGTAAGAGATCGGCTCAAAATGATATCCGGAAAGTCTTTGATCCGTTCAATTTTTCATAAAACTGTTCCTGTCAGCATTTATCAAAAACTGTTTAGATCAAGCTCTTCTCGATATTATTTCGAGCCGATTTCTTACAGGTACCCTTAAAAACATGTTTTAAACATAATGAACGGTTCAGATCATCAAAATAAAGGATCCCTCATTATAAGCGCGGACTATATATGTATGAGTGAGCTTCTAATAAGGGATCCCCTATTTTGCTACGGTGTGGACCTCCTACTTCTTGATCAAATTATGATGATCTGAACCGTTCAATGTGTTTAAAACGTGTTTTTAAGGGTACCCGTAAGAGATCGGCTCAAAATGATATCCGGAAAGTCTTTGATCCGTTCAATTTTTCATAAAACTGTTCCTGTCAGCATTTATCAAAAACTGTTTAGATCAAGCTCTTCTCGATATTATTTCGAGCCGATTTCTTGCAGGTACCCTTAAAAACATGTTTTAAACATAATGAACGGTTCAGATCATCAAAATAAAGGATCCCTCATTAGAAGCGCGGACTATATATGTATGAGTGAGCTTCTAATAAGGGATCCCCTATTTTGCTACGGTGTGGACCTCCTACTTCTTGATCAAATTATGATGATCTGAACCGTTCAATGTGTTTAAAACGTGTTTTTAAGGGTACCCGTAAGAGATCGGCTCAAAATGATATCCGGAAAGTCTTTGATCCGTTCAATTTTTCATAAAACTGTTCCTGTCAGCATTTATCAAAAACTGTTTAGATCAAGCTCTTCTCGATATTATTTCGAGCCGATTTCTTGCAGGTACCCTTAAAAACATGTTTTAAACATAATGAACGGTTCAGATCATCAAAATAAAGGATCCCTCATTAGAAGCGCGGACTATATATGTATGAGTGAGCTTCTAATAAGGGATCCCCTATTTTGCTACGGTGTGGACCTCCTACTTCTTGATCAAATTATGATGATCTGAACCGTTCAATGTGTTTAAAACGTGTTTTTAAGGGTACCCGTAAGAGATCGGCTCAAAATGATATCCGGAAAGTCTTTGATCCGTTCAATTTTTCATAAAACTGTTCCTGTCAGCATTTATCAAAAACTGTTTAGATCAAGCTCTTCTCGATATTATTTCGAGCCGATTTCTTGCAGGTACCCTTAAAAACATGTTTTAAACATAATGAACGGTTCAGATCATCAAAATAAAGGATCCCTCATTAGAAGCGCGGACTATATATGTATGAGTGAGCTTCTAATAAGGGATCCCCTATTTTGCTACGGTGTGGACCTCCTACTTCTTGATCAAATTATGATGATCTGAACCGTTCAATGTGTTTAAAACGTGTTTTTAAGGGTACCCGTAAGAGATCGGCTCAAAATGATATCCGGAAAGTCTTTGATCCGTTCAATTTTTCATAAAACTGTTCCTGTCAGCATTTATCAAAAACTGTTTAGATCAAGCTCTTCTCGATATTATTTCGAGCCGATTTCTTGCAGGTACCCTTAAAAACATGTTTTAAACATAATGAACGGTTCAGATCATCAAAATAAAGGATCCCTCATTAGAAGCGCGGACTATATATGTATGAGTGAGCTTCTAATAAGGGATCCCCTATTTTGCTACGGTGTGGACCTCCTACTTCTTGATCAAATTATGATGATCTGAACCGTTCAATGTGTTTAAAACGTGTTTTTAAGGGTACCCGTAAGAGATCGGCTCAAAATGATATCCGGAAAGTCTTTGATCCGTTCAATTTTTCATAAAACTGTTCCTGTCAGCATTTATCAAAAACTGTTTAGATCAAGCTCTTCTCGATATTATTTCGAGCCGATTTCTTGCAGGTACCCTTAAAAACATGTTTTAAACATAATGAACGGTTCAGATCATCAAAATAAAGGATCCCTCATTAGAAGCGCGGACTATATATGTATGAGTGAGCTTCTAATAAGGGATCCCCTATTTTGCTACGGTGTGGACCTCCTACTTCTTGATCAAATTATGATGATCTGAACCGTTCAATGTGTTTAAAACGTGTTTTTAAGGGTACCCGTAAGAGATCGGCTCAAAATGATATCCGGAAAGTCTTTGATCCGTTCAATTTTTCATAAAACTGTTCCTGTCAGCATTTATCAAAAACTGTTTAGATCAAGCTCTTCTCGATATTATTTCGAGCCGATTTCTTGCAGGTACCCTTAAAAACATGTTTTAAACATAATGAACGGTTCAGATCATCAAAATAAAGGATCCCTCATTAGAAGCGCGGACTATATATGTATGAGTGAGCTTCTAATAAGGGATCCCCTATTTTGCTACGGTGTGGACCTCCTACTTCTTGATCAAATTATGATGATCTGAACCGTTCAATGTGTTTAAAACGTGTTTTTAAGGGTACCCGTAAGAGATCGGCTCAAAATGATATCCGGAAAGTCTTTGATCCGTTCAATTTTTCATAAAACTGTTCCTGTCAACATTTATCAAAAACTGTTTAGATCAAGCTCTTCTCGATATTATTTCGAGCCGATTTCTTGCAGGTACCCTTAAAAACATGTTTTAAACATAATGAACGGTTCAGATCATCAAAATAAAGGATCCCTCATTAGAAGCGCGGACTATATATGTATGAGTGAGCTTCTAATAAGGGATTCCCTATTTTGCTACGGTGTGGACCTCCTACTTCTTGATCAAATTATGATGATCTGAACCGTTCAATGTGTTTAAAACGTGTTTTTAAGGGTACCCGTAAGAGATCGGCTCAAAATGATATCCGGAAAGTCTTTGATCCGTTCAATTTTTCATAAAACTGTTCCTGTCAGCATTTATCAAAAACTGTTTAGATCAAGCTCTTCTCGATATTATTTCGAGCCGATTTCTTGCAGGTACCCTTAAAAACATGTTTTAAACATAATGAACGGTTCAGATCATCAAAATAAAGGATCCCTCATTAGAAGCGCGGACTATATATGTATGAGTGAGCTTCTAATAAGGGATCCCCTATTTTGCTACGGTGTGGACCTCCTACTTCTTGATCAAATTATGATGATCTGAACCGTTCAATGTGTTTAAAACGTGTTTTTAAGGGTACCCGTAAGAGATCGGCTCAAAATGATATCCGGAAAGTCTTTGATCCGTTCAATTTTTCATAAAACTGTTCCTGTCAGCATTTATCAAAAACTGTTTAGATCAAGCTCTTCTCGATATTATTTCGAGCCGATTTCTTGCAGGTACCCTTAAAAACATGTTTTAAACATAATGAACGGTTCAGATCATCAAAATAAAGGATCCCTCATTAGAAGCGCGGACTATATATGTATGAGTGAGCTTCTAATAAGGGATCCCCTATTTTGCTACGGTGTGGACCTCCTACTTCTTGATCAAATTATGATGATCTGAACCGTTCAATGTGTTTAAAACGTGTTTTTAAGGGTACCCGTAAGAGATCGGCTCAAAATGATATCCGGAAAGTCTTTGATCCGTTCAATTTTTCATAAAACTGTTCCTGTCAGCATTTATCAAAAACTGTTTAGATCAAGCTCTTCTCGATATTATTTCGAGCCGATTTCTTACAGGTACCCTTAAAAACATGTTTTAAACATAATGAACGGTTCAGATCATCAAAATAAAGGATCCCTCATTATAAGCGCGGACTATATATGTATGAGTGAGCTTCTAATAAGGGATCCCCTATTTTGCTACGGTGTGGACCTCCTACTTCTTGATCAAATTATGATGATCTGAACCGTTCAATGTGTTTAAAACGTGTTTTTAAGGGTACCCGTAAGAGATCGGCTCAAAATGATATCCGGAAAGTCTTTGATCCGTTCAATTTTTCATAAAACTGTTCCTGTCAGCATTTATCAAAAACTGTTTAGATCAAGCTCTTCTCGATATTATTTCGAGCCGATTTCTTGCAGGTACCCTTAAAAACATGTTTTAAACATAATGAACGGTTCAGATCATCAAAATAAAGGATCCCTCATTAGAAGCGCGGACTATATATGTATGAGTGAGCTTCTAATAAGGGATCCCCTATTTTGCTACGGTGTGGACCTCCTACTTCTTGATCAAATTATGATGATCTGAACCGTTCAATGTGTTTAAAACGTGTTTTTAAGGGTACCCGTAAGAGATCGGCTCAAAATGATATCCGGAAAGTCTTTGATCCGTTCAATTTTTCATAAAACTGTTCCTGTCAGCATTTATCAAAAACTGTTTAGATCAAGCTCTTCTCGATATTATTTCGAGCCGATTTCTTGCAGGTACCCTTAAAAACATGTTTTAAACATAATGAACGGTTCAGATCATCAAAATAAAGGATCCCTCATTAGAAGCGCGGACTATATATGTATGAGTGAGCTTCTAATAAGGGATCCCCTATTTTGCTACGGTGTGGACCTCCTACTTCTTGATCAAATTATGATGATCTGAACCGTTCAATGTGTTTAAAACGTGTTTTTAAGGGTACCCGTAAGAGATCGGCTCAAAATGATATCCGGAAAGTCTTTGATCCGTTCAATTTTTCATAAAACTGTTCCTGTCAGCATTTATCAAAAACTGTTTAGATCAAGCTCTTCTCGATATTATTTCGAGCCGATTTCTTGCAGGTACCCTTAAAAACATGTTTTAAACATAATGAACGGTTCAGATCATCAAAATAAAGGATCCCTCATTAGAAGCGCGGACTATATATGTATGAGTGAGCTTCTAATAAGGGATCCCCTATTTTGCTACGGTGTGGACCTCCTACTTCTTGATCAAATTATGATGATCTGAACCGTTCAATGTGTTTAAAACGTGTTTTTAAGGGTACCCGTAAGAGATCGGCTCAAAATGATATCCGGAAAGTCTTTGATCCGTTCAATTTTTCATAAAACTGTTCCTGTCAGCATTTATCAAAAACTGTTTAGATCAAGCTCTTCTCGATATTATTTCGAGCCGATTTCTTGCAGGTACCCTTAAAAACATGTTTTAAACATAATGAACGGTTCAGATCATCAAAATAAAGGATCCCTCATTAGAAGCGCGGACTATATATGTATGAGTGAGCTTCTAATAAGGGATTCCCTATTTTGCTACGGTGTGGACCTCCTACTTCTTGATCAAATTATGATGATCTGAACCGTTCAATGTGTTTAAAACGTGTTTTTAAGGGTACCCGTAAGAGATCGGCTCAAAATGATATCCGGAAAGTCTTTGATCCGTTCAATTTTTCATAAAACTGTTCCTGTCAGCATTTATCAAAAACTGTTTAGATCAAGCTCTTCTCGATATTATTTCGAGCCGATTTCTTGCAGGTACCCTTAAAAACATGTTTTAAACATAATGAACGGTTCAGATCATCAAAATAAAGGATCCCTCATTAGAAGCGCGGACTATATATGTATGAGTGAGCTTCTAATAAGGGATCCCCTATTTTGCTACGGTGTGGACCTCCTACTTCTTGATCAAATTATGATGATCTGAACCGTTCAATGTGTTTAAAACGTGTTTTTAAGGGTACCCGTAAGAGATCGGCTCAAAATGATATCCGGAAAGTCTTTGATCCGTTCAATTTTTCATAAAACTGTTCCTGTCAGCATTTATCAAAAACTGTTTAGATCAAGCTCTTCTCGATATTATTTCGAGCCGATTTCTTGCAGGTACCCTTAAAAACATGTTTTAAACATAATGAACGGTTCAGATCATCAAAATAAAGGATCCCTCATTAGAAGCGCGGACTATATATGTATGAGTGAGCTTCTAATAAGGGATCCCCTATTTTGCTACGGTGTGGACCTCCTACTTCTTGATCAAATTATGATGATCTGAACCGTTCAATGTGTTTAAAACGTGTTTTTAAGGGTACCCGTAAGAGATCGGCTCAAAATGATATCCGGAAAGTCTTTGATCCGTTCAATTTTTCATAAAACTGTTCCTGTCAGCATTTATCAAAAACTGTTTAGATCAAGCTCTTCTCGATATTATTTCGAGCCGATTTCTTGCAGGTACCCTTAAAAACATGTTTTAAACATAATGAACGGTTCAGATCATCAAAATAAAGGATCCCTCATTAGAAGCGCGGACTATATATGTATGAGTGAGCTTCTAATAAGGGATCCCCTATTTTGCTACGGTGTGGACCTCCTACTTCTTGATCAAATTATGATGATCTGAACCGTTCAATGTGTTTAAAACGTGTTTTTAAGGGTACCCGTAAGAGATCGGCTCAAAATGATATCCGGAAAGTCTTTGATCCGTTCAATTTTTCATAAAACTGTTCCTGTCAGCATTTATCAAAAACTGTTTAGATCAAGCTCTTCTCGATATTATTTCGAGCCGATTTCTTGCAGGTACCCTTAAAAACATGTTTTAAACATAATGAACGGTTCAGATCATCAAAATAAAGGATCCCTCATTATAAGCGCGGACTATATATGTATGAGTGAGCTTCTAATAAGGGATCCCCTATTTTGCTACGGTGTGGACCTCCTACTTCTTGATCAAATTATGATGATCTGAACCGTTCAATGTGTTTAAAACGTGTTTTTAAGGGTACCCGTAAGAGATCGGCTCAAAATGATATCCGGAAAGTCTTTGATCCGTTCAATTTTTCATAAAACTGTTCCTGTCAGCATTTATCAAAAACTGTTTAGATCAAACTCTTCTCGATATTATTTCGAGCCGATTTCTTGCAGGTACCCTTAAAAACATGTTTTAAACATAATGAACGGTTCAGATCATCAAAATAAAGGATCCCTCATTAGAAGCGCGGACTATATATGTATGAGTGAGCTTCTAATAAGGGATCCCCTATTTTGCTACGGTGTGGACCTCCTACTTCTTGATCAAATTATGATGATCTGAACCGTTCAATGTGTTTAAAACGTGTTTTTAAGGGTACCCGTAAGAGATCGGCTCAAAATGATATCCGGAAAGTCTTTGATCCGTTCAATTTTTCATAAAACTGTTCCTGTCAGCATTTATCAAAAACGGTTTAGATCAAGCTCTTCTCGATATTATTTCGAGCCGATTTCTTGCAGGTACCCTTAAAAACATGTTTTAAACATAATGAACGGTTCAGATCATCAAAATAAAGGATCCCTCATTAGAAGCGCGGACTATATATGTATGAGTGAGCTTCTAATAAGGGATCCCCTATTTTGCTACGGTGTGGACCTCCTACTTCTTGATCAAATTATGATGATCTGAACCGTTCAATGTGTTTAAAACGTGTTTTTAAGGGTACCCGTAAGAGATCGGCTCAAAATGATATCCGGAAAGTCTTTGATCCGTTCAATTTTTCATAAAACTGTTCCTGTCAGCATTTATCAAAAACTGTTTAGATCAAGCTCTTCTCGATATTATTTCGAGCCGATTTCTTGCAGGTACCCTTAAAAACATGTTTTAAACATAATGAACGGTTCAGATCATCAAAATAAAGGATCCCTCATTAGAAGCGCGGACTATATATGTATGAGTGAGCTTCTAATAAGGGATCCCCTATTTTGCTACGGTGTGGACCTCCTACTTCTTGATCAAATTATGATGATCTGAACCGTTCAATGTGTTTAAAACGTGTTTTTAAGGGTACCCGTAAGAGATCGGCTCAAAATGATATCCGGAAAGTCTTTGATCCGTTCAATTTTTCATAAAACTGTTCCTGTCAGCATTTATCAAAAACTGTTTAGATCAAGCTCTTCTCGATATTATTTCGAGCCGATTTCTTGCAGGTACCCTTAAAAACATGTTTTAAACATAATGAACGGTTCAGATCATCAAAATAAAGGATCCCTCATTAGAAGCGCGGACTATATATGTATGAGTGAGCTTCTAATAAGGGATCCCCTATTTTGCTACGGTGTGGACCTCCTACTTCTTGATCAAATTATGATGATCTGAACCGTTCAATGTGCTTAAAACGTGTTTTTAAGGGTACCCGTAAGAGATCGGCTCAAAATAATATCCGGAAAGTCTTTGATCCGTTCAATTTTTCATAAAACTGTTCCTGTCAGCATTTATCAAAAACTGTTTAGATCAAGCTCTTCTCGATATTATTTCGAGCCGATTTCTTGCAGGTACCCTTAAAAACATGTTTTAAACATAATGAACGGTTCAGATCATCAAAATAAAGGATCCCTCATTAGAAGCGCGGACTATATATGTATGAGTGAGCTTCTAATAAGGGATCCCCTATTTTGCTACGGTGTGGACCTCCTACTTCTTGATCAAATTATGATGATCTGAACCGTTCAATGTGTTTAAAACGTGTTTTTAAGGGTACCCGTAAGAGATCGGCTCAAAATGATATCCGGAAAGTCTTTGATCCGTTCAATTTTTCATAAAACTGTTCCTGTCAGCATTTATCAAAAACTGTTTAGATCAAGCTCTTCTCGATATTATTTCGAGCCGATTTCTTGCAGGTACCCTTAAAAACATGTTTTAAACATAATGAACGGTTCAGATAATCAAAATAAAGGATCCCTCATTAGAAGCGCGGACTATATATGTATGAGTGAGCTTCTAATAAGGGATCCCCTATTTTGCTACGGTGTGGACCTCCTACTTCTTGATCAAATTATGATGATCTGAACCGTTCAATGTGTTTAAAACGTGTTTTTAAGGGTACCCGTAAGAGATCGGCTCAAAATGATATTCGGAAAGTCTTTGATCCGTTCAATTTTTCATAAAACTGTTTCTGTCAGCATTTATCAAAAACTGTTTAGATCAAGCTCTTCTCGATATTATTTCGAGCCGATTTCTTACAGGTACCCTTAAAAACATGTTTTAAACATAATGAACGGTTCAGATCATCAAAATAAAGGATCCCTCATTAGAAGCGCGGACTATATATGTATGAGTGAGCTTCTAATAAGGGATCCCCTATTTTGCTACGGTGTGGACCTCCTACTTCTTGATCAAATTATGATGATCTGAACCGTTCAATGTGTTTAAAGCGTGTTTTTAAGGGTACCCGTAAGAGATCGGCTCAAAATAATATCCGGAAAGTCTTTGATCCGTTCAATTTTTCATAAAACTGTTCCTGTCAGCATTTATCAAAAACTGTTTAGATCAAGCTCTTCTCGATATTATTTCGAGCCGATTTCTTGCAGGTACCCTTAAAAACATGTTTTAAACATAATGAACGGTTCAGATCATCAAAATAAAGGATCCCTCATTAGAAGCGCGGACTATATATGTATGAGTGAGCTTCTAATAAGGGATCCCCTATTTTGCTACGGTGTGGACCTCCTACTTCTTGATCAAATTATGATGATCTGAACCGTTCAATGTGTTTAAAGCGTGTTTTTAAGGGTACCCGTAAGAGATCGGCTCAAAATGATATCCGGAAAGTCTTTGATCCGTTCAATTTTTCATAAAACTGTTCCTGTCAGCATTTATCAAAAACTGTTTAGATCAAGCTCTTCTCGATATTATTTCGAGCCGATTTCTTGCAGGTACCCTTAAAAACATGTTTTAAACATAATGAACGGTTCAGATCATCAAAATAAAGGATCCCTCATTAGAAGCGCGGACTATATATGTATGAGTGAGCTTCTAATAAGGGATCCCCTATTTTGCTACGGTGTGGACCTCCTACTTCTTGATCAAATTATGATGATCTGAACCGTTCAATGTGTTTAAAACGTGTTTTTAAGGGTACCCGTAAGAGATCGGCTCAAAATGATATCCGGAAAGTCTTTGATCCGTTCAATTTTTCATAAAACTGTTCCTGTCAGCATTTATCAAAAACTGTTTAGATCAAGCTCTTCTCGATATTATTTCGAGCCGATTTCTTGCAGGTACCCTTAAAAACATGTTTTAAACATAATGAACGGTTCAGATCATCAAAATAAAGGATCCCTCATTATAAGCGCGGACTATATATGTATGAGTGAGCTTCTAATAAGGGATCCCCTATTTTGCTACGGTGTGGACCTCCTACTTCTTGATCAAATTATGATGATCTGAACCGTTCAATGTGTTTAAAACGTGTTTTTAAGGGTACCCGTAAGAGATCGGCTCAAAATGATATCCGGAAAGTCTTTGATCCGTTCAATTTTTCATAAAACTGTTCCTGTCAGCATTTATCAAAAACTGTTTAGATCAAACTCTTCTCGATATTATTTCGAGCCGATTTCTTGCAGGTACCCTTAAAAACATGTTTTAAACATAATGAACGGTTCAGATCATCAAAATAAAGGATCCCTCATTAGAAGCGCGGACTATATATGTATGAGTGAGCTTCTAATAAGGGATCCCCTATTTTGCTACGGTGTGGACCTCCTACTTCTTGATCAAATTATGATGATCTGAACCGTTCAATGTGTTTAAAACGTGTTTTTAAGGGTACCCGTAAGAGATCGGCTCAAAATGATATCTGGAAAGTCTTTGATCCGTTCAATTTTTCATAAAACTGTTCCTGTCAGCATTTATCAAAAACTGTTTAGATCAAGCTCTTCTCGATATTATTTCGAGCCGATTTCTTGCAGGTACCCTTAAAAACATGTTTTAAACATAATGAACGGTTCAGATCATCAAAATAAAGGATCCCTCATTAGAAGCGCGGACTATATATGTATGAGTGAGCTTCTAATAAGGGATCCCCTATTTTGCTACGGTGTGGACCTCCTACTTCTTGATCAAATTATGATGATCTGAACCGTTCAATGTGCTTAAAACGTGTTTTTAAGGGTACCCGTAAGAGATCGGCTCAAAATAATATCCGGAAAGTCTTTGATCCGTTCAATTTTTCATAAAACTGTTCCTGTCAGCATTTATCAAAAACTGTTTAGATCAAGCTCTTCTCGATATTATTTCGAGCCGATTTCTTGCAGGTACCCTTAAAAACATGTTTTAAACATAATGAACGGTTCAGATCATCAAAATAAAGGATCCCTCATTAGAAGCGCGGACTATATATGTATGAGTGAGCTTCTAATAAGGGATCCCCTATTTTGCTACGGTGTGGACCTCCTACTTCTTGATCAAATTATGATGATCTGAACCGTTCAATGTGTTTAAAACGTGTTTTTAAGGGTACCCGTAAGAGATCGGCTCAAAATGATATCCGGAAAGTCTTTGATCCGTTCAATTTTTCATAAAACTGTTCCTGTCAGCATTTATCAAAAACTGTTTAGATCAAGCTCTTCTCGATATTATTTCGAGCCGATTTCTTGCAGGTACCCTTAAAAACATGTTTTAAACATAATGAACGGTTCAGATCATCAAAATAAAGGATCCCTCATTAGAAGCGCGGACTATATATGTATGAGTGAGCTTCTAATAAGGGATCCCCTATTTTGCTACGGTGTGGACCTCCTACTTCTTGATCAAATTATGATGATCTGAACCGTTCAATGTGTTTAAAACGTGTTTTTAAGGGTACCCGTAAGAGATCGGCTCAAAATGATATCCGGAAAGTCTTTGATCTGTTCAATTTTTCATAAAACTGTTTCTGTCAGCATTTATCAAAAACTGTTTAGATCAAGCTCTTCTCGATATTATTTCGAGCCGATTTCTTACAGGTACCCTTAAAAACATGTTTTAAACATAATGAACGGTTCAGATCATCAAAATAAAGGATCCCTCATTAGAAGCGCGGACTATATATGTATGAGTGAGCTTCTAATAAGGGATCCCCTATTTTGCTACGGTGTGGACCTCCTACTTCTTGATCAAATTATGATGATCTGAACCGTTCAATGTGTTTAAAACGTGTTTTTAAGGGTACCCGTAAGAGATCGGCTCAAAATAATATCCGGAAAGTCTTTGATCCGTTCAATTTTTCATAAAACTGTTCCTGTCAGCATTTATCAAAAACTGTTTAGATCAAGCTCTTCTCGATATTATTTCGAGCCGATTTCTTGCAGGTACCCTTAAAAACATGTTTTAAACATAATGAACGGTTCAGATCATCAAAATAAAGGATCCCTCATTAGAAGCGCGGACTATATATGTATGAGTGAGCTTCTAATAAGGGATCCCCTATTTTGCTACGGTGTGGACCTCCTACTTCTTGATCAAATTATGATGATCTGAACCGTTCAATGTGTTTAAAGCGTGTTTTTAAGGGTACCCGTAAGAGATCGGCTCAAAATGATATCCGGAAAGTCTTTGATCCGTTCAATTTTTCATAAAACTGTTCCTGTCAGCATTTATCAAAAACTGTTTAGATCAAGCTCTTCTCGATATTATTTCGAGCCGATTTCTTGCAGGTACCCTTAAAAACATGTTTTAAACATAATGAACGGTTCAGATCATCAAAATAAAGGATCCCTCATTATAAGCGCGGACTATATATGTATGAGTGAGCTTCTAATAAGGGATCCCCTATTTTGCTACGGTGTGGACCTCCTACTTCTTGATCAAATTATGATGATCTGAACCGTTCAATGTGTTTAAAACGTGTTTTTAAGGGTACCCGTAAGAGATCGGCTCAAAATGATATCCGGAAAGTCTTTGATCCGTTCAATTTTTCATAAAACTGTTCCTGTCAGCATTTATCAAAAACTGTTTAGATCAAGCTCTTCTCGATATTATTTCGAGCCGATTTCTTGCAGGTACCCTTAAAAACATGTTTTAAACATAATGAACGGTTCAGATCATCAAAATAAAGGATCCCTCATTAGAAGCGCGGACTATATATGTATGAGTGAGCTTCTAATAAGGGATCCCCTATTTTGCTACGGTGTGGACCTCCATTTCTTGATCAAATTATGATGATCTGAACCGTTCAATGTGTTTAAAACGTGTTTTTAAGGGTACCCGTAAGAGATCGGCTCAAAATGATATCCGGAAAGTCTTTGATCCGTTCAATTTTTCATAAAACTGTTCCTGTCAGCATTTATCAAAAACTGTTTAGATCAAGCTCTTCTCGATATTATTTCGAGCCGATTTCTTGCAGGTACCCTTAAAAACATGTTTTAAACATAATGAACGGTTCAGATCATCAAAATAAAGGATCCCTCATTAGAAGCGCGGACTATATATGTATGAGTGAGCTTCTAATAAGGGATCCCCTATTTTGCTACGGTGTGGACCTCCTACTTCTTGATCAAATTATGATGATCTGAACCGTTCAATGTGTTTAAAACGTGTTTTTAAGGGTACCCGTAAGAGATCGGCTCAAAATGATATCCGGAAAGTCTTTGATCCGTTCAATTTTTCATAAAACTGTTCCTGTCAGCATTTATCAAAAACTGTTTAGATCAAGCTCTTCTCGATATTATTTCGAGCCGATTTCTTGCAGGTACCCTTAAAAACATGTTTTAAACATAATGAACGGTTCAGATCATCAAAATAAAGGATCCCTCATTAGAAGCACGGACTATATATGTATGAGTGAGCTTCTAATAAGGGATCCCCTATTTTGCTACGGTGTGGACCTCCTACTTCTTGATCAAATTATGATGATCTGAACCGTTCAATGTGTTTAAAACGTGTTTTTAAGGGTACCCGTAAGAGATCGGCTCAAAATGATATCCGGAAAGTCTTTGATCCGTTCAATTTTTCATAAAACTGTTCCTGTCAGCATTTATCAAAAACTGTTTAGATCAAGCTCTTCTCGATATTATTTCGAGCCGATTTCTTGCAGGTACCCTTAAAAACATGTTTTAAACATAATGAACGGTTCAGATCATCAAAATAAAGGATCCCTCATTAGAAGCGCGGACTATATATGTATGAGTGAGCTTCTAATAAGGGATCCCCTATTTTGCTACGGTGTGGACCTCCTACTTCTTGATCAAATTATGATGATCTGAACCGTTCAATGTGTTTAAAACGTGTTTTTAAGGGTACCCGTAAGAGATCGGCTCAAAATGATATCCGGAAAGTCTTTGATCCGTTCAATTTTTCATAAAACTGTTCCTGTCAGCATTTATCAAAAACTGTTTAGATCAAGCTCTTCTCGATATTATTTCGAGCCGATTTCTTGCAGGTACCCTTAAAAACATGTTTTAAACATAATGAACGGTTCAGATCATCAAAATAAAGGATCCCTCATTAGAAGCGCGGACTATATATGTATGAGTGAGCTTCTAATAAGGGATCCCCTATTTTGCTACGGTGTGGACCTCCTACTTCTTGATCAAATTATGATGATCTGAACCGTTCAATGTGTTTAAAACGTGTTTTTAAGGGTACCCGTAAGAGATCGGCTCAAAATGATATCCGGAAAGTCTTTGATCCGTTCAATTTTTCATAAAACTGTTCCTGTCAGCATTTATCAAAAACTGTTTAGATCAAGCTCTTCTCGATATTATTTCGAGCCGATTTCTTGCAGGTACCCTTAAAAACATGTTTTAAACATAATGAACGGTTCAGATCATCAAAATAAAGGATCCCTCATTAGAAGCGCGGACTATATATGTATGAGTGAGCTTCTAATAAGGGATCCCCTATTTTGCTACGGTGTGGACCTCCTACTTCTTGATCAAATTATGATGATCTGAACCGTTCAATGTGTTTAAAACGTGTTTTTAAGGGTACCCGTAAGAGATCGGCTCAAAATGATATCCGGAAAGTCTTTGATCCGTTCAATTTTTCATAAAACTGTTCCTGTCAGCATTTATCAAAAACTGTTTAGATCAAGCTCTTCTCGATATTATTTCGAGCCGATTTCTTGCAGGTACCCTTAAAAACATGTTTTAAACATAATGAACGGTTCAGATCATCAAAATAAAGGATCCCTCATTAGAAGCGCGGATTATATATGTATGAGTGAGCTTCTAATAAGGGATCCCCTATTTTGCTACGGTGTGGACCTCCTACTTCTTGATCAAATTATGATGATCTGAACCGTTCAATGTGTTTAAAACGTGTTTTTAAGGGTACCCGTAAGAGATCGGCTCAAAATGATATCCGGAAAGTCTTTGATCCGTTCAATTTTTCATAAAACTGTTCCTGTCAGCATTTATCAAAAACTGTTTAGATCAAGCTCTTCTCGATATTATTTCGAGCCGATTTCTTGCAGGTACCCTTAAAAACATGTTTTAAACATAATGAACGGTTCAGATCATCAAAATAAAGGATCCCTCATTAGAAGCGCGGACTATATATGTATGAGTGAGCTTCTAATAAGGGATCCCCTATTTTGCTACGGTGTGGACCTCCTACTTCTTGATCAAATTATGATGATCTGAACCGTTCAATGTGTTTAAAACGTGTTTTTAAGGGTACCCGTAAGAGATCGGCTCAAAATGATATCCGGAAAGTCTTTGATCCGTTCAATTTTTCATAAAACTGTTCCTGTCAGCATTTATCAAAAACTGTTTAGATCAAGCTCTTCTCGATATTATTTCGAGCCGATTTCTTGCAGGTACCCTTAAAAACATGTTTTAAACATAATGAACGGTTCAGATCATCAAAATAAAGGATCCCTCATTAGAAGCGCGGACTATATATGTATGAGTGAGCTTTTAATAAGGGATCCCCTATTTTGCTACGGTGTGGACCTCCTACTTCTTGATCAAATTATGATGATCTGAACCGTTCAATGTGTTTAAAACGTGTTTTTAAGGGTACCCGTAAGAGATCGGCTCAAAATGATATCCGGAAAGTCTTTGATCCGTTCAATTTTTCATAAAACTGTTCCTGTCAGCATTTATCAAAAACTGTTTAGATCAAGCTCTTCTCGATATTATTTCGAGCCGATTTCTTGCAGCTACCCTTAAAAACATGTTTTAAACATAATGAACGGTTCAGATCATCAAAATAAAGGATCCCTCATTAGAAGCGCGGACTATATATGTATGAGTGAGCTTCTAATAAGGGATCCCCTATTTTGCTACGGTGTGGACCTCCTACTTCTTGATCAAATTATGATGATCTGAACCGTTCAATGTGTTTAAAACGTGTTTTTAAGGGTACCCGTAAGAGATCGGCTCAAAATGATATCCGGAAAGTCTTTGATCCGTTCAATTTTTCATAAAACTGTTCCTGTCAGCATTTATCAAAAACTGTTTAGATCAAACTCTTCTCGATATTATTTCGAGCCGATTTCTTGCAGGTACCCTTAAAAACATGTTTTAAACATAATGAACGGTTCAGATCATCAAAATAAAGGATCCCTCATTAGAAGCGCGGACTATATATGTATGAGTGAGCTTCTAATAAGGGATCCCCTATTTTGCTACGGTGTGGACCTCCTACTTCTTGATCAAATTATGATGATCTGAACCGTTCAATGTGTTTAAAACGTGTTTTTAAGGGTACCCGTAAGAGATCGGCTCAAAATGATATCCGGAAAGTCTTTGATCCGTTCAATTTTTCATAAAACTGTTCCTGTCAGCATTTATCAAAAACGGTTTAGATCAAGCTCTTCTCGATATTATTTCGAGCCGATTTCTTGCAGGTACCCTTAAAAACATGTTTTAAACATAATGAACGGTTCAGATCATCAAAATAAAGGATCCCTCATTAGAAGCGCGGACTATATATGTATGAGTGAGCTTCTAATAACGGATCCCCTATTTTGCTACGGTGTGGACCTCCTACTTCTTGATCAAATTATGATGATCTGAACCGTTCAATGTGTTTAAAACGTGTTTTTAAGGGTACCCGTAAGAGATCGGCTCAAAATGATATCCGGAAAGTCTTTGATCCGTTCAATTTTTCATAAAACTGTTCCTGTCAGCATTTATCAAAAACTGTTTAGATCAAGCTCTTCTCGATATTATTTCGAGCCGATTTCTTGCAGGTACCCTTAAAAACATGTTTTAAACATAATGAACGGTTCAGATCATCAAAATAAAGGATCCCTCATTAGAAGCGCGGACTATATATGTATGAGTGAGCTTCTAATAAGGGATCCCCTATTTTGCTACGGTGTGGACCTCCTACTTCTTGATCAAATTATGATGATCTGAACCGTTCAATGTGTTTAAAACGTGTTTTTAAGGGTACCCGTAAGAGATCGGCTCAAAATGATATCCGGAAAGTCTTTGATCCGTTCAATTTTTCATAAAACTGTTCCTGTCAGCATTTATCAAAAACTGTTTAGATCAAGCTCTTCTCGATATTATTTCGAGCCGATTTCTTGCAGGTACCCTTAAAAACATGTTTTAAACATAATGAACGGTTCAGATCATCAAAATAAAGGATCCCTCATTAGAACCGCGGACTATATATGTATGAGTGAGCTTCTAATAAGGGATCCCCTATTTTGCTACGGTGTGGACCTCCTACTTCTTGATCAAATTATGATGATCTGAACCGTTCAATGTGTTTAAAACGTGTTTTTAAGGGTACCCGTAAGAGATCGGCTCAAAATGATATCCGGAAAGTCTTTGATCCGTTCAATTTTTCATAAAACTGTTCCTGTCAGCATTTATCAAAAACTGTTTAGATCAAGCTCTTCTCGATATTATTTCGAGCCGATTTCTTGCAGGTACCCTTAAAAACATGTTTTAAACATAATGAACGGTTCAGATCATCAAAATAAAGGATCCCTCATTAGAAGCGCGGACTATATATGTATGAGTGAGCTTCTAATAAGGGATCCCCTATTTTGCTACGGTGTGGACCTCCTACTTCTTGATCAAATTATGATGATCTGAACCGTTCAATGTGTTTAAAACGTGTTTTTAAGGGTACCCGTAAGAGATCGGCTCAAAATGATATCCGGAAAGTCTTTGATCCGTTCAATTTTTCATAAAACTGTTCCTGTCAGCATTTATCAAAAACTGTTTAGATCAAGCTCTTCTCGATATTATTTCGAGCCGATTTCTTGCAGGTACCCTTAAAAACATGTTTTAAACATAATGAACGGTTCAGATCATCAAAATAAAGGATCCCTCATTAGAAGCGCGGATTATATATGTATGAGTGAGCTTCTAATAAGGGATCCCCTATTTTGCTACGGTGTGGACCTCCTACTTCTTGATCAAATTATGATGATCTGAACCGTTCAATGTGTTTAAAACGTGTTTTTAAGGGTACCCGTAAGAGATCGGCTCAAAATGATATCCGGAAAGTCTTTGATCCGTTCAATTTTTCATAAAACTGTTCCTGTCAGCATTTATCAAAAACTGTTTAGATCAAGCTCTTCTCGATATTATTTCGAGCCGATTTCTTGCAGGTACCCTTAAAAACATGTTTTAAACATAATGAACGGTTCAGATCATCAAAATAAAGGATCCCTCATTAGAAGCGCGGACTATATATGTATGAGTGAGCTTCTAATAAGGGATCCCCTATTTTGCTACGGTGTGGACCTCCTACTTCTTGATCAAATTATGATGATCTGAACCGTTCAATGTGTTTAAAACGTGTTTTTAAGGGTACCCGTAAGAGATCGGCTCAAAATGATATCCGGAAAGTCTTTGATCCGTTCAATTTTTCATAAAACTGTTCCTGTCAGCATTTATCAAAAACTGTTTAGATCAAGCTCTTCTCGATATTATTTCGAGCCGATTTCTTGCAGGTACCCTTAAAAACATGTTTTAAACATAATGAACGGTTCAGATCATCAAAATAAAGGATCCCTCATTAGAAGCGCGGACTATATATGTATGAGTGAGCTTTTAATAAGGGATCCCCTATTTTGCTACGGTGTGGACCTCCTACTTCTTGATCAAATTATGATGATCTGAACCGTTCAATGTGTTTAAAACGTGTTTTTAAGGGTACCCGTAAGAGATCGGCTCAAAATGATATCCGGAAAGTCTTTGATCCGTTCAATTTTTCATAAAACTGTTCCTGTCAGCATTTATCAAAAACTGTTTAGATCAAGCTCTTCTCGATATTATTTCGAGCCGATTTCTTGCAGCTACCCTTAAAAACATGTTTTAAACATAATGAACGGTTCAGATCATCAAAATAAAGGATCCCTCATTAGAAGCGCGGACTATATATGTATGAGTGAGCTTCTAATAAGGGATCCCCTATTTTGCTACGGTGTGGACCTCCTACTTCTTGATCAAATTATGATGATCTGAACCGTTCAATGTGTTTAAAACGTGTTTTTAAGGGTACCCGTAAGAGATCGGCTCAAAATGATATCCGGAAAGTCTTTGATCCGTTCAATTTTTCATAAAACTGTTCCTGTCAGCATTTATCAAAAACTGTTTAGATCAAACTCTTCTCGATATTATTTCGAGCCGATTTCTTGCAGGTACCCTTAAAAACATGTTTTAAACATAATGAACGGTTCAGATCATCAAAATAAAGGATCCCTCATTAGAAGCGCGGACTATATATGTATGAGTGAGCTTCTAATAAGGGATCCCCTATTTTGCTACGGTGTGGACCTCCTACTTCTTGATCAAATTATGATGATCTGAACCGTTCAATGTGTTTAAAACGTGTTTTTAAGGGTACCCGTAAGAGATCGGCTCAAAATGATATCCGGAAAGTCTTTGATCCGTTCAATTTTTCATAAAACTGTTCCTGTCAGCATTTATCAAAAACGGTTTAGATCAAGCTCTTCTCGATATTATTTCGAGCCGATTTCTTGCAGGTACCCTTAAAAACATGTTTTAAACATAATGAACGGTTCAGATCATCAAAATAAAGGATCCCTCATTAGAAGCGCGGACTATATATGTATGAGTGAGCTTCTAATAAGGGATCCCCTATTTTGCTACGGTGTGGACCTCCTACTTCTTGATCAAATTATGATGATCTGAACCGTTCAATGTGTTTAAAACGTGTTTTTAAGGGTACCCGTAAGAGATCGGCTCAAAATGATATCCGGAAAGTCTTTGATCCGTTCAATTTTTCATAAAACTGTTCCTGTCAGCATTTATCAAAAACTGTTTAGATCAAGCTCTTCTCGATATTATTTCGAGCCGATTTCTTGCAGGTACCCTTAAAAACATGTTTTAAACATAATGAACGGTTCAGATCATCAAAATAAAGGATCCCTCATTAGAAGCGCGGACTATATATGTATGAGTGAGCTTCTAATAAGGGATCCCCTATTTTGCTACGGTGTGGACCTCCTACTTCTTGATCAAATTATGATGATCTGAACCGTTCAATGTGTTTAAAACGTGTTTTTAAGGGTACCCGTAAGAGATCGGCTCAAAATGATATCCGGAAAGTCTTTGATCCGTTCAATTTTTCATAAAACTGTTCCTGTCAGCATTTATCAAAAACTGTTTAGATCAAGCTCTTCTCGATATTATTTCGAGCCGATTTCTTGCAGGTACCCTTAAAAACATGTTTTAATCATAATGAACGGTTCAGATCATCAAAATAAAGGATCCCTCATTAGAAGCGCGGACTATATATGTATGAGTGAGCTTCTAATAAGGGATCCCCTATTTTGCTACGGTGTGGACCTCCTACTTCTTGATCAAATTATGATGATCTGAACCGTTCAATGTGTTTAAAACGTGTTTTTAAGGGTACCCGTAAGAGATCGGCTCAAAATGATATCCGGAAAGTCTTTGATCCGTTCAATTTTTCATAAAACTGTTCCTGTCAGCATTTATCAAAAACTGTTTAGATCAAGCTCTTCTCGATATTATTTCGAGCCGATTTCTTGCAGGTACCCTTAAAAACATGTTTTAAACATAATGAATGGTTCAGATCATCAAAATAAAGGATCCCTCATTAGAAGCGCGGACTATATATGTATGAGTGAGCTTCTAATAAGGGATCCCCTATTTTGCTACGGTGTGGACCTCCTACTTCTTGATCAAATTATGATGATCTGAACCGTTCAATGTGTTTAAAACGTGTTTTTAAGGGTACCCGTAAGAGATCGGCTCAAAATGATATCCGGAAAGTCTTTGATCCGTTCAATTTTTCATAAAACTGTTCCTGTCAGCATTTATCAAAAACTATTTAGATCAAGCTCTTCTCGATATTATTTCGAGCCGATTTCTTGCAGGTACCCTTAAAAACATGTTTTAAACATAATGAACGGTTCAGATCATCAAAATAAAGGATCCCTCATTAGAAGCGCGGACTATATATGTATGAGTGAGCTTCTAATAAGGGATCCCCTATTTTGCTACGGTGTGGACCTCCTACTTCTTGATCAAATTATGATGATCTGAACCGTTCAATTTGTTTAAAACGTGTTTTTAAGGGTACCCGTAAGAGATCGGCTCAAAATGATATCCGGAAAGTCTTTGATCCGTTCAATTTTTCATAAAACTGTTCCTGTCAGCATTTATCAAAAACTGTTTAGATCAAGCTCTTCTCGATATTATTTCGAGCCGATTTCTTGCAGGTACCCTTAAAAACATGTTTTAAACATAATGAACGGTTCAGATCATCAAAATAAAGGATCCCTCATTAGAAGCGCGGATTATATATGTATGAGTGAGCTTCTAATAAGGGATCCCCTATTTTGCTACGGTGTGGACCTCCTACTTCTTGATCAAATTATGATGATCTGAACCGTTCAATGTGTTTAAAACGTGTTTTTAAGGGTACCCGTAAGAGATCGGCTCAAAATGATATCCGGAAAGTCTTTGATCCGTTCAATTTTTCATAAAACTGTTCCTGTCAGCATTTATCAAAAACTGTTTAGATCAAGCTCTTCTCGATATTATTTCGAGCCGATTTCTTGCAGGTACCCTTAAAAACATGTTTTAAACATAATGAACGGTTCAGATCATCAAAATAAAGGATCCCTCATTAGAAGCGCGGATTATATATGTATGAGTGAGCTTCTAATAAGGGATCCCCTATTTTGCTACGGTGTGGACCTCCTACTTCTTGATCAAATTATGATGATCTGAACCGTTCAATGTGTTTAAAACGTGTTTTTAAGGGTACCCGTAAGAGATCGGCTCAAAATGATATCCGGAAAGTCTTTGATCCGTTCAATTTTTCATAAAACTGTTCCTGTCAGCATTTATCAAAAACTGTTTAGATCAAGCTCTTCTCGATATTATTTCGAGCCGATTTCTTGCAGGTACCCTTAAAAACATGTTTTAAACATAATGAACGGTTCAGATCATCAAAATAAAGGATCCCTCATTAGAAGCGCGGACTATATATGTATGAGTGAGCTTCTAATAAGGGATCCCCTATTTTGCTACGGTGTGGACCTCCTACTTCTTGATCAAATTATGATGATCTGAACCGTTCAATGTGTTTAAAACGTGTTTTTAAGGGTACCCGTAAGAGATCGGCTCAAAATGATATCCGGAAAGTCTTTGATCCGTTCAATTTTTCATAAAACTGTTCCTGTCAGCATTTATCAAAAACTGTTTAGATCAAGCTCTTCTCGATATTATTTCGAGCCGATTTCTTGCAGGTACCCTTAAAAACATGTTTTAAACATAATGAACGGTTCAGATCATCAAAATAAAGGATCCCTCATTAGAAGCGCGGACTATATATGTATGAGTGAGCTTCTAATAAGGGATCCCCTATTTTGCTACGGTGTGGACCTCCTACTTCTTGATCAAATTATGATGATCTGAACCGTTCAATGTGTTTAAAACGTGTTTTTAAGGGTACCCGTAAGAGATCGGCTCAAAATGATATCCGGAAAGTCTTTGATCCGTTCAATTTTTCATAAAACTGTTCCTGTCAGCATTTATCAAAAACTGTTTAGATCAAGCTCTTCTCGATATTATTTCGAGCCGATTTCTTGCAGGTACCCTTAAAAACATGTTTTAAACATAATGAACGGTTCAGATCATCAAAATAAAGGATCCCTCATTAGAAGCGCGGACTATATATGTATGAGTGAGCTTCTAATAAGGGATCCCCTATTTTGCTACGGTGTGGACCTCCTACTTCTTGATCAAATTATGATGATCTGAACCGTTCAATGTGTTTAAAACGTGTTTTTAAGGGTACCCGTAAGAGATCGGCTCAAAATGATATCCGGAAAGTCTTTGATCCGTTCAATTTTTCATAAAACTGTTCCTGTCAGCATTTATCAAAAACTGTTTAGATCAAGCTCTTCTCGATATTATTTCGAGCCGATTTCTTGCAGGTACCCTTAAAAACATGTTTTAAACATAATGAACGGTTCAGATCATCAAAATAAAGGATCCCTCATTAGAAGCGCGGACTATATATGTATGAGTGAGCTTCTAATAAGGGATCCCCTATTTTGCTACGGTGTGGCCTCCTACTTCTTGATCAAATTATGATGATCTGAACCGTTCAATGTGTTTAAAACGTGTTTTTAAGGGTACCCGTAAGAGATCGGCTCAAAATGATATCCGGAAAGTCTTTGATCCGTTCAATTTTTCATAAAACTGTTCCTGTCAGCATTTATCAAAAACTGTTTAGATCAAGCTCTTCT
Organism: Arctostaphylos glauca; assembly: GCA_019985065.2. Lineage (NCBI taxonomy): Eukaryota > Viridiplantae > Streptophyta > Magnoliopsida > Ericales > Ericaceae > Arctostaphylos > Arctostaphylos glauca. The sequence continues at coordinate 1,015,460 of JAHSPW020000023.1, forward strand.
CGATATTATTTCGAGCCGATTTCTTGCAGGTACCCTTAAAAACATGTTTTAAACATAATGAACGGTTCAGATCATCAAAATAAAGGATCCCTCATTAGAAGCGCGGACTATATATGTATGAGTGAGCTTCTAATAAGGGATCCCCTATTTTGCTACGGTGTGGACCTCCTACTTCTTGATCAAATTATGATGATCTGAACCGTTCAATGTGTTTAAAACGTGTTTTTAAGGGTACCCGTAAGAGATCGGCTCAAAATGATATCCGGAAAGTCTTTGATCCGTTCAATTTTTCATAAAACTGTTCCTGTCAGCATTTATCAAAAACTGTTTAGATCAAGCTCTTCTCGATATTATTTCGAGCCGATTTCTTGCAGGTACCCTTAAAAACATGTTTTAAACATAATGAACGGTTCAGATCATCAAAATAAAGGATCCCTCATTAGAAGCGCGGAATATATATGTATGAGTGAGCTTCTAATAAGGGATCCCCTATTTTGCTACGGTGTGGACCTCCTACTTCTTGATCAAATTATGATGATCTGAACCGTTCAATGTGTTTAAAACGTGTTTTTAAGGGTACCCGTAAGAGATCGGCTCAAAATGATATCCGGAAAGTCTTTGATCCGTTCAATTTTTCATAAAACTGTTCCTGTCAGCATTTATCAAAAACTGTTTAGATCAAACTCTTCTCGATATTATTTCGAGCCGATTTCTTGCAGGTACCCTTAAAAACATGTTTTAAACATAATGAACGGTTCAGATCATCAAAATAAAGGATCCCTCATTAGAAGCGCGGACTATATATGTATGAGTGAGCTTCTAATAAGGGATCCCCTATTTTGCTACGGTGTGGACCTCCTACTTCTTGATCAAATTATGATGATCTGAACCGTTCAATGTGTTTAAAACGTGTTTTTAAGGGTACCCGTAAGAGATCGGCTCAAAATGATATCCGGAAAGTCTTTGATCCGTTCAATTTTTCATAAAACTGTTCCTGTCAGCATTTATCAAAAACTGTTTAGATCAAGCTCTTCTCGATATTATTTCGAGCCGATTTCTTGCAGGTACCCTTAAAAACATGTTTTAAACATAATGAACGATTCAGATCATCAAAATAAAGGATCCCTCATTAGAAGCGCGGAATATATATGTATGAGTGAGCTTCTAATAAGGGATCCCCTATTTTGCTACGGTGTGGACCTCCTACTTCTTGATCAAATTATGATGATCTGAACCGTTCAATGTGTTTAAAACGTGTTTTTAAGGGTACCCGTAAGAGATCGGCTCAAAATGATATCCGGAAAGTCTTTGATCCGTTCAATTTTTCATAAAACTGTTCCTGTCAGCATTTATCAAAAACTGTTTAGATCAAGCTCTTCTCGATATTATTTCGAGCCGATTTCTTGCAGGTACCCTTAAAAACATGTTTTAAACATAATGAACGGTTCAGATCATCAAAATAAAGGATCCCTCATTAGAAGCGCGGACTATATATGTATGAGTGAGCTTCTAATAAGGGATCCCCTATTTTGCTACGGTGTGGACCTCCTACTTCTTGATCAAATTATGATGATCTGAACCGTTCAATGTGTTTAAAACGTGTTTTTAAGGGTACCCGTAAGAGATCGGCTCAAAATGATATCCGGAAAGTCTTTGATCCGTTCAATTTTTCATAAAACTGTTCCTGTCAGCATTTATCAAAAACTGTTTAGATCAAGCTCTTCTCGATATTATTTCGAGCCGATTTCTTGCAGGTACCCTTAAAAACATGTTTTAAACATAATGAACGGTTCAGATCATCAAAATAAAGGATCCCTCATTAGAAGCGCGGACTATATATGTATGAGTGAGCTTCTAATAAGGGATCCCCTATTTTGCTACGGTGTGGACCTCCTACTTCTTGATCAAATTATGATGATCTGAACCGTTCAATGTGTTTAAAACGTGTTTTTAAGGGTACCGGTAAGAGATCGGCTCAAAATGATATCCGGAAAGTCTTTGATCCGTTCAATTTTTCATAAAACTGTTCCTGTCAGCATTTATCAAAAACTGTTTAGATCAAGCTCTTCTCGATATTATTTCGAGCCGATTTCTTGCAGGTACCCTTAAAAACATGTTTTAAACATAATGAACGGTTCAGATCATCAAAATAAAGGATCCCTCATTAGAAGCGCGGACTATATATGTATGAGTGAGCTTCTAATAAGGGATCCCCTATTTTGCTACGGTGTGGACCTCCTACTTCTTGATCAAATTATGATGATCTGAACCGTTCAATGTGTTTAAAACGTGTTTTTAAGGGTACCCGTAAGAGATCGGCTCAAAATAATATCCGGAAAGTCTTTGATCCGTTCAATTTTTCATAAAACTGTTCCTGTCAGCATTTATCAAAAACTGTTTAGATCAAGCTCTTCTCGATATTATTTCGAGCCGATTTCTTGCAGGTACCCTTAAAAACATGTTTTAAACATAATGAACGGTTCAGATCATCAAAATAAAGGATCCCTCATTAGAAGCGCGGACTATATATGTATGAGTGAGCTTCTAATAAGGGATCCCCTATTTTGCTACGGTGTGGACCTCCTACTTCTTGATCAAATTATGATGATCTGAACCGTTCAATGTGTTTAAAACGTGTTTTTAAGGGTACCCGTAAGAGATCGGCTCAAAATGATATCCGGAAAGTCTTTGATCCGTTCAATTTTTCATAAAACTGTTCCTGTCAGCATTTATCAAAAACTGTTTAGATCAAGCTCTTCTCGATATTATTTCGAGCCGATTTCTTGCAGGTACCCTTAAAAACATGTTTTAAACATAATGAACGGTTCAGATCATCAAAATAAAGGATCCCTCATTAGAAGCGCGGACTATATATGTATGAGTGAGCTTCTAATAAGGGATCCCCTATTTTGCTACGGTGTGGACCTCCTACTTCTTGATCAAATTATGATGATCTGAACCGTTCAATGTGTTTAAAACGTGTTTTTAAGGGTACCCGTAAGAGATCGGCTCAAAATGATATCCGGAAAGTCTTTGATCCGTTCAATTTTTCATAAAACTGTTCCTGTCAGCATTTATCAAAAACTGTTTAGATCAAACTCTTCTCGATATTATTTCGAGCCGATTTCTTGCAGGTACCCTTAAACACATGTTTTAAACATAATGAACGGTTCAGATCATCAAAATAAAGGATCCCTCATAAGAAGCGCGGACTATATATGTATGAGTGAGCTTCTAATAAGGGATCCCCTATTTTGCTACGGTGTGGACCTCCTACTTCTTGATCAAATTATGATGATCTGAACCGTTCAATGTGTTTAAAACGTGTTTTTAAGGGTACCCGTAAGAGATCGGCTCAAAATGATATCCGGAAAGTCTTTGATCCGTTCAATTTTTCATAAAACTGTTCCTGTCAGCATTTATCAAAAACGGTTTAGATCAAGCTCTTCTCGATATTATTTCGAGCCGATTTCTTGCAGGTACCCTTAAAAACATGTTTTAAACATAATGAACGGTTCAGATCATCAAAATAAAGGATCCCTCATTAGAAGCGCGGACTATATATGTATGAGTGAGCTTCTAATAAGGGATCCCCTATTTTGCTACGGTGTGGACCTCCTACTTCTTGATCAAATTATGATGATCTGAACCGTTCAATGTGTTTAAAACGTGTTTTTAAGGGTACCCGTAAGAGATCGGCTCAAAATGATATCCGGAAAGTCTTTGATCCGTTCAATTTTTCATAAAACTGTTCCTGTCAGCATTTATCAAAAACTGTTTAGATCAAGCTCTTCTCGATATTATTTCGAGCCGATTTCTTGCAGGTACCCTTAAAAACATGTTTTAAACATAATGAACGGTTCAGATCATCAAAATAAAGGATCCCTCATTAGAAGCGCGGACTATATATGTATGAGTGAGCTTCTAATAAGGGATCCCCTATTTTGCTACGGTGTGGACCTCCTACTTCTTGATCAAATTATGATGATCTGAACCGTTCAATGTGTTTAAAACGTGTTTTTAATGGTACCCGTAAGAGATCGGCTCAAAATGATATCCGGAAAGTCTTTGATCCGTTCAATTTTTCATAAAACTGTTCCTGTCAGCATTTATCAAAAACTGTTTAGATCAAGCTCTTCTCGATATTATTTCGAGCCGATTTCTTGCAGGTACCCTTAAAAACATGTTTTAAACATAATGAACGGTTCAGATCATCAAAATAAAGGATCCCTCATTAGAAGCGCGGACTATATATGTATGAGTGAGCTTCTAATAAGGGATCCCCTATTTTGCTACGGTGTGGACCTCCTACTTCTTGATCAAATTATGATGATCTGAACCGTTCAATGTGTTTAAAACGTGTTTTTAAGGGTACCCGTAAGAGATCGGCTCAAAATGATATCCGGAAAGTCTTTGATCCGTTCAATTTTTCATAAAACTGTTCCTGTCAGCATTTATCAAAAACTGTTTAGATCAAGCTCTTCTCGATATTATTTCGAGCCGATTTCTTGCAGGTACCCTTAAAAACATGTTTTAAACATAATGAACGGTTCAGATCATCAAAATAAAGGATCCCTCATTAGAAGCGCGGAATATATATGTATGAGTGAGCTTCTAATAAGGGATCCCCTATTTTGCTACGGTGTGGACCTCCTACTTCTTGATCAAATTATGATGATCTGAACCGTTCAATGTGTTTAAAACGTGTTTTTAAGGGTACCCGTAAGAGATCGGCTCAAAATGATATCCGGAAAGTCTTTGATCCGTTCAATTTTTCATAAAACTGTTCCTGTCAGCATTTATCAAAAACTGTTTAGATCAAGCTCTTCTCGATATTATTTCGAGCCGATTTCTTGCAGGTACCCTTAAAAACATGTTTTAAACATAATGAACGGTTCAGATCATCAAAATAAAGGATCCCTCATTAGAAGCGCGGACTATATATGTATGAGTGAGCTTCTAATAAGGGATCCCCTATTTTGCTACGGTGTGGACCTCCTACTTCTTGATCAAATTATGATGATCTGAACCGTTCAATGTGTTTAAAACGTGTTTTTAAGGGTACCCGTAAGAGATCGGCTCAAAATGATATCCGGAAAGTCTTTGATCCGTTCAATTTTTCATAAAACTGTTCCTGTCAGCATTTATCAAAAACTGTTTAGATCAAGCTCTTCTCGATATTATTTCGAGCCGATTTCTTGCAGGTACCCTTAAAAACATGTTTTAAACATAATGAACGGTTCAGATCATCAAAATAAAGGATCCCTCATTAGAAGCGCGGACTATATATGTATGAGTGAGCTTCTAATAAGGGATCCCCTATTTTGCTACGGTGTGGACCTCCTACTTCTTGATCAAATTATGATGATCTGAACCGTTCAATGTGTTTAAAACGTGTTTTTAAGGGTACCCGTAAGAGATCGGCTCAAAATGATATCCGGAAAGTCTTTGATCCGTTCAATTTTTCATAAAACTGTTCCTGTCAGCATTTATCAAAAACTGTTTAGATCAAGCTCTTCTCGATATTATTTCGAGCCGATTTCTTGCAGGTACCCTTAAAAACATGTTTTAAACATAATGAACGGTTCAGATCATCAAAATAAAGGATCCCTCATTAGAAACGCGGACTATATATGTATGAGTGAGCTTCTAATAAGGGATCCCCTATTTTGCTACGGTGTGGACCTCCTACTTCTTGATCAAATTATGATGATCTGAACCGTTCAATGTGTTTAAAACGTGTTTTTAAGGGTACCCGTAAGAGATCGGCTCAAAATGATATCCGGAAAGTCTTTGATCCGTTCAATTTTTCATAAAACTGTTCCTGTCAGCATTTATCAAAAACTGTTTAGATCAAGCTCTTCTCGATATTATTTCGAGCCGATTTCTTGCAGGTACCCTTAAAAACATGTTTTAAACATAATGAACGGTTCAGATCATCAAAATAAAGGATCCCTCATTAGAAGCGCGGACTATATATGTATGAGTGAGCTTCTAATAAGGGATCCCCTATTTTGCTACGGTGTGGACCTCCTACTTCTTGATCAAATTATGATGATCTGAACCGTTCAATGTGTTTAAAACGTGTTTTTAAGGGTACCCGTAAGAGATCGGCTCAAAATAATATCCGGAAAGTCTTTGATCCGTTCAATTTTTCATAAAGCTGTTCCTGTCAGCATTTATCAAAAACTGTTTAGATCAAGCTCTTCTCGATATTATTTCGAGCGATTTCTTGCAGGTACCCTTAAAAACATGTTTTAAACATAATGAACGGTTCAGATCATCAAAATAAAGGATCCCTCATTAGAAGCGCGGACTATATATGTATGAGTGAGCTTCTAAAAAGGGATCCCCTATTTTGCTACGGTGTGGACCTCCTACTTCTTGATCAAATTATGATGATCTGAACCGTTCAATGTGTTTAAAACGTGTTTTTAAGGGTACCCGTAAGAGATCGGCTCAAAATAATATCCGGAAAGTCTTTGATCCGTTCAATTTTTCATAAAACTGTTCCTGTCAGCATTTATCAAAAACTGTTTAGATCAAGCTCTTCTCGATATTATTTCGAGCCGATTTCTTGCAAGTACCCTGAAAAACATGTTTTAAACATAATGAACGGTTCAGATCATCAAAATAAAGGATCCCTCATTAGAAGCGCGGACTATATATGTATGAGTGAGCTTCTAATAAGGGATCCCCTATTTTGCTACGGTGTGGACCTCCTACTTCTTGATCAAATTATGATGATCTGAACCGTTCAATGTGTTTAAAACGTGTTTTTAAGGGTACCCGTAAGAGATCGGCTCAAAATAATATCCGGAAAGTCTTTGATCCGTTCAATTTTTCATAAAGCTGTTCCTGTCAGCATTTATCAAAAACTGTTTAGATCAAGCTCTTCTCGATATTATTTCGAGCCGATTTCTTGCAGGTACCCTTAAAAACATGTTTTAAACATAATGAACGGTTCAGATCATCAAAATAAAGGATCCCTCATTAGAAGCGCGGACTATATATGTATGAGTGAGCTTCTAATAAGGGATCCCCTATTTTGCTACGGTGTGGACCTCCTACTTCTTGATCAAATTATGATGATCTGAACCGTTCAATGTGTTTAAAACGTGTTTTTAAGGGTACCCGTAAGAGATCGGCTCAAAATAATATCCGGAAAGTCTTTGATCCGTTCAATTTTTCATAAAGCTGTTCCTGTCAGCATTTATCAAAAACTGTTTAGATCAAGCTCTTCTCGATATTATTTCGAGCCGATTTCTTGCAGGTACCCTTAAAAACATGTTTTAAACATAATGAACGGTTCAGATCATCAAAATAAAGGATCCCTCATTAGAAGCGCGGACTATATATGTATGAGTGAGCTTCTAATGAGGGATCCCCTATTTTGCTACGGTGTGGACCTCCTACTTCTTGATCAAATTATGATGATCTGAACCGTTCAATGTGTTTAAAACGTGTTTTTAAGGGTACCCGTAATAGATCGGCTCAAAATAATATCCGGAAAGTCTTTGATCCGTTCAATTTTTCATAAAACTGTTCCTGTCAGCATTTATCAAAAACTGTTTAGATCAAGCTCTTCTCGATATTATTTCGAGCCGATTTCTTGCAGGTACCCTTAAAAACATGTTTTAAACATAATGAACGGTTCAGATCATCAAAATAAAGGATCCCTCATTAGAAGCGCGGACTATATATGTATGAGTGAGCTTCTAATAAGGGATCCCCTATTTTGCTACGGTGTGGACCTCCTACTTCTTGATCAAATTATGATGATCTGAACCGTTCAATGTGTTTAAAACGTGTTTTTAAGGGTACCCGTAAGAGATCGGCTCAAAATAATATCCGGAAAGTCTTTAATCCGTTCAATTTTTCATAAAGCTGTTCCTGTCAGCATTTATCAAAAACTGTTTAGATCAAGCTCTTCTCGATATTGTTTCGAGCCGATTTCTTGCAGGTACCCTTAAAAACATGTTTTAAACATAATGAACGGTTCAGATCATCAAAATAAAGGATCCCTCTTTAGAAGCGCGGACTATATATGTATGAGTGAGCTTCTAATAAGGGATCCCCTATTTTGCTACGGTGTGGACCTCCTACTTCTTGATCAAATTATGATGATCTGAACCGTTCAATGTGTTTAAAACGTGTTTTTAAGGGTACCCGTAAGAGATCGGCTCAAAATAATATCCGGAAAGTCTTTGATCCGTTCAATTTTTCATAAAACTGTTCCTGTCAGCATTTATCAAAAACTGTTTAGATCAAGCTCTTCTCGATATTGTTTCGAGCCGATTTCTTGCAGGTACCCTTAAAAACATGTTTTAAACATAATGAACGGTTCAGATCATCAAAATAAAGGATCCCTCATTAGAAGCGCGGACTATATATGTATGAGTGAGCTTCTAATAAGGGATCCCCTATTTTGCTACGGTGTGGACCTCCTACTTCTTGATCAAATTATGATGATCTGAACCGTTCAATGTGTTTAAAACGTGTTTTTAAGGGTACCCGTAAGAGATCGGCTCAAAATAATATCCGGAAAGTCTTTGATCCGTTCAATTTTTCATAAAACTGTTCCTGTCAGCATTTATCAAAAACTCTTTAGATCAAGCTCTTCTCGATATTGTTTCGAGCCGATTTCTTGCAGGTACCCTTAAAAACATGTTGTAAACATAATGAACGGTTCAGATCATCAAAATAAAGGATCCCTCATTAGAAGCGCGGACTATATATGTATGAGTGAGCTTCTAATAAGGGATCCCCTATTTTGCTACGGTGTGGACCTCCTACTTCTTGATCAAATTATGATGATCTGAACCGTTCAATGTGTTTAAAACGTGTTTTTAAGGGTACCCGTAAGAGATCGGCTCAAAATAATATCCGGAAAGTCTTTGATCCGTTCAATTTTTCATAAAACTGTTCCTGTCAGCATTTATCAAAAACTGTTTAGATCAAGCTCTTCTCGATATTGTTTCGAGCCGATTTCTTGCAGGTACCCTTAAAAACATGTTTTAAACATAATGAACGGTTCAGATCATCAAAATAAAGGATCCCTCATTAGAAGCGCGGACTATATATGTATGAGTGAGCTTCTAATAAGGGATCCCCTATTTTGCTACGGTGTGGACCTCCTACTTCTTGATCAAATTACGATGATCTGAACCGTTCAATGTGTTTAAAACGTGTTTTTAAGGGTACCCGTAAGAGATCGGCTCAAAATAATATCCGGAAAGTCTTTGATCCGTTCAATTTTTCATAAAACTGTTCCTGTCAGCATTTATCAAAAACTGTTTAGATCAAGCTCTTCTCGATATTGTTTCGAGCCGATTTCTTGCAGGTACCCTTAAAAACATGTTTTAAACATAATGAACGGTTCAGATCATCAAAATAAAGGATCCCTCATTAGAAGCGCGGACTATATATGTATGAGTGAGCTTCTAATAAGGGATCCCCTATTTTGCTACGGTGTGGACCTCCTACTTCTTGATCAAATTATGATGATCTGAACCGTTCAATGTGTTTAAAACGTGTTTTTAAGGGTACCCGTAAGAGATCGGCTCAAAATAATATCCGGAAAGTCTTTGATCCGTTCAATTTTTGATAAAACTGTTCCTGTCAGCATTTATCAAAAACTGTTTAGATCAAGCTCTTCTCGATATTGTTTCGAGCCGATTTCTTGCAGGTACCCTTAAAAACATGTTTTAAACATAATGAACGGTTCAAATCATCAAAATAAAGGATCCCTCATTAGAAGCGCGGACTATATATGTATGAGTGAGCTTCTAATAAGGGATCCCCTATTTTGCTACGGTGTGGACCTCCTACTTCTTGATCAAATTATGATGATCTGAACCGTTCAATGTGTTTAAAACGTGTTTTTAAGGGTACCCGTAAGAGATCGGCTCAAAATAATATCCGGAAAGTCTTTGATCCGTTCAATTTTTCATAAAACTGTTCCTGTCAGCATTTATCAAAAACTGTTTAGATCAAGCTCTTCTCGATATTGTTTCGAGCCGATTTCTTGCAGGTACCCTTAAAAACATGTTTTAAACATAATGAACGGTTCAGATCATCAAAATAAAGGATCCCTCATTAGAAGCGCGGACTATATATGTATGAGTGAGCTTCTAATAAGGGATCCCCTATTTTGCTACGGTGTGGACCTCCTACTTCTTGATCAAATTATGATGATCTGAACCGTTCAATGTGTTTAAAACGTGTTTTTAAGGGTACCCGTAAGAGATCGGCTCAAAATAATATCCGGAAAGTCTTTGATCCGTTCAATTTTTCATAAAGCTGTTCCTGTCAGCATTTATCAAAAACTGTTTAGATCAAGCTCTTCTCGATATTATTTCGAGCCGATTTTTATTGCAGGTACCCGTAAAAACATGTTTTAAACATAATGAACGGTTCAGATCATCAAAATAAAGGATCCCTCATTAGAAGCGCGGACTATATATGTATGAGTGAGCTTCTAATAAGGGATCCCCTATTTTGCTACGGTGTGGACCTCCTACTTCTTGATCAAATTATGATGATCTGAACCGTTCAATGTGTTTAAAACGTGTTTTTAAGGGTACCCGTAAGAGATCGGCTCAAAATAATATCCGGAAAGTCTTTGATCCGTTCAATTTTTCATAAAGCTGTTCCTGTCAGCATTTATCAAAAACTGTTTAGATCAAGCTTTTCTCGATATTATTTCGAGCCGATTTTTCTTGCAGGTACCCTTAAAAACATGTTTTAAACATAATGAACGGTTCAGATCATCAAAATAAAGGATCCCTCATTAGAAGCGCGGACTATATATGTATGAGTGAGCTTCTAATAAGGGATCCCCTATTTTGCTACGGTGTGGACCTCCTACTTCTTGATCAAATTATGATGATCTGAACCGTTCAATGTGTTTAAAACGTGTTTTTAAGGGTACCCGTAAGAGATCGGCTCAAAATAATATCCGGAAAGTCTTTGATCCGTTCAATTTTTCATAAAGCTGTTCCTGTCAGCATTTATCAAAAACTGTTTAGATCAAGCTCTTCTCGATATTATTTCGAGCCGATTTCTTGCAGGTACCCTTAAAAACATGCTTTAAACATAATGAACGGTTCAGATCATCAAAATAAAGGATCCCTCATTAGAAGCGCGGACTATATATGTATGAGTGAGTTTCTAATAAGGGATCCCCTATTTTGCTACGGTGTGGACCTCCTACTTCTTGATCAAATTATGATGATCTGAACCGTTCAATGTGTTTAAAACGTGTTTTTAAGGGTACCCGTAAGAGATCGGCTCAAAATAATATCCGGAAAGTCTTTGATCCGTTCAATTTTTCATAAAGCTGTTCCTGTCAGCATTTATCAAAAACTGTTTAGATCAAGCTCTTCTCGATATTATTTCGAGCCGATTTTTATTGCAGGTACCCTTAAAAACATGTTTTAAACATAATGAACGGTTCAGATCATCAAAATAAAGGATCCCTCATTAGAAGCGCGGACTATATATGTATGAGTGAGCTTCTAATAAGGGATCCCCTATTTTGCTACGGTGTGGACCTCCTACTTCTTGATCAAATTATGATGATCTGAACCGTTCAATGTGTTTAAAACGTGTTTTTAAGGGTACCCGTAAGAGATCGGCTCAAAATAATATCCGGAAAGTCTTTGATCCGTTCAATTTTTCATAAAGCTGTTCCTGTCAGCATTTATCAAAAACTGTTTAGATCAAGCTCTTCTCGATATTATTTCGAGCCGATTTTTATTGCAGGTACCCTTAAAAACATGTTTTAAACATAATGAACGGTTCAGATCATCAAAATAAAGGATCCCTCATTAGAAGCGCGGACTATATATGTATGAGTGAGCTTCTAATAAGGGATCCCCTATTTTGCTACGGTGTGGACCTCCTACTTCTTGATCAAATTATGATGATCTGAACCGTTCAATGTGTTTAAAACGTGTTTTTAAGGGTACCCGTAAGAGATCGGCTCAAAATAATATCCGGAAAGTCTTTGATCCGTTCAATTTTTCATAAAGCTGTTCCTGTCAGCATTTATCAAAACCTGTTTAGATCAAGCTCTTCTCGATATTATTTCGAGCCGATTTTTATTGCAGGTACCCTTAAAAACATGTTTTAAACATAATGAACGGTTCAGATTATCAAAATAAAGGATCCCTCATTAGAAGCGCGGACTATATATGTATGAGTGAGCTTCTAATAAGGGATCCCCTATTTTGCTACGGTGTGGACCTCCTACTTCTTGATCAAATTATGATGATCTGAACCGTTCAATGTGTTTAAAACGTGTTTTTAAGGGTACCCGTAAGAGATCGGCTCAAAATAATATCCGGAAAGTCTTTGATCCGTTCAATTTTTCATAAAGCTGTTCCTGTCAGCATTTATCAAAAACTGTTTAGATCAAGCTCTTCTCGATATTATTTCGAGCCGATTTTTATTGCAGGTACCCTTAAAAACATGTTTTAAACATAATGAACGGTTCAGATCACCAAAATAAAGGATCCCTCATTAGAAGCGCGGACTATATATGTATGAGTGAGCTTCTAATAAGGGATCCCCTATTTTGCTACGGTGTGGACCTCCTACTTCTTGATCAAATTATGATGATCTGAACCGTTCAATGTGTTTAAAACGTGTTTTTAAGGGTACCCGTAAGAGATCGGCTCAAAATAATATCCGGAAAGTCTTTGATCCGTTCAATTTTTCATAAAACTGTTCCTGTCAGCAATTATCAAAAACTGTTTAGATCAAGCTCTTCTCGATATTATTTCGAGCCGATTTTTATTGCAGGTACCCTTAAAAACATGTTTTAAACATAATGAACGGTTCAGATCATCAAAATAAAGGATCCCTCATTAGAAGCGCGGAGTATATATGTATGAGTGAGCTTCTAATAAGGGATCCCCTATTTTGCTACGGTGTGGACCTCCTACTTCTTGATCAAATTATGATGATCTGAACCGTTCAATGTGTTTAAAACGTGTTTTTAAGGGTACCCGTAAGAGATCGGCTCAAAATAATATCCGGAAAGTCTTTGATCCGTTCAATTTTTCATAAAGCTGTTCCTGTCAGCATTTATCAAAAACTGTTTAGATCAAGCTCTTCTCGATATTATTTCGAGCCGATTTTTATTGCAGGTACCCTTAAAAACATGTTTTAAACATAATGAACGGTTCAGATCATCAAAATAAAGGATCCCTCATTAGAAGCGCGGACTATATATGTATGAGTGAGCTTCTAATAAGGGATCCCCTATTTTGCTACGGTGTGGACCTCCTACTTCTTGATCAAATTATGATGATCTGAACCGTTCAATGTGTTTAAAACGTGTTTTTAAGGGTACCCGTAAGAGATCGGCTCAAAATAATATCCGGAAAGTCTTTGATCCGTTCAATTTTTCATAAAGCTGTTCCTGTCAGCATTTATCAAAAACTGTTTAGATCAAGCTCTTCTCGATATTATTTCGAGCCGATTTTTATTGCAGGTACCCTTAAAAACATGTTTTAAACATAATGAACGGTTCAGATCATCAAAATAAAGGATCCCTCATTAGAAGCGCGGACTATATATGTATGAGTGAGATTCTAATAAGGGATCCCCTATTTTGCTACGGTGTGGACCTCCTACTTCTTGATCAAATTATGATGATCTGAACCGTTCAATGTGTTTAAAACGTGTTTTTAAGGGTACCCGTAAGAGATCGGCTCAAAATAATATCCGGAAAGTCTTTGATCCGTTCAATTTTTCATAAAGCTGTTCCTGTCAGCATTTATCAAAAACTGTTTAGATCAAGCTCTTCTCGATATTATTTCGAGCCGATTTTTATTGCAGGTACCCTTAAAAACATGTTTTAAACATAATGAACGGTTCAGATCATCAAAATAAAGGATCCCTCATTAGAAGCGCGGACTATATATGTATGAGTGAGCTTCTAATAAGGGATCCCCTATTTTGCTACGGTGTGGACCTCCTACTTCTTGATCAAATTATGATGATCTGAACCGTTCAATGTGTTTAAAACGTGTTTTTAAGGGTACCCGTAAGAGATCGGCTCAAAATAATATCCGGAAAGTCTTTGATCCGTTCAATTTTTCATAAAGCTGTTCCTGTCAGCAATTATCAAAAACTGTTTAGATCAAGCTCTTCTCGATATTATTTCGAGCCGATTTTTATTGCAGGTACCCTTAAAAACATGTTTTAAACATAATGAACGGTTCAGATCATCAAAATAAAGGATCCCTCATTAGAAGCGCGGACTATATATGTATGAGTGAGCTTCTAATAAGGGATCCCCTATTTTGCTACGGTGTGGACCTCCTACTTCTTGATCAAATTATGATGATCTGAACCGTTCAATGTGTTTAAAACGTGTTTTTAAGGGTACCCGTAAGAGATCGGCTCAAAATAATATCCGGAAAGTCTTTGATCTGTTCAATTTTGCATAAAGCTGTTCCTGTCAGCATTTATCAAAAACTGTTTAGATCAAGCTCTTCTCGATATTATTTCGAGCCGATTTTTACTGCAGGTACCCTTAAAAACATGTTTTAAACATAATGAACGGTTCAGATCATCAAAATAAAGGATCCCTCATTAGAAGCGCGGACTATATATGTATGAGTGAGCTTCTAATAAGGGATCCCCTATTTTGCTACGGTGTGGACCTCCTACTTCTTGATCAAATTATGATGATCTGAACCGTTCAATGTGTTTAAAACGTGTTTTTAAGGGTACCCGTAAGAGATCGGCTCAAAATAATATCCGGAAAGTCTTTGATCCGTTCAATTTTTCATAAAGCTGTTCCTGTCAGCATTTATCAAAAACTGTTTAGATCAAGCTCTTCTCGATATTATTTCGAGCCGATTTTTATTGCAGGTACCCTTAAAAACATGTTTTAAACATAATGAACGGTTCAGATCATCAAAATAAAGGATCCCTCATTAGAAGCGCGGACTATATATGTATGAGTGAGCTTCTAATAAGGGATCCCCTATTTTGCTACGGTGTGGACCTCCTACTTCTTGATCAAATTATGATGATCTGAACCGTTCAATGTGTTTAAAACGTGTTTTTAAGGGTACCCGTAAGAGATCGGCTCAAAATAATATCCGGAAAGTCTTTGATCCGTTCAATTTTTCATAAAGCTGTTCCTGTCAGCATTTATCAAAAACTGTTTAGATCAAGCTCTTCTCGATATTATTTCGAGCCGATTTCTTGCAGGTACCCTTAAAAACATGTTTTAAACATAATGAACGGTTCAGATCATCAAAATAAAGGATCCCTCATTAGAAGCGCGGACTATATATGTATGAGTGAGCTTCTAATAAGGGATCCCCTATTTTGCTACGGTGTGGACCTCCTACTTCTTGATCAAATTATGATGATCTGAACCGTTCAATGTGTTTAAAACGTGTTTTTAAGGGTACCCGTAAGAGATCGGCTCAAAATAATATCCGGAAAGTCTTTGATCCGTTCAATTTTTCATAAAGCTGTTCCTGTCAGCATTTATCAAAAACTGTTTAGATCAAGCTCTTCTCGATATTATTTCGAGCCGATTTTTATTGCAGGTACCCTTAAAAACATGTTTTAAACATAATGAATGGTTCAGATCATCAAAATAAAGGATCCCTCATTAGAAGCGCGGACTATATATGTATGAGTGAGCTTCTAATAAGGGATCCCCTATTTTGCTACGGTGTGGACCTCCTACTTCTTGATCAAATTATGATGATCTGAACCGTTCAATGTGTTTAAAACGTGTTTTTAAGGGTACCCGTAAGAGATCGGCTCAAAATAATATCCGGAAAGTCTTTGATCCGTTCAATTTTTCATAAAGCTGTTCCTGTCAGCATTTATCAAAAACTGTTTAGATCAAGCTCTTCTCGATATTATTTCGAGCCGATTTTTATTGCAGGTACCCTTAAAAACATGTTTTAAGCATAATGAACGGTTCAGATCATCAAAATAAAGGATCCCTCATTAGAAGCGCGGACTATATATGTATGAGTGAGATTCTAATAAGGGATCCCCTATTTTTGCTACGGTGTGGACCTCCTACTTCTTGATCAAATTATGATGATCTGAACCGTTCAATGTGTTTAAAACGTGTTTTTAAGGGTACCCGTAAGAGATCGGCTCAAAATAATATCCGGAAAGTCTTTGATCCGTTCAATTTTTCATAAAGCTGTTCCTGTCAGCATTTATCAAAAACTGTTTAGATCAAGCTCTTCTCGATATTATTTCGAGCCGATTTTTATTGCAGGTACCCTTAAAAACATGTTTTAAACATAATGAACGGTTCAGATCATCAAAATAAAGGATCCCTCATTAGAAGCGCGGACTATATATGTATGAGTGAGCTTCTAATAAGGGATCCCCTATTTTGCTACGGTGTGGACCTCCTACTTCTTGATCAAATTATGATGATCTGAACCGTTCAATGTGTTTAAAACGTGTTTTTAAGGGTACCCGTAAGAGATCGGCTCAAAATAATATCCGGAAAGTCTTTGATCCGTTCAATTTTTCATAAAGCTGTTCCTGTCAGCAATTATCAAAAACTGTTTAGATCAAGCTCTTCTCGATATTATTTCGAGCCGATTTTTATTGCAGGTACCCTTAAAAACATGTTTTAAACATAATGAACGGTTCAGATCATCAAAATAAAGGATCCCTCATTAGAAGCGCGGACTATATATGTATGAGTGAGCTTCTAATAAGGGATCCCCTATTTTGCTACGGTGTGGACCTCCTACTTCTTGATCAAATTATGATGATCTGAACCGTTCAATGTGTTTAAAACGTGTTTTTAAGGGTACCCGTAAGAGATCGGCTCAAAATAATATCCGGAAAGTCTTTGATCTGTTCAATTTTGCATAAAGCTGTTCCTGTCAGCATTTATCAAAAACTGTTTAGATCAAGCTCTTCTCGATATTATTTCGAGCCGATTTTTATTGCAGGTACCCTTAAAAACATGTTTTAAACATAATGAACGGTTCAGATCATCAAAATAAAGGATCCCTCATTAGAAGCGCGGACTATATATGTATGAGTGAGCTTCTAATAAGGGATCCCCTATTTTGCTACGGTGTGGACCTCCTACTTCTTGATCAAATTATGATGATCTGAACCGTTCAATGTGTTTAAAACGTGTTTTTAAGGGTACCCGTAAGAGATCGGCTCAAAATAATATCCGGAAAGTCTTTGATCCGTTCAATTTTTCATAAAGCTGTTCCTGTCAGCATTTATCAAAAACTGTTTAGATCAAGCTCTTCTCGATATTATTTCGAGCCGATTTTTATTGCAGGTACCCTTAAAAACATGTTTTAAACATAATGAACGGTTCAGATCATCAAAATAAAGGATCCCTCATTAGAAGCGCGGACTATATATGTATGAGTGAGCTTCTAATAAGGGATCCCCTATTTTGCTACGGTGTGGACCTCCTACTTCTTGATCAAATTATGATGATCTGAACCGTTCAATGTGTTTAAAACGTGTTTTTAAGGGTACCCGTAAGAGATCGGCTCAAAATAATATCCGGAAAGTCTTTGATCCGTTCAATTTTTCATAAAGCTGTTCCTGTCAGCATTTATCAAAAACTGTTTAGATCAAGCTCTTCTCGATATTATTTCGAGCCGATTTCTTGCAGGTACCCTTAAAAACATGTTTTAAACATAATGAACGGTTCAGATCATCAAAATAAAGGATCCCTCATTAGAAGCGCGGACTATATATGTATGAGTGAGCTTCTAATAAGGATCCCCTATTTTGCTACGGTGTGGACCTCCTACTTCTTGATCAAATTATGATGATCTGAACCGTTCAATGTGTTTAAAACGTGTTTTTAAGGGTACCCGTAAGAGATCGGCTCAAAATAATATCCGGAAAGTCTTTGATCCGTTCAATTTTTCATAAAGCTGTTCCTGTCAGCATTTATCAAAAACTGTTTAGATCAAGCTCTTCTCGATATTATTTCGAGCCGATTTCTTGCAGGTACCCTTAAAAACATGTTTTAAACATAATGAACGGTTCAGATCATCAAAATAAAGGATCCCTCATTAGAAGCGCGGACTATATATGTATGAGTGAGCTTCTAATAAGGGATCCCCTATTTTGCTACGGTGTGGACCTCCTACTTCTTGATCAAATTATGATGATCTGAACCGTTCAATGTGTTTAAAACGTGTTTTTAAGGGTACCCGTAAGAGATCGGCTCAAAATAATATCCGGAAAGTCTTTGATCCGTTCAATTTTTCATAAAGCTGTTCCTGTCAGCATTTATCAAAAACTGTTTAGATCAAGCTCTTCTCGATATTATTTCGAGCCGATTTCTTGCAGGTACCCTTAAAAACATGTTTTAAACATAATGAACTGTTCAGATCATCAAAATAAAGGATCCCTCATTAGAAGCGCGGACTATATATGTATGAGTGAGCTTCTAATAAGGGATCCCCTATTTTGCTACGGTGTGGACCTCCTACTTCTTGATCAAATTATGATGATCTGAAGCGTTCAATGTGTTTAAAACGTGTTTTTAAGGGTACCCGTAAGAGATCGGCTCAAAATAATATCCGGAAAGTCTTTGATCCGTTCAATTTTTCATAAAGCTGTTCCTGTCAGCATTTATCAAAAACTGTTTAGATCAAGCTCTTCTCGATATTATTTCCAGCCGATTTTTATTGCAGGTACCCTTAAAAACATGTTTTAAACATAATGAACGGTTCAGATCATCAAAATAAAGGATCCCTCATTAGAAGCGCGGACTATATATGTATGAGTGAGCTTCTAATAAGGGATCCCCTATTTTGCTACGGTGTGGACCTCCTACTTCTTGATCAAATTATGATGATCTGAACCGTTCAATGTGTTTAAAACGTGTTTTTAAGGGTACCCGTAAGAGATCGGCTCAAAATAATATCCGGAAAGTCTTTGATCCGTTCAATTTTTCATAAAGCTGTTCCTGTCAGCATTTATCCAAAACTGTTTAGATCAAGCTCTTCTCGATATTATTTCGAGCCGATTTCTTGCAGGTACCCTTAAAAACATGTTTTAAACATAATGAACGGTTCAGATCATCAAAATAAAGGATCCCTCATTAGAAGCGCGGACTATATATGTATGAGTGAGCTTCTAATAAGGGATCCCCTATTTTGCTACGGTGTGGACCTCCTACTTCTTGATCAAATTATGATGATCTGAACCGTTCAATGTGTTTAGAACGTGTTTTTAAGGGTACCCGTAAGAGATCGGCTCAAAATAATATCCGGAAAGTCTTTGATCCGTTCAATTTTTCATAAAGCTGTTCCTGTCAGCATTTATCAAAAACTATTTAGATCAAGCTCTTCTCGATATTATTTCGAGCCGATTTCTTGCAGGTACCCTTAAAAACATGTTTTAAACATAATGAACGGTTCAGATCGTCAAAATAAAGGATCCCTCATTAGAAGCGCGGACTATATATGTATGAGTGAGCTTCTAATAAGGGATTCCCTATTTTGCTACGGTGTGGACCTCCTACTTCTTGATCAAATTATGATGATCTGAACCGTTCAATGTGTTTAAAACGTGTTTTTAAGGGTACCCGTAAGAGATCGGCTCAAAATAATATCCGGAAAGTCTTTGATCCGTTCAATTTTTCATAAAGCTGTTCCTGTCAGCATTTATCAAAAACTGTTTAGATCAAGCTCTTCTCGATATTATTTCGAGCCGATTTTTATTGCAGGTACCCTTAAAAACATGTTTTAAACATAATGAACGGTTCAGATCATCAAAATAAAGGATCCCTCATTAGAAGCGCGGACTATATATGTATGAGTGAGCTTCTAATAAGGGATCCCCTATTTTGCTACGGTGTGGACCTCCTACTTCTTGATCAAATTATGATGATCTGAACCGTTCAATGTGTTTAAAACGTGTTTTTAAGGGTACCCGTAAGAGATCGGCTCAAAATAATATCCGGAAAGTCTTTGATCCGTTCAATTTTTCATAAAGCTGTTCCTGTCAGCATTTATCAAAAACTGTATAGATCAAGCTCTTCTCGATATTATTTCGAGCCGATTTCTTGCAGGTACCCTTAAAAACATGTTTTAAACATAATGAACGGTTCAGATCATCAAAATAAAGGATCCCTCATTAGAAGCGCGGACTATATATGTATGAGTGAGCTTCTAATAAGGGATCCCCTATTTTGCTACGGTGTGGACCTCCTACTTCTTGATCAAATTATGATGATCTGAACCGTTCAATGTGTTTAAAACGTGTTTTTAAGGGTACCCGTAAGAGATCGGCTCAAAATAATATCCGGAAAGTCTTTGATCCGTTCAATTTTTCATAAAGCTGTTCCTGTCAGCATTTATCAAAAACTGTTTAGATCAAGCTCTTCTCGATATTATTTCGAGCCGATTTCTTGCAGGTACCCTTAAAAACATGTTTTAAACATAATGAACGGTTCAGATCATCAAAATAAAGGATCCCTCATTAGAAGCGCGGACTATATATGTATGAGTGAGCTTCTAATAAGGGATCCCCTATTTTGCTACGGTGTGGACCTCCTACTTCTTGATCAAATTATGATGATCTGAACCGTTCAATGTGTTTAGAACGTGTTTTTAAGGGTACCCGTAAGAGATCGGCTCAAAATAATATCCGGAAAGTCTTTGATCCGTTCAATTTTTCATAAAGCTGTTCCTGTCAGCATTTATCAAAAACTATTTAGATCAAGCTCTTCTCGATATTATTTCGAGCCGATTTCTTGCAGGTACCCTTAAAAACATGTTTTAAACATAATGAACGGTTCAGATCGTCAAAATAAAGGATCCCTCATTAGAAGCGCGGACTATATATGTATGAGTGAGCTTCTAATAAGGGATTCCCTATTTTGCTACGGTGTGGACCTCCTACTTCTTTATCAAATTATGATGATCTGAACCGTTCAATGTGTTTAAAACGTGTTTTTAAGGGTACCCGTAAGAGATCGGCTCAAAATAATATCCGGAAAGTCTTTGATCCGTTCAATTTTTCATAAAGCTGTTCCTGTCAGCATTTATCAAAAACTGTTTAGATCAAGCTCTTCTCGATATTATTTCGAGCCGATTTCTTGCAGGTACCCTTAAAAACATGTTTTAAACATAATGAACGGTTCAGATCATCAAAATAAAGGATCCCTCATTAGAAGCGCGGACTATATATGTATGAGTGAGCTTCTAATAAGGGATCCCCTATTTTGCTACGGTGTGGACCTCCTACTTCTTGATCAAATTATGATGATCTGAACCGTTCAATGTGTTTAAAACGTGTTTTTAAGGGTACCCGTAAGAGATCGGCTCAAAATAATATCCGGAAAGTCTTTGATCCGTTCAATTTTTCATAAAGCTGTTCCTGTCAGCATTTATCCAAAACTGTTTAGATCAAGCTCTTCTCGATATTATTTCGAGCCGATTTCTTGCAGGTACCCTTAAAAACATGTTTTAAACATAATGAACGGTTCAGATCATCAAAATAAAGGATCCCTCATTAGAAGCGCGGACTATATATGTATGAGTGAGCTTCTAATAAGGGATCCCCTATTTTGCTACGGTGTGGACCTCCTACTTCTTGATCAAATTATGATGATCTGAACCGTTCAATGTGTTTAGAACGTGTTTTTAAGGGTACCCGTAAGAGATCGGCTCAAAATAATATCCGGAAAGTCTTTGATCCGTTCAATTTTTCATAAAGCTGTTCCTGTCAGCATTTATCAAAAACTATTTAGATCAAGCTCTTCTCGATATTATTTCGAGCCGATTTCTTGCAGGTACCCTTAAAAACATGTTTTAAACATAATGAACGGTTCAGATCGTCAAAATAAAGGATCCCTCATTAGAAGCGCGGACTATATATGTATGAGTGAGCTTCTAATAAGGGATTCCCTATTTTGCTACGGTGTGGACCTCCTACTTCTTGATCAAATTATGATGATCTGAACCGTTCAATGTGTTTAAAACGTGTTTTTAAGGGTACCCGTAAGAGATCGGCTCAAAATAATATCCGGAAAGTCTTTGATCCGTTCAATTTTTCATAAAGCTGTTCCTGTCAGCATTTATCAAAAACTGTTTAGATCAAGCTCTTCTCGATATTATTTCGAGCCGATTTTTATTGCAGGTACCCTTAAAAACATGTTTTAAACATAATGAACGGTTCAGATCATCAAAATAAAGGATCCCTCATTAGAAGCGCGGACTATATATGTATGAGTGAGCTTCTAATAAGGGATCCCCTATTTTGCTACGGTGTGGACCTCCTACTTCTTGATCAAATTATGATGATCTGAACCGTTCAATGTGTTTAAAACGTGTTTTTAAGGGTACCCGTAAGAGATCGGCTCAAAATAATATCCGGAAAGTCTTTGATCCGTTCAATTTTTCATAAAGCTGTTCCTGTCAGCATTTATCAAAAACTGTTTAGATCAAGCTCTTCTCGATATTATTTCGAGCCGATTTCTTGCAGGTACCCTTAAAAACATGCTTTAAACATAATGAACGGTTCAGATCATCAAAATAAAGGATCCCTCATTAGAAGCGCGGACTATATATGTATGAGTGAGCTTCTAATAAGGGATCCCCTATTTTGCTACGGTGTGGACCTCCTACTTCTTGATCAAATTATGATGATCTGAACCGTTCAATGTGTTTAAAACGTGTTTTTAAGGGTACCCGTAAGAGATCGGCTCAAAATAATATCCGGAAAGTCTTTGATCCGTTCAATTTTTCATAAAGCTGTTCCTGTCAGCATTTATCAAAAACTGTTTAGATCAAGCTCTTCTCGATATTATTTCGAGCCGATTTCTTGCAGGTACCCTTAAAAACATGCTTTAAACATAATGAACGGTTCAGATCATCAAAATAAAGGATCCCTCATTAGAAGCGCGGACTATATATGTATGAGTGAGCTTCTAATAAGGGATCCCCTATTTTGCTACGGTGTGGACCTCCTACTTCTTGATCAAATTATGATGATCTGAACCGTTCAATGTGTTTAAAACGTGTTTTTAAGGGTACCCGTAAGAGATCGGCTCAAAATAATATCCGGAAAGTCTTTGATCCGTTCAATTTTTCACAAAGCTGTTCCTGTCAGCATTTATCAAAAACTGTTTAGATCAAGCTCTTCTCGATATTATTTCGAGCCGATTTCTTGCAGGTACCCTTAAAAACATGTTTTAAACATAATGAACGGTTCAGATCATCAAAATAAAGGATCCCTCATTAGAAGCGCGGACTATATATGTATGAGTGAGCTTCTAATAAGGGATCCCCTATTTTGCTACGGTGTGGACCTCCTACTTCTTGATCAAATTATGATGATCTGAACCGTTCAATGTGTTTAAAACGTGTTTTTAAGGGTACCCGTAAGAGATCGGCTCAAAATAATATCCGGAAAGTCTTTGATCCGTTCAATTTTTCATAAAGCTGTTCCTGTCAGCATTTATCAAAAACTGTTTAGATCAAGCTCTTCTCGATATTATTTCGAGCCGATTTCTTGCAGGTACCCTTAAAAACATGTTTTAAACATAATGAACGGTTCAGATCATCAAAATAAAGGATCCCTCATTAGAAGCGCGGACTATATATGTATGAGTGAGCTTCTAATAAGGGATCCCCTATTTTGCTACGGTGTGGACCTCCTACTTCTTGATCAAATTATGATGATCTGAACCGTTCAATGTGTTTAAAACGTGTTTTTAAGGGTACCCGTAAGAGATCGGCTCAAAATAATATCCGGAAAGTCTTTGATCCGTTCAATTTTTCATAAAGCTGTTCCTGTCAGCATTTATCAAAAACTGTTTAGATCAAGCTCTTCTCGATATTATTTCGAGCCGATTTCTTGCAGGTACCCTTAAAAACATGCTTTAAACATAATGAACGGTTCAGATCATCAAAATAAAGGATCCCTCATTAGAAGCGCGGACTATATATGTATGAGTGAGCTTCTAATAAGGGATCCCCTATTTTGCTACGGTGTGGACCTCCTACTTCTTGATCAAATTATGATGATCTGAACCGTTCAATGTGTTTAAAACGTGTTTTTAAGGGTACCCGTAAGAGATCGGCTCAAAATAATATCCGGAAAGTCTTTGATCCGTTCAATTTTTCATAAAGCTGTTCCTGTCAGCATTTATCAAAAACTGTTTAGATCAAGCTCTTCTCGATATTATTTCGAGCCGATTTCTTGCAGGTACCCTTAAAAACATGCTTTAAACATAATGAACGGTTCAGATCATCAAAATAAAGGATCCCTCATTAGAAGCGCGGACTATATATGTATGAGTGAGCTTCTAATAAGGGATCCCCTATTTTGCTACGGTGTGGACCTCCTACTTCTTGATCAAATTATGATGATCTGAACCGTTCAATGTGTTTAAAACGTGTTTTTAAGGGTACCCGTAAGAGATCGGCTCAAAATAATATCCGGAAAGTCTTTGATCCGTTCAATTTTTCACAAAGCTGTTCCTGTCAGCATTTATCAAAAACTGTTTAGATCAAGCTCTTCTCGATATTATTTCGAGCCGATTTCTTGCAGGTACCCTTAAAAACATGTTTTA
This sequence comes from Arctostaphylos glauca, assembly GCA_019985065.2. Classification (NCBI taxonomy): domain Eukaryota; kingdom Viridiplantae; phylum Streptophyta; class Magnoliopsida; order Ericales; family Ericaceae; genus Arctostaphylos; species Arctostaphylos glauca. The sequence continues at coordinate 1,040,049 of JAHSPW020000023.1, forward strand.
AACATAATGAACGGTTCAGATCATCAAAATAAAGGATCCCTCATTAGAAGCGCGGACTATATATGTATGAGTGAGCTTCTAATAAGGGATCCCCTATTTTGCTACGGTGTGGACCTCCTACTTCTTGATCAAATTATGATGATCTGAACCGTTCAATGTGTTTAAAACGTGTTTTTAAGGGTACCCGTAAGAGATCGGCTCAAAATAATATCCGGAAAGTCTTTGATCCGTTCAATTTTTCATAAAGCTGTTCCTGTCAGCATTTATCAAAAACTGTTTAGATCAAGCTCTTCTCGATATTATTTCGAGCCGATTTCTTGCAGGTACCCTTAAAAACATGTTTTAAACATAATGAACGGTTCAGATCATCAAAATAAAGGATCCCTCATTAGAAGCGCGGACTATATATGTATGAGTGAGCTTCTAATAAGGGATCCCCTATTTTGCTACGGTGTGGACCTCCTACTTCTTGATCAAATTATGATGATCTGAACCGTTCAATGTGTTTAAAACGTGTTTTTAAGGGTACCCGTAAGAGATCGGCTCAAAATAATATCCGGAAAGTCTTTGATCCGTTCAATTTTTCATAAAGCTGTTCCTGTCAGCATTTATCAAAAACTGTTTAGATCAAGCTCTTCTCGATATTATTTCGAGCCGATTTCTTGCAGGTACCCTTAAAAACATGTTTTAAACATAATGAACGGTTCAGATCATCAAAATAAAGGATCCCTCATTAGAAGCGCGGACTATATATGTATGAGTGAGCTTCTAATAAGGGATCCCCTATTTTGCTACGGTGTGGACCTCCTACTTCTTGATCAAATTATGATGATCTGAACCGTTCAATGTGTTTAAAACGTGTTTTTAAGGGTACCCGTAAGAGATCGGCTCAAAATAATATCCGGAAAGTCTTTGATCCGTTCAATTTTTCATAAAGCTGTTCCTGTCAGCATTTATCAAAAACTGTTTAGATCAAGCTCTTCTCGATATTATTTCGAGCCGATTTCTTGCAGGTACCCTTAAAAACATGTTTTAAACATAATGAACGGTTCAGATCATCAAAATAAAGGATCCCTCATTAGAAGCGCGGACTATATATGTATGAGTGAGCTTCTAATAAGGGATCCCCTATTTTGCTACGGTGTGGACCTCCTACTTCTTGATCAAATTACGATGATCTGAACCGTTCAATGTGTTTAAAACGTGTTTTTAAGGGTACCCGTAAGAGATCGGCTCAAAATAATATCCGGAAAGTCTTTGATCCGTTCAATTTTTCATAAAGCTGTTCCTGTCAGCATTTATCAAAAACTGTTTAGATCAAGCTCTTCTCGATATTATTTCGAGCCGATTTCTTGCAGGTACCCTTAAAAACATGTTTTAAACATAATGAACGGTTCAGATCATCAAAATAAAGGATCCCTCATTAGAAGCGCGGACTATATATGTATGAGTGAGCTTCTAATAAGGGATCCCCTATTTTGCTACGGTGTGGACCTCCTACTTCTTGATCAAATTATGATGATCTGAACCGTTCAATGTGTTTAAAACGTGTTTTTAAGGGTACCCGTAAGAGATCGGCTCAAAATAATATCCGGAAAGTCTTTGATCCGTTCAATTTTTCATAAAGCTGTTCCTGTCAGCATTTATCAAAAACTGTTTAGATCAAGCTCTTCTCGATATTATTTCGAGCCGATTTCTTGCAGGTACCCTTAAAAACATGTTTTAAACATAATGAACGGTTCAGATCATCAAAATAAAGGATCCCTCATTAGAAGCGCGGACTATATATGTATGAGTGAGCTTCTAATAAGGGATCCCCTATTTTGCTACGGTGTGGACCTCCTACTTCTTGATCAAATTATGATGATCTGAACCGTTCAATGTGTTTAAAACGTGTTTTTAAGGGTACCCGTAAGAGATCGGCTCAAAATAATATCCGGAAAGTCTTTGATCCGTTCAATTTTTCATAAAGCTGTTCCTGTCAGCATTTATCAAAAACTGTTTAGATCAAGCTCTTCTCGATATTATTTCGAGCCGATTTCTTGCAGGTACCCTTAAAAACATGTTTTAAACATAATGAACGGTTCAGATCATCAAAATAAAGGATCCCTCATTAGAAGCGCGGACTATATATGTATGAGTGAGCTTCTAATAAGGGATCCCCTATTTTGCTACGGTGTGGACCTCCTACTTCTTGATCAAATTATGATGATCTGAACCGTTCAATGTGTTTAAAACGTGTTTTTAAGGGTACCCGTAAGAGATCGGCTCAAAATAATATCCGGAAAGTCTTTGATCCGTTCAATTTTTCATAAAGCTGTTCCTGTCAGCATTTATCAAAAACTGTTTAGATCAAGCTCTTCTCGATATTATTTCGAGCCGATTTCTTGCAGGTACCCTTAAAAACATGTTTTAAACATAATGAACGGTTCAGATCATCAAAATAAAGGATCCCTCATTAGAAGCGCGGACTATATATGTATGAGTGAGCTTCTAATAAGGGATCCCCTATTTTGCTAAGGTGTGGACCTCCTACTTCTTGATCAAATTATGATGATCTGAACCGTTCAATGTGTTTAAAACGTGTTTTTAAGGGTACCCGTAAGAGATCGGCTCAAAATAATATCCGGAAAGTCTTTGATCCGTTCAATTTTTCATAAAGCTGTTCCTGTCAGCATTTATCAAAAACTGTTTAGATCAAGCTCTTCTCGATATTATTTCGAGCCGATTTCTTGCAGGTACCCTTAAAAACATGTTTTAAACATAATGAACGGTTCAGATCATCAAAATAAAGGATCCCTCATTAGAAGCGCGGACTATATATGTATGAGTGAGCTTCTAATAAGGGATCCCCTATTTTGCTACGGTGTGGACCTCCTACTTCTAGATCAAATTATGATGATCTGAACCGTTCAATGTGTTTAAAACGTGTTTTTAAGGGTACCCGTAAGAGATCGGCTCAAAATAATATCCGGAAAGTCTTTGATCCGTTCAATTTTTCATAAAGCTGTTCCTGTCAGCATTTATCAAAAACTGTTTAGATCAAGCTCTTCTCGATATTATTTCGAGCCGATTTCTTGCAGGTACCCTTAAAAACATGTTTTGAACATAATGAACGGTTCAGATCATCAAAATAAAGGATCCCTCATTAGAAGCGCGGACTATATATGTATGAGTGAGCTTCTAATAAGGGATCCCCTATTTTGCTACGGTGTGGACCTCCTACTTCTTGATCAAATTATGATGATCTGAACCGTTCAATGTGTTTAAAACGTGTTTTTAAGGGTACCCGTAAGAGATCGGCTCAAAATAATATCCGGAAAGTCTTTGATCCGTTCAATTTTTCATAAAGCTGTTCCTGTCAGCATTTATCAAAAACTGTTTAGATCAAGCTCTTCTCGATATTATTTCGAGCCGATTTCTTGCAGGTACCCTTAAAAACATGTTTTGAACATAATGAACGGTTCAGATCATCAAAATAAAGGATCCCTCATTAGAAGCGCGGACTATATATGTATGAGTGAGCTTCTAATAAGGGATCCCCTATTTTGCTACGGTGTGGACCTCCTACTTCTTGATCAAATTATGATGATCTGAACCGTTCAATGTGTTTAAAACGTGTTTTTAAGGGTACCCGTAAGAGATCGGCTCAAAATAATATCCGGAAAGTCTTTGATCCGTTCAATTTTTCATAAAGCTGTTCCTGTCAGCATTTATCAAAAACTGTTTAGATCAAGCTCTTCTCGATATTATTTCGAGCCGATTTCTTGCAGGTACCCTTAAAAACATGTTTTAAACATAATGAACGGTTCAGATCATCAAAATAAAGGATCCCTCATTAGAAGCGCGGACTATATATGTATGAGTGAGCTTCTAATAAGGGATCCCCTATTTTGCTACGGTGTGGACCTCCTACTTCTTGATCAAATTATGATGATCTGAACCGTTCAATGTGTTTAAAACGTGTTTTTAAGGGTACCCGTAAGAGATCGGCTCAAAATAATATCCGGAAAGTCTTTGATCCGTTCAATTTTTCATAAAGCTGTTCCTGCCAGCATTTATCAAAAACTGTTTAGATCAAGCTCTTCTCGATATTATTTCGAGCCGATTTCTTGCAGGTACCCTTAAAAACATGTTTTGAACATAAGGAACGGTTCAGATCATCAAAATAAAGGATCCCTCATTAGAAGCGCGGACTATATATGTATGAGTGAGTTTCTAATAAGGGATCCCCTATTTTGCTACGGTGTGGACCTCCTACTTCTTGATCAAATTATGATGATCTGAACCGTTCAATGTGTTTAAAACGTGTTTTTAAGGGTACCCGTAAGAGATCGGCTCAAAATAATATCCGGAAAGTCTTTGATCCGTTCAATTTTTCATAAAGCTGTTCCTGTCAGCATTTATCAAAAACTGTTTAGATCAAGCTCTTCTCGATATTATTTCGAGCCGATTTCTTGCAGGTACCCTTAAAAACATGTTTTGAACATAATGAACGGTTCAGATCATCAAAATAAAGGATCCCTCATTAGAAGCGCGGACTATATATGTATGAGTGAGCTTCTAATAAGGGATCCCCTATTTTGCTACGGTGTGGACCTCCTACTTCTTGATCAAATTATGATGATCTGAACCGTTCAATGTGTTTAAAACGTGTTTTTAAGGGTACCCGTAAGAGATCGGCTCAAAATAATATCCGGAAAGTCTTTGATCCGTTCAATTTTTCATAAAGCTGTTCCTGTCAGCATTTATCAAAAACTGTTTAGATCAAGCTCTTCTCGATATTATTTCGAGCCGATTTCTTGCAGGTACCCTTAAAAACATGTTTTAAACATAATGAACGGTTCAGATCATCAAAATAAAGGATCCCTCATTAGAAGCGCGGACTATATATGTATGAGTGAGCTTCTAATAAGGGATCCCCTATTTTGCTACGGTGTGGACCTCCTACTTCTTGATCAAATTATGATGATCTGAACCGTTCAATGTGTTTAAAACGTGTTTTTAAGGGTACCCGTAAGAGATCGGCTCAAAATAATATCCGGAAAGTCTTTGATCCGTTCAATTTTTCATAAAGCTGTTCCTGTCAGCATTTATCAAAAACTGTTTAGATCAAGCTCTTCTCGATATTATTTCGAGCCGATTTCTTGCAGGTACCCTTAAAAACATGTTTTAAACATAATGAACGGTTCAGATCATCAAAATAAAGGATCCCTCATTAGAAGCGCGGACTATATATGTATGAGTGAGCTTCTAATAAGGGATCCCCTATTTTGCTACGGTGTGGACCTCCTACTTCTTGATCAAATTATGATGATCTGAACCGTTCAATGTGTTTAAAACGTGTTTTTAAGGGTACCCGTAAGAGATCGGCTCAAAATAATATCCGGAAAGTCTTTGATCCGTTCAATTTTTCATAAAGCTGTTCCTGTCAGCATTTATCAAAAACTGTTTAGATCAAGCTCTTCTCGATATTATTTCGAGCCGATTTCTTGCAGGTACCCTTAAAAACATGTTTTAAACATAATGAACGGTTCAGATCATCAAAATAAAGGATCCCTCATTAGAAGCGCGGACTATATATGTATGAGTGAGCTTCTAATAAGGGATCCCCTATTTTGCTACGGTGTGGACCTCCTACTTCTTGATCAAATTATGATGATCTGAACCGTTCAATGTGTTTAAAACGTGTTTTTAAGGGTACCCGTAAGAGATCGGCTCAAAATAATATCCGGAAAGTCTTTGATCCGTTCAATTTTTCATAAAGCTGTTCCTGTCAGCATTTATCAAAAACTGTTTAGATCAAGCTCTTCTCGATATTATTTCGAGCCGATTTCTTGCAGGTACCCTTAAAAACATGTTTTAAACATAATGAACGGTTCAGATCATCAAAATAAAGGATCCCTCATTAGAAGCGCGGACTATATATGTATGAGTGAGCTTCTAATAAGGGATCCCCTATTTGGTACGGTGTGGACCTCCTACTTCTTGATCAAATTATGATGATCTGAACCGTTCAATGTGTTTAAAACGTGTTTTTAAGGGTACCCGTAAGAGATCGGCTCAAAATAATATCCGGAAAGTCTTTGATCCGTTCAATTTTTCATAAAGCTGTTCCTGTCAGCATTTATCAAAAACTGTTTAGATCAAGCTCTTCTCGATATTATTTCGAGCCGATTTCTTGCAGGTACCCTTAAAAACATGTTTTAAACATAATGAACGGTTCAGATCATCAAAATAAAGGATCCCTCATTAGAAGCGCGGACTATATATGTATGAGTGAGCTTCTAATAAGGGATCCCCTATTTTGCTACGGTGTGGACCTCCTACTTCTTGATCAAATTATGATGATCTGAACCGTTCAATGTGTTTAAAACGTGTTTTTAAGGGTACCCGTAAGAGATCGGCTCAAAATAATATCCGGAAAGTCTTTGATCCGTTCAATTTTTCATAAAGCTGTTCCTGTCAGCATTTATCAAAAACTGTTTAGATCAAGCTCTTCTCGATATTATTTCGAGCCGATTTCTTGCAGGTACCCTTAAAAACATGTTTTAAACATAATGAACGGTTCAGATCATCAAAATAAAGGATCCCTCATTAGAAGCGCGGACTATATATGTATGAGTGAGCTTCTAATAAGGGATCCCCTATTTTGCTACGGTGTGGACCTCCTACTTCTAGATCAAATTATGATGATCTGAACCGTTCAATGTGTTTAAAACGTGTTTTTAAGGGTACCCGTAAGAGATCGGCTCAAAATAATATCCGGAAAGTCTTTGATCCGTTCAATTTTTCATAAAGCTGTTCCTGTCAGCATTTATCAAAAACTGTTTAGATCAAGCTCTTCTCGATATTATTTCGAGCCGATTTCTTGCAGGTACCCTTAAAAACATGTTTTAAACATAATGAACGGTTCAGATCATCAAAATAAAGGATCCCTCATTAGAAGCGCGGACTATATATGTATGAGTGAGCTTCTAATAAGGGATCCCCTATTTTGCTACGGTGTGGACCTCCTACTTCTAGATCAAATTATGATGATCTGAACCGTTCAATGTGTTTAAAACGTGTTTTTAAGGGTACCCGTAAGAGATCGGCTCAAAATAATATCCGGAAAGTCTTTGATCCGTTCAATTTTTCATAAAGCTGTTCCTGTCAGCATTTATCAAAAACTGTTTAGATCAAGCTCTTCTCGATATTATTTCGAGCCGATTTCTTGCAGGTACCCTTAAAAACATGTTTTAAACATAATGAACGGTTCAGATCATCAAAATAAAGGATCCCTCATTAGAAGCGCGGACTATATATGTATGAGTGAGCTTCTAATAAGGGATCCCCTATTTTGCTACGGTGTGGACCTCCTACTTCTAGATCAAATTATGATGATCTGAACCGTTCAATGTGTTTAAAACGTGTTTTTAAGGGTACCCGTAAGAGATCGGCTCAAAATAATATCCGGAAAGTCTTTGATCCGTTCAATTTTTCATAAAGCTGTTCCTGTCAGCATTTATAAAAAACTGTTTAGATCAAGCTCTTCTCGATATTATTTCGAGCCGATTTCTTGCAGGTACCCTTAAAAACATGTTTTAAACATAATGAACGGTTCAGATCATCAAAATAAAGGATCCCTCATTAGAAGCGCGGACTATATATGTATGAGTGAGCTGATCCCCTATTTTGCTACGGTGTGGACCTCCTACTTCTTGATCAAATTATGATGATCTGAACCGTTCAATGTGTTTAAAACGTGTTTTTAAGGGTACCCGTAAGAGATCGGCTCAAAATAATATCCGGAAAGTCTTTGATCCGTTCAATTTTTCACAAAGCTGTTCCTGTCAGCATTTATCAAAAACTGTTTAGATCAAGCTCTTCTCGATATTATTTCGAGCCGATTTCTTGCAGGTACCCTTAAAAACATGTTTTAAACATAATGAACGGTTCAGATCATCAAAATAAAGGATCCCTCATTAGAAGCGCGGACTATATATGTATGAGTGAGCTTCTAATAAGGGATCCCTATTTTGCTACGGTGTGGACCTCCTACTTCTTGATCAAATTATGATGATCTGAACCGTTCAATGTGTTTAAAACGTGTTTTTAAGGGTACCCGTAAGAGATCGGCTCAAAATAATATCCGGAAAGTCTTTGATCCGTTCAATTTTTCACAAAGCTGTTCCTGTCAGCATTTATCAAAAACTGTTTAGATCAAGCTCTTCTCGATATTATTTCGAGCCGATTTCTTGCAGGTACCCTTAAAAACATGTTTTAAACATAATGAACGGTTCAGATCATCAAAATAAAGTATCCCTCATTAGAAGCGCGGACTATATATGTATGAGTGAGCTTCTAATAAGGGATCCCCTATTTTGCTACGGTGTGGACCTCCTACTTCTTGATCAAATTATGATGATCTGAACCGTTCAATATGTTTAAAACGTGTTTTTAAGGGTACCCGTAAGAGATCGGCTCAAAATAATATCCGGAAAGTCTTTGATCCGTTCAATTTTTCACAAAGTTGTTCCTGTCAGCATTTATCAAAAACTGTTTAGATCAAGCTCTTCTCGATATTATTTCGAGCCGATTTCTTGCAGGTACCCTTAAAAACATGTTTTAAACATAATGAACGGTTCAGATCATCAAAATAAAGGATCCCTCATTAGAAGCGCGGACTATATATGTACGAGTGAGCTTCTAATAAGGGATCCCCTATTTTGCTACGGTGTGGACCTCCTACTTCTTGATCAAATTATGATGATCTGAACCGTTCAATGTGTTTAAAACGTGTTTTTAAGGGTACCCGTAAGAGATCGGCTCAAAATAATATCCGGAAAGTCTTTGATCCGTTCAATTTTTCACAAAGCTGTTCCTGTCAGCATTTATCAAAAACTGTTTAGATCAAGCTCTTCTCGATATTATTTCGAGCCGATTTCTTGCAGGTACCCTTAAAAACATGTTTTAAACATAATGAACGGTTCAGATCATCAAAATAAAGGATCCCTCATTAGAAGCGCGGACTATATATGTATGAGTGAGCTTCTAATAAGGGATCCCCTATTTTGCTACGGTGTGGACCTCCTACTTCTTGATCAAATTATGATGATCTGAACCGTTCAATGTGTTTAAAACGTGTTTTTAAGGGTACCCGTAAGAGATCGGCTCAAAATAATATGCGGAAAGTCTTTGATCCGTTCAATTTTTCACAAAGCTGTTCCTGTCAGCATTTATCAAAAACTGTTTAGATCAAGCTCTTCTCGATATTATTTCGAGCCGATTTCTTGCAGGTACCCTTAAAAACATGTTTTAAACATAATGAACGGTTCAGATCATCAAAATAAAGGATCCCTCATTAGAAGCGCGGACTATATATGTATGAGTGAGCTTCTAATAAGGGATCCCCTATTTTGCTACGGTGTGGACCTCCTACTTCTTGATCAAATTATGATGATCTGAACCGTTCAATGTGTTTAAAACGTGTTTTTAAGGGTACCCGTAAGAGATCGGCTCAAAATAATATCCGGAAAGTCTTTGATCCGTTCAATTTTTCACAAAGCTGTTCCTGTCAGCATTTATCAAAAACTGTTTAGATCAAGCTCTTCTCGATATTATTTCGAGCCGATTTCTTGCAGGTACCCTTAAAAACATGTTTTAAACATAATGAACGGTTCAGATCATCAAAATAAAGGATCCCTCATTAGAAGCGCGGACTATATATGTATGAGTGAGCTTCTAATAAGGGATCCCCTATTTTGCTACGGTGTGGACCTCCTACTTCTTGATCAAATTATGATGATCTGAACCGTTCAATGTGTTTAAAACGTGTTTTTAAGGGTACCCGTAAGAGATCGGCTCAAAATAATATCCGGAAAGTCTTTGATCCGTTCAATTTTTCACAAAGCTGTTCCTGTCAGCATTTATCAAAAACTGTTTAGATCAAGCTCTTCTCGATATTATTTCGAGCCGATTTCTTGCAGGTACCCTTAAAAACATGTTTTAAACATAATGAACGGTTCAGATCATCAAAATAAAGGATCCCTCATTAGAAGCGCGGACTATATATGTATGAGTGAGCTTCTAATAAGGGATCCCCTATTTTGCTACGGTGTGGACCTCCTACTTCTTGATCAAATTATGATGATCTGAACCGTTCAATGTGTTTAAAACGTGTTTTTAAGGGTACCCGTAAGAGATCGGCTCAAAATAATATCCGGAAAGTCTTTGATCCGTTCAATTTTTCACAAAGCTGTTCCTGTCAGCATTTATCAAAAACTGTTTAGATCAAGCTCTTCTCGATATTATTTCGAGCCGATTTCTTGCAGGTACCCTTAAAAACATGTTTTAAACATAATGAACGGTTCAGATCATCAAAATAAAGGATCCCTCATTAGAAGCGCGGACTATATATGTACGAGTGAGCTTCTAATAAGGGATCCCCTATTTTGCTACGGTGTGGACCTCCTACTTCTTGATCAAATTATGATGATCTGAACCGTTCAATGTGTTTAAAACGTGTTTTTAAGGGTACCCGTAAGAGATCGGCTCAAAATAATATCCGGAAAGTCTTTGATCCGTTCAATTTTTCACAAAGCTGTTCCTGTCAGCATTTATCAAAAACTGTTTAGATCAAGCTCTTCTCGATATTATTTCGAGCCGATTTCTTGCAGGTACCCTTAAAAACATGTTTTAAACATAATGAACGGTTCAGATCATCAAAATAAAGGATCCCTCATTAGAAGCGCGGACTATATATGTATGAGTGAGCTTCTAATAAGGGATCCCCTATTTTGCTACGGTGTGGACCTCCTACTTCTTGATCAAATTATGATGATCTGAACCGTTCAATGTGTTTAAAACGTGTTTTTAAGGGTACCCGTAAGAGATCGGCTCAAAATAATATGCGGAAAGTCTTTGATCCGTTCAATTTTTCACAAAGCTGTTCCTGTCAGCATTTATCAAAAACTGTTTAGATCAAGCTCTTCTCGATATTATTTCGAGCCGATTTCTTGCAGGTACCCTTAAAAACATGTTTTAAACATAATGAACGGTTCAGATCATCAAAATAAAGGATCCCTCATTAGAAGTGCGGACTATATATGTATGAGTGAGCTTCTAATAAGGGATCCCCTATTTTGCTACGGTGTGGACCTCCTACTTCTTGATCAAATTATGATGATCTGAACCGTTCAATGTGTTTAAAACGTGTTTTTAAGGGTACCCGTAAGAGATCGGCTCAAAATAATATCCGGAAAGTCTTTGATCCGTTCAATTTTTCACAAAGCTGTTCCTGTCAGCATTTATCAAAAACTGTTTAGATCAAGCTCTTCTCGATATTATTTCGAGCCGATTTCTTGCAGGTACCCTTAAAAACATGTTTTAAACATAATGAACGGTTCAGATCATCAAAATAAAGGATCCCTCATTAGAAACGCGGACTATATATGTACGAGTGAGCTTCTAATAAGGGATCCCCTATTTTGCTACGGTGTGGACCTCCTACTTCTTGATCAAATTATGATGATCTGAACCGTTCAATGTGTTTAAAACGTGTTTTTAAGGGTACCCGTAAGAGATCGGCTCAAAATAATATCCGGAAAGTCTTTGATCCGTTCAATTTTTCACAAAGCTGTTCCTGTCAGCATTTATCAAAAACTGTTTAGATCAAGCTCTTCTCGATATTATTTCGAGCCGATTTCTTGCAGGTACCCTTAAAAACATGTTTTAAACATAATGAACGGTTCAGATCATCAAAATAAAGGATCCCTCATTAGAAGCGCGGACTATATATGTATGAGTGAGCTTCTAATAAGGGATCCCCTATTTTGCTACGGTGTGGACCTCCTACTTCTTGATCAAATTATGATGATCTGAACCGTTCAATGTGTTTAAAACGTGTTTTTAAGGGTACCCGTAAGAGATCGGCTCAAAATAATATGCGGAAAGTCTTTGATCCGTTCAATTTTTCACAAAGCTGTTCCTGTCAGCATTTATCAAAAACTGTTTAGATCAAGCTCTTCTCGATATTATTTCGAGCCGATTTCTTGCAGGTACCCTTAAAAACATGTTTTAAACATAATGAACGGTTCAGATCATCAAAATAAAGGATCCCTCATTAGAAGTGCGGACTATATATGTATGAGTGAGCTTCTAATAAGGGATCCCCTATTTTGCTACGGTGTGGACCTCCTACTTCTTGATCAAATTATGATGATCTGAACCGTTCAATGTGTTTAAAACGTGTTTTTAAGGGTACCCGTAAGAGATCGGCTCAAAATAATATCCGGAAAGTCTTTGATCCGTTCAATTTTTCACAAAGCTGTTCCTGTCAGCATTTATCAAAAACTGTTTAGATCAAGCTCTTCTCGATATTATTTCGAGCCGATTTCTTGCAGGTACCCTTAAAAACATGTTTTAAACATAATGAACGGTTCAGATCATCAAAATAAAGGATCCCTCATTAGAAGCGCGGACTATATATGTATGAGTGAGCTTCTAATAAGGGATCCCCTATTTTGCTACGGTGTGGACCTCCTACTTCTTGATCAAATTATGATGATCTGAACCGTTCAATGTGTTTAAAACGTGTTTTTAAGGGTACCCGTAAGAGATCGGCTCAAAATAATATGCGGAAAGTCTTTGATCCGTTCAATTTTTCACAAAGCTGTTCCTGTCAGCATTTATCAAAAACTGTTTAGATCAAGCTCTTCTCGATATTATTTCGAGCCGATTTCTTGCAGGTACCCTTAAAAACATGTTTTAAACATAATGAACGGTTCAGATCATCAAAATAAAGGATCCCTCATTAGAAGCGCGGACTATATATGTATGAGTGAGCTTCTAATAAGGGATCCCCTATTTTGCTACGGTGTGGACCTCCTACTTCTTGATCAAATTATGATGATCTGAACCGTTCAATGTGTTTAAAACGTGTTTTTAAGGGTACCCGTAAGAGATCGGCTCAAAATAATATCCGGAAAGTCTTTGATCCGTTCAATTTTTCACAAAGCTGTTCCTGTCAGCATTTATCAAAAACTGTTTAGATCAAGCTCTTCTCGATATTATTTCGAGCCGATTTCTTGCAGGTACCCTTAAAAACATGTTTTAAACATAATGAACGGTTCAGATCATCAAAATAAAGGATCCCTCATTAGAAGCGCGGACTATATATGTATGAGTGAGCTTCTAATAAGGGATCCCCTATTTTGCTACGGTGTGGACCTCCTACTTCTTGATCAAATTATGATGATCTGAACCGTTCAATGTGTTTAAAACGTGTTTTTAAGGGTACCCGTAAGAGATCGGCTCAAAATAATATCCGGAAAGTCTTTGATCCGTTCAATTTTTCACAAAGCTGTTCCTGTCAGCATTTATCAAAAACTGTTTAGATCAAGCTCTTCTCGATATTATTTCGAGCCGATTTCTTGCAGGTACCCTTAAAAACATGTTTTAAACATAATGAACGGTTCAGATCATCAAAATAAAGGATCCCTCATTAGAAGCGCGGACTATATATGTATGAGTGAGCTTCTAATAAGGGATCCCCTATTTTGCTACGGTGTGGACCTCCTACTTCTTGATCAAATTATGATGATCTGAACCGTTCAATGTGTTTAAAACGTGTTTTTAAGGGTACCCGTAAGAGATCGGCTCAAAATAATATCCGGAAAGTCTTTGATCCGTTCAATTTTTCATAAAGCTGTTCCTGTCAGCATTTATCAAAAACTGTTTAGATCAAGCTCTTCTCGATATTATTTCGAGCCGATTTCTTGCAGGTACCCTTAAAAACATGTTTTAAACATAATGAACGGTTCAGATCATCAAAATAAAGGATCCCTCATTAGAAGCGCGGACTATATATGTATGAGTGAGCTTCTAATAAGGGATCCCCTATTTTGCTACGGTGTGGACCTCCTACTTCTTGATCAAATTATGATGATCTGAACCGTTCAATGTGTTTAAAACGTGTTTTTAAGGGTACCCGTAAGAGATCGGCTCAAAATAATATCCGGAAAGTCTTTGATCCGTTCAATTTTTCATAAAGCTGTTCCTGTCAGCATTTATCAAAAACTGTTTAGATCAAGCTCTTCTCGATATTATTTCGAGCCGATTTCTTGCAGGTACCCTTAAAAACATGTTTTAAACATAATGAACGGTTCAGATCATCAAAATAAAGGATCCCTCATTAGAAGCGCGGACTATATATGTATGAGTGAGCTTCTAATAAGGGATCCCCTATTTTGCTACGGTGTGGACCTCCTACTTCTAGATCAAATTATGATGATCTGAACCGTTCAATGTGTTTAAAACGTGTTTTTAAGGGTACCCGTAAGAGATCGGCTCAAAATAATATCCGGAAAGTCTTTGATCCGTTCAATTTTTCATAAAGCTGTTCCTGTCAGCATTTATCAAAAACTGTTTAGATCAAGCTCTTCTCGATATTATTTCGAGCCGATTTCTTGCAGGTACCCTTAAAAACATGTTTTAAACATAATGAACGGTTCAGATCATCAAAATAAAGGATCCCTCATTAGAAGCGCGGACTATATATGTATGAGTGAGCTTCTAATAAGGGATCCCCTATTTTGCTACGGTGTGGACCTCCTACTTCTAGATCAAATTATGATGATCTGAACCGTTCAATGTGTTTAAAACGTGTTTTTAAGGGTACCCGTAAGAGATCGGCTCAAAATAATATCCGGAAAGTCTTTGATCCGTTCAATTTTTCATAAAGCTGTTCCTGTCAGCATTTATAAAAAACTGTTTAGATCAAGCTCTTCTCGATATTATTTCGAGCCGATTTCTTGCAGGTACCCTTAAAAACATGTTTTAAACATAATGAACGGTTCAGATCATCAAAATAAAGGATCCCTCATTAGAAGCGCGGACTATATATGTATGAGTGAGCTGATCCCCTATTTTGCTACGGTGTGGACCTCCTACTTCTTGATCAAATTATGATGATCTGAACCGTTCAATGTGTTTAAAACGTGTTTTTAAGGGTACCCGTAAGAGATCGGCTCAAAATAATATCCGGAAAGTCTTTGATCCGTTCAATTTTTCACAAAGCTGTTCCTGTCAGCATTTATCAAAAACTGTTTAGATCAAGCTCTTCTCGATATTATTTCGAGCCGATTTCTTGCAGGTACCCTTAAAAACATGTTTTAAACATAATGAACGGTTCAGATCATCAAAATAAAGGATCCCTCATTAGAAGCGCGGACTATATATGTATGAGTGAGCTTCTAATAAGGGATCCCCTATTTTGCTACGGTGTGGACCTCCTACTTCTTGATCAAATTATGATGATCTGAACCGTTCAATGTGTTTAAAACGTGTTTTTAAGGGTACCCGTAAGAGATCGGCTCAAAATAATATCCGGAAAGTCTTTGATCCGTTCAATTTTTCACAAAGCTGTTCCTGTCAGCATTTATCAAAAACTGTTTAGATCAAGCTCTTCTCGATATTATTTCGAGCCGATTTCTTGCAGGTACCCTTAAAAACATGTTTTAAACATAATGAACGGTTCAGATCATCAAAATAAAGTATCCCTCATTAGAAGCGCGGACTATATATGTATGAGTGAGCTTCTAATAAGGGATCCCCTATTTTGCTACGGTGTGGACCTCCTACTTCTTGATCAAATTATGATGATCTGAACCGTTCAATATGTTTAAAACGTGTTTTTAAGGGTACCCGTAAGAGATCGGCTCAAAATAATATCCGGAAAGTCTTTGATCCGTTCAATTTTTCACAAAGTTGTTCCTGTCAGCATTTATCAAAAACTGTTTAGATCAAGCTCTTCTCGATATTATTTCGAGCCGATTTCTTGCAGGTACCCTTAAAAACATGTTTTAAACATAATGAACGGTTCAGATCATCAAAATAAAGGATCCCTCATTAGAAGCGCGGACTATATATGTACGAGTGAGCTTCTAATAAGGGATCCCCTATTTTGCTACGGTGTGGACCTCCTACTTCTTGATCAAATTATGATGATCTGAACCGTTCAATGTGTTTAAAACGTGTTTTTAAGGGTACCCGTAAGAGATCGGCTCAAAATAATATCCGGAAAGTCTTTGATCCGTTCAATTTTTCACAAAGCTGTTCCTGTCAGCATTTATCAAAAACTGTTTAGATCAAGCTCTTCTCGATATTATTTCGAGCCGATTTCTTGCAGGTACCCTTAAAAACATGTTTTAAACATAATGAACGGTTCAGATCATCAAAATAAAGGATCCCTCATTAGAAGCGCGGACTATATATGTATGAGTGAGCTTCTAATAAGGGATCCCCTATTTTGCTACGGTGTGGACCTCCTACTTCTTGATCAAATTATGATGATCTGAACCGTTCAATGTGTTTAAAACGTGTTTTTAAGGGTACCCGTAAGAGATCGGCTCAAAATAATATGCGGAAAGTCTTTGATCCGTTCAATTTTTCACAAAGCTGTTCCTGTCAGCATTTATCAAAAACTGTTTAGATCAAGCTCTTCTCGATATTATTTCGAGCCGATTTCTTGCAGGTACCCTTAAAAACATGTTTTAAACATAATGAACGGTTCAGATCATCAAAATAAAGGATCCCTTATTAGAAGCGCGGACTATATATGTATGAGTGAGCTTCTAATAAGGGATCCCCTATTTTGCTACGGTGTGGACCTCCTACTTCTTGATCAAATTATGATGATCTGAACCATTCAATGTGTAAAAAACGTGTTTTTAAGGGTACCCGTAAGAGATCGGCTCAAAATAATATCCGGAAAGTCTTTGATCCGTTCAATTTTTCACAAAGCTGTTCCTGTCAGCATTTATCAAAAACTGTTTAGATCAAGCTCTTCTCGATATTATTTCGAGCCGATTTCTTGCAGGTACCCTTAAAAACATGTTTTAAACATAATGAACGGTTCAGATCATCAAAATAAAGGATCCCTCATTAGAAGCGCGGACTATATATGTATGAGTGAGCTTCTAATAAGGGATCCCCTATTTTGCTACGGTGTGGACCTCCTACTTCTTGATCAAATTATGATGATCTGAACCGTTCAATGTGTTTAAAACGTGTTTTTAAGGGTACCCGTAAGAGATCGGCTCAAAATAATATCCGGAAAGTCTTTGATCCGTTCAATTTTTCACAAAGCTGTTCCTGTCAGCATTTATCAAAAACTGTTTAGATCAAGCTCTTCTCGATATTATTTCGAGCCGATTTCTTGCAGGTACCCTTAAAAACATGTTTTAAACATAATGAACGGTTCAGATCATCAAAATAAAGGATCCCTCATTAGAAGCGCGGACTATATATGTATGAGTGAGCTTCTAATAAGGGATCCCCTATTTTGCTACGGTGTGGACCTCCTACTTCTTGATCAAATTATGATGATCTGAACCGTTCAATGTGTTTAAAACGTGTTTTTAAGGGTACCCGTAAGAGATCGGCTCAAAATAATATCCGGAAAGTCTTTGATCCGTTCAATTTTTCACAAAGCTGTTCCTGTCAGCATTTATCAAAAACTGTTTAGATCAAGCTCTTCTCGATATTATTTCGAGCCGATTTCTTGCAGGTACCCTTAAAAACATGTTTTAAACATAATGAACGGTTCAGATCATCAAAATAAAGGATCCCTCATTAGAAGCGCGGACTATATATGTATGAGTGAGCTTCTAATAAGGGATCCCCTATTTTGCTACGGTGTGGACCTACTATTTCTTGATCAAATTATGATGATCTGAACCGTTCAATGTGTTTAAAACGTGTTTTTAAGGGTACCCGTAAGAGATCGGCTCAAAATAATATCCGGAAAGTCTTTGATCCGTTCAATTTTTCACAAAGCTGTTCCTGTCAGCATTTATCAAAAACTGTTTAGATCAAGCTCTTCTCGATATTATTTCGAGCCGATTTCTTGCAGGTACCCTTAAAAACATGTTTTAAACATAATGAACGGTTCAGATTATCAAAATAAAGGATCCCTCATTAGAAGCGCGGACTATATATGTATGAGTGAGCTTCTAATAAGGGATCCCCTATTTTGCTACGGTGTGGACCTCCTACTTCTTGATCAAATTATGATGATCTGAACCGTTCAATGTGTTTAAAACGTGTTTTTAAGGGTACCCGTAAGAGATCGGCTCAAAATAATATCCGGAAAGTCTTTGATCCGTTCAATTTTTCACAAAGCTGTTCCTGTCAGCATTTATCAAAAACTCTTTAGATCAAGCTCTTCTCGATATTATTTCGAGCCGATTTCTTGCAGGTACCCTTAAAAACATGTTTTAAACATAATGAACGGTTCAGATCATCAAAATAAAGGATCCCTCATTAGAAGCGCGGACTATATATGTATGAGTGAGCTTCTAATAAGGGATCCCCTATTTTGCTACGGTGTGGACCTCCTACTTCTTGATCAAATTATGATGATCTGAACCGTTCAATGTGTTTAAAACGTGTTTTTAAGGGTACCCGTAAGAGATCGGCTCAAAATAATATCCGGAAAGTCTTTGATCCGTTCAATTTTTCACAAAGCTGTTCCTGTCAGCATTTATCAAAAACTATTTAGATCAAGCTCTTCTCGATATTATTTCGAGCCGATTTCTTGCAGGTACCCTTAAAAACATGTTTTAAACATAATGAACGGTTCAGATCATCAAAATAAAGGATCCCTCATTAGAAGCGCGGACTATATATGTATGAGTGAGCTTCTAATAAGGGATCCCCTATTTTGCTACGGTGTGGACCTCCTACTTCTTGATCAAATTATGATGATCTGAACCGTTCAATGTGTTTAAAACGTGTTTTTAAGGGTACCCGTAAGAGATCGGCTCAAAATAATATCCGGAAAGTCTTTGATCCGTTCAATTTTTCATAAAGCTGTTCCTGTCAGCATTTATCAAAAACTGTTTAGATCAAGCTCTTCTCGATATTATTTCGAGCCGATTTCTTGCAGGTACCCTTAAAAACATGTTTTAAACATAATGAACGGTTCAGATCATCAAAATAAAGGATCCCTCATTAGAAGCGCGGACTATATATGTATGAGTGAGCTTCTAATAAGGGATCCCCTATTTTGCTACGGTGTGGACCTCCTACTTCTTGATCAAATTATGATGATCTGAACCGTTCAATGTGTTTGAAACGTGTTTTTAAGGGTACCCGTAAGAGATCGGCTCAAAATAATATCCGGAAAGTCTTTGATCCGTTCAATTTTTCATAAAGCTGTTCCTGTCAGCATTTATCAAAAACTGTTTAGATCAAGCTCTTCTCGATATTATTTCGAGCCGATTTCTTGCAGGTACCCTTAAAAACATGTTTTAAACATAATGAACGGTTCAGATCATCAAAATAAAGGATCCCTCATTAGAAGCGCGGACTATATATGTATGAGTGAGCTTCTAATAAGGGATCCCCTATTTTGCTACGGTGTGGACCTCCTACTTCTTGATCAAATTATGATGATCTGAACCGTTCAATGTGTTTAAACCGTGTTCTTAAGGGTACCCGTAAGAGATCGGCTCAAAATAATATCCGGAAAGTCTTTGATCCGTTCAATTTTTCATAAAGCTGTTCCTGTCAGCATTTATCAAAAACTGTTTAGATCAAGCTCTTCTCGATATTATTTCGAGCCGATTTCTTGCAGGTACCCTTAAAAACATGTTTTAAACATAATGAACGGTTCAGATCATCAAAATAAAGGATCCCTCATTAGAAGCGCGGACTATATATGTATGAGTGAGCTTCTAATAAGGGATCCCCTATTTTGCTACGGTGTGGACCTCCTACTTCTTTATCAAATTATGATGATCTGAACCGTTCAATGTGTTTAAAACGTGTTTTTAAGGGTACCCGTAAGAGATCGGCTCAAAATAATATCCGGAAAGTCTTTGATCCGTTCAATTTTTCATAAAGCTGTTCCTGTCAGCATTTATCAAAAACTGTTTAGATCAAGCTCTTCTCGATATTATTTCGAGCCGATTTCTTGCAGGTACCCTTAAAAACATGTTTTAAACATAATGAACGGTTCAGATCATCAAAATAAAGGATCCCTCATTAGAAGCGCGGACTATATATGTATGAGTGAGCTTCTAATAAGGGATCCCCTATTTTGCTACGGTGTGGACCTCCTACTTCTTGATCAAATTATGATGATCTGAACCGTTCAATGTGTTTAAAACGTGTTTTTAAGGGTACCCGTAAGAGATCGGCTCAAAATAATATCCGGAAAGTCTTTGATCCGTTCAATTTTTCATAAAGCTGTTCCTGTCAGCATTTATCAAAAACTGTTTAGATCAAGCTCTTCTCGATATTATTTTGAGCCGATTTCTTGCAGGTACCCTTAAAAACATGTTTTAAACATAATGAACGGTTCAGATCATCAAAATAAAGGATCCCTCATTAGAAGCGCGGACTATATATGTATGAGTGAGCTTCTAATAAGGGATCCCCTATTTTGCTACGGTGTGGACCTCCTACTTCTTGATCAAATTATGATGATCTGAACCGTTCAATGTGTTTAAAACGTGTTCTTAAGGGTACCCGTAAGAGATCGGCTCAAAATAATATCCGGAAAGTCTTTGATCCGTTCAATTTTTCATAAAGCTGTTCCTGTCAGCATTTATCAAAAACTGTTTAGATCAAGCTCTTCTCGATATTATTTCGAGCCGATTTCTTGCAGGTACCCTTAAAAACATGTTTTAAACATAATGAACGGTTCAGATCATCAAAATAAAGGATCCCTCATTAGAAGCGCGGACTATATATGTATGAGTGAGCTTCTAATAAGGGATCCCCTATTTTGCTACGGTGTCGACCTCCTACTTCTTGATCAAATTATGATGATCTGAACCGTTCAATGTGTTTAAAACGTGTTTTTAAGGGTACCCGTAAGAGATCGGCTCAAAATAATATCCGGAAAGTCTTTGATCCGTTCAATTTTTCACAAAGCTGTTCCTGTCAGCATTTATCAAAAACTGTTTAGATCAAGCTCTTCTCGATATTATTTTGAGCCGATTTCTTGCAGGTACCCTTAAAAACATGTTTTAAACATAATGAACGGTTCAGATCATCAAAATAAAGGATCCCTCATTAGAAGCGCGGACTATATATGTATGAGTGAGCTTCTAATAAGGGATCCCCTATTTTGCTACGGTGTGGACCTACTATTTTTTGATCAAATTATGATGATCTGAACCGTTCAATGTGTTTAAAACGTGTTTTTAAGGGTACCCGTAAGAGATCGGCTCAAAATAATATCCGGAAAGTCTTTGATCCGTTCAATTTTTCACAAAGCTGTTCCTGTCAGCATTTATCAAAAACTGTTTAGATCAAGCTCTTCTCGATATTATTTCGAGCCGATTTCTTGCAGGTACCCTTAAAAACATGTTTTAAACATAATGAACGGTTCAGATTATCAAAATAAAGGATCCCTCATTAGAAGCGCGGACTATATATGTATGAGTGAGCTTCTAATAAGGGATCCCCTATTTTGCTACGGTGTGGACCTCCTACTTCTTGATCAAATTATGATGATCTGAACCGTTCAATGTGTTTAAAACGTGTTTTTAAGGGTACCCGTAAGAGATCGGCTCAAAATAATATCCGGAAAGTCTTTGATCCGTTCAATTTTTCACAAAGCTGTTCCTGTCAGCATTTATCAAAAACTCTTTAGATCAAGCTCTTCTCGATATTATTTCGAGCCGATTTCTTGCAGGTACCCTTAAAAACATGTTTTAAACATAATGAACGGTTCAGATCATCAAAATAAAGGATCCCTCATTAGAAGCGCGGACTATATATGTATGAGTGAGCTTCTAATAAGGGATCCCCTATTTTGCTACGGTGTGGACCTCCTACTTCTTGATCAAATTATGATGATCTGAACCGTTCAATGTGTTTAAAACGTGTTTTTAAGGGTACCCGTAAGAGATCGGCTCAAAATAATATCCGGAAAGTCTTTGATCCGTTCAATTTTTCACAAAGCTGTTCCTGTCAGCATTTATCAAAAACTATTTAGATCAAGCTCTTCTCGATATTATTTCGAGCCGATTTCTTGCAGGTACCCTTAAAAACATGTTTTAAACATAATGAACGGTTCAGATCATCAAAATAAAGGATCCCTCATTAGAAGCGCGGACTATATATGTATGAGTGAGCTTCTAATAAGGGATCCCCTATTTTGCTACGGTGTGGACCTCCTACTTCTTGATCAAATTATGATGATCTGAACCGTTCAATGTGTTTAAAACGTGTTTTTAAGGGTACCCGTAAGAGATCGGCTCAAAATAATATCCGGAAAGTCTTTGATCCGTTCAATTTTTCATAAAGCTGTTCCTGTCAGCATTTATCAAAAACTGTTTAGATCAAGCTCTTCTCGATATTATTTCGAGCCGATTTCTTGCAGGTACCCTTAAAAACATGTTTTAAACATAATGAACGGTTCAGATCATCAAAATAAAGGATCCCTCATTAGAAGCGCGGACTATATATGTATGAGTGAGCTTCTAATAAGGGATCCCCTATTTTGCTACGGTGTGGACCTCCTACTTCTTGATCAAATTATGATGATCTGAACCGTTCAATGTGTTTGAAACGTGTTTTTAAGGGTACCCGTAAGAGATCGGCTCAAAATAATATCCGGAAAGTCTTTGATCCGTTCAATTTTTCATAAAGCTGTTCCTGTCAGCATTTATCAAAAACTGTTTAGATCAAGCTCTTCTCGATATTATTTCGAGCCGATTTCTTGCAGGTACCCTTAAAAACATGTTTTAAACATAATGAACGGTTCAGATCATCAAAATAAAGGATCCCTCATTAGAAGCGCGGACTATATATGTATGAGTGAGCTTCTAATAAGGGATCCCCTATTTTGCTACGGTGTGGACCTCCTACTTCTTGATCAAATTATGATGATCTGAACCGTTCAATGTGTTTAAACCGTGTTCTTAAGGGTACCCGTAAGAGATCGGCTCAAAATAATATCCGGAAAGTCTTTGATCCGTTCAATTTTTCATAAAGCTGTTCCTGTCAGCATTTATCAAAAACTGTTTAGATCAAGCTCTTCTCGATATTATTTCGAGCCGATTTCTTGCAGGTACCCTTAAAAACATGTTTTAAACATAATGAACGGTTCAGATCATCAAAATAAAGGATCCCTCATTAGAAGCGCGGACTATATATGTATGAGTGAGCTTCTAATAAGGGATCCCCTATTTTGCTACGGTGTGGACCTCCTACTTCTTGATCAAATTATGATGATCTGAACCGTTCAATGTGTTTAAAACGTGTTTTTAAGGGTACCCGTAAGAGATCGGCTCAAAATAATATCCGGAAAGTCTTTGATCCGTTCAATTTTTCATAAAGCTGTTCCTGTCAGCATTTATCAAAAACTGTTTAGATCAAGCTCTTCTCGATATTATTTCGAGCCGATTTCTTGCAGGTACCCTTAAAAACATGTTTTAAACATAATGAACGGTTCAGATCATCAAAATAAAGGATCCCTCATTAGAAGCGCGGACTATATATGTATGAGTGAGCTTCTAATAAGGGATCCCCTATTTTGCTACGGTGTGGACCTCCTACTTCTTGATCAAATTATGATGATCTGAACCGTTCAATGTGTTTAAAACGTGTTTTTAAGGGTACCCGTAAGAGATCGGCTCAAAATAATATCCGGAAAGTCTTTGATCCGTTCAATTTTTCACAAAGCTGTTCCTGTCAGCATTTATCAAAAACTGTTTAGATCAAGCTCTTCTCGATATTATTTTGAGCCGATTTCTTGCAGGTACCCTTAAAAACATGTTTTAAACATAATGAACGGTTCAGATCATCAAAATAAAGGATCCCTCATTAGAAGCGCGGACTATATATGTATGAGTGAGCTTCTAATAAGGGATCCCCTATTTTGCTACGGTGTGGACCTCCTACTTCTTGATCAAATTATGATGATCTGAACCGTTCAATGTGTTTAAAACGTGTTCTTAAGGGTACCCGTAAGAGATCGGCTCAAAATAATATCCGGAAAGTCTTTGATCCGTTCAATTTTTCATAAAGCTGTTCCTGTCAGCATTTATCAAAAACTGTTTAGATCAAGCTCTTCTCGATATTATTTCGAGCCGATTTCTTGCAGGTACCCTTAAAAACATGTTTTAAACATAATGAACGGTTCAGATCATCAAAATAAAGGATCCCTCATTAGAAGCGCGGACTATATATGTATGAGTGAGCTTCTAATAAGGGATCCCCTATTTTGCTACGGTGTGGACCTCCTACTTCTTGATCAAATTATGATGATCTGAACCGTTCAATGTGTTTAAAACGTGTTTTTAAGGGTACCCGTAAGAGATCGGCTCAAAATAATATCCGGAAAGTCTTTGATCCGTTCAATTTTTCACAAAGCTGTTCCTGTCAGCATTTATCAAAAACTGTTTAGATCAAGCTCTTCTCGATATTATTTTGAGCCGATTTCTTGCAGGTACCCTTAAAAACATGTTTTAAACATAATGAACGGTTCAGATCATCAAAATAAAGGATCCCTCATTAGAAGCGCGGACTATATATGTATGAGTGAGCTTCTAATAAGGGATCCCCTATTTTGCTACGGTGTGGACCTCCTACTTCTTGATCAAATTATGATGATCTGAACCGTTCAATGTGTTTAAAACGTGTTCTTAAGGGTACCCGTAAGAGATCGGCTCAAAATAATATCCGGAAAGTCTTTGATCCGTTCAATTTTTCATAAAGCTGTTCCTGTCAGCATTTATCAAAAACTGTTTAGATCAAGCTCTTCTCGATATTATTTCGAGCCGATTTCTTGCAGGTACCCTTAAAAACATGTTTTAAACATAATGAACGGTTCAGATCATCAAAATAAAGGATCCCTCATTAGAAGCGCGGACTATATATGTATGAGTGAGCTTCTAATAAGGGATCCCCTATTTTGCTACGGTGTGGACCTCCTACTTCTTGATCAAATTATGATGATCTGAACCGTTCAATGTGTTTAAAACGTGTTCTTAAGGGTACCCGTAAGAGATCGGCTCAAAATAATATCCGAAAAGTCTTTGATCCGTTCAATTTTTCATAAAGCTGTTCCTGTCAGCATTTATCAAAAACTGTTTAGATCAAGCTCTTCTCGATATTATTTCGAGCCGATTTCTTGCAGGTACCCTTAAAAACATGTTTTAAACATAATGAACGGTTCAGATCATCAAAATAAAGGATCCCTCATTAGAAGCGCGGACTATATATGTATGAGTGAGCTTCTAATAAGGGATCCCCTATTTTGCTACGGTGTGGACCTCCTACTTCTTGATCAAATTATGATGATCTGAACCGTTCAATGTGTTTAAAACGTGTTCTTAAGGGTACCCGTAAGAGATCGGCTCAAAATAATATCCGGAAAGTCTTTGATCCGTTCAATTTTTCATAAAGCTGTTCCTGTCAGCATTTATCAAAAACTGTTTAGATCAAGCTCTTCTCGATATTATTTCGAGCCGATTTCTTGCAGGTACCCTTAAAAACATGTTTTAAACATAATGAACGGTTCAGATCATCAAAATAAAGGATCCCTCATTAGAAGCGCGGACTATATATGTATGAGTGAGCTTCTAATAAGGGATCCCCTATTTTGCTACGGTGTGGACCTCCTACTTCTTGATCAAATTATGATGATCTGAACCGTTCAATGTGTTTAAAACGTGTTCTTAAGGGTACCAGTAAGAGATCGGCTCAAAATAATATCCGGAAAGTCTTTGATCCGTTCAATTTTTCATAAAGCTGTTCCTGTCAGCATTTATCAAAAACTGTTTAGATCAAGCTCTTCTCGATATTATTTCGAGCCGATTTCCTGCAGGTACCCTTAAAAACATGTTTTAAACATAATGAACGGTTCAGATCATCAAAATAAAGGATCCCTCATTAGAAGCGCGGACTATATATGTATGAGTGAGCTTCTAATAAGGGATCCCCTATTTTGCTACGGTGTGGACCTCCTACTTCTTGATCAAATTATGATGATCTGAACCGTTCAATGTGTTTAAAACGTGTTCTTAAGGGTACCCGTAAGAGATCGGCTCAAAATAATATCCGGAAAGTCTTTGATCCGTTCAATTTTTCATAAAGCTGTTCCTGTCAGCATTTATCAAAAACTGTTTAGATCAAGCTCTTCTCGATATTATTTCGAGACGATTTCTTGCAGGTACCCTTAAAAACATGTTTTAAACATAATGAACGGTTCAGACCATCAAAATAAAGGATCCCTCATTAGAAGCGCGGACTATATATGTATGAGTGAGCTTCTAATAAGGGATCCCCTATTTTGCTACGGTGTGGACCTCCTACTTCTTGATCAAATTATGATGATCTGAACCGTTCAATGTGTTTAAAACGTGTTCTTAAGGGTACCCGTAAGAGATCGGCTCAAAATAATATCCGGAAAGTCTTTGATCCGTTCAATTTTTCATAAAGCTGTTCCTGTCAGCATTTATCAAAAACTGTTTAGATCAAGCTCTTCTCGATATTATTTCGAGCCGATTTCTTGCAGGTACCCTTAAAAACATGTTTTAAACATAATGAACGGTTCAGATCATCAAAATAAAGGATCCCTCATTAGAAGCGCGGACTATATATGTATGAGTGAGCTTCTAATAAGGGATCCCCTATTTTGCTACGGTGTGGACCTCCTACTTCTTGATCAAATTATGATGATCTGAACCGTTCAATGTGTTTAAAACGTGTTCTTAAGGGTACCCGTAAGAGATCGGCTCAAAATAATATCCGGAAAGTCTTTGATCCGTTCAATTTTTCATAAAGCTGTTCCTGTCAGCATTTATCAAAAACTGTTTAGATCAAGCTCTTCTCGATATTATTTCGAGCCGATTTCCTGCAGGTACCCTTAAAAACATGTTTTAAACATAATGAACGGTTCAGATCATCAAAATAAAGGATCCCTCATTAGAAGCGCGGACTATATATGTATGAGTGAGCTTCTAATAAGGGATCCCCTATTTTGCTACGGTGTGGACCTCCTACTTCTTGATCAAATTATGATGATCTGAACCGTTCAATGTGTTTAAAACGTGTTCTTAAGGGTACCCGTAAGAGATCGGCTCAAAATAATATCCGGAAAGTCTTTGATCCGTTCAATTTTTCATAAAGCTGTTCCTGTCAGCATTTATCAAAAACTGTTTAGATCAAGCTCTTCTCGATATTATTTCGAGACGATTTCTTGCAGGTACCCTTAAAAACATGTTTTAAACATAATGAACGGTTCAGACCATCAAAATAAAGGATCCCTCATTAGAAGCGCGGACTATATATGTATGAGTGAGCTTCTAATAAGGGATCCCCTATTTTGCTACGGTGTGGACCTCCTACTTCTTGATCAAATTATGATGATCTGAACCGTTCAATGTGTTTAAAACGTGTTCTTAAGGGTACCCGTAAGAGATCGGCTCAAAATAATATCCGGAAAGTCTTTGATCCGTTCAATTTTTCATAAAGCTGTTCCTGTCAGCATTTATCAAAAACTGTTTAGATCAAGCTCTTCTCGATATTATTTCGAGCCGATTTCTTGCAGGTACCCTTAAAAACATGTTTTAAACATAATGAACGGTTCAGATCATCAAAATAAAGGATCCCTCATTAGAAGCGCGGACTATATATGTATGAGTGAGCTTCTAATAAGGGATCCCCTATTTTGCTACGGTGTGGACCTCCTACTTCTTGATCAAATTATGATGATCTGAACCGTTCAATGTGTTTAAAACGTGTTCTTAAGGGTACCCGTAAGAGATCGGCTCAAAATAATATCCGGAAAGTCTTTGATCCGTTCAATTTTTCATAAAGCTGTTCCTGTCAGCATTTATCAAAAACTGTTTAGATCAAGCTCTTCTCGATATTATTTCGAGCCGATTTCTTGCAGGTACCCTTAAAAACATGTTTTAAACATAATGAACGGTTCAGATCATCAAAATAAAGGATCCCTCATTAGAAGCGCGGACTATATATGTATGAGTGAGCTTCTAATAAGGGATCCCCTATTTTGCTACGGTGTGGACCTCCTACTTCTTGATCAAATTATGATGATCTGAACCGTTCAATGTGTTTAAAACGTGTTCTTAAGGGTACCCGTAAGAGATCGGCTCAAAATAATATCCGGAAAGTCTTTGATCCGTTCAATTTTTCATAAAGCTGTTCCTGTCAGCATTTATCAAAAACTGTTTAGATCAAGCTCTTCTCGATATTATTTCGAGCCGATTTCTTGCAGGTACCCTTAAAAATATGTTTTAAACATAATGAACGGTTCAGATCATCAAAATAAAGGATCCCTCATTAGAAGCGCGGACTATATATGTATGAGTGAGCTTCTAATAAGGGATCCCCTATTTTGCTACGGTGTGGACCTCCTACTTCTTGATCAAATTATGATGATCTGAACCGTTCAATGTGTTTAAAACGTGTTCTTAAGGGTACCCGTAAGAGATCGGCTCAAAATAATATCCGGAAAGTCTTTGATCGGTTCAATTTTTCATAAAGCTGTTCCTGTCAGCATTTATCAAAAACTGTTTAGATCAAGCTCTTCTCGATATTATTTCGAGCCGATTTCTTGCAGGTACCCTTAAAAACATGTTTTAAACATAATGAACGGTTCAGATCATCAAAATAAAGGATCCCTCATTAGAAGCGCGGACTATATATGTATGAGTGAGCTTCTAATAAGGGATCCCCTATTTTGCTACGGTGTGGACCTCCTACTTCTTGATCAAATTATGATGATCTGAACCGTTCAATGTGTTTAAAACGTGTTCTTAAGGGTACCCGTAAGAGATCGGCTCAAAATAATATCCGGAAAGTCTTTGATCCGTTCAATTTTTCATAAAGCTGTTCCTGTCAGCATTTATCAAAAACTGTTTAGATCAAGCTCTTCTCGATATTATTTCGAGCCGATTTCTTGCAGGTACCCTTAAAAACATGTTTTAAACATAATGAACGGTTCAGATCATCAAAATAAAGGATCCCTCATTAGAAGCGCGGACTATATATGTATGAGTGAGCTTCTAATAAGGGATCCCCTATTTTGCTACGGTGTGGACCTCCTACTTCTTGATCAAATTATGATGATCTGAACCGTTCAATGTGTTTAAAACGTGTTCTTAAGGGTACCCGTAAGAGATCGGCTCAAAATAATATCCGGAAAGTCTTTGATCCGTTCAATTTTTCATAAAGCTGTTCCTGTCAGCATTTATCAAAAACTGTTTAGATCAAGCTCTTCTCGATATTATTTCGAGCCGATTTCTTGCAGGTACCCTTAAAAACATGTTTTAAACATAATGAACGGTTCAGATCATCAAAATAAAGGATCCCTCATTAGAAGCGCGGACTATATATGTATGAGTGAGCTTCTAATAAGGGATCCCCTATTTTGCTACGGTGTGGACCTCCTACTTCTTGATCAAATTATGATGATCTGAACCGTTCAATGTGTTTAAAACGTGTTCTTAAGGGTACCCGTAAGAGATCGGCTCAAAATAATATCCGGAAAGTCTTTGATCCGTTCAATTTTTCATAAAGCTGTTTATCAAAAACTGTTTAGATCAAGCTCTTCTCGATATTATTTCGAGCCGATTTCTTGCAGGTACCCTTAAAAACATGTTTTAAACATAATGAACGGTTCAGATCATCAAAATAAAGGATCCCTCATTAGAAGCGCGGACTATATATGTATGAGTGAGCTTCTAATAAGGGATCCCCTATTTTGATACGGTGTGGACCTCCTACTTCTTGATCAAATTATGATGATCTGAACCGTTCAATGTGTTTAAAACGTGTTCTTAAGGGTACCCGTAAGAGATCGGCTCAAAATAATATCCGGAAAGTCTTTGATCCGTTCAATTTTTCATAAAGCTGTTCCTGTCAGCATTTATCAAAAACTGTTTAGATCAAGCTCTTCTCGATATTATTTCGAGCCGATTTCTTGCAGGTACCCTTAAAAACATGTTTTAAACATAATGAACGGTTCAGATCATCAAAATAAAGGATCCCTCATTAGAAGCGCGGACTATATATGTATGAGTGAGCTTCTAATAAGGGATCCCCTATTTTGCTACGGTGTGGACCTCCTACTTCTTGATCAAATTATGATGATCTGAACCGTTCAATGTGTTTAAAACGTGTTCTTAAGGGTACCCGTAAGAGATCGGCTCAAAATAATATCCGGAAAGTCTTTGATCCGTTCAATTTTTCATAAAGCTGTTCCTGTCAGCATTTATCAAAAACTGTTTAGATCAAGCTCTTCTCGATATTATTTCGAGCCGATTTCTTGCAGGTACCCTTAAAAACATGTTTTAAACATAATGAACGGTTCAGATCATCAAAATAAAGGATCCCTCATTAGAAGCGCGGACTATATATGTATGAGTGAGCTTCTAATAAGGGATCCCCTATTTTGCTACGGTGTGGACCTCCTACTTCTTGATCAAATTATGATGATCTGAACCGTTCAATGTGTTTAAAACGTGTTCTTAAGGGTACCCGTAAGAGATCGGCTCAAAATAATATCCGGAAAGTCTTTGATCCGTTCAATTTTTCATAAAGCTGTTCCTGTCAGCATTTATCAAAAACTGTTTAGATCAAGCTCTTCTCGATATTATTTCGAGCCGATTTCTTGCAGGTACCCTTAAAAACATGTTTTAAACATAATGAACGGTTCAGATCATCAAAATAAAGGATCCCTCATTAGAAGCGCGGACTATATATGTATGAGTGAGCTTCTAATAAGGGATCCCCTATTTTGCTACGGTGTGGACCTCCTACTTCTTGATCAAATTATGATGATCTGAACCGTTCAATGTGTTTAAAACGTGTTCTTAAGGGTACCCGTAAGAGATCGGCTCAAAATAATATCCGGAAAGTCTTTGATCCGTTCAATTTTTCATAAAGCTGTTCCTGTCAGCATTTATCAAAAACTGTTTAGATCAAGCTCTTCTCGATATTATTTCGAGCCGATTTCTTGCAGGTACCCTTAAAAATATGTTTTAAACATAATGAACGGTTCAGATCATCAAAATAAAGGATCCCTCATTAGAAGCGCGGACTATATATGTATGAGTGAGCTTCTAATAAGGGATCCCCTATTTTGCTACGGTGTGGACCTCCTACTTCTTGATCAAATTATGATGATCTGAACCGTTCAATGTGTTTAAAACGTGTTCTTAAGGGTACCCGTAAGAGATCGGCTCAAAATAATATCCGGAAAGTCTTTGATCGGTTCAATTTTTCATAAAGCTGTTCCTGTCAGCATTTATCAAAAACTGTTTAGATCAAGCTCTTCTCGATATTATTTCGAGCCGATTTCTTGCAGGTACCCTTAAAAACATGTTTTAAACATAATGAACGGTTCAGATCATCAAAATAAAGGATCCCTCATTAGAAGCGCGGACTATATATGTATGAGTGAGCTTCTAATAAGGGATCCCCTATTTTGCTACGGTGTGGACCTCCTACTTCTTGATCAAATTATGATGATCTGAACCGTTCAATGTGTTTAAAACGTGTTCTTAAGGGTACCCGTAAGAGATCGGCTCAAAATAATATCCGGAAAGTCTTTGATCCGTTCAATTTTTCATAAAGCTGTTCCTGTCAGCATTTATCAAAAACTGTTTAGATCAAGCTCTTCTCGATATTATTTCGAGCCGATTTCTTGCAGGTACCCTTAAAAACATGTTTTAAACATAATGAACGGTTCAGATCATCAAAATAAAGGATCCCTCATTAGAAGCGCGGACTATATATGTATGAGTGAGCTTCTAATAAGGGATCCCCTATTTTGCTACGGTGTGGACCTCCTACTTCTTGATCAAATTATGATGATCTGAACCGTTCAATGTGTTTAAAACGTGTTCTTAAGGGTACCCGTAAGAGATCGGCTCAAAATAATATCCGGAAAGTCTTTGATCCGTTCAATTTTTCATAAAGCTGTTCCTGTCAGCATTTATCAAAAACTGTTTAGATCAAGCTCGTCTCGATATTATTTCGAGCCGATTTCTTGCAGGTACCCTTAAAAACATGTTTTAAACATAATGAACGGTTCAGATCATCAAAATAAAGGA
Source organism: Arctostaphylos glauca (assembly GCA_019985065.2). Lineage (NCBI taxonomy): Eukaryota > Viridiplantae > Streptophyta > Magnoliopsida > Ericales > Ericaceae > Arctostaphylos > Arctostaphylos glauca. Next base: position 1,072,136 of record JAHSPW020000023.1, read on the forward strand.
TCCCTCATTAGAAGCGCGGACTATATATGTATGAGTGAGCTTCTAATAAGGGATCCCCTATTTTGCTACGGTGTGGACCTCCTACTTCTTGATCAAATTATGATGATCTGAACCGTTCAATGTGTTTAAAACGTGTTCTTAAGGGTACCCGTAAGAGATCGGCTCAAAATAATATCCGGAAAGTCTTTGATCCGTTCAATTTTTCATAAAGCTGTTTATCAAAAACTGTTTAGATCAAGCTCTTCTCGATATTATTTCGAGCCGATTTCTTGCAGGTACCCTTAAAAACATGTTTTAAACATAATGAACGGTTCAGATCATCAAAATAAAGGATCCCTCATTAGAAGCGCGGACTATATATGTATGAGTGAGCTTCTAATAAGGGATCCCCTATTTTGATACGGTGTGGACCTCCTACTTCTTGATCAAATTATGATGATCTGAACCGTTCAATGTGTTTAAAACGTGTTCTTAAGGGTACCCGTAAGAGATCGGCTCAAAATAATATCCGGAAAGTCTTTGATCCGTTCAATTTTTCATAAAGCTGTTCCTGTCAGCATTTATCAAAAACTGTTTAGATCAAGCTCTTCTCGATATTATTTCGAGCCGATTTCTTGCAGGTACCCTTAAAAACATGTTTTAAACATAATGAACGGTTCAGATCATCAAAATAAAGGATCCCTCATTAGAAGCGCGGACTATATATGTATGAGTGAGCTTCTAATAAGGGATCCCCTATTTTGCTACGGTGTGGACCTCCTACTTCTTGATCAAATTATGATGATCTGAACCGTTCAATGTGTTTAAAACGTGTTCTTAAGGGTACCCGTAAGAGATCGGCTCAAAATAATATCCGGAAAGTCTTTGATCCGTTCAATTTTTCATAAAGCTGTTCCTGTCAGCATTTATCAAAAACTGTTTAGATCAAGCTCTTCTCGATATTATTTCGAGCCGATTTCTTGCAGGTACCCTTAAAAACATGTTTTAAACATAATGAACGGTTCAGATCATCAAAATAAAGGATCCCTCATTAGAAGCGCGGACTATATATGTATGAGTGAGCTTCTAATAAGGGATCCCCTATTTTGCTACGGTGTGGACCTCCTACTTCTTGATCAAATTATGATGATCTGAACCGTTCAATGTGTTTAAAACGTGTTCTTAAGGGTACCCGTAAGAGATCGGCTCAAAATAATATCCGGAAAGTCTTTGATCCGTTCAATTTTTCATAAAGCTGTTCCTGTCAGCATTTATCAAAAACTGTTTAGATCAAGCTCTTCTCGACATTATTTCGAGCCGATTTCTTGCAGGTACCCTTAAAAACATGTTTTAAACATAATGAACGGTTCAGATCATCAAAATAAAGGATCCCTCATTAGAAGCGCGGACTATATATGTATGAGTGAGCTTCTAATAAGGGATCCCCTATTTTGCTATGGTGTGGACCTCCTACTTCTTGATCAAATTATGATGATCTGAACCGTTCAATGTGTTTAAAACGTGTTCTTAAGGGTACCCGTAAGAGATCGGCTCAAAATAATATCCGGAAAGTCTTTGATCCGTTCAATTTTTCATAAAGCTGTTCCTGTCAGCATTTATCAAAAACTGTTTAGATCAAGCTCTTCTCGATATTATTTCGAGCCGATTTCTTGCAGGTACCCTTAAAAACATGTTTTAAACATAATGAACGGTTCAGATCATCAAAATAAAGGATCCCTCATTAGAAGCGCGGACTATATACGTATGAGTGAGCTTCTAATAAGGGATCACCTATTTTGCTACGGTGTGGACCTCCTACTTCTTGATCAAATTATGATGATCTGAACCGTTCAATGTGTTTAAAACGTGTTCTTAAGGGTACCCGTAAGAGATTGGCTCAAAATAATATCCGGAAAGTCTTTGATCCGTTCAATTTTTCATAAAGCTGTTCCTGTCAGCATTTATCAAAAACTGTTTAGATCAAGCTCTTCTCGATATTATTTCGAGCCGATTTCTTGCAGGTACCCTTAAAAATATGTTTTAAACATAATGAACGGTTCAGATCATCAAAATAAAGGATCCCTCATTAGAAGCGCGGACTATATATGTATGAGTGAGCTTCTAATAAGGGATCCCCTATTTTGCTACGGTGTGGACCTCCTACTTCTTGATCAAATTATGATGATCTGAACCGTTCAATGTGTTTAAAACGTGTTCTTAAGGGTACCCGTAAGAGATCGGCTCAAAATAATATCCGGAAAGTCTTTGATCCGTTCAATTTTTCATAAAGCTGTTCCTGTCAGCATTTATCAAAAAACTGTTTAGATCAAGCTCTTCTCGATATTATTTCGAGCCGATTTCTTGCAGGTGCCCTTAAAAACATGTTTTAAACATAATGAACGGTTCAGATCATCAAAATAAAGGATCCCTCATTAGAAGCGCGGACTATATATGTATGAGTGAGCTTCTAATAAGGGATCCCCTATTTTGCTACGGTGTGGACCTCCTACTTCTTGATCAAATTATGATGATCTGAACCGTTCAATGTGTTTAAAACGTGTTCTTAAGGGTACCCGTAAGAGATCGGCTCAAAATAATATCCGGAAAGTCTTTGATCCGTTCAATTTTTCATAAAGCTGTTCCTGTCAGCATTTATCAAAAACTGTTTAGATCAAGCTCTTCTCGATATTATTTCGAGCCGATTTCTTGCAGGTACCCTTAAAAACATGTTTTAAACATAATGAACGGTTCAGATCATCAAAATAAAGGCTCCCTCATTAGAAGCGCGGACTATATATGTACGAGTGAGCTTCTAATAAGGGATCCCCTATTTTGCTACGGTGTGGACCTCCTACTTCTTGATCAAATTATGATGATCTGAACCGTTCAATGTGTTTAAAACGTGTTCTTAAGGGTACCCGTAAGAGATCGGCTCAAAATAATATCCGGAAAGTCTTTGATCCGTTCAATTTTTCATAAAGCTGTTCCTGTCAGCATTTATCAAAAACTGTTTAGATCAAGCTCTTCTCGATATTATTTCGAGCCGATTTCTTGCAGGTACCCTTAAAAACATGTTTTAAACATAATGAACGGTTCAGATCATCAAAATAAAGGATCCCTCATTAGAATCGCGGACTATATATGTACGAGTGAGCTTCTAATAAGGGATCCCCTATTTTGCTACGGTGTGGACCTCCTACTTCTTGATCAAATTATGATGATCTGAACCGTTCAATGTGTTTAAAACGTGTTCTTAAGGATACCCGTAAGAGATCGGCTCAAAATAATATCCGGAAAGTCTTTGATCCGTTCAATTTTTCATAAAGCTGTTCCTGTCAGCATTTATCAAAAACTGTTTAGATCAAGCTCTTCTCGATATTATTTCGAGCCGATTTCTTGCAGGTACCCTTAAAAACATGTTTTAAACATAATGAACGGTTCAGATCATCAAAATAAAGGATCCCTCATTAGAAGCGCGGACTATATATGTATGAGTGAGCTTCTAATAAGGGATCCCCTATTTTGCTACGGTGTGGACCTCCTACTTCTTGATCAAATTATGATGATCTGAACCGTTCAATGTGTTTAAAACGTGTTTTTAAGGGTACCCGTAAGAGATCGGCTCAAAATAATATCCGGAAAGTCTTTGATCCGTTCAATTTTTCATAAAGCTGTTCCTGTCAGCATTTATCAAAAACTGTTTAGATCAAGCTCTTCTCGATATTATTTCGAGCCGATTTCTTGCAGGTACCCTTAAAAACATGTTTTAAACATAATGAACGGTTCACATCATCAAAATAAAGGATCCCTCATTAGAAGCGCGGACTATATATGTATGAGTGAGCTTCTAATAAGGGATCCCCTATTTTGCTACGGTGTGGACCTCCTACTTCTTGATCAAATTATGATGATCTGAACCGTTCAATGTGTTTAAAACGTGTTTTTAAGGGTACCCGTAAGAGATCGGCTCAAAATAATATCCGGAAAGTCTTTGATCCGTTCAATTTTTCATAAAGCTGTTCCTGTCAGCATTTATCAAAAACTGTTTAGATCAAGCTCTTCTCGATATTATTTCGAGCCGATTTCTTGCAGGTACCCTTAAAAACATGTTTTAAACATAATGAACGGTTCAGATCATCAAAATAAAGGATCCCTCATTAGAAGCGCGGACTATATATGTATGAGTGAGCTTCTAATAAGGGATCCCCTATTTTGCTACGGTGTGGACCTCCTACTTCTTGATCAAATTATGATGATCTGAACCGTTCAATGTGTTTAAAACGTGTTTTTAAGGGTACCCGTAAGAGATCGGCTCAAAATAATATCCGGAAAGTCTTTGATCCGTTCAATTTTTCATAAAGCTGTTCCTGTCAGCATTTATCAAAAACTGTTTAGATCAAGCTCTTCTCGATATTATTTCGAGCCGATTTCTTGCAGGTACCCTTAAAAACATGTTTTAAACATAATGAACGGTTCAGATCATCAAAATAAAGGATCCCTCATTAGAAGCGCGGACTATATATGTATGAGTGAGCTTCTAATAAGGGATCCCCTATTTTGCTACGGTGTGGACCTCCTACTTCTTGATCAAATTATGATGATCTGAACCGTTCAATGTGTTTAAAACGTGTTCTTAAGGGTACCCGTAAGAGATCGGCTCAAAATAATATCCGGAAAGTCTTTGATCCGTTCAATTTTTCAGAAAGCTGTTCCTGTCAGCATTTATCAAAAACTGTTTAGATCAAGCTCTTCTCGATATTATTTCGAGCCGATTTCTTGCAGGTACCCTTAAAAACATGTTTTAAACATAATGAACGGTTCAGATCATCAAAATAAAGGATCCCTCATTAGAAGCGCGGACTATATATGTATGAGTGAGCTTCTAATAAGGGATCCCCTATTTTGCTACGGTGTGGACCTCCTACTTCTTGATCAAATTATGATGATCTGAACCGTTCAATGTGTTTAAAACGTGTTTTTAAGGGTACCCGTAAGAGACCGGCTCAAAATAATATCCGGAAAGTCTTTGATCCGTTCAATTTTTCATAAAGCTGTTTATCAAAAACTGTTTAGATCAAGCTCTTCTCGATATTATTTCGAGCCGATTTCTTGCAGGTACCCTTAAAAACATGTTTTAAACATAATGAACGGTTCAGATCATCAAAATAAAGGATCCCTCATTAGAAGAGCGGACTATATATGTATGAGTGAGCTTCTAATAAGGGATCCCCTATTTTGCTACGGTGTGGACCTCCTACTTCTTGATCAAATTATGATGATCTGAACCGTTCAATGTGTTTAAAACGTGTTTTTAAGGGTACCCGTAAGAGATCGGCTCAAAATAATATCCGGAAAGTCTTTGATCTTTCAATTTTTCATAAAGCTGTTCCTGTCAGCATTTATCAAAAACTGTTTAGATCAAGCTCTTCTCGATATTATTTCGAGCCGATTTCTTGCAGGTACCCTTAAAAACATGTTTTAAACATAATGAACGGTTCAGATCATCAAAATAAAGGATCCCTCATTAGAAGCGCGGACTATATATGTATGAGTGAGCTTCTAATAAGGGATCCCCTATTTTGCTACGGTGTGGACCTCCTACTTCTTGATCAAATTATGATGATCTGAACCGTTCAATGTGTTTAAAACGTGTTTTTAAGGGTACCCGTAAGAGATCGGCTCAAAATAATATCCGGAAAGTCTTTGATCCGTTCAATTTTTCATAAAGCTGTTCCTGTCAGCATTTGTCAAAAACTGTTTAGATCAAGCTCTTCTCCATATTATTTCGAGCCGATTTCTTGCAGGTACCCTTAAAAACATATTTTAAACATAATGAACGGTTCAGATCATCAAAATAAAGGATCCCTCATTAGAAGCGCGGACTATATATGTATGAGTGAGCTTCTAATAAGGGATCCCCTATTTTGCTACGGTGTGGACCTCCTACTTCTTGATCAAATTATGATGATCTGAACCGTTCAATGTGTTTAAAACGTGTTTTTAAGGGTACCCGTAAGAGATCGGCTCAAAATAATATCCGGAAAGTCTTTGATCCGTTCAATTTTTCATAAAGCTGTTCCTGTCAGCATTTATCAAAAACTGTTTAGATCAAGCTCTTCTCGATATTATTTCGAGCCGATTTCTTGCAGGTACCCTTAAAAACATGTTTTAAACATAATGAACGGTTCAGATCATCAAAATAAAGGATCCCTCATTAGAAGCGCGGACTATATATGTATGAGTGAGCTTCTAATAAGGGATCCCCTATTTTGCTACGGTGTGGACCTCCTACTTCTTGATCAAATTATGATGATCTGAACCGTTCAATGTCTTTAAAACGTGTTTTTAAGGGTACCCGTAAGAGATCGGCTCAAAATAATATCCGGAAAGTCTTTGATCCGTTCAATTTTTCATAAAGCTGTTCCTGTCAGCATTTATCAAAAACTGTTTAGATCAAGCTCTTCTCGATATTATTTCGAGCCGATTTCTTGCAGGTACCCTTAAAAACACGTTTTAAACATAATGAACGGTTCAGATCATCAAAATAAAGGATCCCTCATTAGAAGCGCGGACTATATATGTATGAGTGAGCTTCTAATAAGGGATCCCCTATTTTGCTACGGTGTGGACCTCCTACTTCTTGATCAAATTATGATGATCTGAACCGTTCAATGTGTTTAAAACGTGTTTTTAAGGGTACCCGTAAGAGATCGGCTCAAAATAATATCCGGAAAGTCTTTGATCCGTTCAATTTTTCATAAAGCTGTTCCTGTCAGCATTTATCAAAAACTGTTTAGATCAGGCTCTTCTCGATATTATTTCGAGCCGATTTCTCGCAGGTACCCTTAAAAACATGTTTTAAACATAATGAACGGTTCAGATCATCAAAATAAAGGATCCCTCATTAGAAGCGCGGACTATATATGTATGAGTGAGCTTCTAATAAGGGATCCCCTATTTTGCTACGGTGTGGACCTCCTACTTCTTGATCAAATTATGATGATCTGAACCGTTCAATGTGTTTAAAACGTGTTTTTAAGGGTACCCGTAAGAGATCGGCTCAAAATAATATCCGGAAAGTCTTTGATCCGTTCAATTTTTCATAAAGCTATTCCTGTCAGCATTTATCAAAAACTGTTTAGATCAAGCTCTTCTCGATATTATTTCGAGCCGATTTCTTGCAGGTACCCTTAAAAACATGTTTTAAACATAATGAACGGTTCAGATCATCAAAATAAAGGATCCCTCATTAGAAGCGCGGACTATATATGTATGAGTGAGTTTCTAATAAGGGATCCCCTATTTTGCTACGGTGTGGACCTCCTACTTCTTGATCAAATTATGATGATCTGAACCGTTCAATGTGTTTAAAACGTGTTTTTAAGGGTACCCGTAAGAGATCGGCTCAAAATAATATCCGGAAAGTCTTTGATCCGTTCAATTTTTCATAAAGCTATTCCTGTCAGCATTTATCAAAAACTGTTTAGATCAAGCTCTTCTCGATATTATTTCGAGCCGATTTCTTGCAGGTACCCTTAAAAACACGTTTTAAACATAATGAACGGTTTAGATCATCAAAATAAAGGATCCCTCATTAGAAGCGCGGACTATATATGTATGAGTGAGCTTCTAATAAGGGATCCCCTATTTTGCTACGGTGTGGACCTCCTACTTCTTGATCAAATTATGATGATCTGAACCGTTCAATGTGTTTAAAACGTGTTTTTAAGGGTACCCGTAAGAGATCGGCTCAAAATAATATCCGGAAAGTCTTTGATCCGTTCAATTTTTCATAAAGCTGTTCTTGTCAGCATTTATCAAAAACTGTTTAGATCAAGCTCTTCTCGATATTATTTCGAGCCGATTTCTTGCAGGTACCCTTAAAAACATGTTTTAAACATAATGAACGGTTCAGATCATCAAAATAAAGGATCCCTCATTAGAAGCGCGGACTATATATGTATGAGTGAGCTTCTCATAAGGGATCCCCTATTTTGCTACGGTGTGGACCTCCTACTTCTTGATCAAATTATGATGATCTGAACCGTTCAATGTGTTTAAAACGTGTTTTTAAGGGTACCCGTAAGAGATCGGCTCAAAATAATATCCGGAAAGTCTTTGATCCGTTCAATTTTTCATAAAGCTGTTCCTGTCAGCATTTATCAAAAACTGTTTAGATCAAGCTCTTCTCGATATTATTTCGAGCCGATTTCTTGCAGGTACCCTTAAAAACATGTTTTAAACATAATGAACGGTTCAGATCATCAAAATAAAGGATCCCTCATTAGAAGCGCGGACTATATATGTATGAGTGAGCTTCTAATAAGGGATCCCCTATTTTGCTACGGTGTGGACCTCCTACTTCTTGATCAAATTATGATGATCTGAACCGTTCAATGTGTTTAAAACGTGTTTTTAAGGGTACCCGTAAGAGATCGGCTCAAAATAATATCCGGAAAGTCTTTGATCCGTTCAATTTTTCATAAAGCTGTTCCTGTCAGCATTTATCAAAAACTGTTTAGATCAAGCTCTTCTCGATATTATTTCGAGCCGATTTCTTGCAGGTACCCTTAAAAACATGTTGTAAACATAATGAACGGTTCAGATCATCAAAATAAAGGATCCCTCATTAGAAGCGCGGAATATATATGTATGAGTGAGCTTCTAATAAGGGATCCCCTATTTTGCTACGGTGTGGACCTCCTACTTCTTGATCAAATTATGATGATCTGAACCGTTCAATGTGTTTAAAACGTGTTTTTAAGGGTACCCGTAAGAGATCGGCTCAAAATAATATCCGGAAAGTCTTTGATCCGTTCAATTTTTCATAAAGCTGTTCATGTCAGCATTTATCAAAAATTGTTTAGATCAAGCTCTTCTCGATATTATTTCGAGCAGATTTCTTGCAGGTACCCTTAAAAACATGTTTTAAACATAATGAACGGTTCAGATCATCAAAATAAAGGATCCCTCATTAGAAGCGCGGACTATATATGTATGAGTGAGCTTCTAATAAAGGATCCCCTATTTTGCTACGGTGTGGACCTCCTACTTCTTGATCAAATTATGATGATCTGAACCGTTCAATGTGTTTAAAACGTGTTTTTAAGGGTACCCGTAAGAGATCGGCTCAAAATAATATCCGGAGAGTCTTTGATCCGTTCAATTTTTCATAAAGCTGTTCCTGTCAGCATTTATCAAAAACTGTTTAGATCAAGCTCTTCTCGATATTATTTCGAGCCGATTTCTTGCAGGTACCCTTAAAAACATGTTTTAAACATAATGAACGGTTCAGATCATCAAAATAAAGGATCCCTCATTAGAAGCGCGGACTATATATGTATGAGTGAGCTTCTAATAAGGGATCCCCTATTTTGCTACGGTGTGGACCTCCTACTTCTTGATCAAATTATGATGATCTGAACCGTTCAATGTGTTTAAAACGTGTTTTTAAGGGTACCCGTAAGAGATCGGCTCAAAATAATATCCGGAGAGTCTTTGATCCGTTCAATTTTTCATAAAGCTGTTCCTGTCAGCATTTATCAAAAACTGTTTAGATCAAGCTCTTCTCGATATTATTTCGAGCCGATTTCTTGCAGGTACCCTTAAAAACATGTTGTAAACATAATGAACGGTTCAGATCATCAAAATAAAGGATCCCTCATTAGAAGCGCGGACTATATATGTATGAGTGAGCTTCTAATAAGGGATCCCCTATTTTGCTACGGTGTGGACCTCCTACTTCTTGATCAAATTATGATGATCTGAACCATTCAATGTGTTTAAAACGTGTTTTTAAGGGTACCCGTAAGAGATCGGCTCAAAATAATATCCGGAAAGTCTTTGATCCGTTCAATTTTTCATAAAGCTGTTTATCAAAAACTGTTTAGATCAAGCTCTTCTCGATATTATTTCGAGCCGATTTCTTGCAGGTACCCTTAAAAACATGTTTTAAACATAATGAACGGTTCAGATCATCAAAATAAAGGATCCCTCATTAGAAGCGCGGACTATATATGTATGAGTGAGCTTCTAATAAGGGATCCCCTATTTTGCTACGGTGTGGACCTCCTACTTCTTGATCAAATTATGATGATCTGAACCGTTCAATTTGTTTAAAACGTGTTTTTAAGGGTACCCGTAAGAGATCGGCTCAAAATAATATCCGGAAAGTCTTTGATCCGTTCAATTTTTCATAAAGCTGTTCCTGTCAGCATTTATCAAAAACTGTTTAGATCAAGCTCTTCTCGATATTATTTCGAGCCGATTTCTTGCAGGTACCCTTAAAAACATGTTTTAAACATAATGAACGGTTCAGATCATCAAAATAAAGGATCCCTCATTAGAAGCGCGGACTATATATGTATGAGTGAGCTTCTAATAAGGGATCCCCTATTTTGCTACGGTGTGGACCTCCTACTTCTTGATCAAATTATGATGATCTGAACCGTTCAATGTGTTTAAAACGTGTTTTTAAGGGTACCCGTAAGAGATCGGCTCAAAATAATATCCGGAAAGTCTTTGATCCGTTCAATTTTTCATAAAGCTGTTCATGTCAGCATTTATCAAAAATTGTTTAGATCAAGCTCTTCTCGATATTATTTCGAGCAGATTTCTTGCAGGTACCCTTAAAAACATGTTTTAAACATAATGAACGGTTCAGATCATCAAAATAAAGGATCCCTCATTAGAAGCGCGGACTATATATGTATGAGTGAGCTTCTAATAAAGGATCCCCTATTTTGCTACGGTGTGGACCTCCTACTTCTTGATCAAATTATGATGATCTGAACCGTTCAATGTGTTTAAAACGTGTTTTTAAGGGTACCCGTAAGAGATCGGCTCAAAATAATATCCGGAGAGTCTTTGATCCGTTCAATTTTTCATAAAGCTGTTCCTGTCAGCATTTATCAAAAACTGTTTAGATCAAGCTCTTCTCGATATTATTTCGAGCCGATTTCTTGCAGGTACCCTTAAAAACATGTTTTAAACATAATGAACGGTTCAGATCATCAAAATAAAGGATCCCTCATTAGAAGCGCGGACTATATATGTATGAGTGAGCTTCTAATAAGGGATCCCCTATTTTGCTACGGTGTGAACCTCCTACTTCTTGATCAAATTATGATGATCTGAACCGTTCAATGTGTTTAAAACGTGTTTTTAAGGGTACCCGTAAGAGATCGGCTCAAAATAATATCCGGAGAGTCTTTGATCCGTTCAATTTTTCATAAAGCTGTTCCTGTCAGCATTTATCAAAAACTGTTTAGATCAAGCTCTTCTCGATATTATTTCGAGCCGATTTCTTGCAGGTACCCTTAAAAACATGTTGTAAACATAATGAACGGTTCAGATCATCAAAATAAAGGATCCCTCATTAGAAGCGCGGACTATATATGTATGAGTGAGCTTCTAATAAGGGATCCCCTATTTTGTTACGGTGTGGACCTCCTACTTCTTGATCAAATTATGATGATCTGAACCGTTCAATGTGTTTAAAACGTATTTTTAAGGGTACCCGTAAGAGATCGGCTCAAAATAATATCCGGAAAGTCTTTGATCCGTTCAATTTTTCATAAAGCTGTTTATCAAAAACTGTTTAGATCAAGCTCTTCTCGATATTATTTCGAGCCGATTTCTTGCAGGTACCCTTAAAAACATGTTTTAAACATAATGAACGGTTCAGATCATCAAAATAAAGGATCCCTCATTAGAAGCGCGGACTATATATGTATGAGTGAGCTTCTAATAAGGGATCCCCTATTTTGCTACGGTGTGGACCTCCTACTTCTTGATCAAATTATGATGATCTGAACCGTTCAATTTGTTTAAAACGTGTTTTTAAGGGTACCCGTAAGAGATCGGCTCAAAATAATATCCGGAAAGTCTTTGATCCGTTCAATTTTTCATAAAGCTGTTCCTGTCAGCATTTATCAAAAACTGTTTAGATCAAGCTCTTCTCGATATTATTTCGAGCCGATTTCTTGCAGGTACCCTTAAAAACATGTTTTAAACATAATGAACGGTTCAGATCATCAAAATAAAGGATCCCTCATTAGAAGCGCGGACTATATATGTATGAGTGAGCTTCTAATAAGGGATCCCCTATTTTGCTACGGTGTGGACCTCCTACTTCTTGATCAAATTATGATGATCTGAACCGTTCAATGTGTTTAAAACGTGTTTTTAAGGGTACCCGTAAGAGATCGGCTCAAAATAATATCCGGAAAGTCTTTGATCCGTTCAATTTTTCATAAAGCTGTTCATGTCAGCATTTATCAAAAATTGTTTAGATCAAGCTCTTCTCGATATTATTTCGAGCAGATTTCTTGCAGGTACCCTTAAAAACATGTTTTAAACATAATGAACGGTTCAGATCATCAAAATAAAGGATCCCTCATTAGAAGCGCGGACTATATATGTATGAGTGAGCTTCTAATAAAGGATCCCCTATTTTGCTACGGTGTGGACCTCCTACTTCTTGATCAAATTATGATGATCTGAACCGTTCAATGTGTTTAAAACGTGTTTTTAAGGGTACCCGTAAGAGATCGGCTCAAAATAATATCCGGAGAGTCTTTGATCCGTTCAATTTTTCATAAAGCTGTTCCTGTCAGCATTTATCAAAAACTGTTTAGATCAAGCTCTTCTCGATATTATTTCGAGCCGATTTCTTGCAGGTACCCTTAAAAACATGTTTTAAACATAATGAACGGTTCAGATCATCAAAATAAAGGATCCCTCATTAGAAGCGCGGACTATATATGTATGAGTGAGCTTCTAATAAGGGATCCCCTATTTTGCTACGGTGTGAACCTCCTACTTCTTGATCAAATTATGATGATCTGAACCGTTCAATGTGTTTAAAACGTGTTTTTAAGGGTACCCGTAAGAGATCGGCTCAAAATAATATCCGGAGAGTCTTTGATCCGTTCAATTTTTCATAAAGCTGTTCCTGTCAGCATTTATCAAAAACTGTTTAGATCAAGCTCTTCTCGATATTATTTCGAGCCGATTTCTTGCAGGTACCCTTAAAAACATGTTGTAAACATAATGAACGGTTCAGATCATCAAAATAAAGGATCCCTCATTAGAAGCGCGGACTATATATGTATGAGTGAGCTTCTAATAAGGGATCCCCTATTTTGCTACGGTGTGGACCTCCTACTTCTTGATCAAATTATGATGATCTGAACCGTTCAATGTGTTTAAAACGTGTTTTTAAGGGTACCCGTAAGAGATCGGCTCAAAATAATATCCGGAGAGTCTTTGATCCGTTCAATTTTTCATAAAGCTGTTCCTGTCAGCATTTATCAAAAACTGTTTAGATCAAGCTCTTCTCGATATTATTTCGAGCCGATTTCTTGCAGGTACCCTTAAAAACATGTTTTAAACATAATGAACGGTTCAGATCATCAAAATAAAGGATCCCTCATTAGAAGCGCGGACTATATATGTATGAGTGAGCTTCTAATAAGGGATCCCCTATTTTGCTACGGTGTGGACCTCCTACTTCTTGATCAAATTATGATGATCTGAACCGTTCAATGTGTTTAAAACGTGTTTTTAAGGGTACCCGTAAGAGATCGGCTCAAAATAATATCCGGAAAGTCTTTGATCCGTTCAATTTTTCATAAAGCTGTTCATGTCAGCATTTATCAAAAACTGTTTAGATCAAGCTCTTCTCGATATTATTTCGAGCAGATTTCTTGCAGGTACCCTTAAAAACATGTTTTAAACATAATGAACGGTTCAGATCATCAAAATAAAGGATCCCTCATTAGAAGCGCGGACTATATATGTATGAGTGAGCTTCTAATAAAGGATCCCCTATTTTGCTACGGTGTGGACCTCCTACTTCTTGATCAAATTATGATGATCTGAACCGTTCAATGTGTTTAAAACGTGTTTTTAAGGGTACCCGTAAGAGATCGGCTCAAAATAATATCCGGAGAGTCTTTGATCCGTTCAATTTTTCATAAAGCTGTTCCTGTCAGCATTTATCAAAAACTGTTTAGATCAAGCTCTTCTCGATATTATTTCGAGCCGATTTCTTGCAGGTACCCTTAAAAACATGTTTTAAACATAATGAACGGTTCAGATCATCAAAATAAAGGATCCCTCATTAGAAGCGCGGACTATATATGTATGAGTGAGCTTCTAATAAGGGATCCCCTATTTTGCTACGGTGTGGACCTCCTACTTCTTGATCAAATTATGATGATCTGAACCGTTCAATGTGTTTAAAACGTGTTTTTAAGGGTACCCGTAAGAGATCGGCTCAAAATAATATCCGGAGAGTCTTTGATCCGTTCAATTTTTCATAAAGCTGTTCCTGTCAGCATTTATCAAAAACTGTTTAGATCAAGCTCTTCTCGATATTATTTCGAGCCGATTTCTTGCAGGTACCCTTAAAAACATGTTGTAAACATAATGAACGGTTCAGATCATCAAAATAAAGGATCCCTCATTAGAAGCGCGGACTATATATGTATGAGTGAGCTTCTAATAAGGGATCCCCTATTTTGCTACGGTGTGGACCTCCTACTTCTTGATCAAATTATGATGATCTGAACCGTTCAATGTGTTTAAAACGTGTTTTTAAGGGTACCCGTAAGAGATCGGCTCAAAATAATATCCGGAAAGTCTTTGATCCGTTCAATTTTTCATAAAGTTGTTTATCAAAAACTGTTTAGATCAAGCTCTTCTCGATATTATTTCGAGCCGATTTCTTGCAGGTACCCTTAAAAACATGTTTTAAACATAATGAACGGTTCAGATCATCAAAATAAAGGATCCCTCATTAGAAGCGCGGACTATATATGTATGAGTGAGCTTCTAATAAGGGATCCCCTATTTTGCTACGGTGTGGACCTCCTACTTCTTGATCAAATTATGATGATCTGAACCGTTCAATGTGTTTAAAACGTGTTTTTAAGGGTACCCGTAAGAGATCGGCTCAAAATAATATCCGGAAAGTCTTTGATCCGTTCAATTTTTCATAAAGCTGTTCCTGTCAGCATTTATCAAAAACTGTTTAGATCAAGCTCTTCTCGATATTATTTCGAGCCGATTTCTTGCAGGTACCCTTAAAAACATGTTTTAAACATAATGAACGGTTCAGATCATCAAAATAAAGGATCCCTCATTAGAAGCGCGGACTATATATGTATGAGTGAGCTTCTAATAAGGGATCCCCTATTTTGCTACGGTGTGGACCTCCTACTTCTTAATCAAATTATGATGATCTGAACCGTTCAATGTGTTTAAAACGTGTTTTTAAGGGTACCCGTAAGAGATCGGCTCAAAATAATATCCGGAAAGTCTTTGATCCGTTCAATTTTTCATAAAGCTGTTTATCAAAAACTGTTTAGATCAAGCTCTTCTCGATATTATTTCGAGCCGATTTCTTGCAGGTACCCTTAAAAACATGTTTTAAACATAATGAACGGTTCAGATCATCAAAATAAAGGATCCCTCATTAGAAGCGCGGACTATATATGTATGAGTGAGCTTCTAATAAGGGATCTCCTATTTTGCTACGGTGTGGACCTCCTACTTCTTGATCAAATTATGATGATCTGAACCGTTCAATGTGTTTAAAACGTGTTTTTAAGGGTACCCGTAAGAGATCGGCTCAAAATAATATCCGGAAAGTCTTTGATCCGTTCAATTTTTCATAAAGCTGTTCCTGTCAGCATTTATCAAAAACTGTTTAGATCAAGCTCTTCTCGATATTATTTCGAGCCGATTTCTTGCAGGTACCCTTAAAAACATGTTTTAAACATAATGAACGGTTCAGATCATCAAAATAAAGGATCCCTCATTAGAAGCGCGGACTATATATGTATGAGTGAGCTTCTAATAAGGGATCCCCTATTTTGCTACGGTGTGGACCTCCTACTTCTTGATCAAATTATGATGATCTGAACCGTTCAATGTGTTTAAAACGTGTTTTTAAGGGTACCCGTAAGAGATCGGCTCAAAATAATATCCGGAAAGTCTTTGATCCGTTCAATTTTTCATAAAGCTGTTTATCAAAAACTGTTTAGATCAAGCTCTTCTCGATATTATTTCGAGCCGATTTCTTGCAGGTACCCTTAAAAACATGTTTTAAACATAATGAACGGTTCAGATCATCAAAATAAAGGATCCCTCATTAGAAGCGCGGACTATATATGTATGAGTGAGCTTCTAATAAGGGATCCCCTATTTTGCTACGGTGTGGACCTCCTACTTCTTGATCAAATTATGATGATCTGAACCGTTCAATGTGTTTAAAACGTGTTTTTAAGGGTACCCGTAAGAGATCGGCTCAAAATAATATCCGGAAAGTCTTTGATCCGTTCAATTTTTCATAAAGCTGTTTATCAAAAACTGTTTAGATCAAGCTCTTCTCGATATTATTTCGAGCCGATTTCTTGCAGGTACCCTTAAAAACATGTTTTAAACATAATGAACGGTTCAGATCATCAAAATAAAGGATCCCTCATTAGAAGCGCGGACTATATATGTATGAGTGAGCTTCTGATAAGGGATCCCCTATTTTGCTACGGTGTGGACCTCCTACTTCTTGATCAAATTATGATGATCTGAACCGTTCAATGTGTTTAAAACGTGTTTTTAAGGGTACCCGTAAGAGATCGGCTCAAAATAATATCCGGAAAGTCTTTGATCCGTTCAATTTTTCATAAAGCTGTTCCTGTCAGCATTTATCAAAAACTGTTTAGATCAAGCTCTTCTCGATATTATTTCGAGCCGATTTCTTGCAGGTACCCTTAAAAACATGTTTTAAACATAATGAACGGTTCAGATCATCAAAATAAAGGATCCCTCATTAGAAGCGCGGACTATATATGTATGAGTGAGCTTCTAATAAGGGATCCCCTATTTTGCTACGGTGTGGACCTCCTACTTCTTGATCAAATTATGATGATCTGAACCGTTCAATGTGTTTAAAACGTGTTTTTAAGGGTACCCGTAAGAGATCGGCTCAAAATAATATCCGGAGAGTCTTTGATCTGTTCAATTTTTCATAAAGCTGTTCCTGTCAGCATTTATCAAAAACTGTTTAGATCAAGCTCTTCTCGATATTATTTCGAGCCGATTTCTTGCAGGTACCCTTAAAAACATGTTTTAAACATAATGAACGGTTCAGATCATCAAAATAAAGGATCCCTCATTAGAAGCGCGGACTATATATGTATGAGTGAGCTTCTAATAAGGGATCCCCTATTTTGCTACGGTGTGGACCTCCTACTTCTTGATCAAATTATGATGATCTGAACCGTTCAATGTGTTTAAAACGTGTTTTTAAGGGTACCCGTAAGAGATCGGCTCAAAATAATATCCGGAAAGTCTTTGATCCGTTCAATTTTTCATAAAGCTGTTCCTGTCAGCATTTATCAAAAACTGTTTAGATCAAGCTCTTCTCGATATTATTTCGAGCCGATTTCTTGCAGGTACCCTTAAAAACATGTTGTAAACATAATGAACGGTTCAGATCATCAAAATAAAGGATCCCTCATTAGAAGCGCGGACTATATATGTATGAGTGAGCTTCTAATAAGGGATCCCCTATTTTGCTACGGTGTGGACCTCCTACTTCTTGATCAAATTATGATGATCTGAACCGTTCAATGTGTTTAAAACGTGTTTTTAAGGGTACCCGTAAGAGATCGGCTCAAAATAATATCCGGAAAGTCTTTGATCCGTTCAATTTTTCATAAAGCTGTTCCTGTCAGCATTTATCAAAAACTGTTTAGATCAAGCTCTTCTCGATATTATTTCGAGCCGATTTCTTGCAGGTACCCTTAAAAACATGTTTTAAACATAATGAACGGTTCAGATCATCAAAATAAAGGATCCCTCATTAGAAGCGCGGACTATATATGTATGAGTGAGCTTCTAATAAGGGATCCCCTATTTTGCTACGGTGTGGACCTCCTACTTCTTGATCAAATTATGATGATCTGAACCGTTCAATGTGTTTAAAACGTGTTTTTAAGGGTACCCGTAAGAGATCGGCTCAAAATAATATCCGGAAAGTCTTTGATCCGTTCAATTTTTCATAAAGCTGTTCCTGTCAGCATTTATCAAAAACTGTTTAGATCAAGCTCTTCTCGATATTATTTCGAGCCGATTTCTTGCAGGTACCCTTAAAAACATGTTTTAAACATAATGAACGGTTCAGATCATCAAAATAAAGGATCCCTCATTAGAAGCGCGGACTATATATGTATGAGTGAGCTTCTAATAAGGGATCCCCTATTTTGCTACGGTGTGGACCTCCTACTTCTTGATCAAATTATGATGATCTGAACCGTTCAATGTGTTTAAAACGTGTTTTTAAGGGTACCCGTAAGAGATCGGCTCAAAATAATATCCGGAAAGTCTTTGATCCGTTCAATTTTTCATAAAGCTGTTTATCAAAAACTGTTTAGATCAAGCTCTTCTCGATATTATTTCGAGCCGATTTCTTGCAGGTACCCTTAAAAACATGTTTTAAACATAATGAACGGTTCAGATCATCAAAATAAAGGATCCCTCATTAGAAGCGCGGACTATATATGTATGAGTGAGCTTCTAATAAGGGATCCCCTATTTTGTTACGGTGTGGACCTCCTACTTCTTGATCAAATTATGATGATCTGAACCGTTCAATGTGTTTAAAACGTGTTTTTAAGGGTACCCGTAAGAGATCGGCTCAAAATAATATCCGGAAAGTCTTTGATCCGTTCAATTTTTCATAAAGCTGTTTATCAAAAACTGTTTAGATCAAGCTCTTCTCGATATTATTTCGAGCCGATTTCTTACAGGTACCCTTAAAAACATGTTTTAAACATAATGAACGGTTCAGATCATCAAAATAAAGGATCCCTCATTAGAAGCGCGGACTATATATGTATGAGTGAGCTTCTAATAAGGGATCCCCTATTTTGCTACGGTGTGGACCTCCTACTTCTTGATCAAATTATGATGATCTGAACCGTTCAATGTGTTTAAAACGTGTTTTTAAGGGTACCCGTAAGAGATCGGCTCAAAATAATATCCGGAAAGTCTTTGATCCGTTCAATTTTTCATAAAGCTGTTCCTGTCAGCATTTATCAAAAACTGTTTAGATCAAGCTCTTCTCGATATTATTTCGAGCCGATTTCTTGCAGGTACCCTTAAAAACATGTTTTAAACATAATGAACGGTTCAGATCATCAAAATAAAGGATCCCTCATTAGAAGCGCGGACTATATATGTATGAGTGAGCTTCTAATAAGGGATCCCCTATTTTGCTACGGTGTGGACCTCCTACTTCTTGATCAAATTATGATGATCTGAACCGTTCAATGTGTTTAAAACGTGTTTTTAAGGGTACCCGTAAGAGATCGGCTCAAAATAATATCCGGAGAGTCTTTGATCCGTTCAATTTTTCATAAAGCTGTTCCTGTCAGCATTTATCAAAAACTGTTTAGATCAAGCTCTTCTCGATATTATTTCGAGCCGATTTCTTGCAGGTACCCTTAAAAACATGTTTTAAACATAATGAACGGTTCAGATCATCAAAATAAAGGATCCCTCATTAGAAGCGCGGACTATATATGTATGAGTGAGCTTCTAATAAGGGATCCCCTATTTTGCTACGGTGTGGACCTCCTACTTCTTGATCAAATTATGATGATCTGAACCGTTCAATGTGTTTAAAACGTGTTTTTAAGGGTACCCGTAAGAGATCGGCTCAAAATAATATCCGGAAAGTCTTTGATCCGTTCAATTTTTCATAAAGCTGTTCCTGTCAGCATTTATCAAAAACTGTTTAGATCAAGCTCTTCTTGATATTATTTCGAGCCGATTTCTTGCAGGTACCCTTAAAAACATGTTGTAAACATAATGAACGGTTCAGATCATCAAAATAAAGGATCCCTCATTAGAAGCGCGGAGTATATATGTATGAGTGAGCTTCTAATAAGGGATCCCCTATTTTGCTACGGTGTGGACCTCCTACTTCTTGATCAAATTATGATGATCTGAACCGTTCAATGTGTTTAAAACGTGTTTTTAAGGGTACCCGTAAGAGATCGGCTCAAAATAACATCCGGAAAGTCTTTGATCCGTTCAATTTTTCATAAAGATGTTCCTGTCAGCATTTATCAAAAACTGTTTAGATCAAGCTCTTCTCGATATTATTTCGAGCCGATTTCTTGCAGGTACCCTTAAAAACATGTTTTAAACATAATGAACGGTTCAGATCATCAAAATAAAGGATCCCTCATTAGAAGCGCGGACTATATATGTATGAGTGAGCTTCTAATAAGGGATCCCCTATTTTGCTACGGTGTGGACCTCCTACTTCTTGATCAAATTATGATGATCTGAACCGTTCAATGTGTTTAAAACGTGTTTTTAAGGGTACCCGTAAGAGATCGGCTCAAAATAATATCCGGAAAGTCTTTGATCCGTTCAATTTTTCATAAAGCTGTTTATCAAAAACTGTTTAGATCAAGCTCTTCTCGATATTATTTCGAGCCGATTTCTTGCAGGTACCCTTAAAAACATGTTTTAAACATAATGAACGGTTCAGATCATCAAAATAAAGGATCCCTCATTAGAAGCGCGGACTATATATGTATGAGTGAGCTTCTAATAAGGGATCCCCTATTTTGCTACGGTGTGGACCTCCTACTTCTTGATCAAATTATGATGATCTGAACCGTTCAATGTGTTTAAAACGTGTTTTTAAGGGTACCCGTAAGAGATCGGCTCAAAATAATATCCGGAGAGTCTTTGATCCGTTCAATTTTTCATAAAGCTGTTCCTGTCAGCATTTATCAAAAACTGTTTAGATCAAGCTCTTCTCGATATTATTTCGAGCCGATTTCTTGCAGGTACCCTTAAAAACATGTTTTAAACATAATGAACGGTTCAGATCATCAAAATAAAGGATCCCTCATTAGAAGCGCGGACTATATATGTATGAGTGAGCTTCTAATAAGGGATCCCCTATTTTGCTACGGTGTGGACCTCCTACTTCTTGATCAAATTATGATGATCTGAACCGTTCAATGTGTTTAAAACGTGTTTTTAAGGGTACCCGTAAGAGATCGGCTCAAAATAATATCCGGAAAGTCTTTGATCCGTTCAATTTTTCATAAAGCTGTTCCTGTCAGCATTTATCAAAAACTGTTTAGATCAAGCTCTTCTCGATATTATTTCGAGCCGATTTCTTGCAGGTACCCTTAAAAACATGTTTTAAACATAATGAACGGTTCAGATCATCAAAATAAAGGATACCTCATTAGAAGCGCGGACTATATATGTATGAGTGAGCTTCTAATAAGGGATCCCCTATTTTGCTACGGTGTGGACCTCCTACTTCTTGATCAAATTATGATGATCTGAACCGTTCAATGTGTTTAAAACGTGTTTTTAAGGGTACCCGTAAGAGATCGGCTCAAAATAATATCCGGAGAGTCTTTGATCCGTTCAATTTTTCATAAAGCTGTTCCTGTCAGCATTTATCAAAAACTGTTTAGATCAAGCTCTTCTCGATATTATTTCGAGCCGATTTCTTGCAGGTACCCTTAAAAACATGTTTTAAACATAATGAACGGTTCAGATCATCAAAATAAAGGATCCCTCATTAGAAGCGCGGAGTATATATGTATGAGTGAGCTTCTAATAAGGGATCCCCTATTTTGCTACGGTGTGGACCTCCTACTTCTTGATCAAATTATGATGATCTGAACCGTTCAATGTGTTTAAAACGTGTTTTTAAGGGTACCCGTAAGAGATCGGCTCAAAATAATATCCGGAAAGTCTTTGATCCGTTCAATTTTTCATAAAGCTGTTCCTGTCAGCATTTATCAAAAACTGTTTAGATCAAGCTCTTCTCGATATTATTTCGAGCCGATTTCTTGCAGGTACCCTTAAAAACATGTTGTAAACATAATGAACGGTTCAGATCATCAAAATAAAGGATCCCTCATTAGAAGCGCGGACTATATATGTATGAGTGAGCTTCTAATAAGGGATCCCCTATTTTGCTACGGTGTGGACCTCCTACTTCTTGATCAAATTATGATGATCTGAACCGTTCAATGTGTTTAAAACGTGTTTTTAAGGGTACCCGTAAGAGATCGGCTCAAAATAATATCCGGAAAGTCTTTGATCCGTTCAATTTTTCATAAAGCTGTTCCTGTCAGCATTTATCAAAAACTGTTTAGATCAAGCTCTTCTCGATATTATTTCGAGCCGATTTCTTGCAGGTACCCTTAAAAACATGTTGTAAACATAATGAACGGTTCAGATCATCAAAATAAAGGATCCCTCATTAGAAGCGCGGACTATATATGTATGAGTGAGCTTCTAATAAGGGATCCCCTATTTTGCTACGGTGTGGACCTCCTACTTCTTGATCAAATTATGATGATCTGAACCGTTCAATGTGTTTAAAACGTGTTTTTAAGGGTATCCGTAAGAGATCGGCTCAAAATAATATCCGGAAAGTCTTTGATCCGTTCAATTTTTCATAAAGCTGTTCCTGTCAGCATTTATCAAAAACTGTTTAGATCAAGCTCTTCTCGATATTATTTCGAGCCGATTTCTTGCAGGTGCCCTTAAAAACATGTTTTAAACATAATGAACGGTTCAGATCATCAAAATAAAGGATCCCTCATTAGAAGCGCGGACTATATATGTATGAGTGAGCTTCTAATAAGGGATCCCCTATTTTGCTACGGTGTGGACCTCCTACTTCTTGATCAAATTATGATGATCTGAACCGTTCAATGTGTTTAAAACGTGTTTTTAAGGGTACCCGTAAGAGATCGGCTCAAAATAATATCCGGAGAGTCTTTGATCCGTTCAATTTTTCATAAAGCTGTTCCTGTCAGCATTTATCAAAAACTGTTTAGATCAAGCTCTTCTCGATATTATTTCGAGCCGATTTCTTGCAGGTACCCTTAAAAACATGTTTTAAACATAATGAACGGTTCAGATCATCAAAATAAAGGATCCCTCATTAGAAGCGCGGACTATATATGTATGAGTGAGCTTCTAATAAGGGATCCCTATTTTGCTACGGTGTGGACCTCCTACTTCTTGATCAAATTATGATGATCTGAACCGTTCAATGTGTTTAAAACGTGTTTTTAAGGGTACCCGTAAGAGATCGGCTCAAAATAATATCCGGAAAGTCTTTGATCCGTTCAATTTTTCATAAAGCTGTTCCTGTCAGCATTTATCAAAAACTGTTTAGATCAAGCTCTTCTCGATATTATTTCGAGCCGATTTCTTGCAGGTACCCTTAAAAACATGTTGTAAACATAATGAACGGTTCAGATCATCAAAATAAAGGATCCCTCATTAGAAGCGCGGACTATATATGTATGAGTGAGCTTCTAATAAGGGATCCCCTATTTTGCTACGGTGTGGACCTCCTACTTCTTGATCAAATTATGATGATCTGAACCGTTCAATGTGTTTAAAACGTGTTTTTAAGGGTACCCGTAAGAGATCGGCTCAAAATAACATCCGGAAAGTCTTTGATCCGTTCAATTTTTTCATAAAGCTGTTCCTGTCAGCATTTATCAAAAACTGTTTAGATCAAGCTCTTCTCGATATTATTTCGAGCCGATTTCTTGCAGGTACCCTTAAAAACATGTTTTAAACATAATGAACGGTTCAGATCATCAAAATAAAGGATCCCTCATTAGAAGCGCGGACTATATATGTATGAGTGAGCTTCTAATAAGGGATCCCCTATTTTGCTACGGTGTGGACCTCCTACTTCTTGATCAAATTATGATGATCTGAACCGTTCAATGTGTTTAAAACATGTTTTTAAGGGTACCCGTAAGAGATCGGCTCAAAATAATATCCGGAGAGTCTTTGATCCGTTCAATTTTTCATAAAGCTGTTCCTGTCAGCATTTATCAAAAACTGTTTAGATCAAGCTCTTCTCGATATTATTTCGAGCCGATTTCTTGCAGGTACCCTTAAAAACATGTTTTAAACATAATGAACGGTTCAGATCATCAAAATAAAGGATCCCTCATTAGAAGCGCGGACTATATATGTATGAGTGAGCTTCTAATAAGGGATCCCCTATTTTGTTACGGTGTGGACCTCCTACTTCTTGATCAAATTATGATGATCTGAACCGTTCAATGTGTTTAAAACGTGTTTTTAAGGGTACCCGTAAGAGATCGGCTCAAAATAATATCCGGAAAGTCTTTGATCCGTTCAATTTTTCATAAAGCTGTTCCTGTCAGCATTTATCAAAAACTGTTTAGATCAAGCTCTTCTCGATATTATTTCAAGCCGATTTCTTGCAGGTACCCTTAAAAACATGTTTTAAACATAATGAACGGTTCAGATCATCAAAATAAAGGATCCCTCATTAGAAGCGCGGACTATATATGTATGAGTGAGCTTCTAATAAGGGATCCCCTATTTTGCTACGGTGTGGACCTCCTACTTCTTGATCAAATTATGATGATCTGAACCGTTCAATGTGTTTAAAACGTGTTTTTAAGGGTACCCGTAAGAGATCGGCTCAAAATAATATCCGGAGAGTCTTTGATCCGTTCAATTTTTCATAAAGCTGTTCCTGTCAGCATTTATCAAAAACTGTTTAGATCAAGCTCTTCTCGATATTATTTCGAGCCGATTTCTTGCAGGTACCCTTAAAAACATGTTTTAAACATAATGAACGGTTCAGATCATCAAAATAAAGGATCCCTCATTAGAAGCGCGGACTATATATGTATGAGTGAGCTTCTAATAAGGGATCCCCTATATTGCTACGGTGTGGACCTCCTACTTCTTGATCAAATTATGATGATCTGAACCGTTCAATGTGTTTAAAACGTGTTTTTAAGGGTACCCGTAAGAGATCGGCTCAAAATAATATCCGGAAAGTCTTTGATCCGTTCAATTTTTCATAAAACTGTTCCTGTCAGCATTTATCAAAAACTGTTTAGATCAAGCTCTTCTCGATATTATTTCGAGCCGATTTCTTGCAGGTACCCTTAAAAACATGTTGTAAACATAATGAACGGTTCAGATCATCAAAATAAAGGATCCCTCATTAGAAGCGCGGACTATATATGTATGAGTGAGCTTCTAATAAGGGATCCCCTATTTTGCTACGGTGTGGACCTCCTACTTCTTGATCAAATTATGATGATCTGAACCGTTCAATGTGTTTAAAACGTGTTTTTAAGGGTACCCGTAAGAGATCGGCTCAAAATAATATCCGGAAAGTCTTTGATCCGTTCAATTTTTCATAAAGCTGTTCCTGTCAGCATTTATCAAAAACTGTTTAGATCAAGCTCTTCTCGATATTATTTCGAGCCGATTTCTTGCAGGTACCCTTAAAAACATGTTGTAAACATAATGAACGGTTCAGATCATCAAAATAAAGGATCCCTCATTAGAAGCGCGGACTATATATGTATGAGTGAGCTTCTAATAAGGGATCCCCTATTTTGCTACGGTGTGGACCTCCTACTTCTTGATCAAATTATGATGATCTGAACCGTTCAATGTGTTTAAAACGTGTTTTTAAGGGTACCCGTAAGAGATCGGCTCAAAATAATATCCGGAAAGTCTTTGATCCGTTCAATTTTTCATAAAGCTGTTTATCAAAAACTGTTTAGATCAAGCTCTTCTCGATATTATTTCGAGCCGATTTCTTGCAGGTACCCTTAAAAACATGTTTTAAACATAATGAACGGTTCAGATCATCAAAATAAAGGATCCCTCATTAGAAGCGCGGACTATATATGTATGAGTGAGCTTCTAATAAGGGATCCCCTATTTTGCTACGGTGTGGACCTCCTACTTCTTGATCAAATTATGATGATCTGAACCGTTCAATGTGTTTAAAACGTGTTTTTAAGGGTACCCGTAAGAGATCGGCTCAAAATAATATCCGGAAAGTCTTTGATCCGTTCAATTTTTCATAAAGCTGTTCCTGTCAGCATTTATCAAAAACTGTTTAGATCAAGCTCTTCTCGATATTATTTCGAGCCGATTTCTTGCAGGTACCCTTAAAAACATGTTTTAAACATAATGAACGGTTCAGATCATCAAAATAAAGGATCCCTCATTAGAAGCGCGGACTATATATGTATGAGTGAGCTTCTAATAAGGGATCCCCTATTTTGCTACGGTGTGGACCTCCTACTTCTTGATCAAATTATGATGATCTGAACCGTTCAATGTGTTTAAAACGTGTTTTTAAGGGTACCCGTAAGAGATCGGCTCAAAATAATATCCGGAAAGTCTTTGATCCGTTCAATTTTTCATAAAGCTGTTCCTGTCAGCATTTATCAAAAACTGTTTAGATCAAGCTCTTCTCGATATTATTTCGAGCCGATTTCTTGCAGGTACCCTTAAAAACATGTTGTAAACATAATGAACGGTTCAGATCATCAAAATAAAGGATCCCTCATTAGAAGCGCGGACTATATATGTATGAGTGAGCTTCTAATAAGGGATCCCCTATTTTGCTACGGTGTGGACCTCCTACTTCTTGATCAAATTATGATGATCTGAACCGTTCAATGTGTTTAAAACGTGTTTTTAAGAGTACCCGAAAGAGATCGGCTCAAAATAATATCCGGAAAGTCTTTGATCCGTTCAATTTTTCATAAAGCTGTTCCTGTCAGCATTTATCAAAAACTGTTTAGATCAAGCTCTTCTCGATATTATTTCGAGCCGATTTCTTGCAGGTACCCTTAAAAACATGTTGTAAACATAATGAACGGTTCAGATCATCAAAATAAAGGATCCCTCATTAGAAGCGCGGACTATATATGTATGAGTGAGCTTCTAATAAGGGATCCCCTATTTTGCTACGGTGTGGACCTCCTACTTCTTGATCAAATTATGATGATCTGAACCGTTCAATGTGTTTAAAACGTGTTTTTAAGGGTACCCGTAAGAGATCGGCTCAAAATAATATCCGGAAAGTCTTTGATCCGTTCAATTTTTCATAAAGCTGTTTATCAAAAACTGTTTAGATCAAGCTCTTCTCGATATTATTTCGAGCCGATTTCTTGCAGGTACCCTTAAAAACATGTTTTAAACATAATGAACGGTTCAGATCATCAAAATAAAGGATCCCTCATTAGAAGCGCGGACTATATATGTATGAGTGAGCTTCTAATAAGGGATCCCCTATTTTGCTACGGTGTGGACCTCCTACTTCTTGATCAAATTATGATGATCTGAACCGTTCAATGTGTTTAAAACGTGTTTTTAAGGGTACCCGTAAGAGATCGGCTCAAAATAATATCCGGAAAGTCTTTGATCCGTTCAATTTTTCATAAAGCTGTTCCTGTCAGCATTTATCAAAAACTGTTTAGATCAAGCTCTTCTCGATATTATTTCGAGCCGATTTCTTGCAGGTACCCTTAAAAACATGTTGTAAACATAATGAACGGTTCAGATCATCAAAATAAAGGATCCCTCATTAGAAGCGCGGACTATATATGTATGAGTGAGCTTCTAATAAGGGATCCCCTATTTTGCTACGGTGTGGACCTCCTACTTCTTGATCAAATTATGATGATCTGAACCGTTCAATGTGTTTAAAACGTGTTTTTAAGGGTACCCGTAAGAGATCGGCTCAAAATAATATCCGGAAAGTCTTTGATCCGTTCAATTTTTCATAAAGCTGTTTATCAAAAACTGTTTAGATCAAGCTCTTCTCGATATTATTTCGAGCCGATTTCTTGCAGGTACCCTTAAAAACATGTTTTAAACATAATGAACGGTTCAGATCATCAAAATAAAGGATCCCTCATTAGAAGCGCGGACTATATATGTATGAGTGAGCTTCTAATAAGGGATCCCCTATTTTGCTACGGTGTGGACCTCCTACTTCTTGATCAAATTATGATGATCTGAACCGTTCAATGTGTTTAAAACGTGTTTTTAAGGGTACCCGTAAGAGATCGGCTCAAAATAATATCCGGAAAGTCTTTGATCCGTTCAATTTTTCATAAAGCTGTTCCTGTCAGCATTTATCAAAAACTGTTTAGATCAAGCTCTTCTCGATATTATTTCGAGCCGATTTCTTGCAGGTACCCTTAAAAACATGTTTTAAACATAATGAACGGTTCAGATCATCAAAATAAAGGATCCCTCATTAGAAGCGCGGACTATATATGTATGAGTGAGCTTCTAATAAGGGATCCCCTATTTTGCTACGGTGTGGACCTCCTACTTCTTGATCAAATTATGATGATCTGAACCGTTCAATGTGTTTAAAACGTGTTTTTAAGGGTACCCGTAAGAGATCGGCTCAAAATAATATCCGGAAAGTCTTTGATCCGTTCAATTTTTCATAAAGCTGTTCCTGTCAGCATTTATCAAAAACTGTTTAGATCAAGCTCTTCTCGATATTATTTCGAGCCGATTTCTTGCAGGTACCCTTAAAAACATGTTGTAAACATAATGAACGGTTCAGATCATCAAAATAAAGGATCCCTCATTAGAAGCGCGGACTATATATGTATGAGTGAGCTTCTAATAAGGGATCCCCTATTTTGCTACGGTGTGGACCTCCTACTTCTTGATCAAATTATGATGATCTGAACCGTTCAATGTGTTTAAAACGTGTTTTTAAGAGTACCCGAAAGAGATCGGCTCAAAATAATATCCGGAAAGTCTTTGATCCGTTCAATTTTTCATAAAGCTGTTCCTGTCAGCATTTATCAAAAACTGTTTAGATCAAGCTCTTCTCGATATTATTTCGAGCCGATTTCTTGCAGGTACCCTTAAAAACATGTTGTAAACATAATGAACGGTTCAGATCATCAAAATAAAGGATCCCTCATTAGAAGCGCGGACTATATATGTATGAGTGAGCTTCTAATAAGGGATCCCCTATTTTGCTACGGTGTGGACCTCCTACTTCTTGATCAAATTATGATGATCTGAACCGTTCAATGTGTTTAAAACGTGTTTTTAAGGGTACCCGTAAGAGATCGGCTCAAAATAATATCCGGAAAGTCTTTGATCCGTTCAATTTTTCATAAAGCTGTTCCTGTCAGCATTTATCAAAAACTGTTTAGATCAAGCTCTTCTCGATATTATTTCGAGCCGATTTCTTGCAGGTACCCTTAAAAACATGTTTTAAACATAATGAACGGTTCAGATCATCAAAATAAAGGATCCCTCATTAGAAGCGCGGACTATATATGTATGAGTGAGCTTCTAATAAGGGATCCCCTATTTTGCTACGGTGTGGACCTCCTACTTCTTGATCAAATTATGATGATCTGAACCGTTCAATGTATTTAAAACGTGTTTTTAAGGGTACCCGTAAGAGATCGGCTCAAAATAATATCCGGAAAGTCTTTGATCCGTTCAATTTTTCATAAAGCTGTTCCTGTCAGCATTTATCAAAAACTGTTTAGATCAAGCTCTTCTCGATATTATTTCGAGCCGATTTCTTGCAGGTACCCTTGAAAACATGTTTTAAACATAATGAACGGTTCAGATCATCAAAATAAAGGATCCCTCATTAGAAGCGCGGACTATATATGTATGAGTGAGCTTCTAATAAGGGATCCCCTATTTTGCTACGGTGTGGACCTCCTACTTCTTGATCAAATTATGATGATCTGAACCGTTCAATGTGTTTAAAACGTGTTTTTAAGGGTACCCGTAAGAGATCGGCTCAAAATAATATCCGGAAAGTCTTTGATCCGTTCAATTTTTCATAAAGCTGTTCCTGTCAGCATTTATCAAAAACTGTTTAGATCAAGCTCTTCTCGATATTATTTCGAGCCGATTTCTTGCAGGTACCCTTAAAAACATGTTGTAAACATAATGAACGGTTCAGATCATCAAAATAAAGGATCCCTCATTAGAAGCGCGGACTATATATGTATGAGTGAGCTTCTAATAAGGGATCCCCTATTTTGCTACGGTGTGGACCTCCTACTTCTTGATCAAATTATGATGATCTGAACCGTTCAATGTGTTTAAAACGTGTTTTTAAGGGTACCCGTAAGAGATCGGCTCAAAATAATATCCGGAAAGTCTTTGATCCGTTCAATTTTTCATAAAGCTGTTTATCAAAAACTGTTTAGATCAAGCTCTTCTCGATATTATTTCGAGCCGATTTCTTGCAGGTACCCTTAAAAACATGTTTTAAACATAATGAACGGTTCAGATCATCAAAATAAAGGATCCCTCATTAGAAGCGCGGACTATATATGTATGAGTGAGCTTCTAATAAGGGATCCCCTATTTTGCTACGGTGTGGACCTCCTACTTCTTGATCAAATTATGATGATCTGAACCGTTCAATGTGTTTAAAACGTGTTTTTAAGGGTACCCGTAAGAGATCGGCTCAAAATAATATCCGGAAAGTCTTTGATCCGTTCAATTTTTCATAAAGCTGTTCCTGTCAGCATTTATCAAAAACTGTTTAGATCAAGCTCTTCTCGATATTATTTCGAGCCGATTTCTTGTAGGTACCCTTAAAAACATGTTTTAAACATAATGAACGGTTCAGATCATCAAAATAAAGGATCCCTCATTAGAAGCGCGGACTATATATGTATGAGTGAGCTTCTAATAAGGGATCCCCTATTTTGCTACGGTGTGGACCTCCTACTTCTTGATCAAATTATGATGATCTGAACCGTTCAATGTGTTTAAAACGTGTTTTTAAGGGTACCCGTAAGAGATCGGCTCAAAATAATATCCGGAAAGTCTTTGATCCGTTCAATTTTTCATAAAGCTGTTCCTGTCAGCATTTATCAAAAACTGTTTAGATCAAGCTCTTCTCGATATTATTTCGAGCCGATTTCTTGCAGGTACCCTTAAAAACATGTTGTAAACATAATGAACGGTTCAGATCATCAAAATAAAGGATCCCTCATTAGAAGCGCGGACTATATATGTATGAGTGAGCTTCTAATAAGGGATCCCCTATTTTGCTACGGTGTGGACCTCCTACTTCTTGATCAAATTATGATGATCTGAACCGTTCAATGTGTTTAAAACGTGTTTTTAAGAGTACCCGAAAGAGATCGGCTCAAAATAATATCCGGAAAGTCTTTGATCCGTTCAATTTTTCATAAAGCTGTTCCTGTCAGCATTTATCAAAAACTGTTTAGATCAAGCTCTTCTCGATATTATTTCGAGCCGATTTCTTGCAGGTACCCTTAAAAACATGTTGTAAACATAATGAACGGTTCAGATCATCAAAATAAAGGATCCCTCATTAGAAGCGCGGACTATATATGTATGAGTGAGCTTCTAATAAGGGATCCCCTATTTTGCTACGGTGTGGACCTCCTACTTCTTGATCAAATTATGATGATCTGAACCGTTCAATGTGTTTAAAACGTGTTTTTAAGGGTACCCGTAAGAGATCGGCTCAAAATAATATCCGGAAAGTCTTTGATCCGTTCAATTTTTCATAAAGCTGTTTATCAAAAACTGTTTAGATCAAGCTCTTCTCGATATTATTTCGAGCCGATTTCTTGCAGGTACCCTTAAAAACATGTTTTAAACATAATGAACGGTTCAGATCATCAAAATAAAGGATCCCTCATTAGAAGCGCGGACTATATATGTATGAGTGAGCTTCTAATAAGGGATCCCCTATTTTGGTACGGTGTGGACCTCCTACTTCTTGATCAAATTATGATGATCTGAACCGTTCAATGTGTTTAAAACGTGTTTTTAAGGGTACCCGTAAGAGATCGGCTCAAAATAATATCCGGAAAGTCTTTGATCCGTTCAATTTTTCATAAAGCTGTTCCTGTCAGCATTTATCAAAAACTGTTTAGATCAAGCTCTTCTCGATATTATTTCGAGCCGATTTCTTGCAGGTACCCTTAAAAACATGTTGTAAACATAATGAACGGTTCAGATCATCAAAATAAAGGATCCCTCATTAGAAGCGCGGACTATATATGTATGAGTGAGCTTCTAATAAGGGATCCCCTATTTTGCTACGGTGTGGACCTCCTACTTCTTGATCAAATTATGATGATCTGAACCGTTCAATGTGTTTAAAACGTGTTTTTAAGGGTACCCGTAAGAGATCGGCTCAAAATAATATCCGGAAAGTCTTTGATCCGTTCAATTTTTCATAAAGCTGTTTATCAAAAACTGTTTAGATCAAGCTCTTCTCGATATTATTTCGAGCCGATTTCTTGCAGGTACCCTTAAAAACATGTTTTAAACATAATGAACGGTTCAGATCATCAAAATAAAGGATCCCTCATTAGAAGCGCGGACTATATATGTATGAGTGAGCTTCTAATAAGGGATCCCCTATTTTGCTACGGTGTGGACCTCCTACTTCTTGATCAAATTATGATGATCTGAACCGTTCAATGTGTTTAAAACGTGTTTTTAAGGGTACCCGTAAGAGATCGGCTCAAAATAATATCCGGAAAGTCTTTGATCCGTTCAATTTTTAATAAAGCTGTTCCTGTCAACATTTATCAAAAACTGTTTAGATCAAGCTCTTCTCGATATTATTTCGAGCCGATTTCTTGCAGGTACCCTTAAAAACATGTTTTAAACATAATGAACGGTTCAGATCATCAAAATAAAGGATCCCTCATTAGAAGCGCGGACTATATATGTATGAGTGAGCTTCTAATAAGGGATCCCCTATTTTGCTACGGTGTGGACCTCCTACTTCTTGATCAAATTATGATGATCTGAACCGTTCAATGTGTTTAAAACGTGTTTTTAAGGGTACCCGTAAGAGATCGGCTCAAAATAATATCCGGAAAGTCTTTGATCCGTTCAATTTTTCATAAAGCTGTTCCTGTCAGCATTTATCAAAAACTGTTTAGATCAAGCTCTTCTCGATATTATTTCGAGCCGATTTCTTGCAGGTACCCTTAAAAACATGTTGTAAACATAATGAACGGTTCAGATCATCAAAATAAAGGATCCCTCATTAGAAGCGCGGACTATATATGTATGAGTGAGCTTCTAATAAGGGATCCCCTATTTTGCTACGGTGTGGACCTCCTACTTCTTGATCAAATTATGATGATCTGAACCGTTCAATGTGTTTAAAACGTGTTTTTAAGGGTACCCGTAAGAGATCGGCTCAAAATAATATCCGGAAAGTCTTTGATCCGTTCAATTTTTCATAAAGCTGTTCCTGTCAGCATTTATCAAAAACTGTTTAGATCAAGCTCTTCTCGATATTATTTCGAGCCGATTTCTTGCAGGTACCCTTAAAAACATGTTTTAAACATAATGAACGGTTCAGATCATCAAAATAAAGGATCCCTCATTAGAAGCGCGGACTATATATGTATGAGTGAGCTTCTAATAAGGGATCCCCTATTTTGCTACGGTGTGGACCTCCTACTTCTTGATCAAATTATGATGATCTGAACCGTTCAATGTATTTAAAACGTGTTTTTAAGGGTACCCGTAAGAGATCGGCTCAAAATAATATCCGGAAAGTCTTTGATCCGTTCAATTTTTCATAAAGCTGTTCCTGTCAGCATTTATCAAAAACTGTTTAGATCAAGCTCTTCTCGATATTATTTCGAGCCGATTTCTTGCAGGTACCCTTGAAAACATGTTTTAAACATAATGAACGGTTCAGATCATCAAAATAAAGGATCCCTCATTAGAAGCGCGGACTATATATGTATGAGTGAGCTTCTAATAAGGGATCCCCTATTTTGCTACGGTGTGGACCTCCTACTTCTTGATCAAATTATGATGATCTGAACCGTTCAATGTGTTTAAAACGTGTTTTTAAGGGTACCCGTAAGAGATCGGCTCAAAATAATATCCGGAAAGTCTTTGATCCGTTCAATTTTTCATAAAGCTGTTCCTGTCAGCATTTATCAAAAACTGTTTAGATCAAGCTCTTCTCGATATTATTTCGAGCCGATTTCTTGCAGGTACCCTTAAAAACATGTTTTAAACATAATGAACGGTTCAGATCATCAAAATAAAGGATCCCTCATTAGAAGCGCGGACTATATATGTATGAGTGAGCTTCTAATAAGGGATCCCCTATTTTGCTACGGTGTGGACCTCCTACTTCTTGATCAAATTATGATGATCTGAACCGTTCAATGTGTTTAAAACGTGTTTTTAAGGGTACCCGTAAGAGATCGGCTCAAAATAATATCCGGAAAGCCTTTGATCCGTTCAATTTTTCATAAAGCTGTTTATCAAAAACTGTTTAGATCAAGCTCTTCTCGATATTATTTCGAGCCGATTTCTTGCAGGTACCCTTAAAAACATGTTTTAAACATAATGAACGGTTCAGATCATCAAAATAAAGGATCCCTCATTAGAAGCGCGGACTATATATGTATGAGTGAGCTTCTAATAAGGGATCCCCTATTTTGCTACGGTGTGGACCTCCTACTTCTTGATCAAATTATGATGATCTGAACCGTTCAATGTGTTTAAAACGTGTTTTTAAGGGTACCCGTAAGAGATCGGCTCAAAATAATATCCGGAAAGTCTTTGATCCGTTCAATTTTTCATAAAGCTGTTCCTGTCAGCATTTATCAAAAACTGTTTAGATCAAGCTCTTCTCGATATTATTTCGAGCCGATTTCTTGCAGGTACCCTTAAAAACATGTTTTAAACATAATGAACGGTTCAGATCATCAAAATAAAGGATCCCTCATTAGAAGCGCGGACTATATATGTATGAGTGAGCTTCTAATAAGGGATCCCCTATTTTGCTACGGTGTGGACCTCCTACTTCTTGATCAAATTATGATGATCTGAACCGTTCAATGTGTTTAAAACGTGTTTTTAAGGGTACCCGTAAGAGATCGGCTCAAAATAATATCCGGAAAGTCTTTGATCCGTTCAATTTTTCATAAAGCTGTTCCTGTCAGCATTTATCAAAAACTGTTTAGATCAAGCTCTTCTCGATATTATTTCGAGCCGATTTCTTGCAGGTACCCTTAAAAACATGTTGTAAACATAATGAATGGTTCAGATCATCAAAATAAAGGATCCCTCATTAGAAGCGCGGACTATATATGTATGAGTGAGCTTCTAATAAGGGATCCCCTATTTTGCTACGGTGTGGACCTCCTACTTCTTGATCAAATTATGATGATCTGAACCGTTCAATGTGTTTAAAACGTGTTTTTAAGGGTACCCGTAAGAGATCGGCTCAAAATAATATCCGGAAAGTCTTTGATCCGTTCAATTTTTCATAAAGCTGTTCCTGTCAGCATTTATCAAAAACTGTTTAGATCAAGCTCTTCTCGATATTATTTCGAGCCGATTTCTTGCAGGTACCCTTAAAAACATGTTTTAAACATAATGAACGGTTCAGATCATCAAAATAAAGGATCCCTCATTAGAAGCGCGGACTATATATGTATGAGTGAGCTTCTAATAAGGGATCCCCTATTTTGCTACGGTGTGGACCTCCTACTTCTTGATCAAATTATGATGATCTGAACCGTGCAATGTGTTTAAAACGTGTTTTTAAGGGTACCCGTAAGAGATCGGCTCAAAATAATATCCGGAAAGTCTTTGATCCGTTCAATTTTTCATAAAGCTGTTCCTGTCAGCATTTATCAAAAACTGTTTAGATCAAGCTCTTCTCGATATTATTTCGAGCCGATTTCTTGCAGGTACCCTTAAAAACATGTTTTAAACATAATGAACGGTTCAGATCATCAAAATAAAGGATCCCTCATTAGAAGCGCGGACTATATATGTATGAGTGAGCTTCTAATAAGGGATCCCCTATTTTGCTACGGTGTGGACCTCCTACTTCTTGATCAAATTATGATGATCTGAACCGTTCAATGTGTTTAAAACGTGTTTTTAAGGGTACCCATAAGAGATCGGCTCAAAATAATATCCGGAAAGTCTTTGATCCGTTCAATTTTTCATAAAGCTGTTCCTGTCAGCATTTATCAAAAACTGTTTAGATCAAGCTCTTCTCGATATTATTTCGAGCCGATTTCTTGCAGGTACCCTTAAAAACATGTTTTAAACATAATGAACGGTTCAGATCATCAAAATAAAGGATCCCTCATTAGAAGCGCGGACTATATATGTATGAGTGAGCTTCTAATAAGGGATCCCCTATTTTGCTACGGTGTGGACCTCCTACTTCTTGATCAAATTATGATGATCTGAACCGTTCAATGTGTTTAAAACGTGTTTTTAAGGGTACCCGTAAGAGATCGGCTCAAAATAATATCCGGAAAGTCTTTGATCCGTTCAATTTTTCATAAAGCTGTTCCTGTCAGCATTTATCAAAAACTGTTTAGATCAAGCTCTTCTCGATATTATTTCGAGCCGATTTCTTGCAGGTACCCTTAAAAACATGTTTTAAACATAATGAACGGTTCAGATCATCAAAATAAAGGATCCCTCATTAGAAGCGCGGACTATATATGTATGAGTGAGCTTCTAATAAGGGATCCCCTATTTTGCTACGGTGTGGACCTCCTACTTCTTGATCAAATTATGATGATCTGAACCGTTCAATGTGTTTAAAACGTGTTTTTAAGGGTACCCGTAAGAGATCGGCTCAAAATAATATCCGGAAAGTCTTTGATCCGTTCAATTTTTCATAAAGCTGTTCCTGTCAGCATTTATCAAAAACTGTTTAGATCAAGCTCTTCTCGATATTATTTCGAGCCGATTTCTTGCAGGTACCCTTAAAAACATGTTTTAAACATAATGAACGGTTCAGATCATCAAAATAAAGGATCCCTCATTAGAAGCGCGGACTATATATGTATGAGTGAGCTTCTAATAAGGGATCCCCTATTTTGCTACGGTGTGGACCTCCTACTTCTTGATCAAATTATGATAATCTGAACCGTTCAATGTGTTTGAAACGTGTTTTTAAGGGTACCCGTAAGAGATCGGCTCAAAATAATATCCGGAAAGTCTTTGATCTGTTCAATTTTTCATAAAGCTGTTCCTGTCAGCATTTATCAAAAACTGTTTAGATCAAGCTCTTCTCGATATTATTTCGAGCCGATTTCTTGCAGGTACCCTTAAAAACATGTTTTAAACATAATGAACGGTTCAGATCATCAAAATAAAGGATCCCTCATTAGAAGCGCGGACTATATATGTATGAGTGAGCTTCTAATAAGGGATCCCCTATTTTGCTACGGTGTGGACCTCCTACTTCTTGATCAAATTATGATGATCTGAACCGTTCAATGTGTTTGAAACGTGTTTTTAAGGGTACCCGTAAGAGATCGGCTCAAAATAATATCCGGAAAGTCTTTGATCCGTTCAATTTTTCATAAAGCTGTTCCTGTCAGCATTTATCAAAAACTGTTTAGATCAAGCTCTTCTCGATATTATTTCGAGCCGATTTCTTGCAGGTACCCTTAAAAACATGTTTTAAACATAATGAACGGTTCAGATCATCAAAATAAAGGATCCCTCATTAGAAGCGCGGACTATATATGTATGAGTGAGCTTCTAATAAGGGATCCCCTATTTTGCTACGGTGTGGACCTCCTACTTCTTGATCAAATTATGATGATCTGAACCGTTCAATGTGTTTAAAACGTGTTTTTAAGGGTACCCGTAAGAGATCGGCTCAAAATAATATCCGGAAAGTCTTTGATCCGTTCAATTTTTCATAAAGCTGTTCCTGTCAGCATTTATCAAAAACTGTTTAGATCAAGCTCTTCTCGATATTATTTCGAGCCGATTTCTTGCAGGTACCCTTAAAAACATGTTTTAAACATAATGAACGGTTCAGATCATCAAAATAAAGGATCCCTCATTAGAAGCGCGGACTATATATGTATGAGTGAGCTTCTAATAAGGGATCCCCTATTTTGCTACGGTGTGGACCTCCTACTTCTTGATCAAATTATGATGATCTGAACCGTTCAATGTGTTTAAAACGTGTTTTTAAGGGTACCCGTAAGAGATCGGCTCAAAATAATATCCGGAAAGTCTTTGATCCGTTCAATTTTTCATAAAGCTGTTCCTGTCAGCATTTATCAAAAACTGTTTAGATCAAGCTCTTCTCGATATTATTTCGAGCCGATTTCTTGCAGGTACCCTTAAAAACATGTTTTAAACATAATGAACGGTTCAGATCATCAAAATAAAGGATCCCTCATTAGAAGCGCGGACTATATATGTATGAGTGAGCTTCTAATAAGGGATCCCCTATTTTGCTACGGTGTGGACCTCCTACTTCTTGATCAAATTATGATGATCTGAACCGTTCAATGTGTTTAAAACGTGTTTTTAAGGGTACCCGTAAGAGATCGGCTCAAAATAATATCCGGAAAGTCTTTGATCCGTTCAATTTTTCATAAAGCTGTTCCTGTCAGCATTTATCAAAAACTGTTTAGATCAAGCTCTTCTCGATATTATTTCGAGCCGATTTCTTGCAGGTACACTTAAAAACATGTTTTAAACATAATGAACGGTTCAGATCATCAAAATAAAGGATCCCTCATTAGAAGCGCGGACTATATATGTATGAGTGAGCTTCTAATAAGGATCCCCTATTTTGCTACGGTGTGGACCTCCTACTTCTTGATCAAATTATGATGATCTGAACCGTTCAATGTGTTTAAAACGTGTTTTTAAGGGTACCCGTAAGAGATCGGCTCAAAATAATATCCGGAAAGTCTTTGATCCGTTCAATTTTTCATAAAGCTGTTCCTGTCAGCATTTATCAAAAACTGTTTAGATCAAGCTCTTCTCGATATTATTTCGAGCCGATTTCTTGCAGGTACCCTTAAAAACATGTTTTAAACATAATGAACGGTTCAGATCATCAAAATAAAGGATCCCTCATTAGAAGCGCGGACTATATATGTATGAGTGAGCTTCTAATAAGGGATCCCCTATTTTGCTACGGTGTGGACCTCCTACTTCTTGATCAAATTATGATGATCTGAACCGTTCAATGTGTTTGAAACGTGTTTTTAAGGGTACCCGTAAGAGATCGGCTCAAAATAATATCCGGAAAGTCTTTGATCTGTTCAATTTTTCATAAAGCTGTTCCTGTCAGCATTTATCAAAAACTGTTTAGATCAAGCTCTTCTCGATATTATTTCGAGCCGATTTCTTGCAGGTACCCTTAAAAACATGTTTTAAACATAATGAACGGTTCAGATCATCAAAATAAAGGATCCCTCATTAGAAGCGCGGACTATATATGTATGAGTGAGCTTCTAATAAGGGATCCCCTATTTTGCTACGGTGTGGACCTCCTACTTCTTGATCAAATTATGATGATCTGAACCGTTCAATGTGTTTGAAACGTGTTTTTAAGGGTACCCGTAAGAGATCGGCTCAAAATAATATCCGGAAAGTCTTTGATCCGTTCAATTTTTCATAAAGCTGTTCCTGTCAGCATTTATCAAAAACTGTTTAGATCAAGCTCTTCTCGATATTATGTCGAGCCGATTTTTTGCAGGTACCCTTAAAAACATGTTTTAAACATAATGAACGGTTCAGATCATCAAAATAAAGGATCCCTCATTAGAAGCGCGGACTATATATGTATGAGTGAGCTTCTAATAAGGGATCCCCTATTTTGCTACGGTGTGGACCTCCTACTTCTTGATCAAATTATGATGATCTGAACCGTTCAATGTGTTTAAAACGTGTTTTTAAGGGTACCCGTAAGAGATCGGCTCAAAATAATATCCGGAAAGTCTTTGATCCGTTCAATTTTTCATAAAGCTGTTCCTGTCAGCATTTATCAAAAACTGTTTAGATCAAGCTCTTCTCGATATTATTTCGAGCCGATTTCTTGCAGGTACCCTTAAAAACATGTTTTAAACATAATGAACGGTTCAGATCATCAAAATAAAGGATCCCTCATTAGAAGCGCGGACTATATATGTATGAGTGAGCTTCTAATAAGGGATCCCCTATTTTGCTACGGTGTGGACCTCCTACTTCTTGATCAAATTATGATGATCTGAACCGTTCAATGTGTTTAAAACGTGTTTTTAAGGGTACCCGTAAGAGATCGGCTCAAAATAATATCCGGAAAGTCTTTGATCCGTTCAATTTTTCATAAAGCTGTTCCTGTCAGCATTTATCAAAAACTGTTTAGATCAAGCTCTTCTCGATATTATTTCGAGCCGATTTCTTGCAGGTACCCTTAAAAACATGTTTTAAACATAATGAACGGTTCAGATCATCAAAATAAAGGATCCCTCATTAGAAGCGCGGACTATATATGTATGAGTGAGCTTCTAATAAGGGATCCCCTATTTTGCTACGGTGTGGACCTCCTACTTCTTGATCAAATTATGATGATCTGAACCGTTCAATGTGTTTAAAACGTGTTTTTAAGGGTACCCGTAAGAGATCGGCTCAAAATAATATCCGGAAAGTCTTTGATCCGTTCAATTTTTCATAAAGCTGTTCCTGTCAGCATTTATCAAAAACTGTTTAGATCAAGCTCTTCTCGATATTATTTCGAGCCGATTTCTTGCAGGTACACTTAAAAACATGTTTTAAACATAATGAACGGTTCAGATCATCAAAATAAAGGATCCCTCATTAGAAGCGCGGACTATATATGTATGAGTGAGCTTCTAATAAGGATCCCCTATTTTGCTACGGTGTGGACCTCCTACTTCTTGATCAAATTATGATGATCTGAACCGTTCAATGTGTTTAAAACGTGTTTTTAAGGGTACCCGTAAGAGATCGGCTCAAAATAATATCCGGAAAGTCTTTGATCCGTTCAATTTTTCATAAAGCTGTTCCTGTCAGCATTTATCAAAAACTGTTTAGATCAAGCTCTTCTCGATATTATTTCGAGCCGATTTCTTGCAGGTACCCTTAAAAACATGTTTTAAACATAATGAACGGTTCAGATCATCAAAATAAAGGATCCCTCATTAGAAGCGCGGACTATATATGTATGAGTGAGCTTCTAATAAGGGATCCCCTATTTTGCTACGGTGTGGACCTCCTACTTCTTGATCAAATTATGATGATCTGAACCGTTCAATGTGTTTAAAACGTGTTTTTAAGGGTACCCGTAAGAGATCGGCTCAAAATAATATCCGGAAAGTCTTTGATCCGTTCAATTTTTCATAAAGCTGTTCCTGTCAGCATTTATCAAAAACTGTTTAGATCAAGCTCTTCTCGATATTATTTCGAGCCGATTTCTTGCAGGTACCCTTAAAAACATGTTTTAAACATAATGAACGGTTCAGATCATCAAAATAAAGGATCCCTCATTAGAAGCGCGGACTATATATGTATGAGTGAGCTTCTAATAAGGGATCCCCTATTTTGCTACGGTGTGGACCTCCTACTTCTTGATCAAATTATGATGATCTGAACCGTTCAATGTGTTTAAAACGTGTTTTTAAGGGTACCCGTAAGAGATCGGCTCAAAATAATATCCGGAAAGTCTATGATCCGTTCAATTTTTCATAAAGCTGTTCCTGTCAGCATTTATCAAAAACTGTTTAGATCAAGCTCTTCTCGATATTATTTCGAGCCGATTTCTTGCAGGTACCCTTAAAAACATGTTTTAAACATAATGAACGGTTCAGATCATCAAAATAAAGGATCCCTCATTAGAAGCGCGGACTATATATGTATGAGTGAGCTTCTAATAAGGGATCCCCTATTTTGCTACGGTGTGGACCTCCTACTTCTTGATCAAATTATGATGATCTGAACCGTTCAATGTGTTTAAAACGTGTTTTTAAGGGTACCCGTAAGAGATCGGCTCAAAATAATATCCGGAAAGTCTTTGATCCGTTCAATTTTTCATAAAGCTGTTCCTGTCAGCATTTATCAAAAACTGTTTAGATCAAGCTCTTCTCGATATTATTTCGAGCCGATTTCTTGCAGGTACCCTTAAAAACATGTTTTAAACATAATGAACGGTTCAGATCATCAAAATAAAGGATCCCTCATTAGAAGCGCGGACTATATATGTATGAGTGAGCTTCTAATAAGGGATCCCCTATTTTGCTACGGTGTGGACCTCCTACTTCTTGATCAAATTATGATGATCTGAACCGTTCAATGTGTTTGAAACGTGTTTTTAAGGGTACCCGTAAGAGATCGGCTCAAAATAATATCCGGAAAGTCTTTGATCTGTTCAATTTTTCATAAAGCTGTTCCTGTCAGCATTTATCAAAAACTGTTTAGATCAAGCTCTTCTCGATATTATTTCGAGCCGATTTCTTGCAGGTACCCTTAAAAACATGTTTTAAACATAATGAACGGTTCAGATCATCAAAATAAAGGATCCCTCATTAGAAGCGCGGACTATATATGTATGAGTGAGCTTCTAATAAGGGATCCCCTATTTTGCTACGGTGTGGACCTCCTACTTCTTGATCAAATTATGATGATCTGAACCGTTCAATGTGTTTGAAACGTGTTTTTAAGGGTACCCGTAAGAGATCGGCTCAAAATAATATCCGGAAAGTCTTTGATCCGTTCAATTTTTCATAAAGCTGTTCCTGTCAGCATTTATCAAAAACTGTTTAGATCAAGCTCTTCTCGATATTATTTCGAGCCGATTTCTTGCAGGTACCCTTAAAAACATGTTTTAAACATAATGAACGGTTCAGATCATCAAAATAAAGGATCCCTCATTAGAAGCGCGGACTATATATGTATGAGTGAGCTTCTAATAAGGGATCCCCTATTTTGCTACGGTGTGGACCTCCTACTTCTTGATCAAATTATGATGATCTGAACCGTTCAATGTGTTTAAAACGTGTTTTTAAGGGTACCCGTAAGAGATCGGCTCAAAATAATATCCGGAAAGTCTTTGATCCGTTCAATTTTTCATAAAGCTGTTCCTGTCAGCATTTATCAAAAACTGTTTAGATCAAGCTCTTCTCGATATTATTTCGAGCCGATTTCTTGCAGGTACCCTTAAAAACATGTTTTAAACATAATGAACGGTTCAGATCATCAAAATAAAGGATCCCTCATTAGAAGCGCGGACTATATATGTATGAGTGAGCTTCTAATAAGGGATCCCCTATTTTGCTACGGTGTGGACCTCCTACTTCTTGATCAAATTATGATGATCTGAACCGTTCAATGTGTTTAAAACGTGTTTTTAAGGGTACCCGTAAGAGATCGGCTCAAAATAATATCCGGAAAGTC
Source organism: Arctostaphylos glauca (assembly GCA_019985065.2). Lineage (NCBI taxonomy): Eukaryota > Viridiplantae > Streptophyta > Magnoliopsida > Ericales > Ericaceae > Arctostaphylos > Arctostaphylos glauca. The sequence goes on from JAHSPW020000023.1 coordinate 1,115,228, forward strand.
TTTGATCCGTTCAATTTTTCATAAAGCTGTTCCTGTCAGCATTTATCAAAAACTGTTTAGATCAAGCTCTTCTCGATATTATTTCGAGCCGATTTCTTGCAGGTACCCTTAAAAACATGTTTTAAACATAATGAACGGTTCAGATCATCAAAATAAAGGATCCCTCATTAGAAGCGCGGACTATATATGTATGAGTGAGCTTCTAATAAGGGATCCCCTATTTTGCTACGGTGTGGACCTCCTACTTCTTGATCAAATTATGATGATCTGAACCGTTCAATGTGTTTGAAACGTGTTTTTAAGGGTACCCGTAAGAGATCGGCTCAAAATAATATCCGGAAAGTCTTTGATCCGTTCAATTTTTCATAAAGCTGTTCCTGTCAGCATTTATCAAAAACTGTTTAGATCAAGCTCTTCTCGATATTATTTCGAGCCGATTTCTTGCAGGTACACTTAAAAACATGTTTTAAACATAATGAACGGTTCAGATCATCAAAATAAAGGATCCCTCATTAGAAGCGCGGACTATATATGTATGAGTGAGCTTCTAATAAGGATCCCCTATTTTGCTACGGTGTGGACCTCCTACTTCTTGATCAAATTATGATGATCTGAACCGTTCAATGTGTTTAAAACGTGTTTTTAAGGGTACCCGTAAGAGATCGGCTCAAAATAATATCCGGAAAGTCTTTGATCCGTTCAATTTTTCATAAAACTGTTCCTGTCAGCATTTATCAAAAACTGTTTAGATCAAGCTCCTCTCGATATTATTTCGAGCCGATTTCTTGCAGGTACCCTTGAAAACATGTTTTAAACATAATGAACGGTTCAGATCATCAAAATAAAGGATCCCTCATTAGAAGCGCGGACTATATATGTATGAGTGAGCTTCTAATAAGGGATCCCCTATTTTGCTACGGTGTGGACCTCCTACTTCTTGATCAAATTATGATGATCTGAACCGTTCAATGTGTTTAAAACGTGTTTTTAAGGGTACCCGTAAGAGATCGGCTCAAAATAATATCCGGAAAGTCTTTGATCCGTTCAATTTTTCATAAAGCTGTTCCTGTCAGCATTTATCAAAAACTGTTTAGATCAAGCTCTTCTCGATATTATTTCGAGCCGATTTCTTGCAGGTACCCTTAAAAACATGTTTTAAACATAATGAACGGTTCAGATCATCAAAATAAAGGATCCCTCATTAGAAGCGCGGACTATATATGTATGAGTGAGCTTCTAATAAGGGATCCCCTATTTTGCTACGGTGTGGACCTCCTACTTCTTGATCAAATTATGATGATCTGAACCGTTCAATGTGTTTAAAACGTGTTTTTAAGGGTACCCGTAAGAGATCGGCTCAAAATAATATCCGGAAAGTCTTTGATCCGTTCAATTTTTCATAAAGCTGTTCCTGTCAGCATTTATCAAAAACTGTTTAGATCAAGCTCTTCTCGATATTATTTCGAGCCGATTTCTTGCAGGTACCCTTAAAAACATGTTTTAAACATAATGAACGGTTCAGATCATCAAAATAAAGGATCCCTAATTAGAAGCGCAGACTATATATGTATGAGTGAGCTTCTAATAAGGGATCCCCTATTTTGCTACGGTGTGGACCTCCTACTTCTTGATCAAATTATGATGATCTGAACCGTTCAATGTGTTTAAAACGTGTTTTTAAGGGTACCCGTAAGAGATCGGCTCAAAATAATATTCGGAAAGTCTTTGATCCGTTCAATTTTTCATAAAGCTGTTCCTGTCAGCATTTATCAAAAACTGTTTAGATCAAGCTCTTCTCGATATTATTTCGAGCCGATTTCTTGCAGGTACCCTTAAAAACATGTTTTAAACATAATGAACGGTTCAGATCATCAAAATAAAGGATCCCTCATTAGAAGCGCGGACTATATATGTATGAGTGAGCTTCTAATAAGGGATCCCCTATTTTGCTACGGTGTGGACCTCCTACTTCTTGATCAAATTATGATGATCTGAACCGTTCAATGTGTTTGAAACGTGTTTTTAAGGGTACCCGTAAGAGATCGGCTCAAAATAATATCCGGAAAGTCTTTGATCCGTTCAATTTTTCATAAAGCTGTTCCTGTCAGCATTTATCAAAAACTGTTTAGATCAAGCTCTTCTCGATATTATTTCGAGCCGATTTCTTGCAGGTACCCTTAAAAACATGTTTTAAACATAATGAACGGTTCAGATCATCAAAATAAAGGATCCCTCATTAGAAGCGCGGACTATATATGTATGAGTGAGCTTCTAATAAGGGATCCCCTATTTTGCTACGGTGTGGACCTCCTACTTCTTGATCAAATTATGATGATCTGAACCGTTCAATGTGTTTGAAACGTGTTTTTAAGGGTACCCGTAAGAGATCGGCTCAAAATAATATCCGGAAAGTCTTTGATCCGTTCAATTTTTCATAAAGCTGTTCCTGTCAGCATTTATCAAAAACTGTTTAGATCAAGCTCTTCTCGATATTATTTCGAGCCGATTTCTTGCAGGTACCCTTGAAAACATGTTTTAAACATAATGAACGGTTCAGATCATCAAAATAAAGGATCCCTCATTAGAAGCGCGGACTATATATGTATGAGTGAGCTTCTAATAAGGGATCCCCTATTTTGCTACGGTGTGGACCTCCTACTTCTTGATCAAATTATGATGATCTGAACCGTTCAATGTGTTTGAAACGTGTTTTTAAGGGTACCCGTAAGAGATCGGCTCAAAATAATATCCGGAAAGTCTTTGATCCGTTCAATTTTTCATAAAGCTGTTCCTGTCAGCATTTATCAAAAACTGTTTAGATCAAGCTCTTCTCGATATTATTTCGAGCCGATTTCTTGCAGGTACCCTTAAAAACATGTTTTAAACATAATGAACGGTTCAGATCATCAAAATAAAGGATCCCTCATTAGAAGCGCGGACTATATATGTATGAGTGAGCTTCTAATAAGGGATCCCCTATTTTGCTACGGTGTGGACCTCCTACTTCTTGATCAAATTATGATGATCTGAACCGTTCAATGTGTTTAAAACGTGTTTTTAAGGGTACCCGTAAGAGATCGGCTCAAAATAATATCCGGAAAGTCTTTGATCCGTTCAATTTTTCATAAAGCTGTTCCTGTCAGCATTTATCAAAAACTGTTTAGATCAAGCTCTTCTCGATATTATTTCGAGCCGATTTCTTGCAGGTACCCTTAAAAACATGTTTTAAACATAATGAACGGTTCAGATCATCAAAATAAAGGATCCCTCATTAGAAGCGCGGACTATATATGTATGAGTGAGCTTCTAATAAGGGATCCCCTATTTTGCTACGGTGTGGACCTCCTACTTCTTGATCAAATTATGATGATCTGAACCGTTCAATGTGTTTAAAACGTGTTTTTAAGGGTACCCGTAAGAGATCGGCTCAAAATAATATCCGGAAAGTCTTTGATCCGTTCAATTTTTCATAAAGCTGTTCCTGTCAGCATTTATCAAAAACTGTTTAGATCAAGCTCTTCTCGATATTATTTCGAGCCGATTTCTTGCAGGTACCCTTAAAAACATGTTTTAAACATAATGAACGGTTCAGATCATCAAAATAAAGGATCCCTCATTAGAAGCGCGGACTATATATGTATGAGTGAGCTTCTAATAAGGGATCCCCTATTTTGCTACGGTGTGGACCTCCTACTTCTTGATCAAATTATGATGATCTGAACCGTTCAATGTGTTTGAAACGTGTTTTTAAGGGTACCCGTAAGAGATCGGCTCAAAATAATATCCGGAAAGTCTTTGATCCGTTCAATTTTTCATAAAGCTGTTCCTGTCAGCATTTATCAAAAACTGTTTAGATCAAGCTCTTCTCGATATTATTTCGAGCCGATTTCTTGCAGGTACACTTAAAAACATGTTTTAAACATAATGAACGGTTCAGATCATCAAAATAAAGGATCCCTCATTAGAAGCGCGGACTATATATGTATGAGTGAGCTTCTAATAAGGATCCCCTATTTTGCTACGGTGTGGACCTCCTACTTCTTGATCAAATTATGATGATCTGAACCGTTCAATGTGTTTAAAACGTGTTTTTAAGGGTACCCGTAAGAGATCGGCTCAAAATAATATCCGGAAAGTCTTTGATCCGTTCAATTTTTCATAAAACTGTTCCTGTCAGCATTTATCAAAAACTGTTTAGATCAAGCTCCTCTCGATATTATTTCGAGCCGATTTCTTGCAGGTACCCTTGAAAACATGTTTTAAACATAATGAACGGTTCAGATCATCAAAATAAAGGATCCCTCATTAGAAGCGCGGACTATATATGTATGAGTGAGCTTCTAATAAGGGATCCCCTATTTTGCTACGGTGTGGACCTCCTACTTCTTGATCAAATTATGATGATCTGAACCGTTCAATGTGTTTAAAACGTGTTTTTAAGGGTACCCGTAAGAGATCGGCTCAAAATAATATCCGGAAAGTCTTTGATCCGTTCAATTTTTCATAAAGCTGTTCCTGTCAGCATTTATCAAAAACTGTTTAGATCAAGCTCTTCTCGATATTATTTCGAGCCGATTTCTTGCAGGTACCCTTAAAAACATGTTTTAAACATAATGAACGGTTCAGATCATCAAAATAAAGGATCCCTCATTAGAAGCGCGGACTATATATGTATGAGTGAGCTTCTAATAAGGGATCCCCTATTTTGCTACGGTGTGGACCTCCTACTTCTTGATCAAATTATGATGATCTGAACCGTTCAATGTGTTTAAAACGTGTTTTTAAGGGTACCCGTAAGAGATCGGCTCAAAATAATATCCGGAAAGTCTTTGATCCGTTCAATTTTTCATAAAGCTGTTCCTGTCAGCATTTATCAAAAACTGTTTAGATCAAGCTCTTCTCGATATTATTTCGAGCCGATTTCTTGCAGGTACCCTTAAAAACATGTTTTAAACATAATGAACGGTTCAGATCATCAAAATAAAGGATCCCTAATTAGAAGCGCAGACTATATATGTATGAGTGAGCTTCTAATAAGGGATCCCCTATTTTGCTACGGTGTGGACCTCCTACTTCTTGATCAAATTATGATGATCTGAACCGTTCAATGTGTTTAAAACGTGTTTTTAAGGGTACCCGTAAGAGATCGGCTCAAAATAATATTCGGAAAGTCTTTGATCCGTTCAATTTTTCATAAAGCTGTTCCTGTCAGCATTTATCAAAAACTGTTTAGATCAAGCTCTTCTCGATATTATTTCGAGCCGATTTCTTGCAGGTACCCTTAAAAACATGTTTTAAACATAATGAACGGTTCAGATCATCAAAATAAAGGATCCCTCATTAGAAGCGCGGACTATATATGTATGAGTGAGCTTCTAATAAGGGATCCCCTATTTTGCTACGGTGTGGACCTCCTACTTCTTGATCAAATTATGATGATCTGAACCGTTCAATGTGTTTGAAACGTGTTTTTAAGGGTACCCGTAAGAGATCGGCTCAAAATAATATCCGGAAAGTCTTTGATCCGTTCAATTTTTCATAAAGCTGTTCCTGTCAGCATTTATCAAAAACTGTTTAGATCAAGCTCTTCTCGATATTATTTCGAGCCGATTTCTTGCAGGTACCCTTAAAAACATGTTTTAAACATAATGAACGGTTCAGATCATCAAAATAAAGGATCCCTCATTAGAAGCGCGGACTATATATGTATGAGTGAGCTTCTAATAAGGGATCCCCTATTTTGCTACGGTGTGGACCTCCTACTTCTTGATCAAATTATGATGATCTGAACCGTTCAATGTGTTTGAAACGTGTTTTTAAGGGTACCCGTAAGAGATCGGCTCAAAATAATATCCGGAAAGTCTTTGATCCGTTCAATTTTTCATAAAGCTGTTCCTGTCAGCATTTATCAAAAACTGTTTAGATCAAGCTCTTCTCGATATTATTTCGAGCCGATTTCTTGCAGGTACCCTTGAAAACATGTTTTAAACATAATGAACGGTTCAGATCATCAAAATAAAGGATCCCTCATTAGAAGCGCGGACTATATATGTATGAGTGAGCTTCTAATAAGGGATCCCCTATTTTGCTACGGTGTGGACCTCCTACTTCTTGATCAAATTATGATGATCTGAACCGTTCAATGTGTTTGAAACGTGTTTTTAAGGGTACCCGTAAGAGATCGGCTCAAAATAATATCCGGAAAGTCTTTGATCCGTTCAATTTTTCATAAAGCTGTTCCTGTCAGCATTTATCAAAAACTGTTTAGATCAAGCTCTTCTCGATATTATTTCGAGCCGATTTCTTGCAGGTACCCTTAAAAACATGTTTTAAACATAATGAACGGTTCAGATCATCAAAATAAAGGATCCCTCATTAGAAGCGCGGACTATATATGTATGAGTGAGCTTCTAATAAGGGATCCCCTATTTTGCTACGGTGTGGACCTCCTACTTCTTGATCAAATTATGATGATCTGAACCGTTCAATGTGTTTAAAACGTGTTTTTAAGGGTACCCGTAAGAGATCGGCTCAAAATAATATCCGGAAAGTCTTTGATCCGTTCAATTTTTCATAAAGCTGTTCCTGTCAGCATTTATCAAAAACTGTTTAGATCAAGCTCTTCTCGATATTATTTCGAGCCGATTTCTTGCAGGTAACCTTGAAAACATGTTTTAAACATAATGAACGGTTCAGATCATCAAAATAAAGGATCCCTCATTAGAAGCGCGGACTATATATGTATGAGTGAGCTTCTAATAAGGGATCCCCTATTTTGCTACGGTGTGGACCTCCTACTTCTTGATCAAATTATGATGATCTGAACCGTTCAATGTGTTTAAAACGTGTTTTTAAGGGTACCCGTAAGAGATCGGCTCAAAATAATATCCGGAAAGTCTTTGATCCGTTCAATTTTTCATAAAGCTGTTCCTGTCAGCATTTATCAAAAACTGTTTAGATCAAGCTCTTCTCGATATTATTTCGAGCCGATTTCTTGCAGGTACCCTTAAAAACATGTTTTAAACATAATGAACGGTTCAGATCATCAAAATAAAGGATCCCTCATTAGAAGCGCAGACTATATATGTATGAGTGAGCTTCTAATAAGGGATCCCCTATTTTGCTACGGTGTGGACCTCCTACTTCTTGATCAAATTATGATGATCTGAACCGTTCAATGTGTTTAAAACGTGTTTTTAAGGGTACCCGTAAGAGATCGGCTCAAAATAATATCCGGAAAGTCTTTGATCCGTTCAATTTTTCATAAAGCTGTTCCTGTCAGCATTTATCAAAAACTGTTTAGATCAAGCTCTTCTCGATATTATTTCGAGCCGATTTCTTGCAGGTACCCTTAAAAACATGTTTTAAACATAATGAACGGTTCAGATCATCAAAATAAAGGATCCCTCATTAGAAGCGCGGACTATATATGTATGAGTGAGCTTCTAATAAGGGATCCCCTATTTTGCTACGGTGTGGACCTCCTACTTCTTGATCAAATTATGATGATCTGAACCGTTCAATGTGTTTAAAACGTGTTTTTAAGGGTACCCGTAAGAGATCGGCTCAAAATAATATCCGGAAAGTCTTTGATCCGTTCAATTTTTCATAAAGCTGTTCCTGTCAGCATTTATCAAAAACTGTTTAGATCAAGCTCTTCTCGATATTATTTCGAGCCGATTTCTTGCAGGTACCCTTAAAAACATGTTTTAAACATAATGAACGGTTCAGATCATCAAAATAAAGGATCCCTCATTAGAAGCGCGGACTATATATGTATGAGTGAGCTTCTAATAAGGGATCCCCTATTTTGCTACGGTGTGGACCTCCTACTTCTTGATCAAATTATGATGATCTGAACCGTTCAATGTGTTTAAAACGTGTTTTTAAGGGTACCCGTAAGAGATCGGCTCAAAATAATATCCGGAAAGTCTTTGATCCGTTCAATTTTTCATAAAGCTGTTCCTGTCAGCATTTATCAAAAACTGTTTAGATCAAGCTCTTCTCGATATTATTTCGAGCCGATTTCTTGCAGGTACCCTTAAAAACATGTTTTAAACATAATGAACGGTTCAGATCATCAAAATAAAGGATCCCTCATTAGAAGCGCGGACTATATATGTATGAGTGAGCTTCTAATAAGGGATCCCCTATTTTGCTACGGTGTGGACCTCCTACTTCTTGATCAAATTATGATGATCTGAACCGTTCAATGTGTTTAAAACGTGTTTTTAAGGGTACCCGTAAGAGATCGGCTCAAAATAATATCCGGAAAGTCTTTGATCCGTTCAATTTTTCATAAAGCTGTTCCTGTCAGCATTTATCAAAAACTGTTTAGATCAAGCTCTTCTCGATATTATTTCGAGCCGATTTCTTGCAGGTACCCTTAAAAACATGTTTTAAACATAATGAACGGTTCAGATCATCAAAATAAAGGATCCCTCATTAGAAGCGCGGACTATATATGTATGAGTGAGCTTCTAATAAGGGATCCCCTATTTTGCTACGGTGTGGACCTCCTACTTCTTGATCAAATTATGATGATCTGAACCGTTCAATGTGTTTAAAACGTGTTTTTAAGGGTACCCGTAAGAGATCGGCTCAAAATAATATCCGGAAAGTCTTTGATCCGTTCAATTTTTCATAAAGCTGTTCCTGTCAGCATTTATCAAAAACTGTTTAGATCAAGCTCTTCTCGATATTATTTCGAGCCGATTTCTTGCAGGTACCCTTAAAAACATGTTTTAAACATAATGAACGGTTCAGATCATCAAAATAAAGGATCCCTCATTAGAAGCGCGGACTATATATGTATGAGTGAGCTTCTAATAAGGGATCCCCTATTTTGCTACGGTGTGGACCTCCTACTTCTTGATCAAATTATGATGATCTGAACCGTTCAATGTGTTTAAAACGTGTTTTTAAGGGTACCCGTAAGAGATCGGCTCAAAATAATATCCGGAAAGTCTTTGATCCGTTCAATTTTTCATAAAGCTGTTCCTGTCAGCATTTATCAAAAACTGTTTAGATCAAGCTCTTCTCGATATTATTTCGAGCCGATTTCTTGCAGGTACCCTTAAAAACATGTTTTAAACATAATGAACGGTTCAGATCATCAAAATAAAGGATCCCTCATTAGAAGCGCGGACTATATATGTATGAGTGAGCTTCTAATAAGGGATCCCCTATTTTGCTACGGTGTGGACCTCCTACTTCTTGATCAAATTATGATGATCTGAACCGTTCAATGTGTTTAAAACGTGTTTTTAAGGGTACCCGTATGAGATCGGCTCCAAATAATATCCGGACAGTCTTTGATCCGTTCAATTTTTCATAAAGTTGTTCCTGTCAGCATTTATCAAAAACTGTTTAGATCAAGCTCTTCTCGATATTATTTCGAGCCGATTTCTTGCAGGTACCCTTAAAAACATGTTTTAAACATAATGAACGGTTCAGATCATCAAAATAAAGGATCCCTCATTAGAAGCGCGGACTATATATGTATGAGTGAGCTTCTAATAAGGGATCCCCTATTTTGCTACGGTGTGGACCTCCTACTTCTTGATCAAATTATGATGATCTGAACCGTTCAATGTGTTTAAAACGTGTTTTTAAGGGTACCCGTAAGAGATCGGCTCAAAATAATATCCGGAAAGTCTTTGATCCGTTCAATTTTTCATAAAGCTGTTCCTGTCAGCATTTATCAAAAACTGTTTAGATCAAGCTCTTCTCGATATTATTTCGAGCCGATTTCTTGCAGGTACCCTTAAAAACATGTTTTAAACATAATGAACGGTTCAGATCATCAAAATAAAGGATCCCTCATTAGAAGCGCGGACTATATATGTATGAGTGAGCTTCTAATAAGGGATCCCCTATTTTGCTACGGTGTGGACCTCCTACTTCTTGATCAAATTATGATGATCTGAACCGTTCAATGTGTTTAAAACGTGTTTTTAAGGGTACCCGTAAGAGATCGGCTCCAAATAATATCCGGACAGTCTTTGATCCGTTCAATTTTTCATAAAGCTGTTCCTGTCAGCATTTATCAAAAACTGTTTAGATCAAGCTCTTCTCGATATTATTTCGAGCCGATTTCTTGCAGGTACCCTTAAAAACATGTTTTAAACATAATGAACGGTTCAGATCATCAAAATAAAGGATCCCTCATTAGAAGCGCGGACTATATATGTATGAGTGAGCTTCTAATAAGGGATCCCCTATTTTGCTACGGTGTGGACCTCCTACTTCTTGATCAAATTATGATGATCTGAACCGTTCAATGTGTTTAAAACGTGTTTTTAAGGGTACCCGTAAGAGATCGGCTCAAAATAATATCCGGAAAGTCTTTGATCCGTTCAATTTTTCATAAAGCTGTTCCTGTCAGCATTTATCAAAAACTGTTTAGATCAAGCTCTTCTCGATATTATTTCGAGCCGATTTCTTGCAGGTACCCTTAAAAACATGTTTTAAACATAATGAACGGTTCAGATCATCAAAATAAAGGATCCCTCATTAGAAGCGCGGACTATATATGTATGAGTGAGCTTCTAATAAGGGATCCCCTATTTTGCTACGGTGTGGACCTCCTACTTCTTGATCAAATTATGATGATCTGAACCGTTCAATGTGTTTAAAACGTGTTTTTAAGGGTACCCGTAAGAGATCGGCTCAAAATAATATCCGGAAAGTCTTTGATCCGTTCAATTTTTCATAAAGCTGTTCCTGTCAGCATTTATCAAAAACTGTTTAGATCAAGCTCTTCTCGATATTATTTCGAGCCGATTTCTTGCAGGTACCCTTAAAAACATGTTTTAAACATAATGAACGGTTCAGATCATCAAAATAAAGGATCCCTCATTAGAAGCGCGGACTATATATGTATGAGTGAGCTTCTAATAAGGGATCCCCTATTTTGCTACGGTGTGGACCTCCTACTTCTTGATCAAATTATGATGATCTGAACCGTTCAATGTGTTTAAAACGTGTTTTTAAGGGTACCCGTAAGAGATCGGCTCAAAATAATATCCGGAAAGTCTTTGATCCGTTCAATTTTTCATAAAGCTGTTCCTGTCAGCATTTATCAAAAACTGTTTAGATCAAGCTCTTCTCGATATTATTTCGAGCCGATTTCTTGCAGGTACCCTTAAAAACATGTTTTAAACATAATGAACGGTTCAGATCATCAAAATAAAGGATCCCTCATTAGAAGCGCGGACTATATATGTATGAGTGAGCTTCTAATAAGGGATCCCCTATTTTGCTACGGTGTGGACCTCCTACTTCTTGATCAAATTATGATGATCTGAACCGTTCAATGTGTTTAAAACGTGTTTTTAAGGGTACCCGTAAGAGATCGGCTCAAAATAATATCCGGAAAGTCTTTGATCCGTTCAATTTTTCATAAAGCTGTTCCTGTCAGCATTTATCAAAAACTGTTTAGATCAAGCTCTTCTCGATATTATTTCGAGCCGATTTCTTGCAGGTACCCTTAAAAACATGTTTTAAACATAATGAACGGTTCAGATCATCAAAATAAAGGATCCCTCATTAGAAGCGCGGACTATATATGTATGAGTGAGCTTCTAATAAGGGATCCCCTATTTTGCTACGGTGTGGACCTCCTACTTCTTGATCAAATTATGATGATCTGAACCGTTCAATGTGTTTAAAACGTGTTTTTAAGGGTACCCGTAAGAGATCGGCTCAAAATAATATCCGGAAAGTCTTTGATCCGTTCAATTTTTCATAAAGCTGTTCCTGTCAGCATTTATCAAAAACTGTTTAGATCAAGCTCTTCTCGATATTATTTCGAGCCGATTTCTTGCAGGTACCCTTAAAAACATGTTTTAAACATAATGAACGGTTCAGATCATCAAAATAAAGGATCCCTCATTAGAAGCGCGGACTATATATGTATGAGTGAGCTTCTAATAAGGGATCCCCTATTTTGCTACGGTGTGGACCTCCTACTTCTTGATCAAATTATGATGATCTGAACCGTTCAATGTGTTTAAAACGTGTTTTTAAGGGTACCCGTAAGAGATCGGCTCAAAATAATATCCGGAAAGTCTTTGATCCGTTCAATTTTTCATAAAGCTGTTCCTGTCAGCATTTATCAAAAACTGTTTAGATCAAGCTCTTCTCGATATTATTTCGAGCCGATTTCTTGCAGGTACCCTTAAAAACATGTTTTAAACATAATGAACGGTTCAGATCATCAAAATAAAGGATCCCTCATTAGAAGCGCGGACTATATATGTATGAGTGAGCTTCTAATAAGGGATCCCCTATTTTGCTACGGTGTGGACCTCCTACTTCTTGATCAAATTATGATGATCTGAACCGTTCAATGTGTTTAAAACGTGTTTTTAAGGGTACCCGTAAGAGATCGGCTCAAAATAATATCCGGAAAGTCTTTGATCCGTTCAATTTTTCATAAAGCTGTTCCTGTCAGCATTTATCAAAAACTGTTTAGATCAAGCTCTTCTCGATATTATTTCGAGCCGATTTCTTGCAGGTACCCTTAAAAACATGTTTTAAACATAATGAACGGTTCAGATCATCAAAATAAAGGATCCCTCATTAGAAGCGCGGACTATATATGTATGAGTGAGCTTCTAATAAGGGATCCCCTATTTTGCTACGGTGTGGACCTCCTACTTCTTGATCAAATTATGATGATCTGAACCGTTCAATGTGTTTAAAACGTGTTTTTAAGGGTACCCGTAAGAGATCGGCTCAAAATAATATCCGGAAAGTCTTTGATCCGTTCAATTTTTCATAAAGCTGTTCCTGTCAGCATTTATCAAAAACTGTTTAGATCAAGCTCTTCTCGATATTATTTCGAGCCGATTTCTTGCAGGTACCCTTAAAAACATGTTTTAAACATAATGAACGGTTCAGATCATCAAAATAAAGGATCCCTCATTAGAAGCGCGGACTATATATGTATGAGTGAGCTTCTAATAAGGGATCCCCTATTTTGCTACGGTGTGGACCTCCTACTTCTTGATCAAATTATGATGATCTGAACCGTTCAATGTGTTTAAAACGTGTTTTTAAGGGTACCCGTAAGAGATCGGCTCAAAATAATATCCGGAAAGTCTTTGATCCGTTCAATTTTTCATAAAGCTGTTCCTGTCAGCATTTATCAAAAACTGTTTAGATCAAGCTCTTCTCGATATTATTTCGAGCCGATTTCTTGCAGGTACCCTTAAAAACATGTTTTAAACATAATGAACGGTTCAGATCATCAAAATAAAGGATCCCTCATTAGAAGCGCGGACTATATATGTATGAGTGAGCTTCTAATAAGGGATCCCCTATTTTGCTACGGTGTGGACCTCCTACTTCTTGATCAAATTATGATGATCTGAACCGTTCAATGTGTTTAAAACGTGTTTTTAAGGGTACCCGTAAGAGATCGGCTCAAAATAATATCCGGAAAGTCTTTGATCCGTTCAATTTTTCATAAAGCTGTTCCTGTCAGCATTTATCAAAAACTGTTTAGATCAAGCTCTTCTCGATATTATTTCGAGCCGATTTCTTGCAGGTACCCTTAAAAACATGTTTTAAACATAATGAACGGTTCAGATCATCAAAATAAAGGATCCCTCATTAGAAGCGCGGACTATATATGTATGAGTGAGCTTCTAATAAGGGATCCCCTATTTTGCTACGGTGTGGACCTCCTACTTCTTGATCAAATTATGATGATCTGAACCGTTCAATGTGTTTAAAACGTGTTTTTAAGGGTACCCGTAAGAGATCGGCTCAAAATAATATCCGGAAAGTCTTTGATCCGTTCAATTTTTCATAAAGCTGTTCCTGTCAGCATTTATCAAAAACTGTTTAGATCAAGCTCTTCTCGATATTATTTCGAGCCGATTTCTTGCAGGTACCCTTAAAAACATGTTTTAAACATAATGAACGGTTCAGATCATCAAAATAAAGGATCCCTCATTAGAAGCGCGGACTATATATGTATGAGTGAGCTTCTAATAAGGGATCCCCTATTTTGCTACGGTGTGGACCTCCTACTTCTTGATCAAATTATGATGATCTGAACCGTTCAATGTGTTTAAAACGTGTTTTTAAGGGTACCCGTAAGAGATCGGCTCAAAATAATATCCGGAAAGTCTTTGATCCGTTCAATTTTTCATAAAGCTGTTCCTGTCAGCATTTATCAAAAACTGTTTAGATCAAGCTCTTCTCGATATTATTTCGAGCCGATTTCTTGCAGGTACCCTTAAAAACATGTTTTAAACATAATGAACGGTTCAGATCATCAAAATAAAGGATCCCTCATTAGAAGCGCGGACTATATATGTATGAGTGAGCTTCTAATAAGGGATCCCCTATTTTGCTACGGTGTGGACCTCCTACTTCTTGATCAAATTATGATGATCTGAACCGTTCAATGTGTTTAAAACGTGTTTTTAAGGGTACCCGTAAGAGATCGGCTCAAAATAATATCCGGAAAGTCTTTGATCCGTTCAATTTTTCATAAAGCTGTTCCTGTCAGCATTTATCAAAAACTGTTTAGATCAAGCTCTTCTCGATTTTATTTCGAGCCGATTTCTTGCAGGTACCCTTAAAAACATGTTTTAAACATAATGAACGGTTCAGATCATCAAAATAAAGGATCCCTCATTAGAAGCGCGGACTATATATGTATGAGTGAGCTTCTAATAAGGGATCCCCTATTTTGCTACGGTGTGGACCTCCTACTTCTTGATCAAATTATGATGATCTGAACCGTTCAATGTGTTTAAAACGTGTTTTTAAGGGTACCCGTAAGAGATCGGCTCAAAATAATATCCGGAAAGTCTTTGATCCGTTCAATTTTTCATAAAGCTGTTCCTGTCAGCATTTATCAAAAACTGTTTAGATCAAGCTCTTCTCGATATTATTTCGAGCCGATTTCTTGCAGGTACCCTTAAAAACATGTTTTAAACATAATGAACGGTTCAGATCATCAAAATAAAGGATCCCTCATTAGAAGCGCGGACTATATATGTATGAGTGAGCTTCTAATAAGGGATCCCCTATTTTGCTACGGTGTGGACCTCCTACTTCTTGATCAAATTATGATGATCTGAACCGTTCAATGTGTTTAAAACGTGTTTTTAAGGGTACCCGTAAGAGATCGGCTCAAAATAATATCCGGAAAGTCTTTGATCCGTTCAATTTTTCATAAAGCTGTTCCTGTCAGCATTTATCAAAAACTGTTTAGATCAAGCTCTTCTCGATATTATTTCGAGCCGATTTCTTGCAGGTACCCTTAAAAACATGTTTTAAACATAATGAACGGTTCAGATCATCAAAATAAAGGATCCCTCATTAGAAGCGCGGACTATATATGTATGAGTGAGCTTCTAATAAGGGATCCCCTATTTTGGTACGGTGTGGACCTCCTACTTCTTGATCAAATTATGATGATCTGAACCGTTCAATGTGTTTAAAACGTGTTTTTAAGGGTACCCGTAAGAGATCGGCTCAAAATAATATCCGGAAAGTCTTTGATCCGTTCAATTTTTCATAAAGCTGTTCCTGTCAGCATTTATCAAAAACTGTTTAGATCAAGCTCTTCTCGATATTATTTCGAGCCGATTTCTTGCAGGTACCCTTAAAAACATGTTTTAAACATAATGAACGGTTCAGATCATCAAAATAAAGGATCCCTCATTAGAAGCGCGGACTATATATGTGTGAATGAGCTTCTAATAAGGGATCCCCTATTTTGCTACGGTGTGGACCTCCTACTTCTTGATCAAATTATGATGATCTGAACCGTTCAATGTGTTTAAAACGTGTTTTCAAGGGTACCCGTAAGAGATCGGCTCAAAATAATATCCGGAAAGTCTTTGATCCGTTCAATTTTTCATAAAGCTGTTCCTGTCAGCATTTATCAAAAACTGTTTAGATCAAGCTCTTCTCGATATTATTTCGAGCCGATTTCTTGCAGGTACCCTTAAAAACATGTTTTAAACATAATGAAGGGTTCAGATCATCAAAATAAAGGATCCCTCATTAGAAGCGCGGACTACATATGTATGAGTGAGCTTCTAATAAGGGATCCCCTATTTTGCTACGGTGTGGACCTCCTACTTCTTGATCAAATTATGATGATCTGAACCGTTCAATGTGTTTAAAACGTGTTTTCAAGGGTACCCGTAAGAGATCGGCTCAAAATAATATCCGGAAAGTCTTTGATCCGTTCAATTTTTCATAAAGCTGTTCCTGTCAGCATTTATCAAAAACTGTTTAGATCAAGCTCTTCTCGATATTATTTCGAGCCGATTTCTTGCAGGTACCCTTAAAAACATGTTTTAAACATAATGAAGGGTTCAGATCATCAAAATAAAGGATCCCTCATTAGAAGCGCGGACTACATATGTATGAGTGAGCTTCTAATAAGGGATCCCCTATTTTGCTACGGTGTGGACCTCCTACTTCTTGATCAAATTATGATGATCTGAACCGTTCAATGTGTTTAAAACGTGTTTTTAAGGGTACCCGTAAGAGATCGGCTCAAAATAATATCCGGAAAGTCTTTGATCCGTTCAATTTTTCATAAAGCTGTTCCTGTCAGCATTTATCAAAAACTGTTTAGATCAAGCTCTTCTCGATATTATTTCGAGCCGATTTCTTGCAGGTACCCTTAAAAACATGTTTTAAACATAATGAACGGTTCAGATCATCAAAATAAAGGATCCCTCATTAGAAGCGCGGACTATATATGTATGAGTGAGCTTCTAATAAGGGATCCCCTATTTTGGTACGGTGTGGACCTCCTACTTCTTGATCAAATTATGATGATCTGAACCGTTCAATGTGTTTAAAACGTGTTTTTAAGGGTACCCGTAAGAGATCGGCTCAAAATAATATCCGGAAAGTCTTTGATCCGTTCAATTTTTCATAAAGCTGTTCCTGTCAGCATTTATCAAAAACTGTTTAGATCAAGCTCTTCTCGATATTATTTCGAGCCGATTTCTTGCAGGTACCCTTAAAAACATGTTTTAAACATAATGAACGGTTCAGATCATCAAAATAAAGGATCCCTCATTAGAAGCGCGGACTATATATGTATGAGTGAGCTTCTAATAAGGGATCCCCTATTTTGCTACGGTGTGGACCTCCTACTTCTTGATCAAATTATGATGATCTGAACCGTTCAATGTGTTTAAAACGTGTTTTTAAGGGTACCCGTAAGAGATCGGCTCAAAATAATATCCGGAAAGTCTTTGATCCGTTCAATTTTTCATAAAGCTGTTCCTGTCAGCATTTATCAAAAACTGTTTAGATCAAGCTCTTCTCGATATTATTTCGAGCCGATTTCTTGCAGGTACCCTTAAAAACATGTTTTAAACATAATGAACGGTTCAGATCATCAAAATAAAGGATCCCTCATTAGAAGCGCGGACTATATATGTATGAGTGAGCTTCTAATAAGGGATCCCCTATTTTGCTACGGTGTGGACCTCCTACTTCTTGATCAAATTATGATGATCTGAACCGTTCAATGTGTTTAAAACGTGTTTTTAAGGGTACCCGTAAGAGATCGGCTCAAAATAATATCCGGAAAGTCTTTGATCCGTTCAATTTTTCATAAAGCTGTTCCTGTCAGCATTTATCAAAAACTGTTTAGATCAAGCTCTTCTCGATATTATTTCGAGCCGATTTCTTGCAGGTACCCTTAAAAACATGTTTTAAACATAATGAACGGTTCAGATCATCAAAATAAAGGATCCCTCATTAGAAGCGCGGACTATATATGTATGAGTGAGCTTCTAATAAGGGATCCCCTATTTTGCTACGGTGTGGACCTCCTACTTCTTGATCAAATTATGATGATCTGAACCGTTCAATGTGTTTAAAACGTGTTTTCAAGGGTACCCGTAAGAGATCGGCTCAAAATAATATCCGGAAAGTCTTTGATCCGTTCAATTTTTCATAAAGCTGTTCCTGTCAGCATTTATCAAAAACTGTTTAGATCAAGCTCTTCTCGATATTATTTCGAGCCGATTTCTTGCAGGTACCCTTAAAAACATGTTTTAAACATAATGAAGGGTTCAGATCATCAAAATAAAGGATCCCTCATTAGAAGCGCGGACTACATATGTATGAGTGAGCTTCTAATAAGGGATCCCCTATTTTGCTACGGTGTGGACCTCCTACTTCTTGATCAAATTATGATGATCTGAACCGTTCAATGTGTTTAAAACGTGTTTTTAAGGGTACCCGTAAGAGATCGGCTCAAAATAATATCCGGAAAGTCTTTGATCCGTTCAATTTTTCATAAAGCTGTTCCTGTCAGCATTTATCAAAAACTGTTTAGATCAAGCTCTTCTCGATATTATTTCGAGCCGATTTCTTGCAGGTACCCTTAAAAACATGTTTTAAACATAATGAACGGTTCAGATCATCAAAATAAAGGATCCCTCATTAGAAGCGCGGACTATATATGTATGAGTGAGCTTCTAATAAGGGATCCCCTATTTTGGTACGGTGTGGACCTCCTACTTCTTGATCAAATTATGATGATCTGAACCGTTCAATGTGTTTAAAACGTGTTTTTAAGGGTACCCGTAAGAGATCGGCTCAAAATAATATCCGGAAAGTCTTTGATCCGTTCAATTTTTCATAAAGCTGTTCCTGTCAGCATTTATCAAAAACTGTTTAGATCAAGCTCTTCTCGATATTATTTCGAGCCGATTTCTTGCAGGTACCCTTAAAAACATGTTTTAAACATAATGAACGGTTCAGATCATCAAAATAAAGGATCCCTCATTAGAAGCGCGGACTATATATGTATGAGTGAGCTTCTAATAAGGGATCCCCTATTTTGGTACGGTGTGGACCTCCTACTTCTTGATCAAATTATGATGATCTGAACCGTTCAATGTGTTTAAAACGTGTTTTTAAGGGTACCCGTAAGAGATCGGCTCAAAATAATATCCGGAAAGTCTTTGATCCGTTCAATTTTTCATAAAGCTGTTCCTGTCAGCATTTATCAAAAACTGTTTAGATCAAGCTCTTCTCGATATTATTTCGAGCCGATTTCTTGCAGGTACCCTTAAAAACATGTTTTAAACATAATGAACGGTTCAGATCATCAAAATAAAGGATCCCTCATTAGAAGCGCGGACTATATATGTATGAGTGAGCTTCTAATAAGGGATCCCCTATTTTGCTACGGTGTGGACCTCCTACTTCTTGATCAAATTATGATGATCTGAACCGTTCAATGTGTTTAAAACGTGTTTTTAAGGGTACCCGTAAGAGATCGGCTCAAAATAATATCCGGAAAGTCTTTGATCCGTTCAATTTTTCATAAAGCTGTTCCTGTCAGCATTTATCAAAAACTGTTTAGATCAAGCTCTTCTCGATATTATTTCGAGCCGATTTCTTGCAGGTACCCTTAAAAACATGTTTTAAACATAATGAACGGTTCAGATCATCAAAATAAAGGATCCCTCATTAGAAGCGCGGACTATATATGTATGAGTGAGCTTCTAATAAGGGATCCCCTATTTTGCTACGGTGTGGACCTCCTACTTCTTGATCAAATTATGATGATCTGAACCGTTCAATGTGTTTAAAACGTGTTTTTAAGGGTACCCGTAAGAGATCGGCTCAAAATAATATCCGGAAAGTCTTTGATCCGTTCAATTTTTCATAAAACTGTTCCTGTCAGCATTTATCAAAAACTGTTTAGATCAAGCTCTTCTCGATATTATTTCGAGCCGATTTCTTGCAGGTACCCTTAAAAACATGTTTTAAACATAATGAACGGTTCAGATCATCAAAATAAAGGATCCCTCATTAGAAGCGCGGACTATATATATATGAGTGAGCTTCTAATAAGGGATCCCGTATTTTGCTACGGTGTGGACCTCCTACTTCTTGATCAAATTATGATGATCTGAACCGTTCAATGTGTTTAAAACGTGTTTTTAAGGGTACCCGTAAGAGATCGGCTCAAAATAATATCCGGAAAGTCTTTGATCCGTTCAATTTTTCATAAAGCTGTTCCTGTCAGCATTTATCAAAAACTGTTTAGATCAAGCTCTTCTCGATATTATTTCGAGCCGATTTCTTGCAGGTACCCTTAAAAACATGTTTTAAACATAATGAACGGTTCAGATCATCAAAATAAAGGATCCCTCATTAGAAGCGCGGACTATATATGTATGAGTGAGCTTCTAATAAGGGATCCCCTATTTTGCTACGGTGTGGACCTCCTACTTCTTGATCAAATTATGATGATCTGAACCGTTCAATGTGTTTAAAACGTGTTTTCAAGGGTACCCGTAAGAGATCGGCTCAAAATAATATCCGGAAAGTCTTTGATCCGTTCAATTTTTCATAAAGCTGTTCCTGTCAGCATTTATCAAAAACTGTTTAGATCAAGCTCTTCTCGATATTATTTCGAGCCGATTTCTTGCAGGTACCCTTAAAAACATGTTTTAAACATAATGAACGGTTCAGATCATCAAAATAAAGGATCCCTCATTAGAAGCGCGGACTACATATGTATGAGTGAGCTTCTAATAAGGGATCCCCTATTTTGCTACGGTGTGGACCTCCTACTTCTTGATCAAATTATGATGATCTGAACCGTTCAATGTGTTTAAAACGTGTTTTTAAGGGTACCCGTAAGAGATCGGCTCAAAATAATATCCGGAAAGTCTTTGATCCGTTCAATTTTTCATAAAGCTGTTCCTGTCAGCATTTATCAAAAACTGTTTAGATCAAGCTCTTCTCGATATTACTTCGAGCCGATTTCTTGCAGGTACCCTTAAAAACATGTTTTAAACATAATGAACGGTTCAGATCATCAAAATAAATGATCCCTCATTAGAAGCGCGGACTACATATGTATGAGTGAGCTTCTAATAAGGGATCCCCTATTTTGCTACGGTGTGGACCTCCTACTTCTTGATCAAATTATGATGATCTGAACCGTTCAATGTGTTTAAAACGTGTTTTTAAGGGTACCCGTAAGAGATCGGCTCAAAATAATATCCGGAAAGTCTTTGATCCGTTCAATTTTTCATAAAGCTGTTCCTGTCAGCATTTATCAAAAACTGTTTAGATCAAGCTCTTCTCGATATTATTTCGAGCCGATTTCTTGCAGGTACCCTTAAAAACATGTTTTAAACATAATGAACGGTTCAGATCATCAAAATAAATGATCCCTCATTAGAAGCGCGGACTATATATGTATGAGTGAGCTTCTAATAAGGGATCCCCTATTTTGCTACGGTGTGGACCTCCTACTTCTTGATCAAATTATGATGATCTGAACCGTTCAATGTGTTTAAAACGTGTTTTTAAGGGTACCCGTAAGAGATCGGCTCAAAATAATATCCGGAAAGTCTTTGATCCGTTCAATTTTTCATAAAGCTGTTCCTGTCAGCATTTATCAAAAACTGTTTAGATCAAGCTCTTCTCGATATTATTTCGAGCCGATTTCTTCCAGGTACCCTTAAAAACATGTTTTAAACATAATGAACGGTTCAGATCATCAAAATAAAGGATCCCTCATTAGAAGCGCGGACTATATATGTATGAGTGAGCTTCTAATAAGGGATCCCCTATTTTGCTACGGTGTGGACCTCCTACTTCTTGATCAAATTATGATGATCTGAACCGTTCAATGTGTTTAAAACGTGTTTTTAAGGGTACCCGTAAGAGATCGGCTCAAAATAATATCCGGAAAGTCTTTGATCCGTTCAATTTTTCATAAAGCTGTTCCTGTCAGCATTTATCAAAAACTGTTTAGATCAAGCTCTTCTCGATATTATTTCGAGCCGATTTCTTGCAGGTACCCTTAAAAACATGTTTTAAACATAATGAACGGTTCAGATCATCAAAATAAAGGATCCCTCATTAGAAGCGCGGACTATATATGTATGAGTGAGCTTCTAATAAGGGATCCCCTATTTTGCTACGGTGTGGACCTCCTACTTCTTGATCAAATTATGATGATCTGAACCGTTCAATGTGTTTAAAACGTGTTTTTAAGGGTACCCGTAAGAGATCGGCTCAAAATAATATCCGGAAAGTCTTTGATCCGTTCAATTTTTCATAAAGCTGTTCCTGTCAGCATTTATCAAAAACTGTATAGATCAAGCTCTTCTCGATATTATTTCGAGCCGATTTCTTGCAGGTACCCTTAAAAACATGTTTTAAACATAATGAACGGTTCAGATCATCAAAATAAAGGATCCCTCATTAGAAGCGCGGACTATATATGTATGAGTGAGCTTCTAATAAGGGATCCCCTATTTTGCTACGGTGTGGACCTCCTACTTCTTGATCAAATTATGATGATCTGAACCGTTCAATTTTTTTAAAACGTGTTTTTAAGGGTACCCGTAAGAGATCGGCTCAAAATAATATCCGGAAAGTCTTTGATCCGTTCAATTTTTCATAAAGCTGTTCCTGTCAGCATTTATCAAAAACTGTTTAGATCAAGCTCTTCTCGATATTATTTCGAGCCGATTTCTTGCAGGTACCCTTAAAAACATGTTTTAAACATAATGAACGGTTCAGATCATCAAAATAAAGGATCCCTCATTAGAAGCGCGGACTATATATGTATGAGTGAGCTTCTAATAAGGGATCCCCTATTTTGCTACGGTGTGGACCTCCTACTTCTTGATCAAATTATGATGATCTGAACCGTTCAATGTGTTTAAAACGTGTTTTCAAGGGTATCCGTAAGAGATCGGCTCAAAATAATATCCGGAAAGTCTTTGATCCGTTCAATTTTTCATAAAGCTGTTCCTGTCAGCATTTATCAAAAACTGTTTAGATCAAGCTCTTCTCGATATTATTTCGAGCCGATTTCTTGCAGGTACCCTTAAAAACATGTTTTAAACATAATGAACGGTTCAGATCATCAAAATAAAGGATCCCTCATTAGAAGCGCGGACTACATATGTATGAGTGAGCTTCTAATAAGGGATCCCCTATTTT
This sequence comes from Arctostaphylos glauca, assembly GCA_019985065.2. Classification (NCBI taxonomy): domain Eukaryota; kingdom Viridiplantae; phylum Streptophyta; class Magnoliopsida; order Ericales; family Ericaceae; genus Arctostaphylos; species Arctostaphylos glauca. The sequence continues at coordinate 1,138,220 of JAHSPW020000023.1, forward strand.
GCTACGGTGTGGACCTCCTACTTCTTGATCAAATTATGATGATCTGAACCGTTCAATGTGTTTAAAACGTGTTTTTAAGGGTACCCGTAAGAGATCGGCTCAAAATAATATCCGGAAAGTCTTTGATCCGTTCAATTTTTCATAAAGCTGTTCCTGTCAGCATTTATCAAAAACTGTTTAGATCAAGCTCTTCTCGATATTATTTCGAGCCGATTTCTTGCAGGTACCCTTAAAAACATGTTTTAAACATAATGAACGGTTCAGATCATCAAAATAAAGGATCCCTCATTAGAAGCGCGGACTATATATGTATGAGTGAGCTTCTAATAAGGGATCCCCTATTTTGCTACGGTGTGGACCTCCTACTTCTTGATCAAATTATGATGATCTGAACCGTTCAATGTGTTTAAAACGTGTTTTTAAGGGTACCCGTAAGAGATCGGCTCAAAATAATATCCGGAAAGTCTTTGATCCGTTCAATTTTTCATAAAGCTGTTCCTGTCAGCATTTATCAAAAACTGTTTAGATCAAGCTCTTCTCGATATTATTTCGAGCCGATTTCTTGCAGGTACCCTTAAAAACATGTTTTAAACATAATGAACGGTTCAGATCATCAAAATAAAGGATCCCTCATTAGAAGCGCGGACTATATATGTATGAGTGAGCTTCTAATAAGGGATCCCCTATTTTGCTACGGTGTGGACCTCCTACTTCTTGATCAAATTATGATGATCTGAACCGTTCAATGTGTTTAAAACGTGTTTTTAAGGGTACCCGTAAGAGATCGGCTCAAAATAATATCCGGAAAGTCTTTGATCCGTTCAATTTTTCATAAAGCTGTTCCTGTCAGCATTTATCAAAAACTGTTTAGATCAAGCTCTTCTCGATATTATTTCGAGCCGATTTCTTGCAGGTACCCTTAAAAACATGTTTTAAACATAATGAACGGTTCAGATCATCAAAATAAAGGATCCCTCATTAGAAGCGCGGACTATATATGTATGAGTGAGCTTCTAATAAGGGATCCCCTATTTTGCTACGGTGTGGACCTCCTACTTCTTGATCAAATTATGATGATCTGAACCGTTCAATGTGTTTAAAACGTGTTTTTAAGGGTACCCGTAAGAGATCGGCTCAAAATAATATCCGGAAAGTCTTTGATCCGTTCAATTTTTCATAAAGCTGTTCCTGTCAGCATTTATCAAAAACTGTTTAGATCAAGCTCTTCTCGATATTATTTCGAGCCGATTTCTTGCAGGTACCCTTAAAAACATGTTTTAAACATAATGAACGGTTCAGATCATCAAAATAAAGGATCCCTCATTAGAAGCGCGGACTATATATGTATGAGTGAGCTTCTAATAAGGGATCCCCTATTTTGCTACGGTGTGGACCTCCTACTTCTTGATCAAATTATGATGATCTGAACCGTTCAATGTGTTTAAAACGTGTTTTTAAGGGTACCCGTAAGAGATCGGCTCAAAATAATATCCGGAAAGTCTTTGATCCGTTCAATTTTTCATAAAGCTGTTCCTGTCAGCATTTATCAAAAACTGTTTAGATCAAGCTCTTCTCGATATTATTTCGAGCCGATTTCTTGCAGGTACCCTTAAAAACATGTTTTAAACATAATGAACGGTTCAGATCATCAAAATAAAGGATCCCTCATTAGAAGCGCGGACTATATATGTATGAGTGAGCTTCTAATAAGGGATCCCCTATTTTGCTACGGTGTGGACCTCCTACTTCTTGATCAAATTATGATGATCTGAACCGTTCAATGTGTTTAAAACGTGTTTTTAAGGGTACCCGTAAGAGATCGGCTCAAAATAATATCCGGAAAGTCTTTGATCCGTTCAATTTTTCATAAAGCTGTTCCTGTCAGCATTTATCAAAAACTGTTTAGATCAAGCTCTTCTCGATATTATTTCGAGCCGATTTCTTGCAGGTACCCTTAAAAACATGTTTTAAACATAATGAACGGTTCAGATCATCAAAATAAAGGATCCCTCATTAGAAGCGCGGACTATATATGTATGAGTGAGCTTCTAATAAGGGATCCCCTATTTTGCTACGGTGTGGACCTCCTACTTCTTGATCAAATTATGATGATCTGAACCGTTCAATGTGTTTAAAACGTGTTTTTAAGGGTACCCGTAAGAGATCGGCTCAAAATAATATCCGGAAAGTCTTTGATCCGTTCAATTTTTCATAAAGCTGTTCCTGTCAGCATTTATCAAAAACTGTTTAGATCAAGCTCTTCTCGATATTATTTCGAGCCGATTTCTTGCAGGTACCCTTAAAAACATGTTTTAAACATAATGAACGGTTCAGATCATCAAAATAAAGGATCCCTCATTAGAAGCGCGGACTATATATGTATGAGTGAGCTTCTAATAAGGGATCCCCTATTTTGCTACGGTGTGGACCTCCTACTTCTTGATCAAATTATGATGATCTGAACCGTTCAATGTGTTTAAAACGTGTTTTTAAGGGTACCCGTAACAGATCGGCTCAAAATAATATCCGGAAAGTCTTTGATCCGTTCAATTTTTCATAAAGCTGTTCCTGTCAGCATTTATCAAAAACTGTTTAGATCAAGCTCTTCTCGATATTATTTCGAGCCGATTTCTTGCAGGTACCCTTAAAAACATGTTTTAAACATAATGAACGGTTCAGATCATCAAAATAAAGGATCCCTCATTAGAAGCGCGGACTACATATGTATGAGTGAGCTTCTAATAAGGGATCCCCTATTTTGCTACGGTGTGGACCTCCTACTTCTTGATCAAATTATGATGATCTGAACCGTTCAATGTGTTTAAAACGTGTTTTTAAGGGTACCCGTAAGAGATCGGCTCAAAATAATATCCGGAAAGTCTTTGATCCGTTCAATTTTTCATAAAGCTGTTCCTGTCAGCATTTATCAAAAACTGTTTAGATCAAGCTCTTCTCGATATTATTTCGAGCCGATTTCTTGCAGGTACCCTTAAAAACATGTTTTAAACATAATGAACGGTTCAGATCATCAAAATAAAGGATCCCTCATTAGAAGCGCGGACTACATATGTATGAGTGAGCTTCTAATAAGGGATCCCCTATTTTGCTACGGTGTGGACCTCCTACTTCTTGATCAAATTATGATGATCTGAACCGTTCAATGTGTTTAAAACGTGTTTTTAAGGGTACCCGTAAGAGATCGGCTCAAAATAATATCCGGAAAGTCTTTGATCCGTTCAATTTTTCATAAAGCTGTTCCTGTCAGCATTTATCAAAAACTGTTTAGATCAAGCTCTTCTCGATATTATTTCGAGCCGATTTCTTGCAGGTACCCTTAAAAACATGTTTTAAACATAATGAACGGTTCAGATCATCAAAATAAAGGATCCCTCATTAGAAGCGCGGACTATATATGTATGAGTGAGCTTCTAATAAGGGATCCCCTATTTTGCTACGGTGTGGACCTCCTACTTCTTGATCAAATTATGATGATCTGAACCGTTCAATGTGTTTAAAACGTGTTTTTAAGGGTACCCGTAAGAGATCGGCTCAAAATAATATCCGGAAAGTCTTTGATCCGTTCAATTTTTCATAAAGCTGTTCCTGTCAGCATTTATCAAAAACTGTTTAGATCAAGCTCTTCTCGATATTATTTCGAGCCGATTTCTTGCAGGTACCCTTAAAAACATGTTTTAAACATAATGAACGGTTCAGATCATCAAAATAAAGGATCCCTCATTAGAAGCGCGGACTATATATGTATGAGTGAGCTTCTAATAAGGGATCCCCTATTTTGCTACGGTGTGGACCTCCTACTTCTTGATCAAATTATGATGATCTGAACCGTTCAATGTGTTTAAAACGTGTTTTTAAGGGTACCCGTAAGAGATCGGCTCAAAATAATATCCGGAAAGTCTTTGATCCGTTCAATTTTTCATAAAGCTGTTCCTGTCAGCATTTATCAAAAACTGTTTAGATCAAGCTCTTCTCGATATTATTTCGAGCCGATTTCTTGCAGGTACCCTTAAAAACATGTTTTAAACATAATGAACGGTTCAGATCATCAAAATAAAGGATCCCTCATTAGAAGCGCGGACTATATATGTATGAGTGAGCTTCTAATAAGGGATCCCCTATTTTGCTACGGTGTGGACCTCCTACTTCTTGATCAAATTATGATGATCTGAACCGTTCAATGTGTTTAAAACGTGTTTTTAAGGGTACCCGTAAGAGATCGGCTCAAAATAATATCCGGAAAGTCTTTGATCCGTTCAATTTTTCATAAAGCTGTTCCTGTCAGCATTTATCAAAAACTGTTTAGATCAAGCTCTTCTCGATATTATTTCGAGCCGATTTCTTGCAGGTACCCTTAAAAACATGTTTTAAACATAATGAACGGTTCAGATCATCAAAATAAAGGATCCCTCATTAGAAGCGCGGACTATATATGTATGAGTGAGCTTCTAATAAGGGATCCCCTATTTTGCTACGGTGTGGACCTCCTACTTCTTGATCAAATTATGATGATCTGAACCGTTCAATGTGTTTAAAACGTGTTTTTAAGGGTACCCGTAACAGATCGGCTCAAAATAATATCCGGAAAGTCTTTGATCCGTTCAATTTTTCATAAAGCTGTTCCTGTCAGCATTTATCAAAAACTGTTTAGATCAAGCTCTTCTCGATATTATTTCGAGCCGATTTCTTGCAGGTACCCTTAAAAACATGTTTTAAACATAATGAACGGTTCAGATCATCAAAATAAAGGATCCCTCATTAGAAGCGCGGACTATATATGTATGAGTGAGCTTCTAATAAGGGATCCCCTATTTTGCTACGGTGTGGACCTCCTACTTCTTGATCAAATTATGATGATCTGAACCGTTCAATGTGTTTAAAACGTGTTTTTAAGGGTACCCGTAAGAGATCGGCTCAAAATAATATCCGGAAAGTCTTTGATCCGTTCAATTTTTCATAAAGCTGTTCCTGTCAGCATTTATCAAAAACTGTTTAGATCAAGCTCTTCTCGATATTATTTCGAGCCGATTTCTTGCAGGTACCCTTAAAAACATGTTTTAAACATAATGAACGGTTCAGATCATCAAAATAAAGGATCCCTCATTAGAAGCGCGGACTATATATGTATGAGTGAGCTTCTAATAAGGGATCCCCTATTTTGCTACGGTGTGGACCTCCTACTTCTTGATCAAATTATGATGATCTGAACCGTTCAATGTGTTTAAAACGTGTTTTTAAGGGTACCCGTAAGAGATCGGCTCAAAATAATATCCGGAAAGTCTTTGATCCGTTCAATTTTTCATAAAGCTGTTCCTGTCAGCATTTATCAAAAACTGTTTAGATCAAGCTCTTCTCGATATTATTTCGAGCCGATTTCTTGCAGGTACCCTTAAAAACATGTTTTAAACATAATGAACGGTTCAGATCATCAAAATAAAGGATCCCTCATTAGAAGCGCGGACTATATATGTATGAGTGAGCTTCTAATAAGGGATCCCCTATTTTGCTACGGTGTGGACCTCCTACTTCTTGATCAAATTATGATGATCTGAACCGTTCAATGTGTTTAAAACGTGTTTTTAAGGGTACCCGTAAGAGATCGGCTCAAAATAATATCCGGAAAGTCTTTGATCCGTTCAATTTTTCATAAAGCTGTTCCTGTCAGCATTTATCAAAAACTGTTTAGATCAAGCTCTTCTCGATATTATTTCGAGCCGATTTCTTGCAGGTACCCTTAAAAACATGTTTTAAACATAATGAACGGTTCAGATCATCAAAATAAAGGATCCCTCATTAGAAGCGCGGACTATATATGTATGAGTGAGCTTCTAATAAGGGATCCCCTATTTTGCTACGGTGTGGACCTCCTACTTCTTGATCAAATTATGATGATCTGAACCGTTCAATGTGTTTAAAACGTGTTTTTAAGGGTACCCGTAAGAGATCGGCTCAAAATAATATCCGGAAAGTCTTTGATCCGTTCAATTTTTCATAAAGCTGTTCCTGTCAGCATTTATCAAAAACTGTTTAGATCAAGCTCTTCTCGATATTATTTCGAGCCGATTTCTTGCAGGTACCCTTAAAAACATGTTTTAAACATAATGAACGGTTCATATCATCAAAATAAAGGATCCCTCATTAGAAGCGCGGACTATATATGTATGAGTGAGCTTCTAATAAGGGATCCCCTATTTTGCTACGGTGTGGACCTCCTACTTCTTGATCAAATTATGATGATCTGAACCGTTCAATGTGTTTAAAACGTGTTTTTAAGGGTACCCGTAAGAGATCGGCTCAAAATAATATCCGGAAAGTCTATGATCCGTTCAATTTTTCATAAAGCTGTTCCTGTCAGCATTTATCAAAAACTGTTTAGATCAAGCTCTTCTCGATATTATTTCGAGCCGATTTCTTGCAGGTACCCTTAAAAACATGTTTTAAACATAACGAACGGTTCAGATCATCAAAATAAAGGATCCCTCATTAGAAGCGCGGACTATATATGTATGAGTGAGCTTCTAATAAGGGATCCCCTATTTTGCTACGGTGTGGACCTCCTACTTCTTGATCAAATTATGATGATCTGAACCGTTCAATGTGTTTAAAACGTGTTTTTAAGGGTACCCGTAAGAGATCGGCTCAAAATAATATCCGGAAAGTCTTTGATCCGTTCAATTTTTCATAAAGCTGTTCCTGTCAGCATTTATCAAAAACTGTTTAGATCAAGCTCTTCTCGATATTATTTCGAGCCGATTTCTTGCAGGTACCCTTAAAAACATGTTTTAAACATAACGAACGGTTCAGATCATCAAAATAAAGGATCCCTCATTAGAAGCGCGGACTATATATGTATGAGTGAGCTTCTAATAAGGGATCCCCTATTTTGCTACGGTGTGGACCTCCTACTTCTTGATCAAATTATGATGATCTGAACCGTTCAATGTGTTTAAAACGTGTTTTTAAGGGTACCCGTAAGAGATCGGCTCAAAATAATATCCGGAAAGTCTATGATCCGTTCAATTTTTCATAAAGCTGTTCCTGTCAGCATTTATCAAAAACTGTTTAGATCAAGCTCTTCTCGATATTATTTCGAGCCGATTTCTTGCAGGTACCCTTAAAAACATGTTTTAAACATAACGAACGGTTCAGATCATCAAAATAAAGGATCCCTCATTAGAAGCGCGGACTATATATGTATGAGTGAGCTTCTAATAAGGGATCCCCTATTTTGCTACGGTGTGGACCTCCTACTTCTTGATCAAATTATGATGATCTGAACCGTTCAATGTGTTTAAAACGTGTTTTTAAGGGTACCCGTAAGAGATCGGCTCAAAATAATATCCGGAAAGTCTTTGATCCGTTCAATTTTTCATAAAGCTGTTCCTGTCAGCATTTATCAAAAACTGTTTAGATCAAGCTCTTCTCGATATTATTTCGAGCCGATTTCTTGCAGGTACCCTTAAAAACATGTTTTAAACATAACGAACGGTTCAGATCATCAAAATAAAGGATCCCTCATTAGAAGCGCGGACTATATATGTATGAGTGAGCTTCTAATAAGGGATCCCCTATTTTGCTACGGTGTGGACCTCCTACTTCTTGATCAAATTATGATGATCTGAACCGTTCAATGTGTTTAAAACGTGTTTTTAAGGGTACCCGTAAGAGATCGACTCAAAATAATATCCGGAAAGTCTTTGATCCGTTCAATTTTTCATAAAGCTGTTCCTGTCAGCATTTATCAAAAACTGTTTAGATCAAGCTCTTCTCGATATTATTTCGAGCCGATTTCTTGCAGGTACCCTTAAAAACATGTTTTAAACATAACGAACGGTTCAGATCATCAAAATAAAGGATCCCTCATTAGAAGCGCGGACTATATATGTATGAGTGAGCTTCTAATAAGGGATCCCCTATTTTGCTACGGTGTGGACCTCCTACTTCTTGATCAAATTATGATGATCTGAACCGTTCAATGTGTTTAAAACGTGTTTTTAAGGGTACCCGTAAGAGATCGGCTCAAAATAATATCCGGAAAGTCTTTGATCCGTTCAATTTTTCATAAAGCTGTTCCTGTCAGCATTTATCAAAAACTGTTTAGATCAAGCTCTTCTCGATATTATTTCGAGCCGATTTCTTGCAGGTACCCTTAAAAACATGTTTTAAACATAACGAACGGTTCAGATCATCAAAATAAAGGATCCCTCATTAGAAGCGCGGACTATATATGTATGAGTGAGCTTCTAATAAGGGATCCCCTATTTTGCTACGGTGTGGACCTCCTACTTCTTGATCAAATTATGATGATCTGAACCGTTCAATGTGTTTAAAACGTGTTTTTAAGGGTACCCGTAAGAGATCGGCTCAAAATAATATCCGGAAAGTCTTTGATCCGTTCAATTTTTCATAAAGCTGTTCCTGTCAGCATTTATCAAAAACTGTTTAGATCAAGCTCTTCTCGATATTATTTCGAGCCGATTTCTTGCAGGTACCCTTAAAAACATGTTTTAAACATAACGAACGGTTCAGATCATCAAAATAAAGGATCCCTCATTAGAAGCGCGGACTATATATGTATGAGTGAGCTTCTAATAAGGGATCCCCTATTTTGCTACGGTGTGGACCTCCTACTTCTTGATCAAATTATGATGATCTGAACCGTTCAATGTGTTTAAAACGTGTTTTTAAGGGTACCCGTAAGAGATCGGCTCAAAATAATATCCGGAAAGTCTTTGATCCGTTCAATTTTTCATAAAGCTGTTCCTGTCAGCATTTATCAAAAACTGTTTAGATCAAGCTCTTCTCGATATTATTTCGAGCCGATTTCTTGCAGGTACCATTAAAAACATGTTTTAAACATAACGAACGGTTCAGATCATCAAAATAAAGGATCCCTCATTAGAAGCGCGGACTATATATGTATGAGTGAGCTTCTAATAAGGGATCCCCTATTTTGCTACGGTGTGGACCTCCTACTTCTTGATCAAATTATGATGATCTGAACCGTTCAATGTGTTTAAAACGTGTTTTTAAGGGTACCCGTAAGAGATCGGCTCAAAATAATATCCGGAAAGTCTTTGATCCGTTCAATTTTTCATAAAGCTGTTCCTGTCAGCATTTATCAAAAACTGTTTAGATCAAGCTCTTCTCGATATTATTTCGAGCCGATTTCTTGCAGGTACCCTTAAAAACATGTTTTAAACATAACGAACGGTTCAGATCATCAAAATAAAGGATCCCTCATTAGAAGCGCGGACTATATATGTATGAGTGAGCTTCTAATAAGGGATCCCCTATTTTGCTACGGTGTGGACCTCCTACTTCTTGATCAAATTATGATGATCTGAACCGTTCAATGTGTTTAAAACGTGTTTTTAAGGGTACCCGTAAGAGATCGGCTCAAAATAATATCCGGAAAGTCTTTGATCCGTTCAATTTTTCATAAAGCTGTTCCTGTCAGCATTTATCAAAAACTGTTTAGATCAAGCTCTTCTCGATATTATTTCGAGCCGATTTCTTGCAGGTACCATTAAAAACATGTTTTAAACATAACGAACGGTTCAGATCATCAAAATAAAGGATCCCTCATTAGAAGCGCGGACTATATATGTATGAGTGAGCTTCTAATAAGGGATCCCCTATTTTGCTACGGTGTGGACCTCCTACTTCTTGATCAAATTATGATGATCTGAACCGTTCAATGTGTTTAAAACGTGTTTTTAAGGGTACCCGTAAGAGATCGGCTCAAAATAATATCCGGAAAGTCTTTGATCCGTTCAATTTTTCATAAAGCTGTTCCTGTCAGCATTTATCAAAAACTGTTTAGATCAAGCTCTTCTCGATATTATTTCGAGCCGATTTCTTGCAGGTACCCTTAAAAACATGTTTTAAACATAACGAACGGTTCAGATCATCAAAATAAAGGATCCCTCATTAGAAGCGCGGACTATATATGTATGAGTGAGCTTCTAATAAGGGATCCCCTATTTTGCTACGGTGTGGACCTCCTACTTCTTGATCAAATTATGATGATCTGAACCGTTCAATGTGTTTAAAACGTGTTTTTAAGGGTACCCGTAAGAGATCGGCTCAAAATAATATCCGGAAAGTCTTTGATCCGTTCAATTTTTCATAAAGCTGTTCCTGTCAGCATTTATCAAAAACTGTTTAGATCAAGCTCTTCTCGATATTATTTCGAGCCGATTTCTTGCAGGTACCCTTAAAAACATGTTTTAAACATAATGAACGGTTCAGATCATCAAAATAAAGGATCCCTCATTAGAAGCGCGGACTATATATGTATGAGTGAGCTTCTAATAAGGGATCCCCTATTTTGCTACGGTGTGGACCTCCTACTTCTTGATCAAATTATGATGATCTGAACCGTTCAATGTGTTTAAAACGTGTTTTTAAGGGTACCCGTAAGAGATCGGCTCAAAATAATATCCGGAAAGTCTTTGATCCGTTCAATTTTTCATAAAGCTGTTCCTGTCAGCATTTATCAAAAACTGTTTAGATCAAGCTCTTCTCGATATTATTTCGAGCCGATTTCTTGCAGGTACCCTTAAAAACATGTTTTAAACATAATGAACGGTTCAGATCATCAAAATAAAGGATCCCTCATTAGAAGCGCGGACTATATATGTATGAGTGAGCTTCTAATAAGGGATCCCCTATTTTGCTACGGTGTGGACCTCCTACTTCTTGATCAAATTATGATGATCTGAACCGTTCAATGTGTTTAAAACGTGTTTTTAAGGGTACCCGTAAGAGATCGGCTCAAAATAATATCCGGAAAGTCTTTGATCCGTTCAATTTTTCATAAAGCTGTTCCTGTCAGCATTTATCAAAAACTGTTTAGATCAAGCTCTTCTCGATATTATTTCGAGCCGATTTCTTGCAGGTACCCTTAAAAACATGTTTTAAACATAATGAACGGTTCAGATCATCAAAATAAAGGATCCCTCATTAGAAGCGCGGACTATATATGTATGAGTGAGCTTCTAATAAGGGATCCCCTATTTTGCTACGGTGTGGACCTCCTACTTCTTGATCAAATTATGATGATCTGAACCGTTCAATGTGTTTAAAACGTGTTTTTAAGGGTACCCGTAAGAGATCGGCTCAAAATAATATCCGGAAAGTCTTTGATCCGTTCAATTTTTCATAAAGCTGTTCCTGTCAGCATTTATCAAAAACTGTTTAGATCAAGCTCTTCTCGATATTATTTCGAGCCGATTTCTTGCAGGTACCCTTAAAAACATGTTTTAAACATAATGAACGGTTCAGATCATCAAAATAAAGGATCCCTCATTAGAAGCGCGGACTATATATGTATGAGTGAGCTTCTAATAAGGGATCCCCTATTTTGCTACGGTGTGGACCTCCTACTTCTTGATCAAATTATGATGATCTGAACCGTTCAATGTGTTTAAAACGTGTTTTTAAGGGTACCCGTAAGAGATCGGCTCAAAATAATATCCGGAAAGTCTTTGATCCGTTCAATTTTTCATAAAGCTGTTCCTGTCAGCATTTATCAAAAACTGTTTAGATCAAGCTCTTCTCGATATTATTTCGAGCCGATTTCTTGCAGGTACCCTTAAAAACATGTTTTAAACATAATGAACGGTTCAGATCATCAAAATAAAGGATCCCTCATTAGAAGCGCGGACTATATATGTATGAGTGAGCTTCTAATAAGGGATCCCCTATTTTGCTACGGTGTGGACCTCCTACTTCTTGATCAAATTATGATGATCTGAACCGTTCAATGTGTTTAAAACGTGTTTTTAAGGGTACCCGTAAGAGATCGGCTCAAAATAATATCCGGAAAGTCTTTGATCCGTTCAATTTTTCATAAAGCTGTTCCTGTCAGCATTTATCAAAAACTGTTTAGATCAAGCTCTTCTCGATATTATTTCGAGCCGATTTCTTGCAGGTACCCTTAAAAACATGTTTTAAACATAACGAACGGTTCAGATCATCAAAATAAAGGATCCCTCATTAGAAGCGCGGACTATATATGTATGAGTGAGCTTCTAATAAGGGATCCCCTATTTTGCTACGGTGTGGACCTCCTACTTCTTGATCAAATTATGATGATCTGAACCGTTCAATGTGTTTAAAACGTGTTTTTAAGGGTACCCGTAAGAGATCGGCTCAAAATAATATCCGGAAAGTCTTTGATCCGTTCAATTTTTCATAAAGCTGTTCCTGTCAGCATTTATCAAAAACTGTTTAGATCAAGCTCTTCTCGATATTATTTCGAGCCGATTTCTTGCAGGTACCCTTAAAAACATGTTTTAAACATAACGAACGGTTCAGATCATCAAAATAAAGGATCCCTCATTAGAAGCGCGGACTATATATGTATGAGTGAGCTTCTAATAAGGGATCCCCTATTTTGCTACGGTGTGGACCTCCTACTTCTTGATCAAATTATGATGATCTGAACCGTTCAATGTGTTTAAAACGTGTTTTTAAGGGTACCCGTAAGAGATCGGCTCAAAATAATATCCGGAAAGTCTTTGATCCGTTCAATTTTTCATAAAGCTGTTCCTGTCAGCATTTATCAAAAACTGTTTAGATCAAGCTCTTCTCGATATTATTTCGAGCCGATTTCTTGCAGGTACCCTTAAAAACATGTTTTAAACATAATGAACGGTTCAGATCATCAAAATAAAGGATCCCTCATTAGAAGCGCGGACTATATATGTATGAGTGAGCTTCTAATAAGGGATCCCCTATTTTGCTACGGTGTGGACCTCCTACTTCTTGATCAAATTATGATGATCTGAACCGTTCAATGTGTTTAAAACGTGTTTTTAAGGGTACCCGTAAGAGATCGGCTCAAAATAATATCCGGAAAGTCTTTGATCCGTTCAATTTTTCATAAAGCTGTTCCTGTCAGCATTTATCAAAAACTGTTTAGATCAAGCTCTTCTCGATATTATTTCGAGCCGATTTCTTGCAGGTACCCTTAAAAACATGTTTTAAACATAATGAACGGTTCAGATCATCAAAATAAAGGATCCCTCATTAGAAGCGCGGACTATATATGTATGAGTGAGCTTCTAATAAGGGATCCCCTATTTTGCTACGGTGTGGACCTCCTACTTCTTGATCAAATTATGATGATCTGAACCGTTCAATGTGTTTAAAACGTGTTTTTAAGGGTACCCGTAAGAGATCGGCTCAAAATAATATCCGGAAAGTCTTTGATCCGTTCAATTTTTCATAAAGCTGTTCCTGTCAGCATTTATCAAAAACTGTTTAGATCAAGCTCTTCTCGATATTATTTCGAGCCGATTTCTTGCAGGTACCCTTAAAAACATGTTTTAAACATAATGAACGGTTCAGATCATCAAAATAAAGGATCCCTCATTAGAAGCGCGGACTATATATGTATGAGTGAGCTTCTAATAAGGGATCCCCTATTTTGCTACGGTGTGGACCTCCTACTTCTTGATCAAATTATGATGATCTGAACCGTTCAATGTGTTTAAAACGTGTTTTTAAGGGTACCCGTAAGAGATCGGCTCAAAATAATATCCGGAAAGTCTTTGATCCGTTCAATTTTTCATAAAGCTGTTCCTGTCAGCATTTATCAAAAACTGTTTAGATCAAGCTCTTCTCGATATTATTTCGAGCCGATTTCTTGCAGGTACCCTTAAAAACATGTTTTAAACATAATGAACGGTTCAGATCATCAAAATAAAGGATCCCTCATTAGAAGCGCGGACTATATATGTATGAGTGAGCTTCTAATAAGGGATCCCCTATTTTGCTACGGTGTGGACCTCCTACTTCTTGATCAAATTATGATGATCTGAACCGTTCAATGTGTTTAAAACGTGTTTTTAAGGGTACCCGTAAGAGATCGGCTCAAAATAATATCCGGAAAATCTTTGATCCGTTCAATTTTTCATAAAGCTGTTCCTGTCAGCATTTATCAAAAACTGTTTAGATCAAGCTCTTCTCGATATTATTTCGAGCCGATTTCTTGCAGGTACCCTTGAAAACATGTTTTAAACATAATGAACGGTTCAGATCATCAAAATAAAGGATCCCTCATTAGAAGCGCGGACTATATATGTATGAGTGAGCTTCTAATAAGGGATCCCCTATTTTGCTACGGTGTGGACCTCCTACTTCTTGATCAAATTATGATGATCTGAACCGTTCAATGTGTTTAAAACGTGTTTTTAAGGGTACCCGTAAGAGATCGGCTCAAAATAATATCCGGAAAGTCTTTGATCCGTTCAATTTTTCATAAAGCTGTTCCTGTCAGCATTTATCAAAAACTGTTTAGATCAAGCTCTTCTCGATATTATTTCGAGCCGATTTCTTGCAGGTACCCTTAAAAACATGTTTTAAACATAATGAACGGTTCAGATCATCAAAATAAAGGATCCCTCATTAGAAGCGCGGACTATATATGTATGAGTGAGCTTCTATTAAGGGATCCCCTATTTTGCTACGGTGTGGACCTCCTACTTCTTGATCAAATTATGATGATCTGAACCGTTCAATGTGTTTAAAACGTGTTTTTAAGGGTACCCGTAAGAGATCGGCTCAAAATAATATCCGGAAAGTCTTTGATCCGTTCAATTTTTCATAAAGCTGTTCCTGTCAGCATTTATCAAAAACTGTTTAGATCAAGCTCTTCTCGATATTATTTCGAGCCGATTTCTTGCAGGTACCCTTAAAAACATGTTTTAAACATAATGAACGGTTCAGATCATCAAAATAAAGGATCCCTCATTAGAAGCGCGGACTATATATGTATGAGTGAGCTTCTAATAAGGGATCCCCTATTTTGCTACGGTGTGGACCTCCTACTTCTTGATCAAATTATGATGATCTGAACCGTTCAATGTGTTTAAAACGTGTTTTTAAGGGTACCCGTAAGAGATCGGCTCAAAATAATATCCGGAAAGTCTTTGATCCGTTCAATTTTTCATAAAGCTGTTCCTGTCAGCATTTATCAAAAACTGTTTAGATCAAGCTCTTCTCGATATTATTTCGAGCCGATTTCTTGCAGGTACCCTTAAAAACATGTTTTAAACATAATGAACGGTTCAGATCATCAAAATAAAGGATCCCTCATTAGAAGCGCGGACTATATATGTATGAGTGAGCTTCTAATAAGGGATCCCCTATTTTGCTACGGTGTGGACCTCCTACTTCTTGATCAAATTATGATGATCTGAACCGTTCAATGTGTTTAAAACGTGTTTTTAAGGGTACCCGTAAGAGATCGGCTCAAAATAATATCCGGAAAGTCTTTGATCCGTTCAATTTTTCATAAAGCTGTTCCTGTCAGCATTTATCAAAAACTGTTTAGATCAAGCTCTTCTCGATATTATTTCGAGCCGATTTCTTGCAGGTACCCTTAAAAACATGTTTTAAACATAATGAACGGTTCAGATCATCAAAATAAAGGATCCCTCATTAGAAGCGCGGACTATATATGTATGAGTGAGCTTCTAATAAGGGATCCCCTATTTTGCTACGGTGTGGACCTCCTACTTCTTGATCAAATTATGATGATCTGAACCGTTCAATGTGTTTAAAACGTGTTTTTAAGGGTACCCGTAAGAGATCGGCTCAAAATAATATCCGGAAAATCTTTGATCCGTTCAATTTTTCATAAAGCTGTTCCTGTCAGCATTTATCAAAAACTGTTTAGATCAAGCTCTTCTCGATATTATTTCGAGCCGATTTCTTGCAGGTACCCTTGAAAACATGTTTTAAACATAATGAACGGTTCAGATCATCAAAATAAAGGATCCCTCATTAGAAGCGCGGACTATATATGTATGAGTGAGCTTCTAATAAGGGATCCCCTATTTTGCTACGGTGTGGACCTCCTACTTCTTGATCAAATTATGATGATCTGAACCGTTCAATGTGTTTAAAACGTGTTTTTAAGGGTACCCGTAAGAGATCGGCTCAAAATAATATCCGGAAAGTCTTTGATCCGTTCAATTTTTCATAAAGCTGTTCCTGTCAGCATTTATCAAAAACTGTTTAGATCAAGCTCTTCTCGATATTATTTCGAGCCGATTTCTTGCAGGTACCCTTAAAAACATGTTTTAAACATAATGAACGGTTCAGATCATCAAAATAAAGGATCCCTCATTAGAAGCGCGGACTATATATGTATGAGTGAGCTTCTAATAAGCGATCCCCTATTTTGCTACGGTGTGGACCTCCTACTTCTTGATCAAATTATGATGATCTGAACCGTTCAATGTGTTTAAAACGTGTTTTTAAGGGTACCCGTAAGAGATCGGCTCAAAATAATATCCGGAAAGTCTTTGATCCGTTCAATTTTTCATAAAACTGTTCCTGTCAACATTTATCAAAAACTGTTTAGATCAAGCTCTTCTCGATATTATTTCGAGCCGATTTCTTGCAGGTACCCTTAAAAACATGTTTTAAACATAATGAACGGTTCAGATCATCAAAATAAAGGATCCCTCATTAGAAGCGCGGACTATATATGTATGAGTGAGCTTCTAATAAGGGATCCCCTATTTTGCTACGGTGTGGACCTCCTACTTCTTGATCAAATTATGATGATCTGAACCGTTCAATGTGTTTAAAACGTGTTTTTAAGGGTACCCGTAAGAGATCGGCTCAAAATAATATCCGAAAAGTCTTTGATCCGTTCAATTTTTCATAAAGCTGTTCCTGTCAGCATTTATCAAAAACTGTTTAGATCAAGCTCTTCTCGATATTATTTCGAGCCGATTTCTTGCAGGTACCCTTAAAAACATGTTTTAAACATAATGAACGGTTCAGATCATCAAAATAAAGGATCCCTCATTAGAAGCGCGGACTATATATGTATGAGTGAGCTTCTAATAAGGGATCCCCTATTTTGCTACGGTGTGGACCTCCTACTTCTTGATCAAATTATGATGATCTGAACCGTTCAATGTGTTTAAAACGTGTTTTTAAGGGTACCCGTAAGAGATCGGCTCAAAATAATATCCGGAAAGTCTTTGATCCGTTCAATTTTTCATAAAGCTGTTCCTGTCAGCATTTATCAAAAACTGTTTAGATCAAGCTCTTCTCGATATTATTTCGAGCCGATTTCTTGCAGGTACCCTTAAAAACATGTTTTAAACATAATGAACGGTTCAGATCATCAAAATAAAGGATCCCTCATTAGAAGCGCGGACTATATATGTATGAGTGAGCTTCTAATAAGGGATCCCCTATTTTGCTACGGTGTGGACCTCCTACTTCTTGATCAAATTATGATGATCTGAACCGTTCAATGTGTTTAAAACGTGTTTTTAAGGGTACCCGTAAGAGATCGGCTCAAAATAATATCCGGAAAGTCTTTGATCCGTTCAATTTTTCATAAAGCTGTTCCTGTCAGCATTTATCAAAAACTGTTTAGATCAAGCTCTTCTCGATATTATTTCGAGCCGATTTCTTGCAGGTACCCTTAAAAACATGTTTTAAACATAATGAACGGTTCAGATCATCAAAATAAAGGATCCCTCATTAGAAGCGCGGACTATATATGTATGAGTGAGCTTCTAATAAGGGATCCCCTATTTTGCTACGGTGTGGACCTCCTACTTCTTGATCAAATTATGATGATCTGAACCGTTCAATGTGTTTAAAACGTGTTTTTAAGGGTACCCGTAAGAGATCGGCTCAAAATAATATCCGGAAAGTCTTTGATCCGTTCAATTTTTCATAAAGCTGTTCCTGTCAGCATTTATCAAAAACTGTTTAGATCAAGCTCTTCTCGATATTATTTCGAGCCGATTTCTTGCAGGTACCCTTAAAAACATGTTTTAAACATAATGAACGGTTCAGATCATCAAAATAAAGGATCCCTCATTAGAAGCGCGGACTATATATGTATGAGTGAGCTTCTAATAAGGGATCCCCTATTTTGCTACGGTGTGGACCTCCTACTTCTTGATCAAATTATGATGATCTGAACCGTTCAATGTGTTTAAAACGTGTTTTTAAGGGTACCCGTAAGAGATCGGCTCAAAATAATATCCGGAAAGTCTTTGATCCGTTCAATTTTTCATAAAGCTGTTCCTGTCAGCATTTATCAAAAACTGTTTAGATCAAGCTCTTCTCGATATTATTTCGAGCCGATTTCTTGCAGGTACCCTTAAAAACATGTTTTAAACATAATGAACGGTTCAGATCATCAAAATAAAGGATCCCTCATTAGAAGCGCGGACTATATATGTATGAGTGAGCTTCTAATAAGGGATCCCCTATTTTGCTACGGTGTGGACCTCCTACTTCTTGATCAAATTATGATGATCTGAACCGTTCAATGTGTTTAAAACGTGTTTTTAAGGGTACCCGTAAGAGATCGGCTCAAAATAATATCCGGAAAGTCTTTGATCCGTTCAATTTTTCATAAAGCTGTTCCTGTCAGCATTTATCAAAAACTGTTTAGATCAAGCTCTTCTCGATATTATTTCGAGCCGATTTCTTGCAGGTACCCTTAAAAACATGTTTTAAACATAATGAACGGTTCAGATCATCAAAATAAAGGATCCCTCATTAGAAGCGCGGACTATATATGTATGAGTGAGCTTCTAATAAGGGATCCCCTATTTTGCTACGGTGTGGACCTCCTACTTCTTGATCAAATTATGATGATCTGAACCGTTCAATGTGTTTAAAACGTGTTTTTAAGGGTACCCGTAAGAGATCGGCTCAAAATAATATCCGGAAAGTCTTTGATCCGTTCAATTTTTCATAAAGCTGTTCCTGTCAGCATTTATCAAAAACTGTTTAGATCAAGCTCTTCTCGATATTATTTCGAGCCGATTTCTTGCAGGTACCATTAAAAACATGTTTTAAACATAATGAACGGTTCAGATCATCAAAATAAAGGATCCCTCATTAGAAGCGCGGACTATATATGTATGAGTGAGCTTCTAATAAGGGATCCCCTATATTTGGTACGGTGTGGACCTCCTACTTCTTGATCAAATTATGATGATCTGAACCGTTCAATGTGTTTAAAACGTGTTTTTAAGGGTACCCGTAAGAGATCGGCTCAAAATAATATCCGGAAAGTCTTTGATCCGTTCAATTTTTCATAAAGCTGTTCCTGTCAGCATTTATCAAAAACTGTTTAGATCAAGCTCTTCTCGATATTATTTCGAGCCGATTTCTTGCAGGTACCCTTAAAAACATGTTTTAAACATAATGAACGGTTCAGATCATCAAAATAAAGGATCCCTCATTAGAAGCGCGGACTATATATGTATGAGTGAGCTTCTAATAAGGGATCCCCTATTTTGCTACGGTGTGGACCTCCTACTTCTTGATCAAATTATGATGATCTGAACCGTTCAATGTGTTTAAAACGTGTTTTTAAGGGTACCCGTAAGAGATCGGCTCAAAATAATAGCCGGAAAGTCTTTGATCCGTTCAATTTTTCATAAAGCTGTTCCTGTCAGCATTTATCAAAAACTGTTTAGATCAAGCTCTTCTCGATATTATTTCGAGCCGATTTCTTGCAGGTACCCTTAAAAACATGTTTTAAACATAATGAACGGTTCAGATCATCAAAATAAAGGATCCCTCATTAGAAGCGCGGACTATATATGTATGAGTGAGCTTCTAATAAGGGATCCCCTATTTTGCTACGGTGTGGACCTCCTACTTCTTGATCAAATTATGATGATCTGAACCGTTCAATGTGTTTAAAACGTGTTTTTAAGGGTACCCGTAAGAGATCGGCTCAAAATAATATCCGGAAAGTCTTTGATCCGTTCAATTTTTCATAAAGCTGTTCCTGTCAGCATTTATCAAAAACTGTTTAGATCAAGCTCTTCTCGATATTATTTCGAGCCGATTTCTTGCAGGTACCCTTAAAAACATGTTTTAAACATAATGAACGGTTCAGATCATCAAAATAAAGGATCCCTCATTAGAAGCGCGGACTATATATGTATGAGTGAGATTCTAATAAGGGATCCCCTATTTTGCTACGGTGTGGACCTCCTACTTCTTGATCAAATTATGATGATCTGAACCGTTCAATGTGTTTAAAACGTGTTTTTAAGGGTACCCGTAAGAGATCGGCTCAAAATAATATCCGGAAAGTCTTTGATCCGTTCAATTTTTCATAAAGCTGTTCCTGTCAGCATTTATCAAAAACTGTTTAGATCAAGCTCTTCTCGATATTATTTCGAGCCGATTTCTTGCAGGTACCCTTAAAAACATGTTTTAAACATAATGAACGGCTCAGATCATCAAAATAAAGGATCCCTCATTAGAAGCGCGGACTATATATGTATGAGTGAGCTTCTAATAAGGGATCCCCTATTTTGCTACGGTGTGGACCTCCTACTTCTTGATCAAATTATGATGATCTGAACCGTTCAATGTGTTTAAAACGTGTTTTTAAGGGTACCCGTAAGAGATCGGCTCAAAATAATATCCGGAAAGTCTTTGATCCGTTCAATTTTTCATAAAGCTGTTCCTGTCAGCATTTATCAAAAACTGTTTAGATCAAGCTCTTCTCGATATTATTTCGAGCCGATTTCTTGCAGGTACCCTTAAAAACATGTTTTAAACATAATGAACGGTTCAGATCATCAAAATAAAGGATCCCTCATTAGAAGCGCGGACTATATATGTATGAGTGAGCTTCTAATAAGGGATCCCCTATTTTGCTACGGTGTGGACCTCCTACTTCTTGATCAAATTATGATGATCTGAACCGTTCAATGTGTTTAAAACGTGTTTTTGAGGGTACCCGTAAGAGATCGGCTCAAAATAATATCCGGAAAGTCTTTGATCCGTTCAATTTTTCATAAAGCTGTTCCTGTCAGCATTTATCAAAAACTGTTTAGATCAAGCTCTTCTCGATATTATTTCGAGCCGATTTCTTGCAGGTACCCTTAAAAACATGTTTAAAACATAATGAACGGTTCAGATCATCAAAATAAAGGATCCCTCATTAGAAGCGCGGACTATATATGTATGAGTGAGCATCTAATAAGGGATCCCCTATTTTGCTACGGTGTGGACCTCCTACTTCTTGATCAAATTATGATGATCTGAACCGTTCAATGTGTTTAAAACGTGTTTTTGAGGGTACCCGTAAGAGATCGGCTCAAAATAATATCCGGAAAGTCTTTGATCCGTTCAATTTTTCATAAAGCTGTTCATGTCAGCATTTATCAAAAACTGTTTAGATCAAGCTCTTCTCGATATTATTTCGAGCCGATTTCTTGCAGGTACCCTTAAAAACATGTTTTAAACATAATGAACGGTTCAGATCATCAAAATAAAGGATCCCTCATTAGAAGCGCGGACTATATATGTATGAGTGAGCTTCTAATAAGGGATCCCCTATTTTGCTACGGTGTGGACCTCCTACTTCTTGATCAAATTATGATGATCTGAACCGTTCAATGTGTTTAAACGTGTTTTTGAGGGTACCCGTAAGAGATCGGCTCAAAATAATATCCGGAAAGTCTTTGATCCGTTCAATTTTTCATAAAGCTGTTCCTGTCAGCATTTATCAAAAACTGTTTAGATCAAGCTCTTCTCGATATTATTTCGAGCCGATTTCTTGCAGGTACCCTTAAAAACATGTTTTAAACATAATGAACGGTTCAGATCATCAAAATAAAGGATCCCTCATTAGAAGCGCGGACTATATATGTATGAGTGAGCTTCTAATAAGGGATCCCCTATTTTGCTACGGTGTGGACCTCCTACTTCTTGATCAAATTATGATGATCTGAACCGTTCAATGTGTTTAAAACGTGTTTTTGAGGGTACCCGTAAGAGATCGGCTCAAAATAATATCCGGAAAGTCTTTGATCCGTTCAATTTTTCATAAAGCTGTTCCTGTCAGCATTTATCAAAAACTGTTTAGATCAAGCTCTTCTCGATATTATTTCGAGCCGATTTCTTGCAGGTACCCTTAAAAACATGTTTTAAACATAATGAACGGTTCAGATCATCAAAATAAAGGATCCCTCATTAGAAGCGCGGACTATATATGTATGAGTGAGCTTCTAATAAGGGATCCCCTATTTTGCTACGGTGTGGACCTCCTACTTCTTGATCAAATTATGATGATCTGAACCGTTCAATGTGTTTAAAACGTGTTTTTGAGGGTACCCGTAAGAGATCGGCTCAAAATAATATCCGGAAAGTCTTTGATCCGTTCAATTTTTCATAAAGCTGTTCCTGTCAGCATTTATCAAAAACTGTTTAGATCAAGCTCTTCTCGATATTATTTCGAGCCGATTTCTTGCAGGTACCCTTAAAAACATGTTTTAAACATAATGAACGGTTCAGATCATCAAAATAAAGGATCCCTCATTAGAAGCGCGGACTATATATGTATGAGTGAGCTTCTAATAAGGGATCCCCTATTTTGCTACGGTGTGGACCTCCTACTTCTTGATCAAATTATGATGATCTGAACCGTTCAATGTGTTTAAAACGTGTTTTTGAGGGTACCCGTAAGAGATCGGCTCAAAATAATATCCGGAAAGTCTTTGATCCGTTCAATTTTTCATAAAGCTGTTCCTGTCAGCATTTATCAAAAACTGTTTAGATCAAGCTCTTCTCGATATTATTTCGAGCCGATTTCTTGCAGGTACCCTTAAAAACATGTTTTAAACATAATGAACGGTTCACATCATCAAAATAAAGGATCCCTCATTAGAAGCGCGGACTATATATGTATGAGTGAGCTTCTAATAAGGGATCCCCTATTTTGCTACGGTGTGGACCTCCTACTTCTTGATCAAATTATGATGATCTGAACCGTTCAATGTGTTTAAAACGTGTTTTTGAGGGTACCCGTAAGAGATCGGCTCAAAATAATATCCGGAAAGTCTTTGATCCGTTCAATTTTTCATAAAGCTGTTCCTGTCAGCATTTATCAAAAACTGTTTAGATCAAGCTCTTCTCGATATTATTTCGAGCCGATTTCTTGCAGGTACCCTTAAAAACATGTTTAAAACATAATGAACGGTTCAGATCATCAAAATAAAGGATGCCTCATTAGAAGCGCGGACTATATATGTATGAGTGAGCTTCTAATAAGGGATCCCCTATTTTGCTACGGTGTGGACCTCCTACTTCTTGATCAAATTATGATGATCTGAACCGTTCAATGTGTTTAAAACGTGTTTTTAAGGGTACCCGTAAGAGATCGGCTCAAAATAATAGCCGGAAAGTCTTTGATCCGTTCAATTTTTCATAAAGCTGTTCCTGTCAGCATTTATCAAAAACTGTTTAGATCAAGCTCTTCTCGATATTATTTCGAGCCGATTTCTTGCAGGTACCCTTAAAAACATGTTTTAAACATAATGAACGGTTCAGATCATCAAAATAAAGGATCCCTCATTAGAAGCGCGGACTATATATGTATGAGTGAGCTTCTAATAAGGGATCCCCTATTTTGCTACGGTGTGGACCTCCTACTTCTTGATCAAATTATGATGATCTGAACCGTTCAATGTGTTTAAAACGTGTTTTTAAGGGTACCGTAAGAGATCGGCTCAAAATAATATCCGGAAAGTCTTTGATCCGTTCAATTTTTCATAAAGCTGTTCCTGTCAGCATTTATCAAAAACTGTTTAGATCAAGCTCTTCTCGATATTATTTCGAGCCGATTTCTTGCAGGTACCCTTAAAAACATGTTTTAAACATAATGAACGGTTCAGATCATCAAAATAAAGGATCCCTCATTAGAAGCGCGGACTATATATGTATGAGTGAGCTTCTAATAAGGGATCCCCTATTTTGCTACGGTGTGGACCTCCTACTTCTTGATCAAATTATGATGATCTGAACCGTTCAATGTGTTTAAAACGTGTTTTTAAGGGTACCCGTAAGAGATCGGCTCAAAATAATATCCGGAAAGTCTTTGATCCGTTCAATTTTTCATAAAGCTGTTCCTGTCAGCATTTATCAAAAACTGTTTAGATCAAGCTCTTCTCGATATTATTTCGAGCCGATTTCTTGCAGGTACCCTTAAAAACATGTTTAAAACATAATGAACGGTTCAGATCATCAAAATAAAGGATCCCTCATTAGAAGCGCGGACTATATATGTATGAGTGAGCTTCTAATAAGGGATCCCCTATTTTGCTACGGTGTGGACCTCCTACTTCTTGATCAAATTATGATGATCTGAACCGTTCAATGTGTTTAAAACGTGTTTTTGAGGGTACCCGTAAGAGATCGGCTCAAAATAATATCCGGAAAGTCTTTGATCCGTTCAATTTTTCATAAAGCTGTTCCTGTCAGCATTTATCAAAAACTGTTTAGATCAAGCTCTTCTCGATATTATTTCGAGCCGATTTCTTGCAGGTACCCTTAAAAACATGTTTTAAACATAATGAACGGTTCAGATCATCAAAATAAAGGATCCCTCATTAGAAGCGCGGACTATATATGTATGAGTGAGCTTCTAATAAGGGATCCCCTATTTTGCTACGGTGTGGACCTCCTACTTCTTGATCAAATTATGATGATCTGAACCGTTCAATGTGTTTAAAACGTGTTTTTGAGGGTACCCGTAAGAGATCGGCTCAAAATAATATCCGGAAAGTCTTTGATCCGTTCAATTTTTCATAAAGCTGTTCCTGTCAGCATTTATCAAAAACTGTTTAGATCAAGCTCTTCTCGATATTATTTCGAGCCGATTTTTGCAGGTACCCTTAAAAACATGTTTTAAACATAATGAACGGTTCAGATCATCAAAATAAAGGATCCCTCATTAGAAGCGCGGACTATATATGTATGAGTGAGCTTCTAATAAGGGATCCCCTATTTTGCTACGGTGTGGACCTCCTACTTCTTGATCAAATTATGATGATCTGAACCGTTCAATGTGTTTAAACGTGTTTTTGAGGGTACCCGTAAGAGATCGGCTCAAAATAATATCCGGAAAGTCTTTGATCCGTTCAATTTTTCATAAAGCTGTTCCTGTCAGCATTTATCAAAAACTGTTTAGATCAAGCTCTTCTCGATATTATTTCGAGCCGATTTCTTGCAGGTACCCTTAAAAACATGTTTTAAACATAATGAACGGTTCAGATCATCAAAATAAAGGATCCCTCATTAGAAGCGCGGACTATATATGTATGAGTGAGCTTCTAATAAGGGATCCCCTATTTTGCTACGGTGTGGACCTCCTACTTCTTGATCAAATTATGATGATCTGAACCGTTCAATGTGTTTAAAACGTGTTTTTGAGGGTACCCGTAAGAGATCGGCTCAAAATAATATCCGGAAAGTCTTTGATCCGTTCAATTTTTCATAAAGCTGTTCCTGTCAGCATTTATCAAAAACTGTTTAGATCAAGCTCTTCTCGATATTATTTCGAGCCGATTTCTTGCAGGTACCCTTAAAAACATGTTTTAAACATAATGAACGGTTCAGATCATCAAAATAAAGGATCCCTCATTAGAAGCGCGGACTATATATGTATGAGTGAGCTTCTAATAAGGGATCCCCTATTTTGCTACGGTGTGGACCTCCTACTTCTTGATCAAATTATGATGATCTGAACCGTTCAATGTGTTTAAACGTATTTTTGAGGGTACCCGTAAGAGATCGGCTCAAAAT
This sequence comes from Arctostaphylos glauca, assembly GCA_019985065.2. Classification (NCBI taxonomy): domain Eukaryota; kingdom Viridiplantae; phylum Streptophyta; class Magnoliopsida; order Ericales; family Ericaceae; genus Arctostaphylos; species Arctostaphylos glauca. Next base: position 1,163,852 of record JAHSPW020000023.1, read on the forward strand.
AATATCCGGAAAGTCTTTGATCCGTTCAATTTTTCATAAAGCTGTTCCTGTCAGCATTTATCAAAAACTGTTTAGATCAAGCTCTTCTCGATATTATTTCGAGCCGATTTCTTGCAGGTACCCTTAAAAACATGTTTTAAACATAATGAACGGTTCAGATCATCAAAATAAAGGATCCCTCATTAGAAGCGCGGACTATATATGTATGAGTGAGCTTCTAATAAGGGATCCCCTATTTTGCTACGGTGTGGACCTCCTACTTCTTGATCAAATTATGATGATCTGAACCGTTCAATGTGTTTAAAACGTGTTTTTGAGGGTACCCGTAAGAGATCGGCTCAAAATAATATCCGGAAAGTCTTTGATCCGTTCAATTTTTCATAAAGCTGTTCCTGTCAGCATTTATCAAAAACTGTTTAGATCAAGCTCTTCTCGATATTATTTCGAGCCGATTTCTTGCAGGTACCCTTAAAAACATGTTTTAAACATAATGAACGGTTCAGATCATCAAAATAAAGGATCCCTCATTAGAAGCGCGGACTATATATGTATGAGTGAGCTTCTAATAAGGGATCCCCTATTTTGCTACGGTGTGGACCTCCTACTTCTTGATCAAATTATGATGATCTGAACCGTTCAATGTGTTTAAAACGTGTTTTTGAGGGTACCCGTAAGAGATCGGCTCAAAATAATATCCGGAAAGTCTTTGATCCGTTCAATTTTTCATAAAGCTGTTCCTGTCAGCATTTATCAAAAACTGTTTAGATCAAGCTCTTCTCGATATTATTTCGAGCCGATTTCTTGCAGGTACCCTTAAAAACATGTTTTAAACATAATGAACGGTTCAGATCATCAAAATAAAGGATCCCTCATTAGAAGCGCGGACTATATATGTATGAGTGAGCTTCTAATAAGGGATCCCCTATTTTGCTACGGTGTGGACCTCCTACTTCTTGATCAAATTATGATGATCTGAACCGTTCAATGTGTTTAAAACGTGTTTTTGAGGGTACCCGTAAGAGATCGGCTCAAAATAATATCCGGAAAGTCTTTGATCCGTTCAATTTTTCATAAAGCTGTTCCTGTCAGCATTTATCAAAAACTGTTTAGATCAAGCTCTTCTCGATATTATTTCGAGCCGATTTCTTGCAGGTACCCTTAAAAACATGTTTTAAACATAATGAACGGTTCAGATCATCAAAATAAAGGATCCCTCATTAGAAGCGCGGACTATATATGTATGAGTGAGCTTCTAATAAGGGATCCCCTATTTTGCTACGGTGTGGACCTCCTACTTCTTGATCAAATTATGATGATCTGAACCGTTCAATGTGTTTAAAACGTGTTTTTGAGGGTACCCGTAAGAGATCGGCTCAAAATAATATCCGGAAAGTCTTTGATCCGTTCAATTTTTCATAAAGCTGTTCCTGTCAGCATTTATCAAAAACTGTTTAGATCAAGCTCTTCTCGATATTATTTCGAGCCGATTTCTTGCAGGTACCCTTAAAAACATGTTTTAAACATAATGAACGGTTCAGATCATCAAAATAAAGGATCCCTCATTAGAAGCGCGGACTATATATGTATGAGTGAGCTTCTAATAAGGGATCCCCTATTTTGCTACGGTGTGGACCTCCTACTTCTTGATCAAATTATGATGATCTGAACCGTTCAATGTGTTTAAAACGTGTTTTTGAGGGTACCCGTAAGAGATCGGCTCAAAATAATATCCGGAAAGTCTTTGATCCGTTCAATTTTTCATAAAGCTGTTCCTGTCAGCATTTATCAAAAACTGTTTAGATCAAGCTCTTCTCGATATTATTTCGAGCCGATTTCTTGCAGGTACCCTTAAAAACATGTTTTAAACATAATGAACGGTTCAGATCATCAAAATAAAGGATCCCTCATTAGAAGCGCGGACTATATATGTATGAGTGAGCTTCTAATAAGGGATCCCCTATTTTGCTACGGTGTGGACCTCCTACTTCTTGATCAAATTATGATGATCTGAACCGTTCAATGTGTTTAAAACGTGTTTTTGAGGGTACCCGTAAGAGATCGGCTCAAAATAATATCCGGAAAGTCTTTGATCCGTTCAATTTTTCATAAAGCTGTTCCTGTCAGCATTTATCAAAAACTGTTTAGATCAAGCTCTTCTCGATATTATTTCGAGCCGATTTCTTGCAGGTACCCTTAAAAACATGTTTTAAACATAATGAACGGTTCAGATCATCAAAATAAAGGATCCCTCATTAGAAGCGCGGACTATATATGTATGAGTGAGCTTCTAATAAGGGATCCCCTATTTTGCTACGGTGTGGACCTCCTACTTCTTGATCAAATTATGATGATCTGAACCGTTCAATGTGTTTAAAACGTGTTTTTGAGGGTACCCGTAAGAGATCGGCTCAAAATAATATCCGGAAAGTCTTTGATCCGTTCAATTTTTCATAAAGCTGTTCCTGTCAGCATTTATCAAAAACTGTTTAGATCAACCTCTTCTCGATATTATTTCGAGCCGATTTCTTGCAGGTACCCTTAAAAACATGTTTTAAACATAATGAACGGTTCAGATCATCAAAATAAAGGATCCCTCATTAGAAGCGCGGACTATATATGTATGAGTGAGCTTCTAATAAGGGATCCCCTATTTTGCTACGGTGTGGACCTCCTACTTCTTGATCAAATTATGATGATCTGAACCGTTCAATGTGTTTAAAACGTGTTTTTGAGGGTACCCGTAAGAGATCGGCTCAAAATAATATCCGGAAAGTCTTTGATCCGTTCAATTTTTCATAAAGCTGTTCCTGTCAGCATTTATCAAAAACTGTTTAGATCAAGCTCTTCTCGATATTATTTCGAGCCGATTTCTTGCAGGTACCCTTAAAAACATGTTTTAAACATAATGAACGGTTCAGATCATCAAAATAAAGGATCCCTCATTAGAAGCGCGGACTATATATGTATGAGTGAGCTTCTAATAAGGGATCCCCTATTTTGCTACGGTGTGGACCTCCTACTTCTTGATCAAATTATGATGATCTGAACCGTTCAATGTGTTTAAAACGTGTTCTTAAGGGTACCCGTAAGAGATCGGCTCAAAATAATATCCGGAAAGTCTTTGATCCGTTCAATTTTTCATAAAGCTGTTCCTGTCAGCATTTATCAAAAACTGTTTAGATCAAGCTCTTCTCGATATTATTTCGAGCCGATTTCTTGCAGGTACCCTTAAAAACATGTTTTAAACATAATGAACGGTTCAGATCATCAAAATAAAGGATCCCTCATTAGAAGCGCGGACTATATATGTATGAGTGAGCTTCTAATAAGGGATCCCCTATTTTGCTACGGTGTGGACCTCCTACTTCTTGATCAAATTATGATGATCTGAACCGTTCAATGTGTTTAAAACGTGTTCTTAAGGGTACCCGTAAGAGATCGGCTCAAAATAATATCCGGAAAGTCTTTGATCCGTTCAATTTTTCATAAAGCTGTTCCTGTCAGCATTTATCAAAAACTGTTTAGATCAACCTCTTCTCGATATTATTTCGAGCCGATTTCTTGCAGGTACCCTTAAAAACATGTTTTAAACATAATGAACGGTTCAGATCATCAAAATAAAGGATCCCTCATTAGAAGCGCGGACTATATATGTATGAGTGAGCTTCTAATAAGGGATCCCCTATTTTGCTACGGTGTGGACCTCCTACTTCTTGATCAAATTATGATGATCTGAACCGTTCAATGTGTTTAAAACGTGTTCTTAAGGGTACCCGTAAGAGATCGGCTCAAAATAATATCCGGAAAGTCTTTGATCCGTTCAATTTTTCATAAAGCTGTTCCTGTCAGCATTTATCAAAAACTGTTTAGATCAAGCTCTTCTCGATATTATTTCGAGCCGATTTCTTGCAGGTACCCTTAAAAACATGTTTTAAACATAATGAACGGTTCAGATCATCAAAATAAAGGATCCCTCATTAGAAGCGCGGACTATATATGTATGAGTGAGCTTCTAATAAGGGATCCCCTATTTTGCTACGGTGTGGACCTCCTACTTCTTGATCAAATTATGATGATCTGAACCGTTCAATGTGTTTAAAACGTGTTCTTAAGGGTACCCGTAAGAGATCGGCTCAAAATAATATCCGGAAAGTCTTTGATCCGTTCAATTTTTCATAAAGCTGTTCCTGTCAGCATTTATCAAAAACTGTTTAGATCAAGCTCTTCTCGATATTATTTCGAGCCGATTTCTTGCAGGTACCCTTAAAAACATGTTTTAAACATAATGAACGGTTCAGATCATCAAAATAAAGGATCCCTCATTAGAAGCGCGGACTATATATGTATGAGTGAGCTTCTAATAAGGGATCCCCTATTTTGCTACGGTGTGGACCTCCTACTTCTTGATCAAATTATGATGATCTGAACCGTTCAATGTGTTTAAAACGTGTTCTTAAGGGTACCCGTAAGAGATCGGCTCAAAATAATATCCGGAAAGTCTTTGATCCGTTCAATTTTTCATAAAGCTGTTCCTGTCAGCATTTATCAAAAACTGTTTAGATCAAGCTCTTCTCGATATTATTTCGAGCCGATTTCTTGCAGGTACCCTTAAAAACATGTTTTAAACATAATGAACGGTTCAGATCATCAAAATAAAGGATCCCTCATTAGAAGCGCGGACTATATATGTATGAGTGAGCTTCTAATAAGGGATCCCCTATTTTGCTACGGTGTGGACCTCCTACTTCTTGATCAAATTATGATGATCTGAACCGTTCAATGTGTTTAAAACGTGTTCTTAAGGGTACCCGTAAGAGATCGGCTCAAAATAATATCCGGAAAGTCTTTGATCCGTTCAATTTTTCATAAAGCTGTTCCTGTCAGCATTTATCAAAAACTGTTTAGATCAAGCTCTTCTCGATATTATTTCGAGCCGATTTCTTGCAGGTACCCTTAAAAACATGTTTTAAACATAATGAACGGTTCAGATCATCAAAATAAAGGATCCCTCATTAGAAGCGCGGACTATATATGTATGAGTGAGCTTCTAATAAGGGATCCCCTATTTTGCTACGGTGTGGACCTCCTACTTCTTGATCAAATTATGATGATCTGAACCGTTCAATGTGTTTAAAACGTGTTCTTAAGGGTACCCGTAAGAGATCGGCTCAAAATAATATCCGGAAAGTCTTTGATCCGTTCAATTTTTCATAAAGCTGTTCCTGTCAGCATTTATCAAAAACTGTTTAGATCAAGCTCTTCTCGATATTATTTCGAGCCGATTTCTTGCAGGTACCCTTAAAAACATGTTTTAAACATAATGAACGGTTCAGATCATCAAAATAAAGGATCCCTCATTAGAAGCGCGGACTATATATGTATGAGTGAGCTTCTAATAAGGGATCCCCTATTTTGCTACGGTGTGGACCTCCTACTTCTTGATCAAATTATGATGATCTGAACCGTTCAATGTGTTTAAAACGTGTTCTTAAGGGTACCCGTAAGAGATCGGCTCAAAATAATATCCGGAAAGTCTTTGATCCGTTCAATTTTTCATAAAGCTGTTCCTGTCAGCATTTATCAAAAACTGTTTAGATCAAGCTCTTCTCGATATTATTTCGAGCCGATTTCTTGCAGGTACCCTTAAAAACATGTTTTAAACATAATGAACGGTTCAGATCATCAAAATAAAGGATCCCTCATTAGAAGCGCGGACTATATATGTATGAGTGAGCTTCTAATAAGGGATCCCCTATTTTGCTACGGTGTGGACCTCCTACTTCTTGATCAAATTATGATGATCTGAACCGTTCAATGTGTTTAAAACGTGTTCTTAAGGGTACCCGTAAGAGATCGGCTCAAAATAATATCCGGAAAGTCTTTGATCCGTTCAATTTTTCATAAAGCTGTTCCTGTCAGCATTTATCAAAAACTGTTTAGATCAAGCTCTTCTCGATATTATTTCGAGCCGATTTCTTGCAGGTACCCTTAAAAACATGTTTTAAACATAATGAACGGTTCAGATCATCAAAATAAAGGATCCCTCATTAGAAGCGCGGACTATATATGTATGAGTGAGCTTCTAATAAGGGATCCCCTATTTTGCTACGGTGTGGACCTCCTACTTCTTGATCAAATTATGATGATCTGAACCGTTCAATGTGTTTAAAACGTGTTCTTAAGGGTACCCGTAAGAGATCGGCTCAAAATAATATCCGGAAAGTCTTTGATCCGTTCAATTTTTCATAAAGCTGTTCCTGTCAGCATTTATCAAAAACTGTTTAGATCAAGCTCTTCTCGATATTATTTCGAGCCGATTTCTTGCAGGTACCCTTAAAAACATGTTTTAAACATAATGAACGGTTCAGATCATCAAAATAAAGGATCCCTCATTAGAAGCGCGGACTATATATGTATGAGTGAGCTTCTAATAAGGGATCCCCTATTTTGCTACGGTGTGGACCTCCTACTTCTTGATCAAATTATGATGATCTGAACCGTTCAATGTGTTTAAAACGTGTTCTTAAGGGTACCCGTAAGAGATCGGCTCAAAATAATATCCGGAAAGTCTTTGATCCGTTCAATTTTTCATAAAGCTGTTCCTGTCAGCATTTATCAAAAACTGTTTAGATCAAGCTCTTCTCGATATTATTTCGAGCCGATTTCTTGCAGGTACCCTTAAAAACATGTTTTAAACATAATGAACGGTTCAGATCATCAAAATAAAGGATCCCTCATTAGAAGCGCGGACTATATATGTATGAGTGAGCTTCTAATAAGGGATCCCCTATTTTGCTACGGTGTGGACCTCCTACTTCTTGATCAAATTATGATGATCTGAACCGTTCAATGTGTTTAAAACGTGTTCTTAAGGGTACCCGTAAGAGATCGGCTCAAAATAATATCCGGAAAGTCTTTGATCCGTTCAATTTTTCATAAAGCTGTTCCTGTCAGCATTTATCAAAAACTGTTTAGATCAAGCTCTTCTCGATATTATTTCGAGCCGATTTCTTGCAGGTACCCTTAAAAACATGTTTTAAACATAATGAACGGTTCAGATCATCAAAATAAAGGATCCCTCATTAGAAGCGCGGACTATATATGTATGAGTGAGCTTCTAATAAGGGATCCCCTATTTTGCTACGGTGTGGACCTCCTACTTCTTGATCAAATTATGATGATCTGAACCGTTCAATGTGTTTAAAACGTGTTCTTAAGGGTACCCGTAAGAGATCGGCTCAAAATAATATCCGGAAAGTCTTTGATCCGTTCAATTTTTCATAAAGCTGTTCCTGTCAGCATTTATCAAAAACTGTTTAGATCAAGCTCTTCTCGATATTATTTCGAGCCGATTTCTTGCAGGTACCCTTAAAAACATGTTTTAAACATAATGAACGGTTCAGATCATCAAAATAAAGGATCCCTCATTAGAAGCGCGGACTATATATGTATGAGTGAGCTTCTAATAAGGGATCCCCTATTTTGCTACGGTGTGGACCTCCTACTTCTTGATCAAATTATGATGATCTGAACCGTTCAATGTGTTTAAAACGTGTTCTTAAGGGTACCCGTAAGAGATCGGCTCAAAATAATATCCGGAAAGTCTTTGATCCGTTCAATTTTTCATAAAGCTGTTCCTGTCAGCATTTATCAAAAACTGTTTAGATCAAGCTCTTCTCGATATTATTTCGAGCCGATTTCTTGCAGGTACCCTTAAAAACATGTTTTAAACATAATGAACGGTTCAGATCATCAAAATAAAGGATCCCTCATTAGAAGCGCGGACTATATATGTATGAGTGAGCTTCTAATAAGGGATCCCCTATTTTGCTACGGTGTGGACCTCCTACTTCTTGATCAAATTATGATGATCTGAACCGTTCAATGTGTTTAAAACGTGTTCTTAAGGGTACCCGTAAGAGATCGGCTCAAAATAATATCCGGAAAGTCTTTGATCCGTTCAATTTTTCATAAAGCTGTTCCTGTCAGCATTTATCAAAAACTGTTTAGATCAAGCTCTTCTCGATATTATTTCGAGCCGATTTCTTGCAGGTACCCTTAAAAACATGTTTTAAACATAATGAACGGTTCAGATCATCAAAATAAAGGATCCCTCATTAGAAGCGCGGACTATATATGTATGAGTGAGCTTCTAATAAGGGATCCCCTATTTTGCTACGGTGTGGACCTCCTACTTCTTGATCAAATTATGATGATCTGAACCGTTCAATGTGTTTAAAACGTGTTCTTAAGGGTACCCGTAAGAGATCGGCTCAAAATAATATCCGGAAAGTCTTTGATCCGTTCAATTTTTCATAAAGCTGTTCCTGTCAGCATTTATCAAAAACTGTTTAGATCAAGCTCTTCTCGATATTATTTCGAGCCGATTTCTTGCAGGTACCCTTAAAAACATGTTTTAAACATAATGAACGGTTCAGATCATCAAAATAAAGGATCCCTCATTAGAAGCGCGGACTATATATGTATGAGTGAGCTTCTAATAAGGGATCCCCTATTTTGCTACGGTGTGGACCTCCTACTTCTTGATCAAATTATGATGATCTGAACCGTTCAATGTGTTTAAAACGTGTTCTTAAGGGTACCCGTAAGAGATCGGCTCAAAATAATATCCGGAAAGTCTTTGATCCGTTCAATTTTTCATAAAGCTGTTCCTGTCAGCATTTATCAAAAACTGTTTAGATCAAGCTCTTCTCGATATTATTTCGAGCCGATTTCTTGCAGGTACCCTTAAAAACATGTTTTAAACATAATGAACGGTTCAGATCATCAAAATAAAGGATCCCTCATTAGAAGCGCGGACTATATATGTATGAGTGAGCTTCTAATAAGGGATCCCCTATTTTGCTACGGTGTGGACCTCCTACTTCTTGATCAAATTATGATGATCTGAACCGTTCAATGTGTTTAAAACGTGTTCTTAAGGGTACCCGTAAGAGATCGGCTCAAAATAATATCCGGAAAGTCTTTGATCCGTTCAATTTTTCATAAAGCTGTTCCTGTCAGCATTTATCAAAAACTGTTTAGATCAAGCTCTTCTCGATATTATTTCGAGCCGATTTCTTGCAGGTACCCTTAAAAACATGTTTTAAACATAATGAACGGTTCAGATCATCAAAATAAAGGATCCCTCATTAGAAGCGCGGACTATATATGTATGAGTGAGCTTCTAATAAGGGATCCCCTATTTTGCTACGGTGTGGACCTCCTACTTCTTGATCAAATTATGATGATCTGAACCGTTCAATGTGTTTAAAACGTGTTCTTAAGGGTACCCGTAAGAGATCGGCTCAAAATAATATCCGGAAAGTCTTTGATCCGTTCAATTTTTCATAAAGCTGTTCCTGTCAGCATTTATCAAAAACTGTTTAGATCAAGCTCTTCTCGATATTATTTCGAGCCGATTTCTTGCAGGTACCCTTAAAAACATGTTTTAAACATAATGAACGGTTCAGATCATCAAAATAAAGGATCCCTCATTAGAAGCGCGGACTATATATGTATGAGTGAGCTTCTAATAAGGGATCCCCTATTTTGCTACGGTGTGGACCTCCTACTTCTTGATCAAATTATGATGATCTGAACCGTTCAATGTGTTTAAAACGTGTTTTTAAGGGTACCCGTAAGAGATCGGCTCAAAATAATATCCGGAAAGTCTTTGATCCGTTCAATTTTTCATAAAGCTGTTCCTGTCAGCATTTATCAAAAACTGTTTAGATCAAGCTCTTCTCGATATTATTTCGAGCCGATTTCTTGCAGGTACCCTTAAAAACATGTTTTAAACATAATGAACGGTTCAGATCATCAAAATAAAGGATCCCTCATTAGAAGCGCGGACTATATATGTATGAGTGAGCTTCTAATAAGGGATCCCCTATTTTGCTACGGTGTGGACCTCCTACTTCTTGATCAAATTATGATGATCTGAACCGTTCAATGTGTTTAAAACGTGTTCTTAAGGGTACCCGTAAGAGATCGGCTCAAAATAATATCCGGAAAGTCTTTGATCCGTTCAATTTTTCATAAAGCTGTTCCTGTCAGCATTTATCAAAAACTGTTTAGATCAAGCTCTTCTCGATATTATTTCGAGCCGATTTCTTGCAGGTACCCTTAAAAACATGTTTTAAACATAATGAACGGTTCAGATCATCAAAATAAAGGATCCCTCATTAGAAGCGCGGACTATATATGTATGAGTGAGCTTCTAATAAGGGATCCCCTATTTTGCTACGGTGTGGACCTCCTACTTCTTGATCAAATTATGATGATCTGAACCGTTCAATGTGTTTAAAACGTGTTCTTCAGGGTACCCGTAAGAGATCGGCTCAAAATAATATCCGGAAAGTCTTTGATCCGTTCAATTTTTCATAAAACTGTTCCTGTCAGCATTTATCAAAAACTGTTTAGATCAAGCTCTTCTCGATATTATTTCGAGCCGATTTCTTGCAGGTACCCTTAAAAACATGTTTTAAACATAATGAACGGTTCAGATCATCAAAATAAAGGATCCCTCATTAGAAGCGCGGACTATATATGTATGAGTGAGCTTCTAATAAGGGATCCCCTATTTTGCTACGGTGTGGACCTCCTACTTCTTGATCAAATTATGATGATCTGAACCGTTCAATGTGTTTAAAACGTGTTCTTAAGGGTACCCGTAAGAGATCGGCTCAAAATAATATTCGGAAAGTCTTTGATCCGTTCAATTTTTCATAAAGCTGTTCCTGTCAGCATTTATCAAAAACTGTTTAGATCAAGCTCTTCTCGATATTATTTCGAGCCGATTTCTTGCAGGTACCCTTAAAAACATGTTTTAAACATAATGAACGGTTCAGATCATCAAAATAAAGGATCCCTCATTAGAAGCGCGGACTATATATGTATGAGTGAGGTTCTAATAAGGGATCCCCTATTTTGCTACGGTGTGGACCTCCTACTTCTTGATCAAATTATGATGATCTGAACCGTTCAATGTGTTTAAAACGTGTTCTTAAGGGTACCCGTAAGAGATCGGCTCAAAATAAATATCCGGAAAGTCTTTGATCCGTTCAATTTTTCATAAAGCTGTTCCTGTCAGCATTTATCAAAAACTGTTTAGATCAAGCTCTTCTCGATATTATTTCGAGCCGATTTCTTGCAGGTACCCTTAAAAACATGTTTTAAACATAATGAACGGTTCAGATCATCAAAATAAAGGATCCCTCATTAGAAGCGCGGACTATATATGTATGAGTGAGCTTCTAATAAGGGATCCCCTATTTTGCTACGGTGTGGACCTCCTACTTCTTGATCAAATTATGTTGATCTGAACCGTTCAATGTATTTAAAACGTGTTGTTAAGGGTACCCGTAAGAGATCGGCTCAAAATAAATATCCGGAAAGTCTTTGATCCGTTCAATTTTTCATAAAGCTGTTCCTGTCAGCATTTTATCAAAAACTGTTTAGATCAAGCTCTTCTCAATATTATTTCGAGCCGATTTCTTGCAGGTACCCTTAAAAACATGTTTTAAACATAATGAACGGTTCAGATCATCAAAATAAAGGATCCCTCATTAGAAGCGCGGACTATATATGTATGAGTGAGCTTCTAATAAGGGATCCCCTATTTTGCTACGGTGTGGACCTCCTACTTCTTGATCAAATTATGATGATCTGAACCGTTCAATGTGTTTAAAACGTGTTTTTAAGGGTACCCGTAAGAGATCGGCTCAAAATAAATATCCGGAAAGTCTTTGATCCGTTCAATTTTTCATAAAGCTGTTCCTGTCAGCATTTATCAAAAACTGTTTAGATCAAGCTCTTCTCGATATTATTTCGAGCCGATTTCTTGCAGGTACCCTTAAAAACATGTTTTAAACATAATGAACGGTTCAGATCATCAAAATAAAGGATCCCTCATTAGAAGCGCGGACTATATATGTATGAGTGAGTTTCTAATAAGGGATCCCCTATTTTGCTACGGTGTGGACCTCCTACTTCTTGATCAAATTATGATGATCTGAACCGTTCAATGTGTTTAAAACGTGTTCTTAAGGGTACCCGTAAGAGATCGGCTCAAAATAAATATCCGGAAAGTCTTTGATCCGTTCAATTTTTCATAAAGCTGTTCCTGTCAGCATTTATCAAAAACTGTTTAGATCAAGCTCTTCTCGATATTATTTCGAGCCGATTTCTTGCAAGTACCCTTAAAAACATGTTTTAAACATAATGAACGGTTCAGATCATCAAAATAAAGGATCCCTCATTAGAAGCGCGGACTATATATGTATGAGTGAGCTTCTAATAAGGGATCCCCTATTTTGCTACGGTGTGGACCTCCTACTTCTTGATCAAAATATGATGATCTGAACCGTTCAATGTGTTTAAAACGTGTTCTTAAGGGTACCCGTAAGAGATCGGCTCAAAATAAATATCCGGAAAGTCTTTGATCCGTTCAATTTTTCATAAAGCTGTTCCTGTCAGCATTTATCAAAAACTGTTTAGATCAAGTTCTTCTCGATATTATTTCGAGCCGATTTCTTGCAGGTACCCTTAAAAACATGTTTTAAACATAATGAACGGTTCAGATCATCAAAATAAAGGATCCCTCATTAGAAGCGCGGACTATATATGTATGAGTGAGCTTCTAATAAGGGATCCCCTATTTTGCTACGGTGTGGACCTCCTACTTCTTGATCAAATTATGATGATCTGAACCGTTCAATGTGTTTAAAACGTGTTCTTAAGGGTACCCGTAAGAGATCGGCTCAAAATAAATATCCGGAAAGTCTTTGATCCGTTCAATTTTTCATAAAGCTGTTCCTGTCAGCATTTATCAAAAACTGTTTAGATCAAGCTCTTCTCGATATTATTTCGAGCCGATTTCTTGCAGGTACCCTTAAAAACATGTTTTAAACATAATGAACGGTTCAGATCATCAAAATAAAGGATCCCTCATTAGAAGCGCGGACTATATATGTATGAGTGAGCTTCTAATAAGGGATCCCCTATTTTGCTACGGTGTGGACCTCCTACTTCTTGATCAAATTATGATGATCTGAACCGTTCAATGTGTTTAAAACGTGTTCTTAAGGGTACCCGTAAGAGATCGGCTCAAAATAAATATCCGGAAAGTCTTTGATCCGTTCAATTTTTCATAAAGTTGTTCCTGTCAGCATTTATCAAAAACTGTTTAGATCAAGCTCTTCTCGATATTATTTCGAGCCGATTTCTTGCAGGTACCCTTAAAAACATGTTTTAAACATAATGAACGGTTCAGATCATCAAAATAAAGGATCCCTCATTAGAAGCGCGGACTATATATGTATGAGTGAGCTTCTAATAAGGGATCCCCTATTTTGCTACGGTGTGGACCTCCTACTTCTTGATCAAAATATGATGATCTGAACCGTTCAATGTGTTTAAAACGTGTTCTTAAGGGTACCCGTAAGAGATCGGCTCAAAATAAATATCCGGAAAGTCTTTGATCCGTTCAATTTTTCATAAAGCTGTTCCTGTCAGCATTTATCAAAAACTGTTTAGATCAAGCTCTTCTCGATATTATTTCGAGCCGATTTCTTGCAGGTACCCTTAAAAACATGTTTTAAACATAATGAATGGTTCAGATCATCAAAATAAAGGATCCCTCATTAGAAGCGCGGACTATATATGTATGAGTGAGCTTCTAATAAGGGATCCCCTATTTTGCTACGGTGTGGACCTCCTACTTCTTGATCAAATTATGATGATCTGAACCGTTCAATGTGTTTAAAACGTGTTCTTAAGGGTACCCGTAAGAGATCGGCTCAAAATAAATATCCGGAAAGTCTTTGATCCGTTCAATTTTTCATAAAGCTGTTCCTGTCAGCATTTATCAAAAACTGTTTAGATCAAGCTCTTCTCGATATTATTTCGAGCCGATTTCTTGCAGGTACCCTTAAAAACATGTTTTAAACATAATGAACGGTTCAGATCATCAAAATAAAGGATCCCTCATTAGAAGCGCGGACTATATATGTATGAGTGAGCTTCTAATAAGGGATCCCCTATTTTGCTACGGTGTGGACCTCCTACTTCTTGATCAAAATATGATGATCTGAACCGTTCAATGTGTTTAAAACGTGTTCTTAAGGGTACCCGTAAGAGATCGGCTCAAAATAAATATCCGGAAAGTCTTTGATCCGTTCAATTTTTCATAAAGCTGTTCCTGTCAGCATTTATCAAAAACTGTTTAGATCAAGCTCTTCTCGATATTATTTCGAGCCGATTTCTTGCAGGTACCCTTAAAAACATGTTTTAAACATAATGAACGGTTCAGATCATCAAAATAAAGGATCCCTCATTAGAAGCGCGGACTATATATGTATGAGTGAGCTTCTAATAAGGGATCCCCTATTTTGCTACGGTGTGGACCTCCTACTTCTTGATCAAATTATGATGATCTGAACCGTTCAATGTGTTTAAAACGTGTTCTTAAGGGTACCCGTAAGAGATCGGCTCAAAATAAATATCCGGAAAGTCTTTGATCCGTTCAATTTTTCATAAAGCTGTTCCTGTCAGCATTTATCAAAAACTGTTTAGATCAAGCTCTTCTCGATATTATTTCGAGCCGATTTCTTGCAGGTACCCTTAAAAACATGTTTTAAACATAATGAACGGTTCAGATCATCAAAATAAAGGATCCCTCATTAGAAGCGCGGACTATATATGTATGAGTGAGCTTCTAATAAGGGATCCCCTATTTTGCTACGGTGTGGACCTCCTACTTCTTGATCAAATTATGATGATCTGAACCGTTCAATGTGTTTAAAACGTGTTCTTAAGGGTACCCGTAAGAGATCGGCTCAAAATAAATATCCGGAAAGTCTTTGATCCGTTCAATTTTTCATAAAGCTGTTCCTGTCAGCATTTATCAAAAACTGTTTAGATCAAGCTCTTCTCGATATTATTTCGAGCCGATTTCTTGCAGGTACCCTTAAAAACATGTTTTAAACATAATGAACGGTTCAGATCATCAAAATAAAGGATCCCTCATTAGAAGCGCGGACTATATATGTATGAGTGAGCTTCTAATAAGGGATCCCCTATTTTGCTACGGTGTGGACCTCCTACTTCTTGATCAAATTATGATGATCTGAACCGTTCAATGTGTTTAAAACGTGTTCTTAAGGGTACCCGTAAGAGATCGGCTCAAAATAAATATCCGGAAAGTCTTTGATCCGTTCAATTTTTCATAAAGCTGTTCCTGTCAGCATTTATCAAAAACTGTTTAGATCAAGCTCTTCTCGATATTATTTCGAGCCGATTTCTTGCAGGTACCCTTAAAAACATGTTTTAAACATAATGAACGGTTCAGATCATCAAAATAAAGGATCCCTCATTAGAAGCGCGGACTATATATGTATGAGTGAGCTTCTAATAAGGGATCCCCTATTTTGCTACGGTGTGGACCTCCTACTTCTTGATCAAATTATGATGATCTGAACCGTTCAATGTGTTTAAAACGTGTTTTTAAGGGTACCCGTAAGAGACCGGCTCAAAATAAATATCCGGAAAGTCTTTGATCCGTTCAATTTTTCATAAAGCTGTTCCTGTCAGCATTTATCAAAAACTGTTTAGATCAAGCTCTTCTCGATATTATTTCGAGCCGATTTCTTGCAGGTACCCTTAAAAACATGTTTTAAACATAATGAACGGTTCAGATCATCAAAATAAAGGATCCCTCATTAGAAGCGCGGACTATATATGTATGAGTGAGCTTCTAATAAGGGATCCCCTATTTTGCTACGGTGTGGACCTCCTACTTCTTGATCAAATTATGATGATCTGAACCGTTCAATGTGTTTAAAACGTGTTTTTAAGGGTACCCGTAAGAGACCGGCTCAAAATAAATATCCGGAAAGTCTTTGATCCGTTCAATTTTTCATAAAGCTGTTCCTGTCAGCATTTATCAAAAACTGTTTAGATCAAGCTCTTCTCGATATTATTTCGAGCCGATTTCTTGCAGGTACCCTTAAAAACATGTTTTAAACATAATGAACGGTTCAGATCATCAAAATAAAGTATCCCTCATTAGAAGCGCGGACTATATATGTATGAGTGAGCTTCTAATAAGGGATCCCCTATTTTGCTACGGTGTGGACCTCCTACTTCTTGATCAAATTATGATGATCTGAACCGTTCAATGTGTTTAAAACGTGTTCTTAAGGGTACCCGTAAGAGATCGGCTCAAAATAAATATCCGGAAAGTCTTTGATCCGTTCAATTTTTCATAAAGCTGTTCCTGTCAGCATTTATCTAAAACTGTTTAGATCAAGCTCTTCTCGATATTATTTCGAGCCGATTTCTTGCAGGTACCCTTAAAAACATGTTTTAAACATAATGAACGGTTCAGATCATCAAAATAAAGGATCCCTCATTAGAAGCGCGGACTATATATGTATGAGTGAGCTTCTAATAAGGGATCCCCTATTTTGCTACGGTGTGGACCTCCTACTTCTTGATCAAATTATGATGATCTGAACCGTTCAATGTGTTTAAAACGTGTTCTTAAGGGTACCCGTAAGAGATCGGCTCAAAATAAATATCCGGAAAGTCTTTGATCCGTTCAATTTTTCATAAAGCTGTTCCTGTCAGCATTTATCAAAAACTGTTTAGATCAAGCTCTTCTCGATATTATTTCGAGCCGATTTCTTGCAGGTACCCTTAAAAACATGTTTTAAACATAATGAACGGTTCAGATCATCAAAATAAAGGATCCCTCATTAGAAGCGCGGACTATATATGTATGAGTGAGCTTCTAATAAGGGATCCTCTATTTTGCTACGGTGTGGACCTCCTACTTCTTGATCAAATTATGATGATCTGAACCGTTCAATGTGTTTAAAACGTGTTCTTAAGGGTACCCGTAAGAGATCGGCTCAAAATAAATATCCGGAAATTCTTTGATCCGTTCAATTTTTCATAAAGCTGTTCCTGTCAGCATTTACCAAAAACTGTTTAGATCAAGCTCTTCTCGATATTATTTCGAGCCGATTTCTTGCAGGTACCCTTAAAAACATGTTTTAAACATAATGAACGGTTCAGATCATCAAAATAAAGGATCCCTCATTAGAAGCGCGGACTATATATGTATGAGTGAGCTTCTAATAAGGGATCCCCTATTTTGCTACGGTGTGGACCTCCTACTTCTTGATCAAATTATGATGATCTGAACCGTTCAATGTGTTTAAAACGTGTTCTTAAGGGTACCCGTAAGAGATCGGCTCAAAATAAATATCCGGAAAGTCTTTGATCCGTTCAATTTTTCATAAAGCTGTTCCTGTCAGCATTTATCAAAAACTGTTTAGATCAAGCTCTTCTCGATATTATTTCGAGCCGATTTCTTGCAGGTACCCTTAAAAACATGTTTTAAACATAATGAACGGTTCAGATCATCAAAATAAAGGATCCCTCATTAGAAGCGCGGACTATATATGTATGAGTGAGCTTCTAATAAGGGATCCCCTATTTTGCTACGGTGTGGACCTCCTACTTCTTGATCAAATTATGATGATCTGAACCGTTCAATGTGTTTAAAACGTGTTCTTAAGGGTACCCGTAAGAGATCGGCTCAAAATAAATATCCGGAAAGTCTTTGATCCGTTCAATTTTTCATAAAGCTGTTCCTGTCAGCATTTATCAAAAACTGTTTAGATCAAGCTCTTCTCGATATTATTTCGAGCCGATTTCTTGCAGGTACCCTTAAAAACATGTTTTAAACATAATGAACGGTTCAGATCATCAAAATAAAGGATCCCTCATTAGAAGCGCGGACTATATATGTATGAGTGAGCTTCTAATAAGGGATCCCCTATTTTGCTACGGTGTGGACCTCCTACTTCTTGATCAAATTATGATGATCTGAACCGTTCAATGTGTTTAAAACGTGTTCTTAAGGGTACCCGTAAGAGATCGGCTCAAAATAAATATCCGGAAATTCTTTGATCCGTTCAATTTTTCATAAAGCTGTTCCTGTCAGCATTTATCAAAAACTGTTTAGATCAAGCTCTTCTCGATATTATTTCGAGCCGATTTCTTGCAGGTACCCTTAAAAACATGTTTTAAACATAATGAACGGTTCAGATCATCAAAATAAAGGATCCCTCATTAGAAGCGCGGACTATATATGTATGAGTGAGCTTCTAATAAGGGATCCCCTATTTTGCTACGGTGTGGACCTCCTACTTCTTGATCAAATTATGATGATCTGAACCGTTCAATGTGTTTAAAACGTGTTCTTAAGGGTACCCGTAAGAGATCGGCTCAAAATAAATATCCGGAAAGTCTTTGATCCGTTCAATTTTTCATAAAGCTGTTCCTGTCAGCATTTATCTAAAACTGTTTAGATCAAGCTCTTCTCGATATTATTTCGAGCCGATTTCTTGCAGGTACCCTTAAAAACATGTTTTAAACATAATGAACGGTTCAGATCATCAAAATAAAGGATCCCTCATTAGAAGCGCGGACTATATATGTATGAGTGAGCTTCTAATAAGGGATCCCCTATTTTGCTACGGTGTGGACCTCCTACTTCTTGATCAAATTATGATGATCTGAACCGTTCAATGTGTTTAAAACGTGTTCTTAAGGGTACCCGTAAGAGATCGGCTCAAAATAAATATCCGGAAAGTCTTTGATCCGTTCAATTTTTCATAAAGCTGTTCCTGTCAGCATTTATCAAAAACTGTTTAGATCAAGCTCTTCTCGATATTATTTCGAGCCGATTTCTTGCAGGTACCCTTAAAAACATGTTTTAAACATAATGAACGGTTCAGATCATCAAAATAAAGGATCCCTCATTAGAAGCGCGGACTATATATGTATGAGTGAGCTTCTAATAAGGGATCCCCTATTTTGCTACGGTGTGGACCTCCTACTTCTTGATCAAATTATGATGATCTGAACCGTTCAATGTGTTTAAAACGTGTTCTTAAGGGTACCCGTAAGAGATCGGCTCAAAATAAATATCCGGAAATTCTTTGATCCGTTCAATTTTTCATAAAGCTGTTCCTGTCAGCATTTACCAAAAACTGTTTAGATCAAGCTCTTCTCGATATTATTTCGAGCCGATTTCTTGCAGGTACCCTTAAAAACATGTTTTAAACATAATGAACGGTTCAGATCATCAAAATAAAGGATCCCTCATTAGAAGCGCGGACTATATATGTATGAGTGAGCTTCTAATAAGGGATCCCCTATTTTGCTACGGTGTGGACCTCCTACTTCTTGATCAAATTATGATGATCTGAACCGTTCAATGTGTTTAAAACGTGTTCTTAAGGGTACCCGTAAGAGATCGGCTCAAAATAAATATCCGGAAAGTCTTTGATCCGTTCAATTTTTCATAAAGCTGTTCCTGTCAGCATTTATCAAAAACTGTTTAGATCAAGCTCTTCTCGATATTATTTCGAGCCGATTTCTTGCAGGTACCCTTAAAAACATGTTTTAAACATAATGAACGGTTCAGATCATCAAAATAAAGGATCCCTCATTAGAAGCGCGGACTATATATGTATGAGTGAGCTTCTAATAAGGGATCCCCTATTTTGCTACGGTGTGGACCTCCTACTTCTTGATCAAATTATGATGATCTGAACCGTTCAATGTGTTTAAAACGTGTTCTTAAGGGTACCCGTAAGAGATCGGCTCAAAATAAATATCCGGAAAGTCTTTGATCCGTTCAATTTTTCATAAAGCTGTTCCTGTCAGCATTTATCAAAAACTGTTTAGATCAAGCTCTTCTCGATATTATTTCGAGCCGATTTCTTGCAGGTACCCTTAAAAACATGTTTTAAACATAATGAACGGTTCAGATCATCAAAATAAAGGATCCCTCATTAGAAGCGCGGACTATATATGTATGAGTGAGCTTCTAATAAGGGATCCCCTATTTTGCTACGGTGTGGACCTCCTACTTCTTGATCAAATTATGATGATCTGAACCGTTCAATGTGTTTAAAACGTGTTCTTAAGGGTACCCGTAAGAGATCGGCTCAAAATAAATATCCGGAAATTCTTTGATCCGTTCAATTTTTCATAAAGCTGTTCCTGTCAGCATTTATCAAAAACTGTTTAGATCAAGCTCTTCTCGATATTATTTCGAGCCGATTTCTTGCAGGTACCCTTAAAAACATGTTTTAAACATAATGAACGGTTCAGATCATCAAAATAAAGGATCCCTCATTAGAAGCGCGGACTATATATGTATGAGTGAGCTTCTAATAAGGGATCCCCTATTTTGCTACGGTGTGGACCTCCTACTTCTTGATCAAATTATGATGATCTGAACCGTTCAATGTGTTTAAAACGTGTTCTTAAGGGTACCCGTAAGAGATCGGCTCAAAATAAATATCCGGAAAGTCTTTGATCCGTTCAATTTTTCATAAAGCTGTTCCTGTCAGCATTTATCAAAAACTGTTTAGATCAAGCTCTTCTCGATATTATTTCGAGCCGATTTCTTGCAGGTACCCTTAAAAACATGTTTTAAACATAATGAACGGTTCAGATCATCAAAATAAAGGATCCCTCATTAGAAGCGCGGACTATATATGTATGAGTGAGCTTCTAATAAGGGATCCCCTATTTTGCTACGGTGTGGACCTCCTACTTCTTGATCAAATTATGATGATCTGAACCGTTCAATGTGTTTAAAACGTGTTTTTAAGGGTACCCGTAAGAGATCGGCTCAAAATAAATATCCGGAAAGTCTTTGATCCGTTCAATTTTTCATAAAGCTGTTCCTGTCAGCATTTATCAAAAACTGTTTAGATCAAGCTCTTCTCGATATTATTTCGAGCCGATTTCTTGCAGGTACCCTTAAAAACATGTTTTAAACATAATGAACGGTTCAGATCATCAAAATAAAGGATCCCTCATTAGAAGCGCGGACTATATATGTATGAGTGAGCTTCTAATAAGGGATCCCCTATTTTGCTACGGTGTGGACCTCCTACTTCTTGATCAAATTATGATGATCTGAACCGTTCAATGTGTTTAAAACGTGTTTTTAAGGGTACCCGTAAGAGATCGGCTCAAAATAAATATCCGGAAAGTCTTTGATCCGTTCAATTTTTCATAAAGCTGTTCCTGTCAGCATTTATCAAAAACTGTTTAGATCAAGCTCTTCTCGATATTATTTCGAGCCGATTTCTTGCAGGTACCCTTAAAAACATGTTTTAAACATAATGAACGGTTCAGATCATCAAAATAAAGGATCCCTCATTAGAAGCGCGGACTATATATGTATGAGTGAGCTTCTAATAAGGGATCCCCTATTTTGCTACGGTGTGGACCTCCTACTTCTTGATCAAATTATGATGATCTGAACCGTTCAATGTGTTTAAAACGTGTTTTAAGGGTACCCGTAAGAGATCGGCCCAAAATAATAGCCGGAAAGTCTTTGATCCGTTCAATTTTTCATAAAGCTGTTCCTGTCAGCATTTATCAAAAACTGTTTAGATCAAGCTCTTCTCGATATTATTTCGAGCCGATTTCTTGCAGGTACCCTTAAAAACATGTTTTAAACATAATGAACGGTTCAGATCATCAAAATAAAGGATCCCTCATTAGAAGCGCGGACTATATATCTATGAGTGAGCTTCTAATAAGGGATCCCCTATTTTGCTACGGTGTGGACCTCCTACTTCTTGATCAAATTATGATGATCTGAACCGTTCAATGTGTTTAAAACGTGTTTTTAAGGGTACCCGTAAGAGATCGGCCCAAAATAATAGCCGGAAAGTCTTTGATCCGTTCAATTTTTCATAAAACTGTTCCTGTCAGCATTTATCAAAAACTGTTTAGATCAAGCTCTTCTCGATATTATTTCGAGCCGATTTCTTGCAGGTACCCTTAAAAACATGTTTTAAACATAATGAACGGTTCAGATCATCAAAATAAAGGATCCCTCATTAGAAGCGCGGACTATATATGTATGAGTGAGCTTCTAATAAGGGATCCCCTATTTTGCTACGGTGTGGACCTCCTACTTCTTGATCAAATTATGATGATCTGAACCGTTCAATGTGTTTAAAACGTGTTTTTAAGGGTACCCGTAAGAGATCGGCTCAAAATAATATCCGGAAAGTCTTTGATCCGTTCAATTTTTCATAAAACTGTTCCTGTCAGCATTTACCAAAAACTGTTTAGATCAAGCTCTTCTCGATATTATTTCGAGCCGATTTCTTGCAGGTACCCTTAAAAACATGTTTTAAACATAATGAACGGTTCAGATCATCAAAATAAAGGATCCCTCATTAGAAGCGCGGACTATATATGTATGAGTGAGCTTCTAATAAGGGATCCCCTATTTTGCTACGGTGTGGACCTCCTACTTCTTGATCAAATTATGATGATCTGAACCGTTCAATGTGTTTAAAACGTGTTTTTAAGGGTACCCGTAAGAGATCGGCTCAAAATAAATATCCGGAAAGTCTTTGATCCGTTCAATTTTTCATAAAACTGTTCCTGTCAGCATTTATCAAAAACTGTTTAGATCAAGCTCTTCTCGATATTATTTCGAGCCGATTTCTTGCAGGTACCCTTAAAAACATGTTTTAAACATAATGAACGGTTCAGATCATCAAAATAAAGGATCCCTCATTAGAAGCGCGGACTATATATGTATGAGTGAGCTTCTAATAAGGGATCCCCTATTTTGCTACGGTGTGGACCTCCTACTTCTTGATCAAATTATGATGATCTGAACCGTTCAAGGTGTTTAAAACGTGTTTTTAAGGGTACCCGTAAGAGATCGGCTCAAAATAATATCCGGAAAGTCTTTGATCCGTTCAATTTTTCATAAAACTGTTCCTGTCAGCATTTATCAAAAACTGTTTAGATCAAGCTCTTCTCGATATTATTTCGAGCCGATTTCTTGCAGGTACCCTTAAAAACATGTTTTAAACATAATGAACGGTTCAGATCATCAAAATAAAGGATCCCTCATTAGAAGCGCGGACTATATATGTATGAGTGAGCTTCTAATAAGGGATCCCCTATTTTGCTACGGTGTGGACCTCCTACTTCTTGATCAAATTATGATGATCTGAACCGTTCAATGTGTTTAAAACGTGTTTTTAAGGGTACCCGTAAGAGATCGGCTCAAAATAATATCCGGAAAGTCTTTGATCCGTTCAATTTTTCATAAAACTGTTCCTCTCAGCATTTATCAAAAACTGTTTAGATCAAGCTCTTCTCGATATTATTTCGAGCCGATTTCTTGCAGGTACCCTTAAAAACATGTTTTAAACATAATGAACGGTTCAGATCATCAAAATAAAAGATCCCTCATTAGAAGCGCGGACTATATATGTATGAGTGAGCTTCTAATAAGGGATCCCCTATTTTGCTACGGTGTGGACCTCCTACTTCTTGATCAAATTATGATGATCTGAACCGTTCAATGTGTTTAAAACGTGTTTTTAAGGGTACCCGTAAGAGATCGGCTCAAAATAATATCCGGAAAGTCTTTGATCCGTTCAATTTTTCATAAAACTGTTCCTGTCAGCATTTATCAAAAACTGTTTAGATCAAGCTCTTCTCGATATTATTTCGAGCCGATTTCTTGCAGGTACCCTTAAAAACATGTTTTAAACATAATGAACGGATCAGATCATCAAAATAAAGGATCCCTCATTAGAAACGCGGACTATATATGTATGAGTGAGCTTCTGATAAGGGATCCCCTATTTTGCTACGGTGCGGACCTCCTACTTCTTGATCAAATTATGATGATCTGAACCGTTCAATGTGTTTAAAACGTGTTTTTAAGGGTACCCGTACGAGATCGGCTCAAAATAATATCCGGAAAGTCTTTGATCCGTTCAATTTTTCACAAAACTGTTCCTGTCAGCATTTATCAAAAACTGTTTAGATCAAGCTCTTCTCGATATTATTTCGAGCCGATTTCTTGCAGGTACCCTTAAAAACATGTTTTAAACATAATGAACGGTTCAGATCATCAAAATAAAGGATCCCTCATTAGAAGCGCGGACTATATATGTATGAGTGAGCTTCTAATAAGGGATCCCCTATTTTGCTACGGTGTGGACCTCCTACTTCTTGATCAAATTATGATGATCTGAACCATTCAATGTGTTTAAAACGTGTTTTTAAGGGTACCCGTAAGAGATCGGCTCAAAATAATATCCGGAAAGTCTTTGATCCGTTCAATTTTTCATAAAACTGTTCCTGTCAGCATTTATCAAAAACTGTTTAGATCAAGCTATTCTCGATATTATTTCGAGCCGATTTCTTGCAGGTACCCTTAAAAACATGTTTTAAACATAATGAACGGTTCAGATCATCAAAATAAAGGATCCCTCATTAGAAGCGCGGACTATATATGTATGAGTGAGCTTCTAATAAGGGATCCCCTGTTTTGCTACGGTGCGGACCTCCTACTTCTTGATCAAATTATGATGATCTGAACCGTTCAATGTGTTTAAAACGTGTTTTTAAGGGTACCCGTAAGAGATCGGCTCAAAATAATATCCGGAAAGTCTTTGATCCGTTCAATTTTTCATAAAACTGTTCCTGTCAGCATTTATCAAAAACTGTTTAGATCAAGCTCTTCTCGATATTATTTCGAGCCGATTTCTTGCAGGTACCCTTAAAAACATGTTTTAAACATAATGAACGGTTCAGATCATCAAAATAAAGGATCCCTCATTAGAAGCGCGGACTATATATGTATGAGTGAGCTTCTAATAAGGGATCCCCTATTTTGCTACGGTGTGGACCTCCTACTTCTTGATCAAATTATGATGATCTGAACCGTTCAACGTGTTTAAAACGTGTTTTTAAGGGTACCCGTAAGAGATCGGCTCAAAATAATATCCGGAAAGTCTTTGATCCGTTCAATTTTTCATAAAACTGTTCCTGTCAGCATTTATCAAAAACTGTTTAGATCAAGCTCTTCTCGATATTATTTCGAGCCGATTTCTTGCAGGTACCCTTAAAAACATGTTTTAAACATAATGAACGGTTCAGATCATCAAAATAAAGGATCCCTCATTAGAAGCGCGGACTATATATGTATGAGTGAGCTTCTAATAAGGGATCCCCTATTTTGCTACGGTGTGGACCTCCTACTTCTTGATCAAATTATGATGATCTGAACCGTTCAATGTGTTTAAAACGTGTTTTTAAGGGTACCCGTAAGAGATCGGCTCAAAATAATATCCGGAAAGTCTTTGATCCGTTCAATTTTTCATAAAACTGTTCCTGTCAGCATTTATCAAAAACTGTTTAGATCAAGCTCTTCTCGATATTATTTCGAGCCGATTTCTTGCAGGTACCCTTAAAAACATGTTTTAAACATAATGAACGGTTCAGATCATCAAAATAAAGGATCCCTCATTAGAAGCGCGGACTATATATGTATGAGTGAGCTTCTAATAAGGGATCCCCTATTTTGCTACGGTGCGGACCTCCTACTTCTTGATCAAATTATGATGATCTGAACCATTCAATGTGTTTAAAACGTGTTTTTAAGGGTACCCGTAAGAGATCGGCTCAAAATAATATCCGGAAAGTCTTTGATCCGTTCAATTTTTCATAAAACTGTTCCTGTCAGCATTTATCAAAAACTGTTTAGATCAAGCTATTCTCGATATTATTTCGAGCCGATTTCTTGCAGGTACCCTTAAAAACATGTTTTAAACATAATGAACGGTTCAGGTCATCAAAATAAAGGATCCCTCATTAGAAGCGCGGACTATATATGTATGAGTGAGCTTCTAATAAGGGATCCCCTGTTTTGCTACGGTGCGGACCTCCTACTTCTTGATCAAATTATGATGATCTGAACCGTTCAATGTGTTTAAAACGTGTTTTTAAGGGTACCCGTAAGAGATCGGCTCAAAATAATATCCGGAAAGTCTTTGATCCGTTCAATTTTTCATAAAACTGTTCCTGTCAGCATTTATCAAAAACTGTTTAGATCAAGCTCTTCTCGATATTATTTCGAGCCGATTTCTTGCAGGTACCCTTAAAAACATGTTTTAAACATAATGAACGGTTCAGATCATCAAAATAAAGGATCCCTCATTAGAAGCGCGGAGTATATATGTATGAGTGAGCTTCTAATAAGGGATCCCCTATTTTGCTACGGTGTGGACCTCCTACTTCTTGATCAAATTATGATGATCTGAACCGTTCAACGTGTTTAAAACGTGTTTTTAAGGGTACCCGTAAGAGATCGGCTCAAAATAATATCCGGAAAGTCTTTGATCCGTTCAATTTTTCATAAAACTGTTCCTGTCAGCATTTACCAAAAACTGTTTAGATCAAGCTCTTCTCGATATTATTTCGAGCCGATTTCTTGCAGGTACCCTTAAAAACATGTTTTAAACATAATGAACGGTTCAGATCATCAAAATAAAGGATCCCTCATTAGAAGCGCGGACTATATATGTATGAGTGAGCTTCTAATAAGGGATCCCCTATTTTGCTACGGTGTGGACCTCCTACTTCTTGATCAAATTATGATGATCTGAACCGTTCAATGTGTTTAAAACGTGTTTTTAAGGGTACCCGTAAGAGATCGGCTCAAAATAATATCCGGAAAGTCTTTGATCCGTTCAATTTTTCATAAAACTGTTCCTGTCAGCATTTATCAAAAACTGTTTAGATCAAGCTCTTCTCGATATTATTTCGAGCCGATTTCTTGCAGGTACCCTTAAAAACATGTTTTAAACATAATGAACGGTTCAGATCATCAAAATAAAGGATCCCTCATTAGAAGCGCGGACTATATATGTATGAGTGAGCTTCTAATAAGGGATCCCCTATTTTGCTACGGTGCGGACCTCCTACTTCTTGATCAAATTATGATGATCTGAACCATTCAATGTGTTTAAAACGTGTTTTTAAGGGTACCCGTAAGAGATCGGCTCAAAATAATATCCGGAAAGTCTTTGATCCGTTCAATTTTTCATAAAACTGTTCCTGTCAGCATTTATCAAAAACTGTTTAGATCAAGCTCTTCTCAATATTATTTCGAGCCGATTTCTTGCAGGTACCCTTAAAAACATGTTTTAAACATAATGAACGGTTCAGATCATCAAAATAAAGGATCCCTCATTAGAAGCGCGGACTATATATGTATGAGTGAGCTTCTAATAAGGGATCCCCTATTTTGCTACGGTGTGGACCTCCTACTTCTTGATCAAATTATGATGATCTGAACCGTTCAATGTGTTTAAAACGTGTTTTTAAGGGTACCCGTAAGAGATCGGCTCAAAATAATATCCGGAAAGTCTTTGATCCGTTCAATTTTTCATAAAACTGTTCCTGTCAGCATTTATCAAAAACTGTTTAGATCAAGCTCTTCTCGATATTATTTCGAGCCGATTTCTTGCAGGTACCCTTAAAAACATGTTTTAAACATAATGAACGGTTCAGATCATCAAAATAAAGGATCCCTCATTAGAAGCGCGGACTATATATGTATGAGTGAGCTTCTAATAAGGGATCCCCTATTTTGCTACGGTGCGGACCTCCTACTTCTTGATCCAATTATGATGATCTGAACCGTTCAATGTGTTTAAAACGTGTTTTTAAGGGTACCCGTAAGAGATCGGCTCAAAATAATATCCGGAAAGTCTTTGATCCGTTCAATTTTTCATAAAACTGTTCCTGTCAGCATTTATCAAAAACTGTTTAGATCAAGCTCTTCTCGATATTATTTCGAGCCGATTTCTTGCAGGTACCCTTAAAAACATGTTTTAAACATAATGAACGGTTCAGATCATCAAAATAAAGGATCCCTCATTAGAAGCGCGGACTATATATGTATGAGTGAGCTTCTAATAAGGGATCCCCTATTTTGCTACGGTGCGGACCTCCTACTTCTTGATCAAATTATGATGATCTGAACCGTTCAATGTGTTTAAAACGTGTTTTTAAGGGTACCCGTAAGAGATCGGCTCAAAATAATATCCGGAAAGTCTTTGATCCGTTCAATTTTTCATAAAACTGTTCCTGTCAGCATTTATCAAAAACTGTTTAGATCAAGCTATTCTCGATATTATTTCGAGCCGATTTCTTGCAGGTACCCTTAAAAACATGTTTTAAACATAATGAACGGTTCAGATCATCAAAATAAAGGATCCCTCATTAGAAGCGCGGACTATATATGTATGAGTGAGCTTCTAATAAGGGATCCCCTGTTTTGCTACGGTGCGGACCTCCTACTTCTTGATCAAATTATGATGATCTGAACCGTTCAATGTGTTTAAAACGTGTTTTTAAGGGTACCCGTAAGAGATCGGCTCAAAATAATATCCGGAAAGTCTTTGATCCGTTCAATTTTTCATAAAACTGTTCCTGTCAGCATTTATCAAAAACTGTTTAGATCAAGCTCTTCTCGATATTATTTCGAGCCGATTTCTTGCAGGTACCCTTAAAAACATGTTTTAAACATAATGAACGGTTCAGATCATCAAAATAAAGGATCCCTCATTAGAAGCGCGGACTATATATGTATGAGTGAGCTTCTAATAAGGGATCCCCTGTTTTGCTACGGTGCGGACCTCCTACTTCTTGATCAAATTATGATGATCTGAACCGTTCAATGTGTTTAAAACGTGTTTTTAAGGGTACCCGTAAGAGATCGGCTCAAAATAATATCCGGAAAGTCTTTGATCCGTTCAATTTTTCATAAAACTGTTCCTGTCAGCATTTATCAAAAACTGTTTAGATCAAGCTCTTCTCGATATTATTTCGAGCCGATTTCTTGCAGGTACCCTTAAAAACATGTTTTAAACATAATGAACGGTTCAGATCATCAAAATAAAGGATCCCTCATTAGAAGCGCGGACTATATATGTATGAGTGAGCTTCTAATAAGGGATCCCCTATTTTGCTACGGTGTGGACCTCCTACTTCTTGATCAAATTATGATGATCTGAACCGTTCAACGTGTTTAAAACGTGTTTTTAAGGGTACCCGTAAGAGATCGGCTCAAAATAATATCCGGAAAGTCTTTGATCCGTTCAATTTTTCATAAAACTGTTCCTGTCAGCATTTACCAAAAACTGTTTAGATCAAGCTCTTCTCGATATTATTTCGAGCCGATTTCTTGCAGGTACCCTTAAAAACATGTTTTAAACATAATGAACGGTTCAGATCATCAAAATAAAGGATCCCTCATTAGAAGCGCGGACTATATATGTATGAGTGAGCTTCTAATAAGGGATCCCCTATTTTGCTACGGTGTGGACCTCCTACTTCTTGATCAAATTATGATGATCTGAACCGTTCAATGTGTTTAAAACGTGTTTTTAAGGGTACCCGTAAGAGATCGGCTCAAAATAATATCCGGAAAGTCTTTGATCCGTTCAATTTTTCATAAAACTGTTCCTGTCAGCATTTATCAAAAACTGTTTAGATCAAGCTCTTCTCGATATTATTTCGAGCCGATTTCTTGCAGGTACCCTTAAAAACATGTTTTAAACATAATGAACGGTTCAGATCATCAAAATAAAGGATCCCTCATTAGAAGCGCGGACTATATATGTATGAGTGAGCTTCTAATAAGGGATCCCCTATTTTGCTACGGTGCGGACCTCCTACTTCTTGATCAAATTATGATGATCTGAACCGTTCAATGTGTTTAAAACGTGTTTTTAAGGGTACCCGTAAGAGATTGGCTCAAAATAATATCCGGAAAGTCTTTGATCCGTTCAATTTTTCATAAAACTGTTCCTGTCAGCATTTATCAAAAACTGTTTAGATCAAGCTCTTCTCAATATTATTTCGAGCCGGTTTCTTGCAGGTACCCTTAAAAACATGTTTTAAACATAATGAACGGTTCAGATCATCAAAATAAAGGATCCCTCATTAGAAGCGCGGACTATATATGTATGAGTGAGCTTCTAATAAGGGATCCCCTATTTTGCTACGGTGTGGACCTCCTACTTCTTGATCAAATTATGATGATCTGAACCGTTCAATGTGTTTAAAACGTGTTTTTAAGGGTACCCGTAAGAGATCGGCTCAAAATAATATCCGGAAAGTCTTTGATCCGTTCAATTTTTCATAAAACTGTTCCTGTCAGCATTTATCAAAAACTGTTTAGATCAAGCTCTTCTCAATATTATTTCGAGCCGATTTCTTGCAGGTACCCTTAAAAACATGTTTTAAACATAATGAACGGTTCAGATCATCAAAATAAAGGATCCCTCATTAGAAGCGCGGACTATATATGTATGAGTGAGCTTCTAATAAGGGATCCCCTATTTTGCTACGGTGCGGACCTCCTACTTCTTGATCCAATTATGATGATCTGAACCGTTCAATGTGTTTAAAACGTGTTTTTAAGGGTACCCGTAAGAGATCGGCTCAAAATAATATCCGGAAAGTCTTTGATCCGTTCAATTTTTCATAAAACTGTTCCTGTCAGCATTTATCAAAAACTGTTTAGATCAAGCTCTTCTCGATATTATTTCGAGCCGATTTCTTGCAGGTACCCTTAAAAACATGTTTTAAACATAATGAACGGTTCAGATCATCAAAATAAAGGATCCCTCATTAGAAGCGCGGACTATATATGTATGAGTGAGCTTCTAATAAGGGATCCCCTATTTTGCTACGGTGCGGACCTCCTACTTCTTGATCAAATTATGATGATCTGAACCGTTCAATGTGTTTAAAACGTGTTTTTAAGGGTACCCGTAAGAGATCGGCTCAAAATAATATCCGGAAAGTCTTTGATCCGTTCAATTTTTCATAAAACTGTTCCTGTCAGCATTTATCAAAAACTGTTTAGATCAAGCTCTTCTCGATATTATTTCGAGCCGATTTCTTGCAGGTACCCTTAAAAACATGTTTTAAACATAATGAACGGTTCAGATCATCAAAATAAAGGATCCCTCATTAGAAGCGCGGACTATATATGTATGAGTGAGCTTCTAATAAGGGATCCCCTATTTTGCTACGGTGCGGACCTCCTACTTCTTGATCAAATTATGATGATCTGAACCGTTCAATGTGTTTAAAACGTGTTTTTAAGGGTACCCGTAAGAGATCGGCTCAAAATAATATCCGGAAAGTCTTTGATCCGTTCAATTTTTCATAAAACTGTTCCTGTCAGCATTTATCAAAAACTGTTTAGATCAAGCTCTTCTCGATATTATTTCGAGCCGATTTCTTGCAGGTACCCTTAAAAACATGTTTTAAACATAATGAACGGTTCAGATCATCAAAATAAAGGATCCCTCATTAGAAGCGCGGACTATATATGTATGAGTGAGCTTCTAATAAGGGATCCCCTATTTTGCTACGGTGCGGACCTCCTACTTCTTGATCAAATTATGATGATCTGAACCGTTCAATGTGTTTAAAACGTGTTTTTAAGGGTACCCGTAAGAGATCGGCTCAAAATAATATCCGGAAAGTCTTTGATCCGTTCAATTTTTCATAAAACTGTTCCTGTCAGCATTTATCAAAAACTGTTTAGATCAAGCTCTTCTCAATATTATTTCGAGCCGATTTCTTGCAGGTACCCTTAAAAACATGTTTTAAACATAATGAACGGTTCAGATCATCAAAATAAAGGATCCCTCATTAGAAGCGCGGACTATATATGTATGAGTGAGCTTCTAATAAGGGATCCCCTATTTTGCTACGGTGTGGACCTCCTACTTCTTGATCAAATTATGATGATCTGAACCGTTCAATGTGTTTAAAACGTGTTTTTAAGGGTACCCGTAAGAGATCGGCTCAAAATAATATCCGGAAAGTCTTTGATCCGTTCAATTTTTCATAAAACTGTTCCTGTCAGCATTTATCAAAAACTGTTTAGATCAAGCTCTTCTCGATATTATTTCGAGCCGATTTCTTGCAGGTACCCTTAAAAACATGTTTTAAATATAATGAACGGTTCAGATCATCAAAATAAAGGATCCCTCATTAGAAGCGCGGACTATATATGTATGAGTGAGCTTCTAATAAGGGATCCCCTATTTTGCTACGGTGCGGACCTCCTACTTCTTGATCAAATTATGATGATCTGAACCGTTCAATGTGTTTAAAACGTGTTTTTAAGGGTACCCGTAAGAGATCGGCTCAAAATAATATCCGGAAAGTCTTTGATCCGTTCAATTTTTCATAAAACTGTTCCTGTCAGCATTTATCAAAAACTGTTTAGATCAAGCTCTTCTCGATATTATTTCGAGCCGATTTCTTGCAGGTACCCTTAAAAACATGTTTTAAACATAATGAACGGTTCAGATCATCAAAATAAAGGATCCCTCATTAGAAGCGCGGACTATATATGTATGAGTGAGCTTCTAATAAGGGATCCCCTATTTTGCTACGGTGCGGACCTCCTACTTCTTGATCAAATTATGATGATCTGAACCGTTCAATGTGTTTAAAACGTGTTTTTAAGGGTACCCGTAAGAGATTGGCTGAAAATAATATCCGGAAAGTCTTTGATCCGTTCAATTTTTCATAAAACTGTTCCTGTCAGCATTTATCAAAAACTGTTTAGAGCAAGCTCTTCTCAATATTATTTCGAGCCGATTTCTTGCAGGTACCCTTAAAAACATGTTTTAAACATAATGAACGGTTCAGATCATCAAAATAAAGGATCCCTCATTAGAAGCGCGGACTATATATGTATGAGTGAGCTTCTAATAAGGGATCCCCTATTTTGCTACGGTGTGGACCTCCTACTTCTTGATCAAATTATGATGATCTGAACCGTTCAATGTGTTTAAAACGTGTTTTTAAGGGTACCCGTAAGAGATCGGCTCAAAATAATATCCGGAAAGTCTTTGATCCGTTCAATTTTTCATAAAACTGTTCCTGTCAGCATTTATCAAAAACTGTTTAGATCAAGCTCTTCTCGATATTATTTCGAGCCGATTTCTTGCAGGTACCCTTAAAAACATGTTTTAAACATAATGAACGGTTCAGATCATCAAAATAAAGGATCCCTCATTAGAAGCGCGGACTATATATGTATGAGTGAGCTTCTAATAAGGGATCCCCTATTTTGCTACGGTGTGGACCTCCTACTTCTTGATCAAATTATGATGATCTGAACCGTTCAACGTGTTTAAAACGTGTTTTTAAGGGTACCCGTAAGAGATCGGCTCAAAATAATATCCGGAAAGTCGTTGATCCGTTCAATTTTTCATAAAACTGTTCCTGTCAGCATTTATCAAAAACTGTTTAGATCAAGCTCTTCTCGATATTATTTCGAGCCGATTTCTTGCAGGTACCCTTAAAAACATGTTTTAAACATAATGAACGGTTCAGATCATCAAAATAAAGGATCCCTCATTAGAAGCGCGGACTATATATGTATGAGTGAGCTTCTAATAAGGGATCCCCTATTTTGCTACGGTGTGGACCTCCTACTTCTTGATCAAATTATGATGATCTGAACCGTTCAATGTGTTTAAAACGTGTTTTTAAGGGTACCCGTAAGAGATCGGCTCAAAATAATATCCGAAAAGTCGTTGATCCGTTCAATTTTTCATAAAACTGTTCCTGTCAGCAATTATCAAAAACTGTTTAGATCAAGCTCTTCTCGATATTATTTCGAGCCGATTTCTTGCAGGTACCCTTAAAAACATGTTTTAAACATAATGAACGGTTCAGATCATCAAAATAAAGGATCCCTCATTAGAAGCGCGGACTATATATGTATGAGTGAGCTTCTAATAAGGGATCCCCTATTTTGCTACGGTGTGGACCTCCTACTTCTTGATCAAATTATGATGATCTGAACCGTTCAATGTGTTTAAAACGTGTTTTTAAGGGTACCCGTAAGAGATCGGCTCAAAATAATATCCGGAAAGTCTTTGATCCGTTCAATTTTTCATAAAACTGTTCCTGTCAGCATTTATCAAAAACTGTTTAGATCAAGCTCTTCTCGATATTATTTCGAGCCGATTTCTTGCAGGTACCCTTAAAAACATGTTTTAAACATAATGAACGGTTCAGATCATCAAAATAAAGGATCCCTCATTAGAAGCGCGGACTATATATGTATGAGTGAGTTTCTAATAAGGGATCACCTATTTTGCTACGGTGTGGACCTCCTACTTCTTGATCAAATTATGATGATCTGAACCGTTCAATGTGTTTAAAACGTGTTTTTAAGGGTACCCGTAAGAGATCGGCTCAAAATAATATCCGGAAAGTCGTTGATCCGTTCAATTTTTCATAAAACTGTTCCTGTCAGCATTTATCAAAAACTGTTTAGATCAAGCTCTTCTCGATATTATTTCGAGCCGATTTCTTGCAGGTACCCTTAAAAACATGTTTTAAACATAATGAACGGTTCAGATCATCAAAATAAAGGATCCCTCATTAGAAGCGCGGACTATATATGTATGAGTGAGCTTCTAATAAGGGATCACCTATTTTGCTACGGTGTGGACCTCCTACTTCTTGATCAAATTATGATGATCTGAACCGTTCAATGTGTTTAAAACGTGTTTTTAAGGGTACCCGTAAGAGATCGGCTCAAAATAATATCCGGAAAGTCGTTGATCCGTTCAATTTTTCATAAAACTGTTCCTGTCAGCATTTATCGAAAACTGTTTAGATCAAGCTCTTCTCGATATTATTTCGAGCCGATTTTTTGCAGGTACCCTTAAAAACATGTTTTAAACATAATGAACGGTTCAGATCATCAAAATAAAGGATACCTCATTAGAAGCGCGGACTATATATGTATGAGTGAGCTTCTAATAAGGGATCCCCTATTTTGCTACGGTGTGGACCTCCTACTTCTTGATCAAATTATGATGATCTGAACCGTTCAACGTGTTTAAAACGTGTTTTTAAGGGTACCCGTAAGAGATCGGCTCAAAATAATATCCGGAAAGTCGTTGATCCGTTCAATTTTTCATAAAACTGTTCCTGTCAGCATTTATCAAAAACTGTTTAGATCAAGCTCTTCTCGATATTATTTCGAGCCGATTTCTTGCAGGTACCCTTAAAAACATGTTTTAAACATAATGAACGGTTCAGATCATCAAAATAAAGGATCCCTCATTAGAAGCGCGGACTATATATGTATGAGTGAGCTTCTAATAAGGGATCCCCTATTTTGCTACGGTGTGGACCTCCTACTTCTTGATCAAATTATGATGATCTGAACCGTTCAATGTGTTTAAAACGTGTTTTTAAGGGTACCCGTAAGAGATCGGCTCAAAATAATATCCGAAAAGTCGTTGATCCGTTCAATTTTTCATAAAACTGTTCCTGTCAGCAATTATCAAAAACTGTTTAGATCAAGCTCTTCTCGATATTATTTCGAGCCGATTTCTTGCAGGTACCCTTAAAAACATGTTTTAAACATAATGAACGGTTCAGATCATCAAAATAAAGGATCCCTCATTAGAAGCGCGGACTATATATGTATGAGTGAGCTTCTAATAAGGGATCCCCTATTTTGCTACGGTGTGGACCTCCTACTTCTTGATCAAATTATGATGATCTGAACCGTTCAATGTGTTTAAAACGTGTTTTTAAGGGTACCCGTAAGAGATCGGCTCAAAATAATATCCAGAAAGTCTTTGATCCGTTCAATTTTTCATAAAACTGTTCCTGTCAGCATTTATCAAAAACTGTTTAGATCAAGCTCTTCTCGATATTATTTCGAGCCGATTTCTTGCAGGTACCCTTAAAAACATGTTTTAAACATAATGAACGGTTCAGATCATCAAAATAAAGGATCCCTCATTAGAAGCGCGGACTATATATGTATGAGTGAGCTTCTAATAAGGGATCACCTATTTTGCTACGGTGTGGACCTCCTACTTCTTGATCAAATTATGATGATCTGAACCGTTCAATGTGTTTAAAACGTGTTTTTAAGGGTACCCGTAAGAGATCGGCTCAAAATAATATCCGGAAAGTCGTTGATCCGTTCAATTTTTCATAAAACTGTTCCTGTCAGCATTTATCAAAAACTGTTTAGATCAAGCTCTTCTCGATATTATTTCGAGCCGATTTCTTGCAGGTACCCTTAAAAACATGTTTTAAACATAATGAACGGTTCAGATCATCAAAATAAAGGATCCCTCATTAGAAGCGCGGACTATATATGTATGAGTGAGCTTCTAATAAGGGATCACCTATTT